>OX457029.1:10546705-11212979 GCA_949752745.1 Protula sp. h YS-2021 | reverse complement strand
ACTTCAGATGCCACTGATAGCTAAACCCATCAAAAATACAGTAAAACCTCTTTATAAAGACCTCGGCTATTACGACGCAGTGCTGGTAACAACATAACTTTGTGGACTCAGGTTAAGCATCCCCTCTTACGCCGGGTCGCTTTATACCGACATATCGGATGCAAGGACACAATTTCTCGGCGCCAAATCATGTTACAACGAGGTTAAATTGCAATACTGTCTGAGACAAGGTTTTTTTCACTTTATTTTCAAACAACGAGATAATTTCACCTCTGCGTTTCCATACATGATTGTAAAAACTTATTTTTCGTTTAAATACATTTCGAGATATTCTTTTGCAGGAGAAAATAGTAAACCTTTAAAATGTGAGCTTCAGCGAATTCGTAGAAATTGGCACAGAATTGACAGGCAAGGGCGTGCTCTCCCATAGAGCAAAGGCCTTAATAACGGAACACCTTTGGCCAAGCTAAAATGACACAGGTGTTCATAAAAGAAAGGTGAATTTCGAAATAAAAGCAAGACAAAAGTTGTTGACCAAGTAGAAGTGTTCACTAGCACAATTTGTGCCACAGTTTGTGTTTTAAATTTGTTCGCGACGATGCCAAAAACACAGCGGCAGAAGTGTGGAGAACCATTGTGTGGACAATCGGTCAGACTTGCGGGTGCGTTTTAGCTATTCCTTCACAAGGCCACGAGCTAGATCAATGACCTTTAATGGTCGGTGGTGAGAAAAAGGTAGTGTTCAAATAACCATGAACATTTCTTACCATATCTGTTGATTTGGTGTTGCAGAGAGAATACGGACGACTTCACAGAAGATATTAATTTTGCGAAGCATGTCTAGGCCAGCGCAGTAATTCGCTAATTGTGGCGTATCGAAATCACACGTTTTGCTCTGACAGTGCAGCCCGAAGCATGGCGGAATCCGCCCCCCCCCCTCCCTCCTACCCCCACTCAAACCGCTTCCCGTACACACTAACACCCGATCCAGCCCACCTTCCGTAAGTGACCAACAGTCTACACAGTCCCACTAATGACCGCACCCAAAACCCGGGACCGGTATTCATAAATCACCAATACCGCAAACCGCACTGCTGGCTAATATCAGGGACACTAGTAGCACTGCTACGCCTGTAGTGTTTTATGAATACGGCCCCGGACACCCATTTCACCCTTCATTATGACCTGCACCTCTCGCGAATCTGTGGACCAGACACCCCCCCCCCCCCCCCCTACAACCTTCCGTCCCCGAGTTCCTAACGCATTCACGAAATAAAGATTAAGACAGTAACTTCGCACCACCAGGTTTAGTAATAAAATGTGAGAGAACTCCGACCAAAACAATGCCTCAATAATAGACAGAATAATACGTATAAGCAACGGGGCCATCAGCCAATCATAAGCGTATACATCACATATTGTACATTATCGGCTTGCTGCGTGGAGATTATGTACCCTGTAACTTCACACCAAACAATGACGGTAGCAACTGCTGTTATGTTTCTTTTTACTGCTGTAAACAGAATGTTTACATGCTGGATAAGCTAAAACAACCACAACCATATGCTCAATCAAACCCGAAATATGGACGCCACACAATTAAAATGTAGAGAAACTTGAATGCAGGACAGGGAGGGAGGGGGAGGGGGGGGGGGAGGTCGTTGCTGGGATCATAGCAGCCTTATCATTGTGTGTCAAGTAGAACACATTTGTGAACTTATCTTTTTCCAGTGCGCGAAATTTCTTTTTAGAAATTGGAAATGCGAAGTCACCCCTTGGTATGGGGTATGGGTCACTTTGAGACGTTACCATGAGGTTTTACTGTTTTCAATGCCAGCCTCATAAAGGCGTCGAAAAGCATGCATTTGTTCCTTTTTCACACTCAGATAGCCTGTGCGGAGAGTTAAGGATGGCGAGGGGGGGGGGGGGGGGAGGGGGGGCGGGCTTAGCTCTCTGTCAGAGATCATGCCTGACACGACTACACGCGGTGATTGCATCCCCCCTCCCTCCCCTCCCCCGCCCCCACCCCCGATAGTTGACATAACAAATTTTATGGGTACATTTAATATCGACAGTCTGTGGACTCGATGAAACGCCTGGCACCGCCACCGCCCCCCCCCCCCCCGCCCCCCACACCCCCTTCCTCATCAGCAGCAAACCTGGCTTGTCTGTGCCTGCAGACCGGCGCAATCCAGGGCCCCAATTTAATCTTCATCTGATGTACAAATGGTGTATGAACTTCAAACAAGGAGCTTGAAAAGTAACAGATAATCCCAATTTTCAACCAGCAAAATACGTGTCAATGACCCACATGACATATCGTGTCGTGTACCATGGCCCAGATAAGTGCTTAACCGATTTCTCACAGCACAAGAGTCTACCACCGCTTATCCCTTCCTCTCCGGACTGCCACTCCTATTCCTCACTTGAATATACTAGTTAAAATAATTCTTGATTCCTCCCCCCCCCAACCCCTTCCCTCATCCAGCATTTCAATGTAGCCATGGCAGCCAAAAATGCTGGTGGGGGAGGGGGAGGTGCTGTAGGCGGGGAAATACTGGAAGCAATTAGGCGACCTCACGCGAGAGAGATTGTAAACAGCGCCCGAAATGAGGCCAATTTGCCTTCTTTTTTTTTAAAATATTTTTTGGAAGACTGTATCCCCTCGATGACGATGAAAAAGTAAATGCAACAAAACCAGTGATTTGCCCAAGATCAAAAGGCATTTCAAAAACTGGTGGGCAATACAATCAAAAGAAAGCAACCAACCAACCATTGAACTGTAACAACATACAGCCCCACACTCCTTCCCAACTACTAATCTAGAAACAATAAAGTACGCCAGATGTTTTAATCGCACATTTTTTCAGCACGTTTTTCGAGCGCTGTTGCAAAGTGTCAGCCACAAAATACCCTTTAGATTAATGCGTGACAACATATGAGTTTGAAATACCGACATCAAGTTCTTCAGATGATTACAATGTGTCGTTGATGAGCACTCGGCCTGCCTCAACACGACGTGATGAAATGTCCATGGCCTCTACAGCCGTGACACTGTAACTCTCGCTGTAAGACCAGATTGTTTCTGCTTCCCTATAGATGAAAAGTGCAAGAGGAAAAACTCCTAAAATTGGCTGAAGTATGAACACTCCTCCTGTGAAGCATGAACAGTCCCCAGAAAGATGCATGAACATTCCGGATGCAAACAAAATAGCAGGAGCAGGAGCAAAGCAACGAATGCCCCTGAGAATCCCTCCTCTCCCCCGCCCGATATGAACGAGTCATTTTCCGTTTCTTTTTCTCAATAAGCACCTTATTTCTAGCCCAACAATTGCCGCATATTTACATGACACATATAATCAAGCGGCAGGAATGTATACAAAAGAAAAGACTACCAAAATATCACGACATTTGATCGTTAAACTAACAAGATCAATAACCATGTTCTATCACCACTATTCTGCTTTTTTTTTTCATTTTTCTGATGGCATTCTCTTTTCTTTTGGTATATTTTTTATGTGTTTTTTTTTTTTCAAACACACTTGGGTTTTGTTCGGCTGTGTACTTTGACTCTTTGAGCACACACGTGTTCCCGATACGAGTCTGGACACCCACACAACAGTGACGCCTGCCATTTGGTGTCACCTTTGTCACCACGAAGCACGCTGCGGGCCATGTTACAAGACGCCCAAGGCGAAGGGTGTCTCTCCTCCCCCCCCCCCCCCCTCACCTCCGTCCCCGCCCCGAGTCACAGTCAGCTGTGCATCCCACCGCCACGGCACCTATACGCATGCGCCGCAGTCTGGGGCGGGGTGTGAGGCTAGGCGCGCAGTTTTAGCCGCGTTCCTAACACGCAACGATGCTTTAATCGCCAACCCCGTTCATAAAAATGAACACGGTGAAAGAACTTTTCATTCAAATATCCCGTGGTAACAGAAAAAAAACGTCCGTAGTGAAATAACGGACACCTGACACTTGCACAAGTATGTACTCCGCCAGAAATCGAAAGAACTGATGATTTGATTTTCCACACTCGCACACGCACCACACTAAATTGAGCAGATCTAGCTACGGCTAACCACGTCACGACCACGAACATGCCCAAAAGATTTCCCGGGGTTGAGGTGGGGGGGGGGAGTAAGGGGGAGGGGATATACACTCACGACAAACGTGTTGACATTCGAAGATACTATAGTCCTCCATATCACGACACCACACCCCCCCCCCTGCCCCCTATCTCCTCGCACATACAAACATCACCCCTTTCACTCCACACCCAAATTGTTAAGCAGGGGAAAGAAATAAAAGCGTACGCACGAAAACAGTGTCTCATAATTATGCAAGTTGTCAATGAGAACTGTAACGCACCGTAAGTAGGTCACAAACGCGGGCTGTATTCACGACACGATATGTCTGTGTTATATACCTATATACACACTCAAGTTTCACGCTTAACCGCAAGGCCTAAACAACGAATAGTACGGGGGGTGGGAGGGAGGGGGGTTACCCGTGATAGGGGAGAGTCCACTTCACAACCAAGGCGTCCAACCAGAGCAGAAATCCAAAGATAGGTGTACTTTTAGTCCCCACCCCCCCCCCCCCCCCACCCCACCAACCCTACCCTTTGACTATTTCCTTTTTTCAGACCCAACAGAAAAACAGCAAAAGCAGTACATCGGCATTACTCAGACACCAACAGCTGAAACTGATACTACAGTTATTTATTTTAATTTTGTAATCCCCCCACTGAAGTGCGGTGACTTGTAGCCAACCCGCCCCCCTCCATTTACGGACCATACACGTTAGACCATTTCAGCCTATATTGCCCCCCCCCCCCTCCTCACTACCAGTTCCAGAGATCCAGTCATAGTCATACAGTTATTCAACAACATCACACGGAACCGGAAGCAATGGACTACACGGTGTCAAGCACGGCCTCAGAAATCAATCATGGCGAACAGATCGAAAAGCGCACCACCGCCCCCCATAACGCCCCCCCCCCCTCCCCAATCGCACACACTTCATCTTCACCTATCGAAATGTATGAAATTCTAATGTTCAGAAGAGAACATTTTTCAATGAGTCCTAAATTCACCGAAAGCTTATTTTGTTGTTGCCTTTTTTTTCAAATAAAAATCAATTGTAAAACCAAGATTAGAAGAGATTGCTTCTCCGCTTGTCGATTTTCATTATCATGGCGACTATTGATAACTAATAAGAGGTCAAAGTAAAGTATGTTACTTCTCATCCCCCACCTCCCCCCCCCCCCCACCCTCACCTCTCAGGCCCATAGCATTGATTTCACTTGTTCGCAAATTCAGACGATTATTATGGGAAACGTAGTGTGGGGACTCACCGCAGATAAGTCATTCAGATTTTTTTGTAGTTAACATGGAACTGCTGTTTCGTATCAAGTATATTACACACTGAACAAATACTAGATTGCTGCAGTCGGCCAGGATGTTTCAGTCGAGTAAAATGTAAAAATGACGTCATGTATGCTAAAAAATGGCTGGCAAGCTGTTTTTTACAGTTCCCAGACGCACGCAAGAACACAAATTCACAAGCTGCTTAATTTTACCCGTTTAAGCTAATAATTTAGAAATACTGTTTTGTGTGTGTGTGTATTTTTTTTTTTTTGCACTTTTTTTTACACGTGTGTTGGGGACGAGGGGAGGAAAAAACACCACAGTTTCTTGCCATACTGTTTGTAGGGGTTTATAAACAGACAGACAGAGAGACGTATCCTTGGAGACACAATTCTAAAACAACGAAACCATCACAGAAAGCATTCGAAACGATATCAACGCATACCAGTTATCTCATTAAGTAATCCGAACAACATCCAATTTTATTTTGTTTTTGTCTACCGTGGGAATATAAAATCTTGTGAAAGACCATTTTTAATCACGATTTTTGATGTTAGAAGGGGGTCTTCTTTTTTATAAAAAAAACTTCCAAAACTTGGAGAACTGTGAAAACTGAGAGATTATTGCATAGAAATACTGGACATTGGAATTAGCTTAGTTTTTGTGTTATTCTTTGAAATTTTTGATTTACCCATTCAATGCGAAAACGACACTGTACTGATTCATCCGAAAAATCAAAATTTTGCATTTTTTTCCTGCTTTTTTTTTTTTTTGAGAAAAAATTCTGCGAGAAAATCAGATGTTTTGATTCTTGGGTTTGAGAACGACAGCATCCACCCTCGTTATCGCCTCAGCCCGCAACCCACCCGATGGCGCG
Organism: Protula sp. h YS-2021; assembly: GCA_949752745.1. Taxonomy (NCBI): domain Eukaryota; kingdom Metazoa; phylum Annelida; class Polychaeta; order Sabellida; family Serpulidae; genus Protula; species Protula sp. h YS-2021. Next base: position 11,206,733 of record OX457029.1, on the reverse strand, counting down.
GCGTGAAGCGCGACACCGCCGCCACCACCGCCAGATGGCGGTTGTGCCGCGTGCACCTGCACGCTGCCCGAGGGAGTCATATATCCGCCATCATAATCGCTACTGTGCTGCTGAGTCAAGAAGTACTTGAACGACTCGTAGACCGACCACGAGATGGCAGTACCGGGCATGACGTAAACAACGCGCGCCGATATACCCTGGAAGTAGCCGACCAGTCCGCGGTAGGCATAGACCGTCTTAAAGGCCTGCAGCATGCCCGTCACTGCCCGAGCGTTCCCGCCCGAGGTGAGGCCATTGAACTGCTGCGTGTTCAACAACGTCTTGCAGACATCAAGCGGTGTGGTAGCGCCGGCGGCGAACCCCCCGGCCATGGCACCCGACAGCATGTGAGTCAACGGATTATACTGTCGATCCGGATTCAAGCGATCCTGACAGAACTCATACACCATGAAGTGTAGCGCCTGGAACGGGATGTTCATAGTCAACTGGGTGGTGTAGCTGCGGAAAAACGCCCGCGTCCCCTCAGTCCTATACACAGTCCTCATGCAGTCTATGCAGCCCTTATAGGGGCTCTGGTACACCTGCATTCGCTGTTTTATCACTGCAAAAAACAACACAAAACACGAGGAAAAAACAAGTCCTTCAGTTAATCGTCTAACAAGTGTGTATTCAATCAGCATGTGCATTTTTTATTTATTTATTTATTTCCGTTTTTTTCTTTTGTGTGTGTTTACAGAAGTTCTTGCTTTTGCTGATATCTCAGTACACAACGTGTTATAGCTCAAACCCAAACTGTGCTAATTTTCATTTAAAATAAATATAAACTCTGGTGCAACTGCAGCAAGTGATCCATAGCTATAGAGCTTGAGCTTGTTACAGGACAACTGGGTACAACCAAACTATGCCGCAGTTCGCGTAACGTAAGCCCCCTCCCCATCCTCTCACCACCTTCCCTCTTTTTTTAAGAACATACAGACCCAAGATTTTTACGTTATACAACTCCGAGTTAAAAAAAAAAAACATCTTTTTTTTGTCTTGAAGTAACTGCTGTTTCTGCCAACGTAAGGGAAACGCAATTCACAAAAATTAAAACTGAACGTCTGATTTTCTTCCCCTAGACAGACGTGTAGTAAACTTTCGATATGGGGCAAATAGATCACTGTTATTTAAGGTAGAGTCGTCTGTATTTATGGTATGAATTTTTTGGGTTCTGGTTCATTGGTGATGCATAATTGTGCCATTCATCTGAAAGTTACAGAGGAAAGAGGTGGTGGAGATGACAGGGGCACCAAAAGGGTTTTACCGAGGAGCGGCTAGGTAAGGGAGTACGAATCTAGCCCAAATATTGATCAAGAGTTGTGAAAAAAAAAAATTTCAGAGCGACAGGGAACCATACCACTCCTTGATCCACCCCCACCCCCCCCCCCCGACATGGCCACCAAAGATTGCTCAAACTTTACCTTCTGCAGGGTTCATAACTGTGTCGTGTAAAACTGTTGCGCAGCATCCGGCTAAACCTGTAAAACACATACACAGACAGGTCAGTCATAGGCAAACCACACATGTAAGGTGGGACCTCACGATAGGACCTCCTGTGTCACTGGGCCAGTCACACAGGTAAGGTGGGACCTCACGATAGGACCTCCTGTGTCACTGAACAAGCCACACACGTATTAACTGCAACCTTGGACCTCCTCAGAAACAGAACCATCGCGGCATACGAAAAAGAAAAACCCGAAGTTGACCTGTACAACAAAAGAATCTGATACGCAGGACCACTTCGGAAAGAGGGCCAGTTACGGTTGTCTTAGAAGTAAAATCTCATAATAACTTTAATATATCTGCCTTTCAAGTAGCTATCTCAGTTCAAAACCTTTTAAAACATGAAAACTAGAACCACCAGGTGCGAACAGGAAGCTTGACCGCTAACAGCCACTACTTACAAATCTAAGGCTTCTTACACAGGATTAACAAAATATTCTAACGGGCATTCAACCCACTTTCGTTTTCGCACAAGGCCTGGCTTAGGCATGCAATGGGCTCTGGGATCAATACCTCCCCCCTCCTCCCACACCACCTCAATACCTCTCCCGATTCACAGTCCTCTCCCAAAGTGAAACTAGAGCAGTATGCATAGCCCACATATTCCCCACAGCCCCCTCCCCCAATCATTAAACACGGCCATTAATAGTCAATCAAGAGCTGAAATTTTCCAAGTTGATTTGGTGCATTTTCCTTGGACGAACCTGGCCCATTTACAAAACCGATCTGTGTTTGTTCCCATAGAAGCTACATAACAAGTTTCATTAAAATCCTTGCAGCAGTTTTAAAGTTATCGTTTTAACAAGCTCTTAATGACAGACCGACCGACCAACCGACAGATCGACACGCGGTCGATCGCATATATTCCCCACAGGTTCTACCTGTGGGGAATAAATAAATAATGATTCCAAATGTGTGCAGCAGGCGATTCCCCCAGCAGGCGCAGTACACAGTGTGCCCCAATGGGGCGGGGTGCGGGGGTGAGGGTCAAGATTAGGTAGGCTATGTGCAGGGAGCAGACGTACCATGCACCAAATGGTTGCCGCTATGCGTCGTACTGAGCGTCTTCTTGATCCACTCGTAGCAGGCGAAGTACATGGCGTGGGCGGGGCCAGCGCCCGTCACCACCGCGTTGATGCCGCGTACCGTGCGCCTCACGCCCTCGTAGCGCACGATCCGCACCAGCGCGTCAGGAACGTTGCGGTAGTTGGCGCGCGGATCGGGTACGAGCACTTGCATCCGTGTCTTGGGGGAAAACAAAATCGTAAATAATGATCAAAAATACTGACTAATATTTAGTGAAGTCAGGTGATTTTTAACGTAACACACATATAGAAGCCCACATTCAAGTTCAACTAAAAAGAAAGAAATGGTGTATATCAAATATTTCGAAATCTAATTATCAACGTTAGAGAACATTCCATACAACAAACAGTCAGGGTTGGTATGAAATATTTCGCATGAAATATTTCTTGAAATATTTCACTATAAAAATTTCACGTTGCACATATAAGTTGTACATCAGGAATACCAAAGGGAGCAAGACAACGCACCCAAAAACCAACTCACCCAAAAAATCCTTGGACAACTCACCCAAAATCTTGGACGACTCACCCAAAATTTTGGACAACTCACCCAATAATTTTGGACGACTCACCCAAAATTTTGGGCAACTCACCCAAAGTCTTGGACGACTCACCCAAAAAATATATAACCGCAAATAAGTCAGCGTTTTTTTTTCGATAATTAAACTTGCATAATTTTCGCTGAACAGGTATTCAATTGCAATTTTTGCCAAATGCAAATCGCTCGGAGTCGCTCGTGTTAATCCCACTAGTGCGACACATAGAAGCTGAAAAGTAATTATTATAAAGTGCAATTAACTAAACAATGGCCTGTCACAGGGCTGGTAAAAATTTCGAAATTTTAAAAAATTTCATGAAATTTGAAATTTTTGAAATATTTCGAAAATATTGAAATTTTTGAAATCTTTCAAAGCACATTAGAAAAAAAACACATTTCCAGGCTATGCGTAATATATGTTGGTTTAATTTAACAAATGCCACCGTCAAAAACGCATAGACAGATAAAGTGACTGAATCGCATACTGGTTGAATTCATAAATCGGTTGATTGCATATAATTATATATTTTTAACGGGATAATTGCATACCGCTTTATCGTAAAACCGGATAAAGGCAAAAAAATTTTCTCGTTTAAATGGGCAACACTGCTTAATTGCAGAATTTGGGGTGACTATTCAAACAGTGCTAAACCAGAAGCAAACTCGCTCAGGGGCGTGAGTTGCCCCCTGTTTGTTTAGCTAACATATTGTCTGCTATATTTTTAACCTATTGTGCACATATCCGACTTCTTTCTCCTGTGCCGTTAACAGTGAGCCCCCTTTCAGCAGTTACTATAAACCCTCCTGCCTCTCTCCCCTCCTCTTAGAAACACCCACTCAGATACCCGGAGTAGATGTGTCAACGGTGCTATAGGCCAGCAACTGCTAGCTTTATTACTCAAAAGTCATAGACTACGCAGGATTTCTGTGGATGCATTGTTTACTGGTAGAGTTATGCCAACGCAGTGTGTTAACTGACAACTTAAGATGAATGCCCGTTGATAGTTATCCGTCAGTATTTGGAGTTCTTGATGTCCAAATTATTTCTTATTTAAAAATTTCAAAACATGTGTAATTTTTGAAATTTTTACAGTGAAATATTTCATGAAATATTTCAAAAAATATTTCATTCGAAATATTTCATACCAGCCCTGGCCTGTCACCACCGTTCAGCTCGGAGTCGCTTAACTCATGAGGTCACCAGCTTATTAGTGATTCCCGGGGTCGTTCAGCCAGAGGGCCTCTTACTTGTTGGAATATTAATGAGATTTTTCCGGAGTCGTGCACCGAATGACATTATGACTGAATAAACTAACTTTGCTCGTATTAAATGCACTTGATCTCTATTGATATGTAGTTACACACTTTAATGAACGAATGTTCCACTTAAATAAAAGTTTTACTTAAATTTTAATCATTTTGAGGTTGTTACTAACTTCAAATACAATTTTAAACAGGGGAAATGATGCAGGTTGAATTGTACACATCAATAAAACATTTTTAAAAGCCTCTTATAAACATTTCACACCGTCTTGTAAAATGGGTGAGTCGTCCATGGGCTTTGGGTGAGTCGTCCAAAACTTTTGGGTGAGTTGCTCACGTTTTGGGTGAGTTGGTTTTTGGGTGAGTTGTCTGACATCCATACCAAATACTGACGGATACCTATCGACGAACATTCATCTTAAGTTGTCAGTTAACACACTGCGTTGGACTAACTCCAGTAACCAATACAGCCATAGAAATCCTGCGCAGTCTGTGACTTTTGAGTAACAAAGCCAGTAATTGCTGGCCTATAGCACTGTTGACACATTTACTCCGGGTATCTGAGTGGGTCTTTCTAAGGGGTGGGGAGGGAGACAGGAGGGTTTATAGCAACTGCTGAAAGGGGGTTCACTGTTAACGGCACAGGGGAAAGAGATCCGATATGCACACAATAGGTAAAAATATAGCAGACAAAATGTCAGCTAAACAAACAGGGAGCAACTCACACCCGTGAGTGAGTTTGCCTCAAGTTTAGCACTGCTTGAATAGTCATTCCGAATTCTGCAAATAAGCGGGATTTCCCATTTGAACGAGACAAAGCTTTGCCTCTATCCGGTTAAAAAATACATCATTTTATGCAATCAACCGAGTTATGTGTTTAATCTATGTCATATGTAACGAGATAGAAAGCAGGAAGAGGTTTACAGGGGGGCCTATTTTATAACAATACGACCGTTCACTAAATGCACATTCAACACTGTGTCGAAATGTTAAATTTAATATTTTCTTTCGAATGACCACAAAAAAGCCTAGTATACGAGTATACGTGTCGAAACTCTAATTTTCAAACCCCTACGAGGGAGAGGGGATAGAAGTGGTCACAGTAAATCATAATTGGTGGCAACAAAATGTTAAAATCCTAGTCTAATAATTCAGCTGCAAATTGGCAACGCTTTGACCCGAATATACTCATATTTTGCAATACTCGACAAGTAAGTTGTTTTGAACCGCGCCAGATGTTCCCTATTCATTTCACCAATTCGGATCTACTACAACCTTTCGTCCCCCCCCCCCCCCCCTCGTACACTTTTGGTACTTGTATTTTATTGGCTCTACACTGCAGATGCACACGAGTCTAATATCGCACCCCTCTTAAAATCCATGTCCCCTTTGTAGGCCACCAATCGCGCCGAAAAAACATGAAAAATGTCTTGAAGAGTTACTGAAAAACCAAGCCAACGTCTAAAACCTACTTTCACACAATCCACAGGATACATAAGAGCATGTTCCATTATTCCAGCTGCAGCACCAGCTGTCAAGTGAGTCCCAAAAGTGCTGTTTGTGGGCAAACTTTCGTAATCCTCTTCCATTTTGATTTACCAAACCGGTACTTTGGCAGATCTTTACATAATAACTTTGTCAAATGTTAATTATTTCAGTGATAGTATTCCACAAGCAGTTCATTAAAACTTCCTGATTTTTATTTCGCCATGCCTTGAGTGTTCTATTTTCGCTCAGAGAGTGAAGGTCGGTTCGATGAAAAGGGGTGTTGTATTCACAGCATATAAAATAAATTTATAATTTAAAACAATTTGGTAAAACAATTTTAGAAAATATTCATCCACAAGACTATGTATGGCGTTGGTATTTATATATATGTATTTTCTTTCATATCCATGAAAATACTAGTCTTCCACGATTTCCACCTTCCCACCGGATTGGACTACTCCACAGCAAATTTCAATTTGTTGGCGAATAATCATTTTTATGTTAATATTACGTAACCTAGATGTTGTAATCATTATATTGGCAGCGAATTTGGCACTTTTAGCTTCAACGAAGCCTATATACATGGAATATAAGATAAGTGAATATAGCCCTTTTGACAATCATACTTCAAGTTAAAGGCAAAAACACAAAGAAAAAGGACAGGAAAAAACACAAAGGAAGTAATGGCAATGGAAATGGCAAAGTGTAAAAACTCAATGGCAAAGGAGCACCAAAAATAGACATGTCAGTTTTGACTATGAGAAGAACCATGTGAAGAATTTCTTCAATTGCCCATGGTGAAAAGGTGATTTCTAAATTCTTTGCTTATAATAACATTTAGTTGAACTTTGTGGTTCAAACTTATCTAATGCCATACAAAAAGCGACGATTAAACTTGTTTTAGGTATGCTAATTATATAGATTTCGATATTAATTCTATTCCGGTTGCAAGAAGGCTAGTAGCTAAATACGAAAGCTGCTTTTATTTCCAAAATAAGCGTCATTGAAAATTTCTATTGGTCAATTCAGCTAGAGGAGTGTAACATTGCAACAATTAGTTTCATAATCTTCAAAATTTGAACAGAAAATTTCATATTAATGTTGTCAGGAACTTGATTAAGTGAAAGAGACAATCCTGATGAACACCAGTTTAGAGCTAAAGATCTCGGTACAGTGAATCGTAGCTATAAAACCGGAGAGATGCTGTAGTATTTTTATATTAGTTAGGAACTTAGCAAAAAAAAAAACACTGTTAGTATTGAAGTGTTAGAACGTATAACAAAAAACAAAATTGCAAAGGAAAGCAAAACATATAACTTAACTACATAAATAAAAGTCCTGGATCAGATAGGACAAAAACGCCTCATGTTTTAAGAAAAGGTTTTCAAATAATCGAAGAACAAAGAACTAATCTATGTATCGTTTTTAATATAAATCTTTTGAATTATCACAATCATGCAAATATAAAGCACTTTATAGATTTGTGATAGAGTTTCGGCGTATTTCGTCTGCTAAATAGACCTTGTAGAATAACAGTAAATCCAGCTACGTCAAAAGACACTTGTAAGATTCGGAATGAATCTTATTTAGTTGTATAATATTTTGTTGTTATAGTTTATGTTGTAAAATGTATTAAAAAAAAGAAGGTGCAGATGAAACGCCTTGGTCAAAAGCGCTTTGTGTGTTTATCGCGGGCATCTTTGAAACTACATATCCTAGCTTCATTTCCTGGAAATCATATTATATATGTTTATTCTTAGAACCAAGCCACGCTGGTCAGCTGCCTTTTGAATTCGCGGGCCATTTCTAGCCTGCCAAAATTTATTGCTCCACTGTGCATCGCCCCCTAGATTGCTCCATTTTACTGTAGGCGCTGAAGCCAGGGGGTGTCGGGATCTCGGGCCATTTCATCTTAAATTTAAGGGGTGTTTCTTTTCGTTTAGATTAGTGAGAAAACTGACAATTTTCGTGTTTATTTGTGTATTTCTTTGCCGTATGAGTATTAACTCGTATAAATTTGGTATTAATGAATAAAATTCAACTCAATGTTCCATATAATTGAATTCGCTAGGTCAAACAGATAATCGGTGAGCTGTATTCATCGTTTGAAGTTTCGTCAGAAACACAAAATTTTCTGGCTCTACTCTGACCAAGATGGAGGTTGGTGTGGCCTTAATGAGGAGTTTGCTTTTACGTGCGGTCGACCTCTGACGATCCTGAGTTTTTAGAACTGTATGAAATATTTAAGTCCACGCTGCTTGTGTGCGGACTTTAAAATAAATACATTTCTTAGGGCGGATAAAAGAAACTCGAATCGCGCAACAATTGGTAAATCAGTGATTGTGTTTCAATACCTCTTTAGGGATTGTACATTATTGAGTAATTTAACCGAGTAAAAAATAATAATAATGAACAATTCACAAAAATGTCGAGATTTTACCTTGAGTTTATGCAATATTTACGTGTTATCCGTTCGGTAGTTTGCCTTAAAATGGCGATCGTTCTGTAAGTTTTGGTCGTTGTGTACTTGATTGTTTCATTCTAGTTAAATAGTTCGTGTCAATTATGATATGTTGATTAATGTGTGTTGTCCTCTGTATTTCAGAGAATCGCCTTTGTACGCTTCTGAACCCTATTGGAACGTCAATAAAGCGAATACTCAATTTTATCGTGTGTTTTTAATCCGGCCCTAACAATTCTCAATTGAGCGGACAACGCTATTTCCGATGGCGACGTACGTTTAAGCGACCGTACCCACAAGCGTATGAAAATGGCGGCCGTGGATCAGGCATCTCCGGTGGATTTCGGGACTCTGAAAAAGTCTAGAAGCGCGTACGCCGCTCATGTCACGAAATTTTGCAATGAGTTGGAAAAATCCATGCTGTCACGTGACAACAAGCAGCTCGTGACGTCGCAGAGGGACAGACTGGTGGAATGTTTTGAGCAATTCAAAGTAGCCCATCTCCAGTGTCTTGATGCCAGCGGCGATCAGGAGGTCGTGAGGAGAATTACGGAAGCTCACTGAAGAATTTCCTGGAGCTGAAAGAGCTTATATGTCAATGGCTTAGCGAAGATGAAACGCCATTGAACGCGCAGGACGACGCGGCGTCCGTCAGATCGCAGAACTCAGTGACATCTGAATCGAAACTGAGATCTGCTAAGACAAAAAGAGCGATCGCAGAACTTAAAATGAAGCAGCTGATGGAGAAACAAGCTCTCGAACGCTCTCGGATGGAGCTCGAACTAAAACAACAAACATTAGAACAACAAAACGCGATCGACGAGGCAGTTCTCGAGGAGTCGATCTGGCACCAGGCCGTTATTGAGGATAACACTGAGCTCAGCGCGATTGTGAAGGTAACATCGGATACAATGGTTCCTCCGATGAGCGATCCAACCAACACACCAACGCCTACGTCAGACCACCCGAGCGTCATCGCCTCGCACGCAGAAGGAAGTAACTTACGCACCGAAAGTAGTCACTCTAAAGAACCAACGGCACAGGATGTGGGACTAATCCAGCAGCTAGTCGGCGCTCTGAGATGCGGGAACGACCTACCGAAACCGGAACTGCTCCATTTCAGTGGTGAGCCGACGGAGTATTGTAAGTTTATACACAACTTTGAATGTAATGTCGAGCAGACGGTAGCTGATAATAAGGTCAGGTTAAATTACTTGATTCAGTTCTGTTCCGGGGACGTCCGTAAATGTATCGAAATGTTTGTTTTGCTCCCCCCAGATGAGGGTTATGTTAAAGCCAAACTTACCTTAAGGGAACGTTATGGAATGCCACATGTAGTGGTCAGGGAACACATTGATAAAATTGTAAATGGGCCTAGCTTGAAATCAGGGGATGTAAAGGGGCTCGAAGCGATGTGTGCCGACATGACGAGCTGCAAGGTAACTTTGGCTAGGATGGGGTTTGAGTCTGATGTGAATAGCTCAGTAAATTTGAGATAGATTGTCAGAAGGTTGCCGATGCATATAAGGGGGAAATGGATCGATCGTGCATACTCAGTCCTGGAGCAAACCGGTAGAGAAGCTACGTTTTCTGATCTCTGTGCATTCCTGCCAAAAATGGCGAAAACTTCAAGCTCAATGTACGGGGTAGATCTTGCATGTGACAATAGTAAGAGGGGCCAGAATAAGTCAAAGCAAAGCCCCAAGCCCCCTGGTTCTGGCACCGCTACATTTGCCACCGAGAGTTCTACACCCCACAGAGTTCCTAGGAAATGTAGTTGTTGTGATGGTGTGTGTCTAAACCTCTCAGACTGTTCAAAATTTGGGGCTCTGGGATTGGAGGGAAGAAAAGGTCTAGTTAAGAAACTAAGCTTGTGCTTTAATTGCCTTAAACCCAGACACATGGCAAATGAGTGTAGATCGTCTAAAGGCTGCACGGTGCCTGAATGCACCCATAAACACCACACCCTTCTTCACTCCTGGTCAGGTGTTGCAAATGAAAATCAGCCCAGCGTAAATTGTTCCTCTACTTCGCTTTTGGGTGTAAAAAAGGTCTGTATGTCAATTGTGCCTGTGCGTGTGGAATGTGGCAATGGGAGGTCTGTGTGTACGTACGCTCTCCTTGACAACGGTTCAGACGCCACGTTGTGCAGTGAAAGCCTTCTGCACCAGCTTCAGATTAGGGGCAAGCCAAAATCATAGCAAATCACGGATCAGAGGTTAATCTTACTGTAAAACCTGTACGGGGTCATGGGTATGTGTCTCTAAACGGGCTGTGGTCAGTGAAAAGGCTACCGGTCTCTCTGCGTGGTCTTCCTGATCAAAGGGATATCGATAGCTGGCCACATCTGAGGGGTATAACGGTCCCAAAGGTATGTGATGGTAAAGTTACCCTGATCATAGGAAGTGACGTTCCCGAGGTATTATGTCCCCTTGAAGTACGTCGCGGGAAGTCTGGTCAACCCTGCGCAATGCTCTCTCCCCTTGAGTGGACGGTTATTGGTGCTGTCAAGGATGGAAAGGCAGAAAAATGCCAGGTCAACTTCCAGCAAAGTGACCCCCTCGGGCAGCAATTAGAAATGTTGTGGACAACCGACTTCAGCGACAAAGTTCGCTCTGACGCAGTCGGATTTTCCTCAGAAGATAAGCGTGCTGTTAGGAGTATGGAAGATTCCATTCAACTTGACGAGGGACATTACAAGTTGTCCCTCCCGTGGCGCGATAAAAATGTCAGTCTGCCAAACAACATAGGCTTAGCCCACGCGCGACTCGCCCATCTTAAGCGCAAGCTAGAAAGGGACCCACAATTGCACAAGATGTATTCAACCGCTGTTGGTGAATATATCAGTGAAGGCTATGCTAAGGAGGTCAGTGGCACAAACCCGGGGAAAACTTGGTACTTACCACATCACCCGGTCACTAACCCAAATAAACCCGGTAAAGTCAGAGTAGTCTTTGATTGTGCCGCGAGGTACGGGGGAACATCGTTAAATGACAACCTCCTCCAGGGACCGGACCTAACAAATAGTCTTTTGGGTGTTTTGCTGAGATTCAGACAAGGTGAAATTGCTTTGGCAGCCGACATCGAGGGCATGTTCAATCAGGTGAAAGTGAGCGAAAACGACACAGATGCTTTCCGCTTTCTCTGGTGGCCAGATGGCGATTTGACTAGGTCACCTCTGGAGTACTGTATGACAGTGCATGACTTCGGGGCTACATCGTCACCCAGCTGCGCCTCTTTCGCTCTCAAACGGGCAGCTGAAGATAACAAAGGCGAATTTAGTGATGAAATTATTAGCACCATTAAGCGAAACTTCTATGTTGACGACTGTTTGAAGTCGGTCGAATAGGTAGGGGGCGCTGTGAAACTCGTCTCCGATGTCAAAACGCTACTGCAACGCAGAGGCTTCAGACTTACTAAATGGCTAAGTAACAGCAAGGCGGTCTTGGCCACCATTCCCGAGGAGGAAAGGGCGCCATCAGTTAAAAGCTTAGACCTTGACGATAAATTGCCCACTGACCGTGCACTGGGTGTTCAGTGGAACGTCGAAACAGACACCATTAACTTCAACATAGAGGTTCGGCAAAGACCTGTCACAAGGCGCGGTATACTGTCTGTTGTGAGTTCCCTATTTGATCCCTGCGGTTTAGTTGCACCAGTGACCCTTAAGGCAAAAACGGCAGATATTGGCAGATATTGCGTCAAGGGGCATTGACGCCAGTGACGCGACGGGTCTAGCAACTTGGCTAAATGGGCCCGAGTTTTTGCTTCAAGCGGGAGCCCACTGGCCGTCTTCTGAGCGTAGTAGCTTCAGTCTGCCTGACGATGACGTAGAGACCAAGCGAGACGTAACGGTGGCGGCGACGGAAACGTGCGACGTCATTAGCAAATTCCTTCAGCGGTACTCCGATTGGAGTAATCTAATAAGAGGGATGACCTGGCTTATCAGGTTTCAGACGTTTTGTAAAAGAGGTTCCTCAAACGTGACGTGCAGTTACAGACGGGTTATTTGTCGATAAACGAACTCGAAAATGCGTCAAAACGAGTGTTCTGCTTAGCGCAAGAGCAGTGCTTCCATAGAGAAAAGTCCAAGCTTGAAATGAATGAGCCAGTGCAAAAGGGGAGTTAGCTCGCGGCACTCGATCCAGTACTCATTGATGGATATATAAGGTCGGGTGGGAGACTAAAAAACTCGGGTCTTTCAGAAGCAGTCAAATACCCGGTGATATTACCCGATAAACACCACGTAACAGAGCTTATTATTAGACATGTCCACAAAGAAAATGGTCATGTCGGCGTTAATCACGTCCTGTCAGCTACAAGAGAGCGCTACTGGATCCTCCGCGGTCGCGGAGCAGTAAAAGAATCCTGCATAACTGTTTTGAATGCAGGAGTCGACAAGGGGTCTTTTGTCAGCAAAAAATGCCCCCCCCCTCACACCAGAACAAACAACTTCCGACAAACCCCCGTTCTCCTTTGTAGGAGTTGACTTTTTCGGCCCACTATATGTGAAGGTCGGACGTGCACAGTGCAAGAGATATGGCTGTCTCTTTACCTGTCTCACCACCAGGGCTGTCCATATTGAGATAGCTCACCATCTCACAACAGATTCATTTATTGCTGCTTTTCGGAGATTCACTAGCAGAAGGGGAACCCCAGAAAAGGTATATAGCGACAGGGGAACTAACTTTGTAGGTGGGGAACGGGAGATAAGGGAATCGATGGACTCGTGGAATCTTACACGATTAAATTATGAAATGTCACAAAAGGGAGTGGAGTGGCACTTTAACCCACCCCACGCGAGCCATATGGGCGGTATTTGGGAAAGAATGATCCGGTCTGCGCGGAGCATTCTCAAGGCAATAGCGAAAGAGCAGCTTCTGAACGATGAGACCCTACAAACTGTCATGGCCGAGGCTGAGAGAATAATGAACGATCGCCCCATTACTCATGTGAGTAGCGATCATAGGGACCCCCAAGTACTCACGCCAAGGAAAATACTTTTGCTTAAGTCGGATGGGTGCTTCCCCCCTGGCGTATTTATAAGGGGTGATTGCTATGCCGTGAGGCGTTGGAAACAGGCACAATATTTATCGAATATTTTTTGGAAAAGAAGGCTTCGTGAATACCTACCTGCTCTGCAAATGCGTGAAAAGTGGCAGCGGCCACATCGAAACGTCTGCGTCAAGGATGTTGTTATTATCGCGGATGAAAACGTCCCCAGGGTTAGGTGGCCCCTCGGTGTGGTTAAGGCAGTGAAAGTGAGTAGAGATGGTTTGGTGCGTAGTTGTGTGGTTAGGTACGGTGGTTCCGACGTGTCGAGGCCCATTACTAAGGCCTGTTTACTGGAGGCCTCAAGTTAATGTAGCGCAAGTAAACGTCGTTATATCATAGCCTGTGAAAATCAACGTAACGTCAAAATCATCGGATAAAGTAACCAAGTAACCGTCATTTTATTCGTGACAAACAAAAAACATGTTTGCGTAGTTGTAAAGTTGCATTATGTATTATAGGGGGCTGATTTTTAGCCAATGAGGAGTGCACAGGGCGCGTGAAAATAAAGCAGTAAAAACGTTGCGCCGGCACTCGTATAGCACGTTTATTTTCCATGTTATGTTCGATAGTTAAAGTAACGTGGATAAACCTTCTGAGTCTCAAATTGGAGATTGTTTCTGAGCAGATCCATGACACGAGCGGCAGTCCGAGTCGCTCCGACATGGACACCATCTCATTGCGCGTCAGTAACCGGTCTTACAGCCTTACTGCCGGTATGAGCGTGCTCGGTGTTCCGTTCCGGTGCTGGTATAATGACGGCACAAGTATGGTCAGTTGATGTTTATGATAAGTATGTAATATGATGTGTTCAATGTCAAGACCATAACAATGGCGGTGAATGTCTCCACTGATTAGAAGGTAGCTAAAATCGATGTTTAAAAACAGTCATATCGAATACTGGTTTTAAAATGTACTAATTATGTATTTCGTTCATTTGTGTTGCGCAGTGTATCTGTGTCGCGCAGTTAAGCCTGAATTCCGAAGGATATTCAGCGGGGGGACTGTAAGATTCGGAATGAATCTTATTTAGTTGTATAATATTTTGTTGTTGTAGTTGCCGTTGTAAAATGTATTAAAAAAAAGAAGGTGCAGATGAAACGCCTTGGTCAATAGCGCTTTGTGTGTTTATCGCGGGCATCTTTGAAACTACATATCCTAGCTTCATTTCCTGGAAATCATATTATATATGTTTATTCTTAGAACCAAGCCACGCTGGTCAGCTGCCTTTTGAATTCGCGGGCCATTTCTAGCCTGCCAAAATTTATTGCTCCACTGTGCATCGCCCCCCTAGATTGCTTCATTTTACTGTAGGCGCTGAAGCCAGGGGGTGTCGGGATCTCGGGCCATTTCATCTTAAATTTAAGGGGTGTTTCTTTTTGTTTAGATTAGTGAGAAAACTGACAATTTTCGTGTTTATTTGTGTATTTCTTTCCCGTCGTATAAATTTAGTATTAATGAATAAAATTCAACTCAATGTTCCATATAATTGAATTCGCTAGGTCAAACAGATAATCGGTGAGCTGTATTCATCGTTTGAAGTTTCGTCAGAAACACAAAATTTTCTGGCTCTACTCTGACCAGGATGGAGGCTGGTGTGGCCTTAATGAGGAGTTTGCTTTTACGCGCGGTCACCGCCTTTAAATGGGTCGACCTCTGACGATCCTGAGTTTTTAGAACTGGATGAAATATTTAAGTCCACGCTGCTTGTGTGCGGACTTTAAAAAAAATACATTTCTTAGGGCGGATAAAAGAAACTCGAATCGCGCAACAATTGGTAAGTCAGTGATTGTGTTTCAATACCTCTTTAGGGGTTGTACATTTATTGAGTAATTTAACCGAGTAAAAAATAATAATAATAAACAATTCACAAAAATGTCGAGATTTTACCTTGAGTTTATGCAACATTTACGTGTTATCCGTTCGGTAGTTTGCCTTAAAATGGCGATCGTTCTGTAAGTTTTGGTCGTTGTGTGCTTGATTGTTTCATTCTAGTTAAATAGTTCGTGTCAATTATGATATGTTGATCAATGTGTGTTGTCCTCTGTATTTCAGAGAATCGCCTTTGTACGCTTCTGAACCCTATTGGAACGTCAATAAAGCGAATACTCAATTTTATCGTGTGTTTTTAATCCGGCCCTAACAACACTATAGTAACAAATGTTATAAATATGAATTGTAATAGCGACATGCTCAGTCAGATGTCAGTGACCACAAAAGACATGCAGTTTTCATGTCACCTTTATGGATGATAATAACAGCTAAAACACTGTCAATGGTTTCAAATAAATGTCGGCTTAAGCATAGCTAAATAGCTGTAAATATGACTACAAAAATTGATATTTTGAATACATCACAACAAAACTGCAGTACAATGTTTTTATCAGATTTCAGAGCAGAAAACGTATGGATGTCGTACTTGACTAATAAGATAAACCTCTGTTCCTTGTGAAGACCTGGAAATGTACACCCTAAAAATTATGTTGTAAAACCCTTCAAACAAATATGTCATTTATCATTTAAAACGTGTACATTTCCATAACATAACTTTAACAAATGTGTCTTCTTTATCAAGATAGGATCCAAGTCAATCTTCTCAGCTTTCCTAATTTAGCAAAATTCTTGGTTGATTATGTGATATTCGGTTAGAAAAATACAGATTGAGAAATAATCTTGAGAAACATAATTCACTTTGTGTCGAAATCAATACGGATTTGGTGAGGCCGTTCAACATATAGTGAACTTCTTCCCATAGTACAAATTTGATGCACTGGTAAGAATAACCAAGAAAATTTTGATCTCCGGGTTCATGGCACTTTTTGCCGTTTATACACGTTGCCATTTTCTATTTTACAATTTCTTCCGTTTCCACTTTCTCTAGACCCAAACCTTACTGATTGAATGTTATCATGCAAATGCAAATACATTCAGAAATGACATCGTGATACACAAGGATTTTCATTGCAAAAAAATGTTGTCTTGGTGTATTATATTACATGAATAAATTTCAAATGTTATCTGCTTTTAACTGTATATTATCAGAAAACCTCCTGAAAATAATGAATAATGAGAGCTTTAGTAGGCTAAAAATGAGTGGTTCCGATATTGCCAAGTAGCATAGTTGTACTGTTCTGTCTGACACCTGTTTTATCATTATTAAACCTCCTCAGCACTAAAACCCTTTTCTCTCAACGATAATATATCGACTTTATGTAACACCACCTTTGCGAAACGTACTGAGATACTGATCCAGTACATAATAGTTATGTCATATTTTGAAGCAAGTATGAACTAGACTAATTAAATACTAAAAATTGCTTGCAGCTTTATTGTAAACAGACATATATAAATGGAAGAGCCACAAGATTATCTCATGATGCTATGATGACCAATAACATGTAGATTTGGCAGTTATGATCGAAATTTCTTCATACAATGATGACATGAAATTACTGATCGTTTTGACCGAAGTCGTCTCTAAACATTTATGGGCAGAGCCTTTGGTGAACGAACAACATTGTGTCTTCATCTAGAGCTTTGAAAATATTTCTCAAAGAACGCAGCATCGACTTTTGACAAAGACAGCGAATTTATTAACCGCTTTTTGAAACAAAAAACTCAATATTTAGACCTACACGAACGGGAATGACACTAGGACCAAACGTAAATATCGTGTTATACGTACTTCGAACAGTTGATACACTGCTTTTCCTACAAAGCAATCAAAAGAATTCATATTTCAATATCCTTATAGACCTCGTTTCCAATTATTGAACTTGAATAGATCTATAAGAAACCATCCGACACAGACTTCTTGGTGATCGTGCCATAAAATCCCGGATTTAACGAAAGAACCTATAGTGACTTAATTGGGTGGCTTTTGAAGTCTGGTTGTAAAGGCAGAGAGTACCTTCTCTGCAGTCAAATACCTGTTCGGTTGGACACATTCTTGCCAGAAGAAACCTAACCGACAACACACCCTCTTTGTTTCAAATGACGGTGTTTGGGCTCTGGCTGCCCTCATTTGGGAAGACTTCTGAAGGGTTTGCTGTTATTGGGGCTGTGTGAGTTTCTTGCGTTGCGAGAAAGCGTGTAACAAAGAAAATATCGGCTTGCCTTCAGTACTGCTTCTAAAACTACGCCGGGGAGATGGCCTTTTGGATGGAAGCATCATTTCCCTTTCTAGTTCTTTTTTAATCAATTCTTCTAGGAGGGTTGCAGGGGTATACACGCAGTTTTTAACTGTACATTTGAGTGCTTGTGACCACGATGCAACTGAACTATTGAAAACAAGACAAGGAAACTGCACATCAACTCCAAGTCCGTGGTGCATATCAAGGTCATGATCATACACAATGTTCTGGCCTGGGATCTAAAGGTTTCTCAACTTATCCAGCGCTGCATTATATGAAAGGAATTTACTCCAGATATCTTAATCTTTATTCAAAAGTGGAACTACAGTCTAGGGCTTGATCTTCGGCAACCAGGTGAAGACATTTGCTGGGTATCATAGAGGCGTAATGGACAGAATACTGTTGGTTGGCAAGTAGAGAAATGTCCTATCTATAGTTGCTCATATTATATGTAACAATTAATGGATATTTCCGTCAAATTTCTTTGAGCCTCCTCGGAGCCTGGACGAATGGAAGCGTCATGAACTCTTCCCGCTGACAGGGAGGTGCTTGGGCCAACATCCATACCTCTTCCCCCTGATCTCCGAGATGGCGACCCGAAGTTTCAGGGGAAGAGGAAGTCTTACAGGGATGTCTCCGAGATTTTCATCGTGCTTTCTCATGCATCCTTCGAGCCACGCTTTGCTCTGTGAAGATGAGGGGTAGTTGATTAGTACGATAGACGTATTGAGAGCAGGGAGCCAAAGTAAGCGAAAGAAGCTTTACTGCACTGCATGTCAGTGGCTGGATAGCATGCAATGTCTTGAAAGCGTATACCGTTTTCCTACTTGAAGTTCATGACGAGACTTGTGTTGCGGGGGAGGCGGATGTCGGGCTTAATATTGGCTGGCCAGTTTGGTACTTGTTGCAATAGTGGTGAATTCGCACCCTCACTGTCCGTACCTTTTGACCTGAACGACAGCTTCTCTGACTGGAATGAACCAGATGTCTTCCCAAGAATGCAGGTTAAAGCGCATCCTCCTCGTCAACATAAATTGAATAGACTCTGCTGTTGCTGTTGCCTACAAAGCTGTCCTAAAATCTAAGCCAGAAACGAAACTTTGGCAGAGCAGGCAGCTCTTTAGGGTGTCATATTTTGTCATATTCTAACTATAAATTCGAAGTCACAGTCGCATTATTTGGTCCAACGGATGAGGCACAGATCTGAGGATGGGCGGTGATGTCATGATTGATTGATCCCAAAGCAGAGTCAACGCAAATAGCCAAAAATTGCACAGACAGAAAGTCATTTTGAAAAGCAGTTTTCACAAAGCAATTTGTTTTGACATCGTCCTGAAATAAATGTGCACTAATAATCTGATAAAATTATATATGTAAGTGATAAATTTCTGACGAATTGTAAATTCAAAAACTTGTCATTTTGACAAGTATATTATCATGATATAATATCACACGGCTATGACGAATGAACAATGATGATAAAAACTATTTTTGAACAAAATTGTCCACTGTGTCACTGATTTGAGATTATTTCGTGACAAATTAGTCACATTCGTCAAAATCTTGTTTGGATGACAAACTGAAGTTGCCATATTGAGACCACCGATATTATGTGTTAAAAATGTATTCGCGAATAGCCGCATTTCTAAAAATCCAAGATGTCAGCGCCCAGTGTACACAGCTGATTTTTTTTATTTTCTCTTTTTTAAGGCATCAGTTTTTTCAATTGCAACCAACGACATGGATCGAAACTTACCCACAGAGAATAGAACTGTGGTCGAAATAGTCGACAAATTAAAAAAACAGGGGTTGTTTGATAAGTTCCGTAAAGATTGCCTGGCAGATGTTGATACCAAGGTAAACCCCAGCTCCGAGTCAGCTCTGATTTAAATGATTTCGCATATCTCTCTCATAGCTAGTTCCAAGAAGCGACCCGCTACTGAAGTTCGGCGTACCCGCTTAAAATCCTCGCACTATAACGATAAGTAAGTCAACTACGCTCGCGTTGAGGCCGCTTTGTGTCGATGTGGTGCAAAATTCAGCGACCCACAAGTCTTTATTGGCATTTGCTAGAAGCCCTCAAAGTGCAACGGCAGTTATACTTAAGTCTGTGTTACGGTTTTGTTAAGACAAAGTATAGAAATAACCACAAATCTTCCTCAATAATTGACATCTGTTTACATCCGGGGTTTGTTACGTAAAAAAGTTAGAGTGAATTTTGTAACTGTTCACCAAGAACCTTTGAATTGATATTTCAACAAGCATGGAAGAAAGTAAGAATGAATATGGGTGTACAGAATAAATTTATACCTAATTCTGCATCTATCAACTATTTCAGTACGAGTATATATACAGAAAATAATGAATCCCTTTGTTTAAATTTTTGGCCATTTGCCTTTTTCCTAAGAAAATAAAAAGAATCCGCTGGGACTGCCAATAAATGTACAGTCGGAACATAAAATCCATGGGCGAAATCCGAAAGTCGGAATTGACTTGTAATGCACTTTTACGAAGTCCCTGTACACA
The DNA here is from genome assembly GCA_949752745.1 of Protula sp. h YS-2021. Lineage (NCBI taxonomy): Eukaryota > Metazoa > Annelida > Polychaeta > Sabellida > Serpulidae > Protula > Protula sp. h YS-2021. Next base: position 11,186,645 of record OX457029.1, on the reverse strand, counting down.
TAATTATTAGATTCCACAATCAGATGTCAAATATCTTTGTGCATTCCGGTCTTACATGTCACATGAACAAAGTCATGTGGCCACAAATTTAAATATCGGCATTATATGTTGTCGTTGAAAATGTGGAAAAATACACATGCACTTATTTTGTATACCCGCAAAATCTAAGTTGTAATTTCTTCCATTGTATATGATTTTAGCCGGCATACCAGAACCTGCGGCATCGAGTGGAGAACGCGGTGAATCGCTTCCTCAGCGTGCACACCTTCAAGCCCGGCATGAACAAGAATCTGATCCGGGAGAATGTGCGCAAACACATACAGGAGTAAGTCACAGGTGTTGTCACAATATATACAAGAGTAAGTCGTGTGTGTTGTCACAGCACAAACATGGGTAAGTCACAGGTCTTGTCACAACACATTCAAGAGTAAGTCATATGTATTGTCACAGCATGTACATGAGTAAGTCACAAGTCATGTCACAAAACATACAAGAGTAAGCCATATCTATTATCACAGGACATACAGGATTAAACCACAGGTCTTGTAACGAGCACTTGCGTATTTGACCAATTTATGGTTTGTGCTGCCAGGTCACAGATGCTGGCTAGCGGTGTGGACCTGATCATAGAGCAAGTTGTCAATCCACGAATTTACAGTGTCTTCAAGCCAGCCATAGACAAGGTGGTGTGCGAGCACTTAAATATCGATCAGTCGGTGAGTTTTATTTAATCACTGCGACTTTCTGAACCGAGTTATTCTAGGCATCTATCTTTGATTTTCGGCAAATTGATGCAGCATTTAAAGGACACCTGTGTAGAGGTGCTCGGGGTGGGGGTGCGGAAGATGGAGGGACCGGTAGGTTCCTGGCGAACTCAAGATTTTACTGGGCAGATCTGACAGTCGTTGAAGAAAAGCCCTAGTGATGCAGCTTTTTAAAGGGAGATGCAAGACTCGTGTGTAGCGGAGCTCGGGATGGGTGAATGCGAGAAGAGGGGGGGGGGGGGCGGGGGAGGGGGGGTTAGGGACCCGTAGCTACATCATTTAAATAAAGCCCTTGTGAGGTGTAGAGACTGGTCATGATGTTGTTGACAGGAATGGGAGGAGAAGCTCAAGTACCGGGACGAGATGAAGCGAAGAGAGAAAGACGGCACCGACATGGCGGACGAGGGAGGTAGGCACACGCGGTACCTCTCTGTCGGTACTTATGCCAGTACAAAACGTGTGCTGGCAATCAAACATGTCAGTACTTTATTGTGGGGTAGTAGCTGTGTATTCTTCCCATTCAAATTCTTACCATTTGAACGTACCATTTCACGGCGGTGGGGATGGGGGGGGGGGGGGGCGCGGTTTGTTGGTAGCCAACAGTACAGGCCTGGATGTTAGCACTCCCCCGTTCGCCTTAGCCGAACACCGAATATTTTGGCGACTTCGCACGTTTCTGTTTCGGGCGAGTGTTGTACGTTCAGTGCATTCTGCATTCGGACGAGTGTATTCAGTAAGTCTCTAACCCTACCCGCGTACTTCCTTTTTACATAGCTATAATGTTGTGGTTATGGTTGTGTATAGGAGGTATCCCCAGCCTACTGGACATGCCCTTCTCCAAGGCATCCCAATCCCAGGCTGCGGTCATGGGCTCCACGCCCGGTGGGCAGCAGACAGGCCTGCTGTCCCCGCCCATGGGCCCGGGCTACCAGCAGCCCGGCGGCTACGGGCTCTACAACAACTTCGGTGCCCAGCAGTACCCAGGCATGCCGGTAAGTGCACCCCTAATCTTCACATTGTTCGTCTCACACAGGAATTATGTTGAAAAATATGTCGGCTGTTTCTAAAATCATTTGATTAAATATTTCATTTTATGAAGAATGTATGCTTGTCGTTTATTACTATGCGGCGGAGCTGCTATCACACAAATGGTAAAGTTTGTCACTCTCCTTAATCCCAAGCGCTGTCGTAGCTTAAGGTAAGAGAGAGAGAGAGAGAGAGAGAGAGAGAAAAAAAAAGAGAAAACACTTGATAATTTTCAGGGTTTCCAGTTTCCGAATCAGTTCCAGAACCAGTCGAGCCTCCTGGGCATGCCCAACTTTGCTGGCATGCCTGGAGTGCTTGGTGCACCCACCGATGCGGAAGGTGCGCCCGCGGGTGCGGAGGGTGGTGCTCAGGCGGCAGCGGTGAGCGACACGCAAGACACTGCGGAACCGGAAGTGAAAGAGGAGAAGAAGAACCGGAAGAAGAAACTAGAGCCGCTGACTGTGGAGGATCTGCTCAATATTCCCCTGCCGAAAGAGGAGGATAAAAAATTGCTTAAAGAAGAGAAAGGTAGCAGCAATTTAAAAAAAAAAATTTTTTTGTTTTTTTTTCTTTTTTTGGGGGGGGGGGGGATTTTAATTCAGAACTGCGTGTAGATTATTCTTTAGGGAATAGCAGGGTTTTTTTTGTGTCGTGTGCATCACTAAGAAATAAGTAAAGCAGTTTTGATGTGGGGCATTGGACAAGGTTTTCGTGAGATGGAGGCAAAAATGGAGAGGAAGGGGTTGGGGGGGGGGGGGTGTGATGTGTCAGAATAAAACGCCTTAGCAGATACTCGGGGACATCATATTTTTAATGAATGTTGCTCGGGAACGGTTTAAGAATAGTAATTGAGAAGGAAGGGTCCAGAGAGGAACAGTTTGAGGAACAGATTGTTGCTCAGTCGGAACAGTTTATGGAGGGACTGAAAAACGGGATATGAAGCAAACCCTGTGAAAACACCCGGTTTGTATTGTTATGATAAACCACGATCTGAAACAGTTGCATGGGACTTTAAAGAGGAAAAACGGGCCATTAAAAATAAAACTAAAACAGTTGCAGTGGGCATGATGAAAAAAGAAACGTTTATTGCCTAACTGCATACGGAATGCGGGGGTTGTTAAATACAAAACTGCCACAGTTACAGAGGAACTAAAGGAAGAAGAGCGGATGGAGGGAGGCGAGGAGTACGAGCCGGTGGAGACGGTGGTCGTGTCCGAGCAGCCGTACGCCACTGAGGACAGTCTCGTCCCCGATGCGGCATTTGATACAGGTTCATATACTGTTTATGACGTATCTGTGAGTGCCAGGTGGTGGTGCTGGTGTGTTTGTGTGTCGATTTGGAGGGTGGGGTTAGGGGTGGATGAGGTCGATTGTTCGCGTGCTGTTAATTGAGTGTCACAAGTTGTGATCTTGATATGGGAAAACAGAGGGGTGGTTCAAAGTTCTGCTTCACTCAAATTGTGCCTTGCCTTGCAAGTAAACATCTATTAATCGGATTTTAAGTAACAGTCTAATGGTGAAAAAAGGATGTGGGTATCAAGTAAAAGTGCATTGTAGGCTTTTAAGCTCTCCGTTCTAGTTTTCATCGTAAAACAGTGCCTGAAAAGCTGATGTGAACGTACACCGGCCGCTCTAGTTGTTCTTTCAAAAGTAACCCCCCGCCCCCCCCCCCCAAAAAAAAAAAAAAAAACACAAAAAAACTGGAGGTTGACGGTATGATGTAAGCGTACGATAACCCCTCTAGTTTTTAAGAGAAAAAAACATAATGCTTGAGAGTGTATTGTGAGCAGGCGGACAGGAAGTGGTGACGACGGAAGAAGTACAGACGGAAGTGGTGGAGACTGACGGCCAGCCTAAGGTCTACCACTTCGCCTGGCAGGTGGGTGCACAGTGGGGGGAGGGGGGGGGGGGGTTGTTGTAATCTGTGGGTGGGATCTATGGGAACTGTTAGCTGCGGGTGCTTGATTTTTACTGGTTCCGGGTTATCTATGGAAGTCAGGCTTTTAACAATGTTTATCTAAAAGAAATGGAAGGTTCTGTCGGACGCCATCGTCAGCTCGGTACACACCAGCGTTCCCCTTCCCTCTGTCCCCCTTCACCCTGGCCCGTTGTCGCATTTACAGGCCTTACGGAAGGCTTGCACCGCCCGCCCCCTCCCCCTGAGTGATAGCGCTGTTTACAGGACCTGGCGGAGGAGGCACTCTCTGACGTCACCGTCAGCTCGGTGCATACCAGCGACCTGTCCGACTTCGACGACGATGACGTCACAGTGCGCAGCGGTAGCATCAAGGGCGAAGAGGCCGAGGACATGGAGCTGTCGTCTGACGGCGGTGACGTCACGCCCGAGGAACAAGATGGCGACGGTAATCGATAGACCTATTTTCATGAACTATATGTTCTTGTTTTGCTGTAGATAGCAATACATAATAGTTTTTTTCGCATGTACTATATCTTCAGTTCTCTAAACCTTTAGTGATTAGCAGCAGATGGAGTTACATTGTTTTTGTCTGCATCAAAACACTGAATTTAGTACCGTTTACTTAAATAATAATTATAAAAGTTGAAGTCATTCGCAATAATAATAATAATAATAATAATGATAATAATAATAATAATAATAAGAATGAAAAAATGGCTCGGCCCGCATACGACAGCGATAATTTTGTGTACTCACAGCGGCAGAGGAGCCGGATGAGGTGAAGGACTCGGGCCTGGGCGCGGAGAGGCCGAAGCCGCAGAAGCTCATCTCGCTTCAGTACAACATCAGCGACTCGGAGGACGAGGAGACGAGGGAGGAGCGCAAAGCGCGCATCGTGAGTGCCAAGAGGGGGGGGGGGGGGGGCAAAGCGCGCATCGTGAGTGCCCAGAGGGTGGGGGGGGGGGGGCAAAGCGCGCATCGTGAGTGCTGCGGGAGGAGGGGAGAGGGCAAAGCGCGCATCGTGAGTGCCCAGAGGGGGGGAGAGGTCAAAGCGCGCATCGTGAGTGCTGCGGGAGGAGGGGAGAGGGCAAAGCGCGCATCGTGAGTGCCCAGAGGGGGGGGGGGAGGGCAAAGCGCGCATCGTGAGTGCTGCGGGAGGAGGGGAGAGGGCAAAGCGCGCATCGTGAGTGCCCAGAGGGGGGGGGGAGGGCCAAGCGCGCATCGTGAGTGCTGCGGGAGGAGGGGAGAGGGCAAAGCGCGCATCGTGAGTGCCAAGAGGGGGGGGGGAGGGCAAAGCGCGCATCGTGAGTGCCCAGAGGGTGGGGGGGGGGGGAGAGGGCAAAGCGCGCATCGTGAGTGCCCAGAGGGGGGGGGGGAGGGCAAAGCGCGCATCGTGAGTGCTGCGGGAGGAGGGGAGAGGGCAAAGCGCGCATCGTGAGTGCCAAGAGGGGGGGGGAGGGCAAAGCGCGCATCGTGAGTGCCCAGAGGGTGGGGGGGGGGGGGAGAGGGCAAAGCGCGCATCGTGAGTGCCCAGAGGGGGGGGGAGGGCAAAGCGCGCATCGTGAGTGCCCAGAGGGGGGGGGGGGGGAGGGCAAAGCGCGCATCGTGAGTGCCCAGAGGGTGGGGGGGGGCAAAGCGCGCATCGTGAGTGCCCAGAGGGGGGGGGGGAGAGAGGGCAAAGCGCGCATCGTGAGTGCCCAGAGGGGGGGGGGCAAAGCGCGCATCGTGAGTGCCCAGAGGGTGGGGGGGGGGAGAGGGCAAAGCGCGCATCGTGAGTGCCCAGAGGGGGGGGGAGGGCAAAGCGCGCATCGTGAGTGCCCAGAGGGGGGGGGGCGCAAAGCGCGCATCGTGAGTGCTGCGGGAGGAGGGGAGAGGGCAAAGCGCGCATCGTGAGTGCCCCGGGGGATAGGGAGAGGTCAAAGCGCGCATCGTGAGGGCCCAGAGGGGGGGGGGGGAGGGCAAAGCGCGCATCGTGAGTGCCCAGAGGGGGGGGGGGAAGGAGAGGTCAAAGCGCGCATCGTGAGTGCCCAGAGAGGGGGGGGGCAGAGGGCAAAGCGCGCATCGTGAGTGCCCAGAAGGTGGGGAGGAGAGGGGGGGAGAGGGCAAAGCGCGCATCGTGAGTGCCCAGAGGGGGGGGGGAGAGGGCAAAGCGCGCATCGTGAGTGCCCAGAGGGTGGGGGGGGGAGAGGGCAAAGCGCGCATCGTGAGTCCCAAGAGGGATGGGGAGAGGGCAAAGCGCGCATCGTGAGTGCCCAGAGGGGGGAGGAGAGGGCAAAGCGCGCATCGTGAGTGCTGCGGGAGGAGGGGAGAGGGCAAAGCGCGCATCGTGAGTGCCCAGAGGGGGGAGGAGAGGGCAAAGCGCGCATCGTGAGTGCGCAGAAGGTGGAGGGGGGAGGGCAAAGCGCGCATCGTGAGTGCTGCGGGAGGAGGGGAGAGGGCAAAGCGCGCATCGTGAGTGCTGCGGGAGGAGGGGAGAGGGCAAAGCGCGCATCGTGAGTGCCCAGAGGGGGGGGGGGGGAGGGCAAAGCGCGCATCGTGAGTGCCCAGAAGAGTGGGGGGGGGGAAGTGGGGGGGGAGAGGGCAAAGCGCGCATCGTGAGTGCCCGGGGGGGGGGAGAGGTCAAAGCACGCATTCGTGAGTGCTGCGGGAGGGGGGGGGTGCAAGACGGGCATTGTGAATGCTCCGGGGCGTTGGGAAGGGGTTGGGGCTGGAGGGCAAGACCGGCGTTGTGAGTGCCCGGGAGGGGTGGGGGGGGGCAGCATAAAGATCGTAGTGTGAGTGTCCAAAGGGGGGGGGGAGCGGGTTGAAGAGAGCAGCGCGATGCAGGAATCGTGAGTGACTGGGGTGGGGGGGGGGAGTGAGGAGAGGGCAAGGACCGTATTGTGAGTGCCTTGTGGGGAGGGGGGCATTTTTACCGCCCGGGCTGTGAAGAGGGGGTGAAAGGCCCGTATAGCGAGTGCCCGTTGAAGGGGGTGAGGGGAGCGCCAGTTCCGCGTCGCGAGTGCCCAGGGGTGGGGAGGGGGAGTGCAAGTTCCGCACCGCTAGTACCCGGGAGTAGAGATGGTGGGGTGGGATGCGCAAGGTTCGAATCGCGAGTGGCCGAGTGTATGGTGTGAGGCCCTGTTCGTCAGTGCCGGGGGGGGGGGGGGGGGATCGGCAATCTGAAAGGAGGAGGGGGAAGCGTTTCGTGAAGGCTAAGTTCAATTTTACCTTTCATGTTGCTTCGGTCAATTTGAACTTCGCATAGTCTGAACCGTTTTCTTGGGGCTGAGCAAAACGAATTAACCGGTACTGACTGTTATACTATATATGTACATATATATATGAATAATCTTTCACACAGGCAAAGGAAAGAGAGGAGCGCACTTTGCGCCGACAGCAGCGGCGGGCTGAGATCGACGCGAAGCGCATGAAACTGCTTGAAGAGCGAGCCCTGCAGCGGGAGGCTAGGAAGCAGGCTCTGCTTGCAAGGAAGCGCAGAGAAGCCGCTCAGAAGAGTGAGCGCGATGGGAGACAAAGCGAAGAGGTGGAGAAATCTGGAGAGAAGTTAGTAGAAAAGAAAGAAAAGAATGAAAAGAAAGGAAAGGAATCGGAGGGAAAAGACAAAAGAGAAGAGGAAGAAAAGAAGAATAAGCAAGGAGAGAAAGAAGGTTTGAATTCTTCTTTTTTGCCGCTTTCAATAACAACAGAAACAACAAACTAAAAAGCACAGATACTCAGCCACTTTAAAATAGAAAAGAAAGAATTAAATTTTTCCTGTCTTCTTGTAAATCGGAAGTATTAATTTCAATACTAGTTTTCTAGAGTTGAAAATATATTCTGTCTTGTGGCTGTGACAGAAGCTTCCGCTAAGGCGCGAGAGCGGAAGACAAAAAAAGTGCCGACAACGCCGAAAAAACAGAAGAAAACGAAAGAGGAGCTGAAGCAGGAGATCAGAGAGCAGAAGGTGAGAGTGGGCGCGTGCGCGGTAATGCTTGGCGGGTAGTGGGGTAGAAGTGATACCAAAGCACGGGATACACAAAAAAAAAAGTAGAGAATAAGTAAGAAAAATAAAAAAACAGAAATAAACCCAATCGCGTCGCACTTATTTATGTGCTGAGGTTTCTTTCCCTGAAGGCAACTCGAATGTCCACGACTATTTCTCACACCATACTGTCCACACAGACGCCGTCTATTTTCCACGCCATATATCTGCTTGTTATATATCGTCTTTTCTCCACACCGACATCGCCCATCCTCCACACTTCACTCTCCACACAGACATCGCCCATTCTCCACGCTTCACTCTCCACACAGACATCGCCCATTCTCCACACTTCACTCTCCACACAGACATCGCCCATTCTCCACTCTTCACTCTCCACACAGACATCGCCCATTCTCCACACTTCACTCTCCACACAGACATCGTCCATTCTCCACACTTCACTCTCCACACAGACACCGCCCATTCTCCACACTTCACTCTCCACACAGACATCTCCCCTTCTCCACACAGACATCGCCCCATTTTTCATACTCTCCATGCTGACATCGCTTATTCTCCACACTTGACTCTCCACACACACACACACACACATCGTCCCACTTTCCACACTCTCCATGCTCACATCGCCCATTCTCCACAAACACATCGCCCATTCTCCACACAGACATCGCCCCATTTTGCACACTCTCCGTGCTGACAGGTCATGGAGAAGAAGATGGCCTTGAGACGAAAGCGCACCATCAACCCCAAGTACCTGTCGGAAGATTTCGAGTCCGTATTCACGGGCAAAAAAGACTTACTTTCAGACGGCTATGTTGTCATGGAAGAGGGTGACGTTGTCATGGATACTGGTGACGTTGTCCAGGAAACGCTACAGTATTCACAGGTTAGTGGATTTTTTTTTTCAATTTTAATTTGATAACTTGTTTGTGATTGAAAAAAAAAAAACTGTTGAAAGAAATGCAATAACAAACCTTGTGGAAAAGAACTAGGATTATGAAATACATAATCCCGCTTATCTCGAACATATCTCTCGGTCCCGACGTTTTTTCCTTATATAAGTCTTATAATCCTCGCTTATCTCGAACTATTTTTATCTCGAACACATTTTGACCCCCCAAAATTTCAAATTTTGTCTCAGACCCACAGTTTGCATTCATGATTATTGTTCAAAAACATCATAGGACATCAATGGAAAGTAAGCCCTTTCATGCTTGTTATGATCATGAATTGGCGTTCACAATGTAGCACCATTGACTCCGGTTGAGATGAACACAGTTGAGAACTTGTCAAACCTATTGTGTCTTTAATACAATAGATCAGTAGGTTGTTAGACGATACAAGTCATGACTTAAGAACATCAATGGAACTTATGCCCTTTCAACTTAATCCGGCTAATTGGTCAAATCAACGATGATGGCATTATGGACTCTGGTCTGCTGGGTAGCGTTGATTAGTTGTCAAACTGAATTGCAATTGGAACATTACCCCTTCCCTTTCATGTGTATCAGATGAAAGATGAGGTCTTGTGCAAAAATCGCTTTGTAGGGCTTGACTTTTTGAATTTATATCATCCGAATTGAGTATAAATAACCACTGGCTTCAGCGTTTCATTATCACTTTAAACAATCGTTTATGGTTACTAATTGATTTGAGATAAAGTTCTGAAAATGGATGAACGGAAAGGTGTGAAACGTAAATTAGACGTTAAATCAATGGATATTAAATACAGAGCAGTGATGGAAGTAGAACGAGGACTTAAATCAAAAGCTAAAATTGCTGAAGAGTTTGGTGTAAAAAGAAACAATTTTGTTTGGTTTATATACAGGACACTGTGTACTAGATCTGTGTTAAATACCCGCATGATTTGTTTTGTGATTGTGTTCAAGAACCATAGACTTTAGCAAATAAAAGTCTTAAATAAGAATTCGTTTCATTTTTTGTTCATATAAATTAAAAAGTTTGAATTTCTAGTCCTTTTAAACAAATAAGAAACCATTTTATAACTATAAACCTATATATAACACATACAATATCATACAAGTACATTATATGTCTATATTTATGCTCGAGCTCGAGACCCTCGGATATCTCGAACTTCGGTTATCTCGAACAAATCTCCACGGTCCCGACCTGTTCGAGATAAGCGGGGTCTACTGTATGTGTGAAACAAAATTCTTTCTACGCCATGTCAATCAACGTAACATGCCAAAAATTGTGAGTTTCGATGGTGTTAGAAGTGTGTGATTTTTAGAAGGAGAGAGCTGTACTGGAGTCAGCGACACTACACAGCATTGCTTTAGGGGGAGGAGGGAGTACGTTCTATGATAGCCTCGTTTTGACAGGAGCTGAGCGTTACCCTGGAGGTGGGGGAGGATAGGGGGGGGCGTGACACGATATCCTCGTTCTGACAAGAGTTGGGCGTTAACCTGGAGGTGGGGGAGGGGGAGTACGTGACACGATAGCCTCGTTTTGACAGGATCTGAGCTTTAGCGTGGAAATGGGGGAGGGGGGAGTACGTGCCACGATAGCCTCGTTTTGACAGGAGCTGGGCGTTAACCTGGAGGTGGGGGAGAGGGAGTACCTGACACGATAGCCTCGTTTTGACAGGAGCTGAGCGTTACCCTGCAGGTGGTGGGCGGGGAGTACGTGACACGATAGCCTCGTTTTGACAGGAGCTGAGCGTTACCCTGCAGGTGGTGGGCGGGGAGTACGTGACACGATAGCCTCGTTTTGACAGGAGCTGAGCGTTAACATGGAGGTGGGGGAGGGGAGGGAGGGTACGTGCTACGATAGCCTCGTTTTGACAGGAGCTGAGCGTTACCCTGCAGGTGGTGGGCGGGGAGTACGTGACACGATAGCCTCGTTTTGACAGGAGCTGAGCGTTAACATGGAGGTGGGGGAGGGGAGGGGGAGTACGTGACACGATAGCCTCGTTTTGACAGGAGCGGAGCGTTACCCTGGAGGTGGTGGGCGGGGAGTACGTGACACGATAGCCTCGTTTTGACAGGAGCTGAGCGTTAACCTGGAGGTGGGGGAGGGGGGGGGGGAGTACGTGCCACGATAGCCTCGTTTTGACAGGAGCTGAGCGTGAGCCTGCAGGTGGTGGGCGGGGAGTACGTGACACGATAGCCTCGTTTTGATGGGACATGAGCGTTAACCTGGAGGTGGGGGAGGGGGAGTACGTGACACGATAGCCTCGTTTTGACAGGAGCTGAGCGTTACCCTGCAGGTGGTGGGCGGGGAGTACGTGACACGATAGCCTCGTTTTGACAGGAGCTGAGCGTTACCCTGCAGGTGGTGGGCGGGGAGTACGTGACACGATAGCCTCGTTTTGACAGGATCTGAGCATTAACCTGGGTGTGGCGGAGAGGGAGTACGTGACACGATAGCCTCGTTTTGATGGGACATGAGCGTTAACCTGGAGGTGGGGGAGGGGGGAGTACGTGCCACGGTAGCCTCGTTTTGACAGGAGCTGAGCGTTACCCTGCAGGTGGTGGGCGGGGAGTACGTGGCACGATAGCCTCGTTTTGACAGGAGCTGAGCGTTAACCTGGAGGTGGTGGGCGGGGAGTACGTGACACGATAGCCTCGTTTTGACAGGAGCTGAGCGTTAACATGGAGGTGGGGGAGGGGAGTACGTGACACGATAGCCTCGTTTTGACAGGAGCTGAGCGTTACCCTGCAGGTGGTGGGCGGGGAGTACGTGACACGATAGCCTCGTTTTGACAGGAGCTGAGCGTTAACATGGAGGTGGGGGAGGGGGGAGTACGTGCCACGGTAGCCTCGTTTTGACAGGAGCTGAGCGTTAACATGGAGGTGGGGGAGGGGGGGGGGAGTACGTGCCACGATAGCCTCGTTTTGACAGGAGCTGAGCGTTAACCTGGAGGTGGGGGAGGGGGGGAGTACGTGCCACGATAGCCTCGTTTTGACAGGAGCTGAGCGTTAACCTGGAGGACATCAAGCTTCCGCCTGGCGCCCAGGAACAGCAGTACATCCTGACGACAACTGAGGATGGACGTCAGGTGCTTCTCGACAACGACGGCGATGTCGTCTACCAGGTGACGGACGACACGGCGACAACTGTGGCGGCGGGGGGACAGGGGGCGGACGCGGTGCAGTTTGTGGAGGAGGTGGCTCACATGACCAGGTGCGTGGTGCATTCTACAGTTTGTCTGTGTGCTTCCATTGTTAGCATTGAGACCGTGAGTCTGATTCTACAGCTTGTCCCTGTTGTTCCATAGTTAGGAGTCCGACCGTGTTTCTGATTCTACAGCTTGTCCCTGTTGTTCCATAGTTAGGAGTCCGACCGTGTTTCTGATTCTACAGCTTGTCCCTGTTGTTCCATAGTAAGGAGTCCGACCGTGTTTCTGATTCTACAGCTTGTCCCTGTTGTTCCATAGTTAGGAGTCCGACCGTGTTTCTGATTCTACAGCTTGTCCCTGTTGTTCCATAGTAAGGAGTCCGACCGTGTTTCTGATTCTACAGCTTGTCCCTGTTGTTCCATAGTAAGGAGTCCGACCGTGTTTCTGATTCTACAGCTTGTCCCTGTTGTTCCATAGTAAGGAGTCCGACCGTGTTTCTGATTCTACAGCTTGTCCCTGTTGTTCCATAGTTAGGAGTCCGACCGTGTTTCTGATTCTACAGCTTGTCCCTGTTGTTCCATAGTAAGGAGTCCGACCGTGTTTCTGATTCTACAGCTTGTCCCTGTTGTTCCATAGTTAGGAGTCCGACCGTGTTTCTGATTCTACAGCTTGTCCCTGTTGTTCCATAGTTAGGAGTCCGACCGTGTTTCTGATTCTACAGCTTGTCCCTGTTGTTCCATAGTTAGGAGTCCGACCGTGTTTCTGATTCTACAGCTTGTCCCTGTTGTTCCATAGTTAGGAGTCCGACCGTGTTTCTGATTCTACAGCTTGTCCCTGTTGTTCCATAGTTAGGAGTCCGACCGTGTTTCTGATTCTACAGCTTGTCCCTGTTGTTCCATAGTTAGGAGTCCGACCGTGTTTCTGATTCTACAGCTTGTCCCTGTTGTTCCATAGTTAGGAGTCCGACCGTGTTTCTGATTCTACAGCTTGTCCCTGTTGTTCCATAGTTAGGAGTCCGACCGTGTTTCTGATTCTACAGCTTGTCCCTGTTGTTCCATAGTTAGGAGTCCGACCGTGTTTCTGATTCTACAGCTTGTCCCTGTTGTTCCATAGTTAGGAGTCCGACCGTGTTTCTGATTCTACAGCTTGTCCCTGTTGTTCCATAGTTAGGAGTCCGACCGTGTTTCTGATTCTACAGCTTGTCCCTGTTGTTCCATAGTTAGGAGTCCGACCGTGTTTCTGATTCTACAGCTTGTCCCTGTTGTTCCATAGTTAGGAGTCCGACCGTGTTTCTGATTCTACAGCTTGTCCCTGTTGTTCCATAGTTAGGATTCACACCCTGTGTCTGTTTAGCTCCTTATCAGGGTGTAGCTTGCCCCCAGGGCCTGCACACCGAAACTCACAGTGATGATCTAAGCTCCAATTTCACCCTGACGAAAACGTGCTTTCCTCTGGTCTAGTCTTGAATGTGCACACAATCGTTGCATGCGTTCCTGAAAATCTTTTTCTTTATTTCGGGTAGTCACAATTTCCTTGGACGTTTTTTTTGTCTTTTATGTATATTCTTACTTGCATTAAGTTGCTTTGTTGCTTATTTTGGCGCTATTCATTTTCTTAACACGTTTCTTATTTCTATAGAATTAACAAAAACAAAAAAAAAAAAGTCTAAAAAAATGTAGATGTTTTTATTTGCTGGCGCTTACACTTCTTTTGACACATATTTTGTAGTAGGAAGCAGTCACGTGGCGTTGAAAAGTGACCCGGATGTGCTGGCTGTGGTGGTGTTGTTTACAGAGGGCGCTGTGGCGTGGCTGATTTGCATACTTATTTGCATATGTATTTAATGTGCACGTTCTGACAATAAAAAGAAAGGCTTATGCTGCATGCCGCGCTGCGTTCTTTTGTTTTCTTTACGACCTTGACCTTGCTTTGTTAATAAAAGCGCCCTACTCTTTTCCCATTTTGTTTGTGTTTGTGTATTACAGTCACTATGAAGTCAGTAAAGTAAATTGACTAAGGAATACAGTTCCGACTAATAGCTTTTCGTTAACAAATGCCTCGGAACGTAGCGTTGGTTTTTGCACCGAAGGTGGAAATTGAAGTAACTGCACAGATAGTTGCTCACTCAAATTGTCGAATCGCACAGTGATGATATTGACATGTTCGCGTAGCGTTTTCTTTTTGGACGAATCGACGCATCGATGCGTGTGGTGTGTTGGTGCAAATGGGAGTCATTTTATATGATAGCCTTCTGGCGAATTGACGAATAATCTCACGACTTGACTAGTCATTTCATGTAATGACTGATCGCGTCAGTCGGTAAGTCATTTCACTGATAACATCCACTAATTTTACATCTGCATGCAAGTCTCTCGAATACGTAACACTTAGCACATGACACGTATTGCAGAAAAAAACAACGCCAAACTGTTACTGTAAAGTTGTTTTGCTTGTATAATCTACGTTACGTTATAACTTGAGGCAAACCAACGCCGTAAGGAAACACGCAGGGCAAAAATACATACAAAGACTTCAAAAATATAAAAAAAAACAAAAAAACTAAAGGTTAGCTAAGATTAAAAGTGAGGACTGGAAAATAATGCGATAGGTCTAAAAACATGAGGTCTAGAAAAAAAATTGTCAGGAGAAAAGAAGCGTGTGAGAATGAGAGAACCAAACAGCATGTAAGGCTTGAAATATCATATAAAGACTATAAAAGCCCCGTCTAAAAAGCTGTCGTAGAGAGCACATCCCCCAACCAGAGTCCAAAGTGGCAGCCATTTTGACCTCGATTTAGGGTCAAGATCAAACTATAAGTAAAAGAGAAGAATGACTGTCGAAAAAAAGCATGTCAGAATGATAAAAAAAGCATGCGAAGCAACATGTCAGGATTTGGAAAATTTGCGAAGACTAGAAACGTCAACAGAACTTAGAAAAGTGTGAGGGCCAAAAAACGTGCAAGAGACTAAAAAAAACTTCAGTTCAACTTATGCTATGGTCTCGACCTAAACGAAAAAGATAAAAAAATCAAATTTAAAACAATGTTCAACTATTATATGTGTAGTTTAGTGTAAGTAATTTACTTGTGATGCGAAAGTGATTCTACAACAATAATAAAAGCCAAAAAAGAAAAAGAAAAACAGACACACACAGAACAGCAGGTTGTCTCTTGCTGAACGTCAGATTTCAGTCAAAAAAGAAAAAATTGAGTAGAGTCGATATTTTTTCGGAATCCTGATGGGGATCTCGCTGGAAAAAATTGGGGCATTCTGCCGGGATTAAAGTTAGAAATACAGGAATTCCATTGAACACCAGCGGGGTCCGATGTTCACGGACGTTATAGGAAAACGAGTCGTCATATAGCGAGTTTGAACATCAGGGGGGGGGGGGGGTCGGATATTCACGGGAATTATAGCAAAACGAATGGTACTATAGGGAGTTTGAACATGAACGAATTGCTGCAAGAGTCCTGATTTGGGGAGTTTCAACTCAAAGCAGTTGGTGATATAGTGAGTCGTGATATAGTGAGCTCAGACATGGCCAAGACGTAAATTGGTGTTGGAATTTCATAGTCTATGGATGTTTATAACCGGCTGGAATGTAGCGATGTTCAGTATAAAAGCGTGGTGTGGCAGTTTGAATATTTAAATGTAATTAGTTACTGTTTAATGAATTTAGAGAGTTCTAGCGTCACTGGTTGTGATTTAGAGATGTTTAGTTTGACGAATTTGGACGCGAGAAGGTGAAAGTGAATGTATCCATTTCGCGAGGTGTTAGTTACAAAGCGGGTAAATTTGTGCCCAAACAGATCGAAGACGCGAGAGCTACAAGGTGTGGAGTCACATGACATCCCCCTACCGCAAGACCCACCGCCTAGCAAGCGTACGGATAACCAGCCCAACCGCAGTGCCGATACCCCCGCCAGTCGCGCGGGCACGCCCTACAGTGACATGTCGGAGCTGTCGGTGACGTCAGAGTCGAAGCGCCGGCGCTCAGGGGCGAAGAAAAGTGACAGGTGAGCGAGGCGGTAAGGGCTCATGGGCGGTTTAGTGGGGCCTAAAGGGCAAGGGGTGGTCTTTTTATGGACAGAGCCTGTGTGATACCGGTCCCGTGCCTGAGGATCAGTTCACCAGTGACTCTTCGTGCTATTAATAATTCAGTCGAGTTCAGAAAAAAAAACATAAAAAACATCTCTTTTTAGAAACCATTTTGGTTAAATTGTGGACAGTTTCGCACCATTGTTGTAACCTGAATTTGTATTAATTTGTAGTACTGCCTTTTACTTAATGTTGCGTATGTGATGCTCGCCAGTGCATCTTAATTTTATTTCTATGTTTTGTGCGTCTAGAGCTATTATAGATTAATTATAAATGTATTATAAATGCATTACGTAATACTACTTTTTCTGACGTCACATACATGTTACGTGTGGATTGCACATAAACGTGACGTCGCGTGTACTACATATGAACAGTAGATCATGTGACGTCACGCGTGTATGTTGCATCTGAACAGCACGTCCTGTGACTTCGCACGTGTATGTTACATATGAATAGTACGACATGTGACGTCACGTGTGTCTGTTACATCTGATCAGTACGTCCTGTCACTTCGCACGTGTATGTTACATATGAATAGTACGCCATGTGACGTCACGTGACGTCTGTTACAGGATGGCGGCAGAGGAGAACGAGCGCGAGGAGACGAAGAAGTCGACGTCCGAGCCTGCTGCTAAATCTGCCGGGTAAGTTCTTTTCAAGGTGTGGGGCGGGGAGGGGGGGGAGGGGGGGTGGCTATTTTGAGGGATGTCCAGGCATCTGTACCTCTCCATTTCTACCATTCCATCCCCCAACATGCATGAAAAAGTGATACTGTAATTTTATAATCCAGGAGCTTTGGATTACAAGTATGTTACAACACCCACTCCTTCCCCCTCCCCTCTCCGGCTTTAGAAAATAGATCCGTTGAAACTTAGATATACCGTCTTTCAATCCAACGTATATACATATGCTAGCCTTTTTGTTTTTCATTATCTTCCGACAGGTCACCGTTACCGATCTTTTAGATTCCCTACAATCCCTGGTGTAGATTGACTGTAAACGAGAAATATGACCAATGATCAAAAGTCACGTGATATAATCCTGGCACCTACCGTCATCATCAGTTTCAGAGAAAAAAAATGTGATATTCTACAACATCAACCTTTTTGTTTACATTTTAATTTGTGTCAATTCTACTTTAACTTCTCTTACGTTGCATTGAAACCTGTCAAACCTGTTATTATAATAACAAGATTGAATTTTTGGTCAATTTTTTCCCGTTTTTTTTTTTTTTTGGTTTCTGGCAAGCTGTTTTTTTTTTCATGTTTTGAACAGAAGGGGGAAGGAAACCACACATAGGTATGGCGCTGGCTTGTATGGTGTTGTCAGAGCACAGAAACGCATGCTGCTTTATGAGGTCAAAAAAAAAAATGAATAAATAAAAAAACGGAGGTTTTTGGGGACACAACATTGTTTTTGCTTGAGGTTAACATGTTTTTGTCGATCTTATCTGTTTCAGTTTACACCCCCTCTCCTCCTCCTCTTCCCTGTGCACGAAATTTTATTTGTGGCAAGGTGATTTTGTACAACTGCCGACTTGAAGAATGCGGGGAAGGTGGAAGCGGGGGGGGGGGGCGTTTTTCCTTAAAATAGTAAGAGCTGTCGTACGATTCCCCACGCTATGTCTCATGCATGAAGGTTTTTTCTCTTTTTTTTTGCACGCATAAAAAAAGTACTGCACAAATCGAGGCTTGGTTCAGTTTTTTTCGGTTTCTCGCTACGTGTGGACTTCGGGTTGTTGTTGGAATGCTACGTGTGTGTTTTAAAACGAAATGTTGTCATTGGTGTTCATTTTGTTTCCGGCTGTTTTGTTATTTAAACACGAAAACGGAAACTTGTTGCCAAAAAGGCTGTCGAATGCGAACCACACTGGAATTCGAGATTTTTGGATCATGCGGGAATGAGATTTAATGCTGTTTTTAGCATGCGAGCTTAACTGCGGTGTCCGATAAAACGGTCTTGCGCTGTTAGCATGCTTTGCATTTTGCCATTAGCATGCCATGCTTAACTGCATTTTGCCATCAGCATGCCATGCTTAACTGCATTTTGCCATTAGCATGCCATGCTTAACTGCGTTTTGCCATTAGCGTGCCAATGCTTAACTGCTTTTTTTATAGCAGAATTTAAGGTTTCACCACAAAGTATAAAAATATATTGATTTTGAACTTAAACAATACCTTTTAGTGAAATTTGGTAAGTTTTACATCGGATGCTCAGAACGTTGCATATTATTTTCAATCTTCAGCACCATTTTATTCAAAAAGATAAATTATAAAATAAAATACTTTTTCTGTGTGTTTAGGCAAGAGCTAAAATAGCTAGAATCCTTACAAGTAGTTAAGAGCTGAAACCGACTATTGATTTTAGTGATCGAGTAGTCGCCCAACATTTGTTGACTCGATTATTTGTCTAATTTTTTACGCCCAAAACGCCGCATTGATTATAGCGGGCCCTGAACTTTGCCTTCGGTAAGTAACCGATAATAATCAATAATCAATAACTGACGAACACTTATTCGATAACTTACCGACATTGCTGTTACAGACACGATAGTCAGCGCTACGATGAGGGCGATTTGTACAAACCGCGGCTCAACCTCCGCACGCGGCCGCGCCACTGCTCCCCCTCTCCGCCCTCCGCGTCCTCCCCGGCGGCCGAACCGGACGTGCAAGTGACGCGGGTGGAGGAGAGGAAGGCGGCGCCTGTACGGCAGAAGGGAGCGGGACGACGCAGGACGTCCGAGGACAGCAGGTCGTCTACTTCTAGTCATGTGAGGTAAGCAACAGCCCTCCCCCCACAGATAACACGTTTCTTTTCCTTTTTTTTTTTGGGGGGGGGGGGGGGGGAGGTGGGCGGCGGAAAGAGGATTTGGCTTGCATACGCTAATGTTATACCATAGTTGACGTCACATCGAGGCGAGAGAATAAGGGTCCGATAACCTGTGTACTTAGTTATTGCTTGTCAAAAGCACGGTGCTTTGGTTTCAGCCATTCAAGAAAATCAAGGAAAAAGCGGTCAAGGTCGTACTCGGGGTCAAGGTCAACGTATTCGCGATCCGCGTCAATCCGTTCAAGGTCGAGGTCCATCGACTCTTTATCCAGATCCAGTTCGAGATCGTCCTCATCACGGTCAAGGTCATATTCAAGGTCGCGGTCCTATTCTCGTTCAAGATCACGCTCCTTCTCGCGCTCGAGGTCGAGATCCTATTCCAGGTCAAGGTCAAGGAGCAGAGTGCAGTCGAGGTCGAGGAGCAGGTCAAGGTCAAAATCAAGGTCAAAGTCAAGCAAGAAGAGGCGTCGCGAGCACTCACTTTCGCCGGTGTCCAGTGGCGAGGATTTGGGCGGGAGTGAGCGCGAGCAGGGAGCCGTTAGCGACGACAGCGATGACGACGGCGGTGGCGGGCGCAAAAGGCGGCCCAAGAAGTCGCTGGACGCCGTAAGTGCACACGCCCTCCCCTCCCCTCCCCGACCCGACCCTCCATTCCTCTCCCCTCACCTCAACTCCCCTTCCCTCCCCTCACCTTTCCTCCCCTCCCCTCACCTCACCTCCCCTCCCCTCCCCTCCCCTCCCCTCCCCTCCCCTCCCCTCCCCAACCCTCACCTCCCCTCCCCTTCCCTCCCCTCCCCTCCCTCTAATCCCTTCCCCTCCCCTCACCTCCCCACCCTCACCTCCCCTCCCCTCACCTCCCCACCCTCACCTCCCATCCCCTCACCTCCCCTCCCTTCCCTCCCCTCCCCACCCCTCACCTTCCCTCCCCTCCCCTCCCCTCCCCTCCCCTCCCCAACCCGACCCGACCCGACCCGAAATTAGCAGTAATCAAACCTTCTCCAATATCGTAATCATGCATATACTACACAAAAAGAGCACATTATGTTCAAGGCCATAGAGGCGGGTTATGACTAAACGCTAACGCAGCAGTGGTGCCCATGCAAATACACCACCTGTCATTTTGGGATCAAGGTTACTTGGGAATTGCGTGATGCCTGTGTCTTATAATTGCGGCGTTTTATTGATGAATGGTTGTAGGTCATTCCGTTTAGTTTTTTCCACAAATGCAATCAACAAAAGAGGCGGTTTCGCGTAAGTTCTGACGTAATTAAGATGCCTCGCGCTACTTCAAGTTTTCGTAAGATGTTAAGAAAAATAGGGAAGTGTTTTCAAATTCGTATGACACACGCTTATTGTTAAAGTTCGACGCCGATTAGACCGCTTTTAGACTTAAGGGCAATCCAAAGCTTGTACTTTTACTGTGTTGAGATCGAATAAAAATGTAAGAGATTGGAGAAAGGTTTGATTTGTACTATTCTATGTTGCATTATAATGTGTAAAGGGTTATTGGTGAAGGGTTATATGTCCACTGTGTGCGATGGTCACTCGTTTTGTGCATTTCCAGACAGGGCAGATAATTTGTCATATCTGTCCGATTGCCATAGCTTTCGTTCTTGTCGCCTTGTCAGTAACGCAGAACACATGACTTGGTGACGTATAGCGCCATTCTAGCAGTGACGCAAAGCGTAAGTCTAGGAGTGACGTAGAACGCAAATCTGGGAGTGACGTAGCACACAAGTGTGGGAGTGACGTAGGCCACAAATGTAGGAGTAAGGTAGAAAACAAGTCTAGGAGTGACTTAGAACGTACGACTAGGAGTGACGTATCACACAAGTGTAGGAGTGACGTAGGACACAAGTTTAGGAGTGACGTAGCACACAAGTGTAGGAGTGACATAGAACACAGAACTTTAATTTGGTTTTAATTTTATGAAGACATGATTCTATTTTTTACGACATTACCTGGTTGTAGGACGCCATTGCAGCACGCGAGCCAATTTATGGCTTTCGATATGTGAGCCTAATCATAGTTAAAACCTACAAGTTTTGAATGTTGTAATCAAAGGCTACTCCAGATTAGAAGATAAGGCTGCGTGCATCTTAACGGAGAAGGGTTTAGGATAAAAGTTATACTCTACTTTTAATTATGCATTGCTTTGCTTTTTTTTTGGTGGGGGGAGGGGGGTGGGGGTAGGGTAGGGGGAAGTTAAAATAAGGTTAGCCTTTAATGTTCTGTGGTTACTTGTTTTCTAGACTGGTAGTTAAGGAATGGGGGTGCTTTCAGGCGTGAAGGGATCTGCAAGGCGTTATGTTTTTTTTTTGTTCAATGATTGAGGCAGCTGAGCCATTCTTTCGTTTACGTAGCACTGTGAACCTTCGCTACTGGCTGGAGCTTTAGTGATGGTTTTAGAGCCTTTTTCGTCTACAGCGCAGTTAAGCAGCGTTGGGCCCTGTTAACACTTGAATGGGTGACCACGGCGCTATTCACTTACGTAGCGCGGCAGTCAGCCTCAGCCACTGGCTGTAGCGTGATGAGTTTGGAGCGTCATGCGTGTACAGTGTAGGTAAGGAGCGTTGGGCCCTGTTAGTACTTGGATGGGTGACCACAGTTCCATTGACTTTTTCTATCTGTAAAGCCCTAAAGACATTATTTGTTGGGGTTCGGGGCGGGTGGGGGGGGGGGGGGGGAGTGGGGAGGGTAGCTAGTCTAGAGTGATGTCACGCTGCTATGACGCCTCTCATAGTGTGATACCATGCGCACTGTGCGTCATGAGATTTGGTGAGTGGTTGAGTGATTGGGGGCGGGGGGGGGGGGGTGGGAATGGGAGAGGGTTTGAAACGACAGCTCTGGATCTGGCAGTTGCATGTGACACGTTTTTTGCTGGAAACAAGTGTCATGGAGACATTGATAAGACACAAATATTTGAAAAGAAAAAAAGGAACAAGAGAAATGAAAGAGAAAGAGTGCTCATCAAACTTCTGAGGTGATCGGATACTTTTTCTGTTCAGTTATTTGTTCTTTTTCTGTTCGGCAGGTGAATTTCGGCGAGGCAGGCCGCCGCTCCGCGAAGGGCTTTGTAGAGCAGGGACCGTTCTCTCCGGGACCAATGAACCAGAGGTGGGGTCGCTGAGACAGTTCTAATAATAATAATAATAATAATAATGATGATGATGATGATGATGATGATGATGGTGATGATGATGATTATGATGATGATGATGATGATGATGATGATGATGATGATGATGATGATGATGATGAAAACCCAAAGAATAATAAAAATAATAAAAATAAGTACATAAATAAAAATGAATAATGAAGCTTTGTGATGTAATTTTGTGCTGTAAAAGAGTGCTAATATTTTTGAATTTCAGTAAGGGAAGAAGTACTTAAAGCTATAAGGTTGTTTATGATGTTTTGGGTGGAAAACAAAAATTAAATTCAAATTGGAAGGGGTAAAAGAAACCAGGACCCAGCTTGTCAATGCTGTTTTACAGAGAATTTACCGTATTTTATCTTTGACAGGGGAAGAGGATATGGCCCACCACAACCGCCGTCAATGCGAGGAGGCCCTCCCCTCCCGCGGGGAGGATTCCGTCCTTATGGCAGGGGTCAGGGCTTCCCACCAAGAGGAGGGAGGGGCTTCCCGCCCAGAGGCCGAGGTGGCACATCTTATTCGCCGCGCTCCGGGCCACCAGATTACCAAGGCAGTGGGCCGTGGGGTGGTTACCCGCCCGAGGACCGAGGCCGCGGGCGAGGCTACTACAAGTACAGCGACCCGTACTACGACGCGGAGGACGCGTACGAGGGTGGGAGAGTGTCCTCGCCGGATGCGCGCTACCGCGGGCCGCCGGGAGAGGGTCGGACGCACTCGCCTGGTTACGGGACCCATTCACCTGGTTACGGGACGCATTCACCTGGTTATGGTGGCGACTACGAGGGGGGAGAGAGTGATTATGGTGGGCAGAGGAAGCGTGGCCCACCGCCAGACGTAGACGATGTTCCCAGGAAGCGCTACAGAGAGACATCTCCGTCGCCACAGAGGCCCATGCGCGGCCATTCCCCTCCTCCCGGTGGCCCGATGAGGGCCCGCGGCGGGCCTCCCATGCCGCCATCCCCGGGGTCCGATCCAGACATGGGCTACCGCCGCGCCCCTCCGCCACCTCCCCGCCGGGCCCCGCCCCCGCCACCCCCACCTTCCAGGGGCGGACGGCCGAGGATGGCGTCGCCCCCTCCCTACGGTGCGCCCCCGGGCATGGGGCCACGGCCCGTTGAGACCAGGACAATGCGCAGAATGAGCGAAGAACAAAATGCTCCCATTGCAAAACGCTTGCGAAAAAATTGAGTAATGTGTTTGATATTAAAAGTCTTACCATTGTCTGAGTAGTATTTCTCTTCACATATGGTTTTATAGATATTTATATGTTACAGCATGTTTGTTTTGGGTTTGGTTGGACAGATTGCTGGTAGTGTGCTAGTGAGGTCAAACAGAAAACAGGCGGGAAACTTTCGCTGTTCGCGGTACATTGTTTGAGGCTTGTTGCAATAAACAGGAAGGGGGGTGGGTGGATTTTTTCTATGGAAGGCTGAGAGGTCGGTGTTGATGTTCCTTTGTCGTTCTGTGAAATACAGAATCAACCTCATTGTGTTCATTGTGATGGTGGGGGAGGGAGGAGGGGGGAATCAGGTGGAAGGGCTTCTATGATAGCTGTAGATATCAGTCATTTGGGGGAGGGGGGGGGGGGTTGGTCGTAGGGAGTGCTTGCTGGGATTGTTGTAGTTGTCAGTCATAGTGGGGGGGGGGGGGGGGCTGCTGTGATTGCTGTTAGTCGTGGGGAGCGGGCGGGGGGGGGGCTGCTGTGACTGTTCTCTCATGGGAAGCGGGGCGGGAGTAGGGGGGGGGGGGCTTCTGGGTTTCATGTAACTGTCACTCACGAGGTTGGGGGGGGGGGGGTTGTTGAGGTTTGTCCGTGATGTCAGGGCGCGTGGTAGTAGAAGAGATCTGGAAGCCCCAGATGCTGATAAATGTTTACTTCCTTACAGTGTAAATGTGAAGGTCAGAGTTATAAGAGGGCGATAAAACCGGAAGGTGATAAAGCAGTGTGGGATCGCGGGAAAAGTGGTCGGAGCGGGGAGTGGGGGAGGGGGTACAATGTACCCAGAATGGCGAGACTACGAGGGGGCGAGAGGGCGGGGTAGTGTACGAAGGATGAAAGAGGTGCGGGTGGAGGGGTTGAGGATGGCATGCTATTTGTTGATACAGCGGCTCATTAATGTATATTTGAAATATGTGAAGCTTTGATGGCGCCATGAATATGACAATATATTATGTTATGTCAACAACAACTCAAACAAATGAAAAAAAGAGAAAACCAGAAATAAAGTGTGTTATTGCGTTGTCATATACTAGAAGACGCCATGCAATAACTACCCCATCCTGTTTTTCCTGTCATCAAAGTGCGATAACTACCCCATCGTGTTTCTCCTATCATCAATGTGCGATAACTACCCCATCGTGTTTATCCCATCATCAAAGTGCGATAACTACCCCATCGTGTTTCTCCTATCATCATAGTGCGATAACTACCCCATCGTGTTTCTCCTATCATCAAAGTACGATAACTACCCCATCCTGTTTTTCCTGTCATCAAAGTGCGATAACTACCCCATCGTGTTTCTCCTATCATCAATGTGCGATAACTACCCCATCGCGTTTATCCCATCATCAAAGTGCGATAACTACCCCATCGTGTTTCTCCCATCATCAAAGTGCGATAACTACCCCATCGTGTTTCTCCCATCATCAAAGTGCGATAACTACCCCATCCTGTTTTTCCTATCATCAAGTGTGATAATTACCCCATCGCGTTTCTCCTAGGAGTGAAGTGCGATAACTACCCCATCGTGTTTCTCCTGGGAGCGAAGTGCGATAACTACCTCATCGCGTTTTTGCTATGATCGAGCTCTGACCCTTCCACTATTTCCCTATTTCCATGGCGACTTTCCCATTACTTCGCGGTTCTGTGGAAAATGCCCAGTCCGTATTTAGCCATGTCACTGGTTGGACGGAAAGCCCCACCCAGCAGTAATACTTGTTTCGGTCGCCTCCAACCCCGTCTCCATCCAGGTTCACCTCCTACTCCTTATCCCCGTCAACAACTGATCTGCAGTATCGGAACTAAATAAAGGACTAACTTTGCGTGGCATCTTGATTTCTGTACAGAAATACATTTTATTTGCTGGCGCGGAGTGCAAATTTCGTTCAAGGGGGGGGGGATTTTATTTCAATACTCCGGAAAAAATAAACGTGGTGGGGTCGGGGGGGGGGGGAGGAGAGAGATTCAAAACTGGACGGTTGGTGACAAAGGGGTAATATTTTAAAGTTGGTACTCCACGCTTATAGGGGCGTTCTAAAAAGTCACTGACACACTTGGCAAACCCGTTCGTATGTAGCGGCCCGGAGCCAGCCACGAAGACAAAGAAAAACACACATAAAGGAGAAACAATTCACTTGCCTTTTAAAACGAGACGGGATTCGAAAAACATTAGGAAAATGAAAGCTGTGTTTCCCGAATACTAAGACTGTCCGATCGGGTTTCAAGTTCATTGCGAATCTTCATAGGGCCGTTAAAATCCCGCCAACATTTGGTGTAAAGGTTGTTTCTGCTGGTCATGTTGTCCTTTGACATACTTTTGCTACTAGTGTACATTAAATTGACTTAAATTTCACCAAATTTTCGCGCCTGAGATCATAGCTGTTTTTTTCCTAAAGACTTTACGCCACATAACCAGAGTGGGGAATTTCCCGCAGTCATAGTGGTTGTCAATACTGAGGTATTAGTGGTTTACCCCGTAAGGCCAGTGGGGTGTCTATGCGGTAGCTGTTGCTGTCAATATTTCAGACACAATACTTGCCGTGCAGGGTTAAAAATCACTGGCAATGCAGGGCTAAAAGAAACCTTAAAAAATGAGAAACATTGTCTTTTAAGTTTGATCAAATGAAAGTTTTTCTAACAGCCAGAAACAAAAAATTAATCAGCAAAGTTGATTTGCTCGAAAGTTGGAACAGCTTGGCCTGTTAAAGCAACGGTCCTCCTGTTCTCGAATTTTACACAGTTAGGGGATCGGATGTTCCCTAAAATTGGCGACTGTCTTGACGCCGTGTATGCAAGTAGCAGTCTGTAAGAAAAAAATTGTACCATTTTTCCGACCTGAAACTTATCTGAAATTGCATTCGTTTCCGCTTGCGACGGTCATAGGTTAGTGAACGCCAGGTCGACCGGAAATGTGCACGTTTCAAGCCCTGATGCATTATGGGAATAAATGGAATGTTTCCTGCGTGTGGTGTACCTGTCCCCCGTCAATAACCACAAATACACAGGACATGTATCGGCGTCGAATTGCAGAATGGGTAAATACAGAAAGTATAACTGGAGTTAAAATAGTGGCTATAGATTCAGGGGGCATCACTGTTCATCACTCAAAGTGTTCATAAACGAGGGGTGAATCATATCTGTGCAGGATACCTATTTGTTCAGGGTGTTTATTGGAATTATTCATTAATAAAGGCTATTGTGTGATAGATTTGGGGATAGTAACAATCTGTGTGATCACGCGAGGAGATTGGTAAGACGGCTTACCGGCTGTTGTTATGTTATGGATTTCGTCATCAAACTGCGGATATCCATAGACTCCCATCTTCCGAAGTTAAGCGCAGATTCATGAAGCTGTATCAATAATGTTCTCGACAATTTATGTGATCACTCCAACAACATTGATGATCAAGATGAAAACCATATCTGGTGTTGTCATTTTGCTCTAAAATGATTCAAAAGCTTTTCGTGAATTAACTAGTAATTAACCCGTGGATAAGACAGGGCTGAGCGTTTCTAAAATATCGCCTGGTTGACGTGTTGGAATTATGTCCCTGCTTGTTTATCTCAAGCCGCTATTTGCCCCAATCGTATGGATGTTTCACGGGTTTCTCAGAAGAATGGGCTACAAACACGGTGCGGAGATTAGTACCGGTGATGATAATGAAGTCGCTGGAAATGTCTCTAGGGAAAGGAAGAATTCAGCTACAGAAACTGAAAATGAGGAATTTGGACAGGAATGTACTGTGCGTGAAGCGAGCGAGCCTCCGAAAAAGAAAGCCCGCGTCAAGGGCATTTACTTCATGGGCAATGACCGAGGCTGTTTGGAGGAGACGCGAGGTATTCTGCAGGGCAGCGAGGACTGCATCAGCGTGGGGCCGCAGCTGCACGAGGCGGTGAGTAGCCAGGACGTGGACATGTTGCGGCTGCAGCTGTCACACGATAGCCGCGTTCTAGAGCGTTACGCGCTCCAGCTTCATTATTACGTTCCCAGCTTGCACACCATGTTTGAGAAAAATGATACCCGAATGGTGGACATGATGGTGGACACCCTGTTACCTCACGTGACCCAGGAGCATGGACCGGAAGTGGAGGAGCTTCTTCACACGGCTATCAGATACGGCTGCAGAAGAAGCCTTTTAGAGAATATGGATCGCCTATGGTTGAGAACGTATTCCAAAGACGATTCTAAAGACGACGCTTTGTTTGACCGATTGATCGCTTTTTATCGATCGCATTTAGGAGAGGAGCACGTGTTAGGGCTTGCGCATGCACAGCTGCTTTACTGCGCTGTACACATCGGGATAGCCAGGCACGTGCGGCTTCTGTTGTCGAGGGTTGCTGCTCCCCCGCCGCTTGAGCTGGAGATGCTCCGCATTGCCCAGAAGCACGGCCAAGAAATCACAAGCATTCTCTCCGATAGCATCACCGCTGCCGCCACCGGGAATCCACACGCACCCTCTCGCGATGACGTCAGGCGATACGCCACGTGGTACGATGACATTGCCTTCACATCATCGACGATCACTAGCCAAAATATGGCAGCCGAATTCATCGCACAGGCGCACACTCAGACTCTATGCAACTTCCAGCGAATGCTTCGCATAATTGACTTCATGGTGGACAAGCCGGAAACAGAACAGGTCTTCAGTGCCGTCAGGGGCTTCATGGGAACGCTGTCGGAGGAAGTTGCCAAGCAGGAGCCAATGCTACGCTTCAGGCCAGTTCTCGTCGGCAGCGCAAACGAGGGCACGAGATGTTACTTCCCTGATGAGTTCGACTTCCTGCTCGTCTTCGAGGAGCTTGAGGAACTGTTTGACGTGTCGTACAACACGAGAGACTATGTCGGCGTGATGACAGCCAAGCCAACGAATGACCCCATGCGTCGAGCCTTTCTTGAGCGCATCGCGCAGCATGCAGCGTCAGTACCCACCAGTGCAGATCGTGACGTCGGCATGTCCTCCGACTTGGCTAACGACGTGCTTCACGACATGCTGCGCTCCGCGGTGGAGCACGCCATGAAGACCGCCTCCGCCTGCTTATGTGGAACCACCGGTCTGGTCATAGAGCAGACGGGCTTCTTCATAGACAAGAACAAATATCCTTGCATTTTCCTCACGTGGAGAGGCGTTACCTACAATGACATGAAGATCAAGATCGATTTAGTGCCATCGTTTCGGCTCCACACGCAGGTCGATGTTCCTGAGCACCACCACATGCCGGTGCAGCGCCCGTTTTACGTCACGGCGCCGGGAATCGATTTCCTGCGTATCGGTTTCTCGGAACTGGAGAACCACATCATGCGGGAGATTCCAGCAGGTGTGCGTGGCGGCTACAAGGTGGCGAAGGCTATGCGAAATGTCGCCTTCATCGCCCCCGCCCTGCCACGCATCGTCCAGCACATGGGGGTTGTCTTTGACGTCGAGGATTTCGTGACGTCATACATGCTCAAGACATGCGTGTTTTACATTACGCGTACAGTTAGGAAAGATGCCGCACTGGCGTCGCGCAGTCGCGTCTACTGGGCCACCCGCATTTACGGACAGTTACTTGCATTCGTCACTGACGGCTTTATACCTCACTTCTTCTTCTTCCCGCTGACCAGGGCAGTGCTTTTCAGCTGCAGTGCCAAGCACCGGAAGTCGTACGCGCGCCTCACGCCAACCACGCCCTCCGCAGCCACCGGGGCGGGCTACTTCTGCTGCCGCAAGAGGACAGCCATGATGGCGTTGATCGAGCGAATCTTACACGTGTTGAAGCTGTACGAGACATAATGTGTAACGCCGCGCTTCGCGTGATAGACCTGGCCGCGATATCAACAAGACCTGCTCATCTTTCTTTGTGTAGCGAATAAGTTTATTGTTGCGCATATATTTTACTGAGGCAGCATATGTTCCGGCATTATCCTGTCTGCTTCCTTGCTGTGTATGGCGTCAGTGTATGACGTCAGTGAGACATCAGTGTGGCGGTAACACGCCACCGTCTCCGGAATACTATGACACGACCGTCACGGATTGCCTCAACTCGAAAAGTAAGACTTCTAAAATAATAAAACAACAAGACTAAATAATAACAAAATATAGCTAAAATAAGTAATATATAAATAGCCGATTATGTAGTTAGTTGTTTATTTAGTAAACTTTTGTTCAAAATGTATCTCCTCCTACAATTTTGATCCGATGTCATTTATTTTTTATGTGAGGCATCCCTACGAGGTCATGCGTACGGCTTGTGCTTTTCTAGTCGATCGGATAATTTTTTAATTTTGGGCAAATTTTTGAAGAAAAAGTTTAAAATGTATATCCTCCTACATTTTGTTGCGATGTCGTTCATTTTTGGAATGAGGCACCCCTAAGGATTGTGCATGCGGCTTGTGCTTTTTAATCGATCGGACAATTTTCGTATTTATGGTGAATTTTTGAAGAAAAATTTTAAAAATAATTCAACATCGGCTCTTACATTTTTGAACCGATATCATTTATTTTCGTTATGAAACTTTCCTAAGGTATCGTGCGCACGGCTTTGGCTTTTCTAGTCGATCCGATAATTTTTGAATTTTTGGGGAATTTTTGAAGAAAAAATGTATCTCCACCTGCATTTTTGATCCGATGTCGTTCATTTTTGGTATGAGATACCCCTAAATGGTTGAGCATACAGCTTGTTCTTTTTTAATCGATCGAAAACTTTTTGCATTTTTGGTGAATTTTTGAAGAAAAAATTTCAAAAATAATTCAAAGTGCATCTGCTCTTACGTTTTTGAACCGATATCATTTATTTTCCGTATGAGGTTTTCCTAAGGTATCGTGCGTAGGGCTTATGCTTTCTAATCGATCGGATAATTTTTTAATTTTTATAGAAAAAAATTTAAAATGTATCTCCACCTGCATTTTTGATTCGATGTTGTTCATTTTTAGCATGAGACACCCCTTAGGGTTCCCGCATACGTCTTGTGCTTTTTAAATCGATGGAATAACTTTTGTATTTTTGGAGAATTTTTGAAGTAAAATTTTCAAAAATAATTCAAAATGTATCTGCTCTTAAATTTTTGAACCGATATCATTTATTTTCGTTATGAAGTTTTTGGACATTTTTGAAGAAAAAAATTTAAAATGTATCTTCCCCTGCATTTTTGATCCGATGTCGTTCGTTTTTGGTATGAGGCACTTCTAACGGTTCGCACATACGGCTTGTGGTTTTTTAATCGATCGAACAATTTTTGCATTTTTGGTGAATTTTTGAAGAAGAATGTTCAAAAATAATTCAAAGTGCATCTCCTCTTACATTTTTGAACCGATATCATTTATTTTCGGTATGAGGTTTGTCTAAGGTATCGCGCATACGGCTTGTGCTTTTCTAGTCGATAGGATAATTTTTTAATTTTGGGGGAATTTTTGAGGAAAAAATTAAAATGTATCTCCACCTGCATTTTTGATCCAATGTATATAGTAATATATATATTTGGACAAAGTCGGCTGTATCTGGGCAAACTAAAATTTTCCCCATATTTAGGGAAGTATACTCTATCATATGGCAAAGTTTCATGTAGGATAGACAAAAACGGTCCCCTTTTAGCCTAGCGTACGTTATACGTAAGCTAGGGTTTCCCTATCGGTCTGCAGATGGAGTCCGTTAGTTAGTTAGTTGGTTAGTTAGTTGTTTATTTAGTAAACTTTTGTTCAAAATGTCTCTCCTCCTACAATTCTGAACCGATGTCATTTATTTTTAATGTGAGGCATTCCTAGAAGGTCATGCGTACGGCTTGCGCTTATCTAGTCGATCGGATAATTTTTAATTTTAGGCAAATTTTTTGAAGAAAAAAATTTAAAATGTATATTCTCCTTCATTTTTGTTCCGACGTCGTTCATTTTTGGTGTGAGGCACTCCTAAGGCGTTGTGCATACGGCTTGGGCTTTTTAATCGATCAGACAATTTTCGTATTTTTGGTGAATTTTTGAAAAAAAAATCAAAAATGATTCAGAGTGCATCTGCTCTTACATTTTTGAACCGATATCATTTATTTTCGTTATGAAGTTTTCGTAAGGTATCGTGCGTAGGTATGAAGCACCCCTATGTGTTCCTACATACGATTCATGCTTTGTTAATCGATCGGACGAGTTTTGTATTTTTTGAAGAAAAAATTTCAAAATGCATTTCGTGCTACAGGTTCTATCCGATTTCATTTATTTTTGGTATGAAGCATCCTACATGGGAATGCATATGTTTTGCAAGTTAAAACAACATACGCACTGGTTCGAAATGCAAACCGCGCATCAACACAACTTCAATAAACATGCACACTGGTCCAAAATAAGAACCCCAAATCAACTCCAGTTAAAAATATACGCAATGATCCGAAATAAGAACCGCGCATCAACGCAAGTTAAATAAACATGTGCACTGGTCCGAAATAGGAACCCGCTAATCAACGCAACCGTGAGAAACATGCTCACTGGTCCAAAATAAGAACTGCCCATCAATGCAAGTTAAATAAACATACGCTTTGGTCTGAAACAAGAACTGCGTATCGACGCAAGTTGAATAAACATGCACACTGGTCTGAAATGCGAACTGCGCATCAACGCAAGTTAAATAAACATACGCATTGGTTCGAAATGCGAACCGCTCATCAAGCAAATTGAATAAGCATTTGCATTTCTCCGAAACGCGAATCGAGCAGCGACCCAAGTTAAATAAACATGCGCATTGGTCCGAAATGCGAACCGCTTATTAACAGACGTTAAATAATCATGCGCACTGGTTCAAAATGGGAACCGCTCATCAACGCAAATTGAATAAGCATGCGCATTTCTCCGAAACGCGAATCACGCATCGACGCAAGTTAAATAAACATGTGCACTGGTCCGAACCGCAAACCGCTTATCAACGCAAGTTGAATAGACATGCCCACTGGTCCGAAATGCGAACCGGGCATCGACGCAAGTTAAATAAAGATGTGTACTGGTCCGAAATGCAAATCGTGCATCAACGCACGCTAAATAAACATGCGCACTGCTCTGAACAGCGAATCGGGCATCAACGCAAGTTGAATAAACATGCACACTGGTCCGTGAACGAACCGCACATAAACACAAGTTAAATAAACATGCGCACTGGCCTGAAGAAGAACCGCGCATCGAGGAAAGTTACATAAACACGCGCACTTTTCTGTATCCCTGGTGAACTATCCACTCTACCAGAGATACACAAGATTTGTTTAGCAGTTTTCTTGGAAACAAATCTTATGTATGTAGTTATCAGCCTATGTCTAAATTAATTATGTATCTTGCTCTTTGCCATCTCGTGTTTTGAAGCCCAATTTTTCAGGGAAATTCCCTTGCCCATGCACGCTAGAATTGGCCTTATCCCTTTTCGTAAGCTTGGAGTTTGTCCTTGGACAAGCTTGTTTAATTCTTGGACCTTAAATTCAACCTTCCTGAAAAGTAACACGTGCTTCGATTTGATTTGACAAAAATCAAAACAAAAACACAATATCAAAACAAAAACATTTTGAAGGCGCATGCGCGAAAGATCTGTCGGGACGCCATTTGCATTGCATTTTGCCGCGTGTTTTTGAAGTCTGAAAAGGCTTAAGTTTCAGTAATTATAAGTTATACTATTAAAAAAGTTGTAGTGAGAATCAATGGTCAATTGTGGCACACTTCACTTAAATAAACTCTGGATATTTGGTTGACCATAGGAAATATATTGGATATTACATTTTCTGGAAAGTGGATACGACGGTGACAACAAATTGGTTGATCAACATCATTTGCTCAACATAATCAGTAAGTATCTATGTTCTAACTTTACTGGTTTTAGCTTAGATAAATAAGCCAAATGATACTTTGAGCGTTTCGAATAAAACGCAGAAGAATTTTGATTTTCGACTGCGAGGGAATCGGGTTAAAACAAAAGAAATGATACAGTAACTTAGGTTAAATCCGCCTGCACCTGTAGTGTCGCCACCTTCCAAAAACAACAATTATCTCCAAAATGATATTTTTTCTGAACCTGTGCTCACATGTAGTCCTTATAGCTCTTAGGAGTCATTTTGAAAAGTGAGTTAATAGTCTTACAGTTTGCACTTAAAATTTATACTTCGGGATGATACAAGTAACCTATGTCTTTCGCCAGTGTTCATGCAAGTCGCCATCCCGGAAAAAAAAACATTTTTATTTCGGCCATTATCACCAGGGAGGTCGGCTAAATTTAAAACAATACCCCCTTTAAATAGTAGGACTACCTTAACCAGTTCATGTTCGGCATTTTGGTATGCTTTTTCTTTTAATATTAGTTGTAATATATAATATATATATATGTTTGGTTCCGATAATGCCTTTAACGTCTCTCGTTCCGTCTGTCATCACCTTCTTATTCACCATATCTCCGCTTTTATTTATCACACAGTCTTAATTTTGGACTCATTTGAAAACTCTTGACCTTTAAATGTGTCTTTTGGTGCTTTTGATCGGATTTGATCAACCAAAAGAGGTTATTGACGAAAATGTCCAAAAACGGGGTTTTATGGACAAAGGTTTTTTTTACGCGTCATATCTCTGCATCTTTTAGTGCTAGAGTCTTTATTTTGCTCTAATTCAAAAGCTCTTGACTGCAGATGTGCCTTTTGGTGCTTTAGTCAGATTTGGTCAGCCGGAAGTATTCAAAATTGTGTTTTACAAATACCCTGTTGTTATGCACGGTCGCTCTAAGTGTTACTTTGGTGCCACTTAGGATGTAAAAAAGGTCTCCCTATGTTGGCGTATTCTGTTTATTGTCTCCCAAAGTCGTATTTTAGGGGTATATATATATATATATAAGATAATGTATATGATGCACATTTGGTCTCCCTGTCTACCCTTTCTCATGTATGGTCTGTCTAGTTGTTAACTTGAATGTCCTTTAAGATATACGAAAGGTCTCTCTACGTTGGTATATTCTATTTATTGTCTCCCAAAGTCGTATTTTAGGGTTATAGATATATAAGTGAATGTATATGATGCCCATTTGGTCTCCCTATTTACCCGTTTTCATGCATGGTCTCTCTAAGTGTTAACTGGAATGTCCTTTAAGATATACGAAAGGTCTCTCTATGTTGGCGTATTCTGAGTATGGTCTCCCAAAGTCGTATTTTATGGTTAAAATACGAGTAAAAATTACCGATGCACATTTGGTCCCTCTGTTTACTTATTTTCATATTAGGTCTCTCTTCGTGTTATCTTTGTATTTTTCAACAGAATTTTTGTCACATTCTCTTAGTTGCATCACCATGGGCTCTTGAGGTCTGCCAGAAGCTTTATATCGACCTTTGTTAGATTGTTCTCGTTCAGCCAAGAAACGGATTACTGAAATTTGCCTTTCAGGGTTACGAGGCGATGAACTTTACCTTGTTGTTTCTACTCTTTCCATACCATTCCCCTCTCTACATAAACTTAAAGATATGACGTCGCTTTATTGGAAATAAACCATGTCAATGTCACTGCCATGAATCACTTTTTTTCATTCTCTTGCCTTTGCTTTTGGTGCCGTGACCTCTCAGATTGGGGCTTTCACAATGTCAACATTGTCAACAAAAATATCAGCACATTTTTATCCAATCATCATTTGAAATAAACGTTTTGAGTCTTAAATACTTCAACTGGTATTCAAACGAGAGACCCCAGACTGTCCAAAAAGAAATAAATAACAATATCTCTAAATTCTCTGTTGAATGTTGACAAAAAAGAAGAAAACGAGCACATAAAATGTACCACAATTACGGAGTCTGCCTGAACTTACGAGTCGAGGATTAATTTCTGTTTATGTTGATACTGATTGTTATAGTGCGTTATGAAACTGATTTGATACTACACACGTAGTCTGGAACACATCTAAGAAATCACCCCCCCCCCACAAGACTAATATAATCAGGGCCAAAATCAAATTGCTGTTCATCATCTACTTTTAGAACTGCTTGGACTGAAGCAAAATTCTCTTCTCCGAGAGTAACTGCGTAATTATATTAATCATTTTCCCATAGCTGTCTTCTTTCAACAAGTCAGTTTTTTTGCTCCGACCTGACTAAGGTCACAGGGAGTATAATGTTTTTGACTTGTCTGTCTACTTGTCTGCCAGGGTGTGCGTCACGGATGACACATTTTCCAATGGACGGATTCAATCAAACCTGTTATATGGCTTCTATGTAATATGTTCTAGAGCTGATCAGGCTTTTGTGACATTGCGAGTCCCTGGTCATGCTGAAATTTAATAATTTCACTTACATCTTATCAAAAAAGCGTGACGGGCACATTTCTAGCATATGTATATTATACATTAACATCATGCGGGCCCTTAAATTTCTGATTAGGGACATATATCGTCGTTACGCAACTGCGTAGGCAGCAGCATGTCATTTCATTGCAGTGTAACCCTTTTTTTGGCAACGTGCAACGACCATATAATTCCTTTGTCACACTTTTTAAAAGCCTGTCTTTGAGTAAGGTATTGAATAAAAAAAAACAACCGAATCGAATCGAAATTTTGGAATTCGGTTTTTGGTTTTCACCCAACAGAGAAATTTTGCTCGGATTTCGCTGAAACCGACACACCCCTACTGTTCTCATATATGAATTTCGAGTATACTTATCGACTGTGATAGCATAGTGTAACGTTTAATTTATTTGTGAACCCCCAATACTTAGGTAGACCATGCTCGAAAAAAGAAAATAGGGAGACCTCATGTATTCTTTAGATAAAAACATTTCTTGACATATTCAGTTCTTTGCTTGTGAACGATTGTGACATTGTTCCTTCCAAATGTAGGGCCTCACAAATAATTATGAAAACTTTAATATAAATAAAAGATAATACCATAAATGTACCATAAATGGCTATAGCATATCTCAGTCGCATCAACAGTGTATAGATTTAGACGATGCCTCGTATTCATGCATTTCTATTTTATCTGTGTTTAATTTGTGCGCGTACGCAAAAATTTATCAATTTTTATCCCCTCCCATTCACGCATCAGTTGTGACGTCATTGTGAAGTTTAATATTAGCGTGCGCATACTATAATACTCCCTCCCCCTCTTTGCGTATGTACTAAATGGATGGTCCCTAAATAGAGCGCTTCCAAACATTTTAATTGTTAAAGAGTGATAAATGAAGGAGGGATTGTGCTTGTCTCACTGCCTCTCACCAGTCGCTTTTCGCATTATTCAGACCTGCTATCTGGTGACTTGAGTAAACATCCAAAACGTTCTTTTGACATAGCCAGGTCATTAGAATTGCTTTATTAGCCCCCTGCTGCGTAGCACGGACCAGGGTACTACAGCTGTATTGGATTTGGGTCAGTCCGTCCGTCTGTCAACATGTGAAATGGGGAGTCGTTTCTGCTGCAGATATCACCAACTACTCGGGGATTCCATTCAAACTTTGCATAAGGACAGAATATGTTGTTGTTGTGCACCTGGGTATCTTCCGACAAAAAATGCGTTCTGGGGAATTTGCAAAAATCATACTTTTTGCATAAATCCTGGGATTGGACTCCCGCGGGGGGAATCACAGAGGTGCACATAAGGATATTTTTACCTTTGCCAATTTGGCGAAGGACGTTCAGCTCACCTTCACCAAATCGAATTCACCTTCGCCAAATTAACCCTCTTACTAAAACTGTAACTTAATTTGTTTATTGCATGTAAACTATACATCTTCTTAACTATATTGTCCAGTTTATGTCTTTATAGAGCTACATGGGTAGTTACTCAGTCCTGACGGGTTTGTAGCTTTCACCTAAAGCGTTTAACTTTTCATTAAGGTTGATCGTGAAAAAATTCACCTTCGCCAAATTGTAAAATTCAAAGACCTATCTCTCATTATTGATATATTTTTTGGAGGGGGTGGGGGATGGGTGGGGTGTAGGGGAAGGGGGTTAGTTATTACTTTTTTTGCAAAGTTTATAATTAAAAATAGTGTTTTTTTCCTTAAATTGCCTAATTTTATCTGTGGGAATTTAAAAAAACTATACTCGGCCGCGGCGAACCGTACGTTTTTCCCCGCTTACCTTATCTTGTATGCGCAACTCCGACGAACGGGTAAGCACAGGCATTTCAAATCCTATACAGATTTACTCCTCGTGTATTGCAGTTGTGCACCTCATATTCAGTCTGTCCGACTTCTTATTTATTTAGCAAAAATTGAGGACGAAGCCTAGCCATTTCATTTGAAAGTAATGCAGGCATACAAACTGAACTTGTTAAATGTGTTACAATGTTTATGTTACAAAACGGGCGAAGGGCGAGGGGATTTGCAGCGTTCCGGTGCTCTTGTTGTTCTTAATATTTATTGCCTATGTGCCTGCATTTAAGGGGTTTGGTTTAAAGGTAAATAACAACCAATGTGTCATTGCTTCATGGTTGAAAACTATCTGCGTGAAACACAAATAAAAACAATATATCATATTTCACTTCTTGTTTTATTCACACTCTCAAACATAGGCATCAGCTTGAGAGCTGAGCAGAGCCCTCCCCATCCCCCCTCTGCTCCAGCAAAGCGAAATAAACAAATGATTTGGACGGAGGTGCAGGAAGTGAAACAATAGCTTATGCCAGTAGGTATGTTGAGAAAGCGATTGAGCGGCTCAAACATAACAAAAAGTGACGTTTACTGGTTTTAATGAGGAATGAGGGGTATTGGTGGGATGTGCATATATGTTATCACTATATTACTAAAGTTTGATGTGCCACCACCAGAGAGTGCAGTAACTCCGCTTAAGAAACTGTTATGCGTGCACCCTGCAGGTGTTGAACCTATAATGACACTAACGAAAAAGTTGATAATACATATACACATTTGATAACATATGCACATAGAATATGCCAACACAGGGAGACCTTTTGTATATGTTAAAAGAGACTAAAGGTGCCACTTAGAGAGACCATGGATAAAAAAGTAGTAAATAGGGAGACTAAAGTATGGTCTCCCAAAGTTGTATTTTTGCGTTATATATCATTGATTATGAAATATGATGACATTTGGTCCCCCTATATAATATTTTCATGCATGCCAAATAATAATTAAAAACTTTTACTATTTTCTCAGTTACACTCACTTATTGGTAGGAAAGACAAAAAATAATAATAGAAATAAAATAAAAACAACAAAACGCGATTGAAGTTCTAAAAATTGCAAAGGTTTTTAAAATAAATTTATTTTGATATAATGGAGTTTGTCATTTTTCACTAGTTCTTAAAAGAAAAAGTCGTGTAGTAATCTCAAAGTAAATTTAGATTGAGAAATGAAATGGCGCGATAGATCTCCCGTTGTTTTCCTGTGTATGTGCCCGTGCATTTTGTTATTTGATACATGATGCTCGGGCGGAATACGGTGAAATAAGCTATATGACATCAACTTGGTGTTTATTCAATAAAGATTGAAAAACAAAAACAAACTTGTTTGTATTTGTTTTCCCTTCTCCCCTTCCCAGTTCCTTGGTGCAGGAAATATGTTAAAGCTCCCCCATTTCCCTCCCTCCCAAAAAGGATGGCAAATTTTAGTTACTTTGCCATTAAGATTTCCAAGACTGTCCTTCAATCTGGCCGTAGGTGATATACATTCGTAAGTGAATTTAATATATCGTTTCATGTTTAAACATCCGGTGGGCTTGAGGGGTCAGCTGGGGTAGCATCTCGGGGAAATATCAGAAACGGAAAAGTGAACCATCACTGTTTATTATGGTATGGCAGCCTGTCTCAAAAACCAGTTTCACATGCTGTTGTGGCATAGTTCGGTACTTATCTTGCTGTGCTTCGCCCGGAGATTGCCAGTTCATTGCATAAAAATCGTTATGCAAGCAACCTGTGGGAGTTGAACCCAAAATAGCATGCAACGTAAGCACCCACTGGTGGCCACATTGGGTAGGCTGTGTTGACTACATTTTAAAACTACAGTAAAGCCCTCCTTTTAAGAAAAATTCTCATCTCCGCTCTTGTCCTTATTCTGTGTTAATAAGTGTTTGAATGAACACTTAAGGAAAAGTTTTATTTTGCAATATACCGGGAGTTTCCGAAAAGAAGCTCCCCCATATAAACGCCTCGGGGCTCTAATTAGGAAACTGTTTCCCAATAGAAGCCCCGGGGCTTCTATTTGGAGTTAAAATAAAGACCTGAAAAAATCGTTTCCCAATAAAAGCCCCCTCCTTCCCCGCATTGCAGACACGGTGCACTTAATCCTTTGATATGAGGCAGACCCCTCGACATGCTCTGCGTCGTTGCTGAATTCTGTGCTTTGCACAAGGCGAACAGACACGTCCCCTCCCCACTGCCACCTTTACTCCGGAGTATTACTGGAAATATAACGGGCCGAGTACTGAAACAGGCGGCATGATGTTGCCCCTCCTTCCCTGCAAGTCTTTTTAAAACTCTCGCAATGCAGACACGGTGCACTTAATCCTTTGATGTGAAGCAAACCCCTCGACACGTTCTGCTGAATCCTGTGCGTCACACAAGACAACCCCCCTCACTTTACCGGACTGTTGTTTTTGTTATTTTTTGTGCGGATATCCGCAGCATGTGGCGCTTTAATAAGAGATTGATTGTAAATTTTCTTTTTTTCTAACAAAAACTTATCGACAATCTAAAAAATAGAAACCCCGGGGCTCTAATTAGGAAACTTTTCCTAATAGAAGCCCCGGGGCTTCTATTTGGTTTCTAAATGAGCCCCTGAAATTGGCCAGTTGTATCTTGTATCTGTGGCCATATTCACGAACATTTGGGTTTATTTACTTAGATATTAAACTTAGATCGCAAGATTAAACTTATGCAAGTTTACTTACTTACATCATATTGACAGAATTCAATTTACGTAGGTTTATCAAATTACATTCTAAGTTCAATATTTCAAAATTGTCATAAAGAGTACGACTAATCGTAATCGTATAAACGGATTGTCAATGTAAATATTGAAGGCCAAGCTTCTTGTTTCCGACTCCAAATTTTCGAGATTTCCCACCAAAACATCAATACCTTGTCTTGAAAATCTATATCGAGTTAAGAGTTCATCGTCATTGTAAACTTCAAGCGGATTACTTTTATCTTGAAACACTCTTTCCCTCCTAAAAATCCTTTCATATTTTTCATTTAATCTCAATAAATTCATTTTTGCCAAGGTAAGTTAAACAGTCCGGCTATTTAAATATCGCGTTGGATTGAACTTAGAAATCTAAGTGTAGCCCGAAGTAAACTTAGAAGTTTGAACTTATACTTGAGTGTAAGTTTAAGCTTACATTTTGTGAATACCGTTAAGTTTAATCATCGGGAATCTCTTACATTTTAACTCTTACATTTTTGCACTTAGATTGACTCTAAGTTTAAACTTACACTTTCATGAATACGGACACTGGTTTGCGGGTGAAAATACAACAGGTTAGCTAAGGGGGCGGCCTGTCTCTAAACAAAAATTATTGTCAACATCTGCAGGCAATAACCGAATTGTGTCAGTGTAATTACGGGCAATTTGGTGCCATAATTATTGGTTTTAACTTAGTCCTACGTGACTCTTGCGGTCTTCCTATGACAGCAAGAGTCATAGTTCATATAATAGAACGTGTCACTGATGTCAATGTTGCTATTCTCATGCATGACATAGACCAGTGGCGTTGTTTTAGAAAGAGTGCATCACAAAAATAACCCAATTATAAATACGGTGCACAATTTCTATGGTTTAACAACTATTTTGTACTGAGAAAAATAGATTTTTTCTTGGGATCAGGATATAAAATTCCCCATTATCACCCATAGCAACAATGGCTCTACAATAAACCAATTCGCACCTTGACTTTTGCCGAAAAGTGTTTGCGTTTGGGCTGAATTCAACTGGGATAAGGATTTTAAGAAATGATAGAAAAAAAACAACAAAAATCAACAAAATTCCATTTTGCCAGAAACATATTCACATGTTGGTTATTAAAGGGACTGAATAATATTTAAAATAAATAAATAAAATAATGGTTTATACTGTCTATATAAATGATAGAAAAAACAACAAAAATCAACAAAATTCCATTTTGCCAGAAACATATTCACATGTTGGTTATTAAAGGGACTGAATAATATATAAAATAAATAAATAAAATAATGGTTTATACTGTCTATATAAATGATAGAAAAAACAACAAAAATCAACAAAATTCCATTTTGCCAGAAACATATTCACATGTTGGTTATTAAAGGGACTGAATAATATATAAAATAAATAAATAAAATAATGGTTTATACTGTCTATATAAAAAATCCTTTACCACAAAATCACCATCACTTCTTCTCGGTACATCAGTGATTTCAAGAGGACTATGTCCTCGAGCTCTTTGAATAATATAATACACATAATAAAATCTACATGTAGATGATATCGGTGTTTGTAATGGAACTGAATTATAAATGAAATTAAACTTTGAAAACTGATTCAAACGACTGTCTATATGTAAAAGTGCATAAGAGTCAAAATATTCTGAGATCTTTGTCAAAATACACTGCCACCCAATACTCTCCTGGCTCATCATGATTGTCTGTGTTGATGACATAGGCACCGCGTTGTAAAGATGGTAACTGGTCCATGGAAAACACACCTTGAAAACAGTTTTTTGTTATCCTATCATGGGACAGTATGGCATCTCATGACTGGTAGTCGAATTGAATGCAGCGATTTGTACTTTTTTTCAATGATGTTATCAAATTAAGCATAGACTATAACATAGACTGTATTTCGCAAGGCACCGGCAAAATTAATCTCTAACCAAAAATTCCCATGCTTGATAAGGGTGTAATGATCATCATCGTCATAATCAGGTGTTAAATAAAAAAAAATAAAGCATAACCTCCAGGCCAGTCTTCCCGTTTCATGATTGAACTTTTCTCACCATTCAATTTATTGAAAGATTTGTAAAGAGTTTCAAAAGCGTCAAGATATTTGTCCCGATTTATGTTAAGCCTGAGAGATTTGGATTGCAACCATCAGTGTAAAGTTGCATGTAGTTAAGATTAAAATGTTCAAAGTTGCATGTATTTCTCAATGCTGTTCCAGCAAAGGATTAATTATGAACCATTCCAATGACAATACGTATTGCTAATTGACCTAAAAAGATGTCGTCTTACACAAAAGATTGAAATCCAGCTGGAATGGCTAAAATTTTACATTCTTTTCTGGTAAAAGGAAACTTGGCAGGAGGTTTCATCAATGCATCTGTATGTCCTATTTGCATACCTGGACTAACCCTCACTTTGCGAATGGTTAAAAATGCCTCTTTCACTTCTACCTTATAGGTATTATCTACAGCCATCAATACATAGTCATCTTTCTGTCTATGTAAACGCAATTTCATACTGATGCCATTGCGAAGATAGCGATCCTGCTCAAACAAGTCTACCCTTAAAGCACCTGTAAGCATAAACTCACGGCTTAGACGCACATGCAAATAACGATTATGTAAACCATTATTTCCTCAATTTGTGACACACAATCTTCCACAAGGATGGTGCTAAAGCCAGCCACTTCTCTCCACGTTTGATTCTAAGAAATGGTTCAAATTCTCCATGCTCCACAGTAATGTTTATGTTCGCACTAATCTTAAAGCTGCTTGTCTTCTCCATGGCTGCACATTGAATGCTGACTTGGTCTTCTCCGACCGCTCCTTTTATACGACATCACATGTATGATGGTTGTAAAATCGTGGAGTCAGCTGTTTACTGTTCTTCAAACATTTTACAGATGTATTCACTTCAACTCGTCCATTGTTGAGTAGGACAAGTTCTGGTATATCCGTTGACAATGAAACATCATCATCATAATGTAAAAAAATTCTAGCAGCCACAACTAGCATGAGGTCAGCTGGCCAAATTGTATTGGCCTTGATAAATGCTGAATCAATGTCATAAGTGTTCCCTGGTAAATGCAGTTCTTCAAATTCACTCAGAAAAGATTGGATGAAACGATTTCTTCGAATTGCCAATCCCACAGCTTCCCAGTGTTTATGCATATTCTTTACTTGTAAAATCCAATCCGATTCCAAATAAGGAAGCTTTGAAAACACATAGTCAGTGTAGTTCACTTGGAAGACATCATCCAATGTCTCTTTTCATCTGTGAAGAAGGGATGTTGGCATTGTTCACAGTCCCCCCCTCCCCCCCTCACAGTGCTTTTTATCCCACACACTGTCCCTTGTACTACTACACCTTACTTTTAACCCTTCACTGTCCCAACAGTACACTTAACTTTACACCTTCACTGCCTTCACTACATGACACCTTACTTTACTCCTCACACTGCACCTTGTACTACACCTGAAACTTCCACTTATACTACTTTACTTTAATTATCATAATACCCCTTGACTTACTTTTCCCCTCACACTGCCCTTACACTACATCTTACTACATCACATCACATCACACTGCCCCTTGCTTACTTCACCTTTCACACTGTCCTTTCTACCACTACACCTTATTTTACCCCCCCCCCCACACACACACTACCTCTCATACTACTACACCCTAACTTCGGACCCTTTATTAGACTGCCTTTTCTTCGCACAGCCTACTTTACTACGCCTTACTTTATCCGGTACTTTATTTTACATACTGTTAATTATCCTACACCTCGCTTTACCCCTCCTACTCATGCTTACTTTGTCCCTGACACTGCCA
Source organism: Protula sp. h YS-2021 (assembly GCA_949752745.1). Classification (NCBI taxonomy): domain Eukaryota; kingdom Metazoa; phylum Annelida; class Polychaeta; order Sabellida; family Serpulidae; genus Protula; species Protula sp. h YS-2021. The sequence continues at coordinate 11,142,889 of OX457029.1, read as the reverse complement.
CTTGTACTGCTCCTTCCTTCTCCCATTCAACTAAGCCTTACTTCATCTGGAGCACTATCCCTTACTTTACTCGTCACACTACACCTTATCTTAGTTATCACACTACCCCTTACTTTATCTGACACACTACCCCTTACTTTACTCGCCACACTACACCTCATCTTACTTATCACACTACCCCTTACTTTATTTGCCACACTACCCATTACTTTACACGCCACACTACACCTCATCTTACTTATCACACTACCCCTTACTTTATCTGCCACACTACCCCTTACTTTTACTCGCCACACTACACCTCATCTTACTTATCACGATACCCCTTACTTTATCTGCCACACTACCCCCTATTTTGCCCATCACACCACCCCTTACTTTGCCAATCACACTAAACCTTACTTTGCCCATTCACACTACCCCTTACTTTATCTGCCACACTACACATCATCTTACTTATCACACTACCCCTTACTTTATCTGCCACACTACACCTCATCTTACCTATCACACTTCCCCTTACTTTATCTGCCACACTACACCTCATCTTACTTATCACACTACCCCTTACTTTATCTGCCACACTACACCTCATCTTACTTATCACACTACCCCTTACTTTACTCGCCACACTACACACCTCATTTTACTTATCACACTACCCCTTACTTTATCTGCCACACTACACCTCATCTTACTTATCACACTACCCCTTACTTTATCTGCCACACTACACCTCATCTTACTTATCACACTACCCCTTACTTTATCTGCCACACTACACCTCATCTTACTTATCACACTTCCCCTTACTTTATCTGCCACACTACACCTCATCTTACTTATCACACTACCCCTTACTTTATCTGCCACACTACACCTCATCTTACTTATCACACTACCCCTTACTTTATCTGCCACACTACACCTCATCTTACTTATCACACTTCCCCTTACTTTATCTGCCACACTACACCTCTACTTACTTATCACACTACCCCTTACTTTATCTGCCACACTACACCTCATCTTACTTATCACACTACCCCTTACTTTATCTGCCACACTACACCTCATCTTACTTTTCACACTACCCCTTACTTTATCTGCCACACTACACCTCATCTTACTTATCACACTACCCCTTACTTTATCTGCCACACTAAACCTCATCTTACTTTTCACACTTCCCCTTACTTTACTCGTCACACTACACCTCATCTTACTTATCACACTACCCTTTACTTTATCTGCCACACTACACCTCATCTTACTTATCACACTTCCCCTTACTTTACTCGTCACACTACACCTCATCTTACTTATCACACTGCCCTTACTTTATCTGCCACACTACACCTCATCTTACTTTTCACACTTCCCCTTACTTTACTCGTCACACTACACCTCATCTTACTTATCACACTACCCCTTACTTTATCTGCCACACTACACCTCATCCTACTTATCACACTACCCCTTACTTTATCTGCCACACTACACCTCATCTTACTTATCACACTACCCCTTACTTTATCTGCCACACTACCCTTTACTTTATCTGCCACACTACACCTCATCTTACTTTTCACACTTCCCCTTACTTTACTCGTCACACTACACCTCATCTTACTTATCACACTACTCTTTACTTTATCTGCCACACTACACCTCATCTTACCTTTCACACTTCCCCTTACTTTACTCGTCACACTACACCTCATCTTACTTATCACACTACCCCTTACTTTATCTGCCACACTACACCTCATCTTACTTTTCACACTTCCCCTTACTTTACTCGTCACACTACACCTCATCTTACTTATCACACTACCCCTTACTTTATCTGCCACACTACACCTCATCCTACTTATCACACTACCCCTTACTTTATCTGCCACACTACACCTCATCTTACTTATCACACTACCCCTTACTTTATCTGCCACACTACCCCTTACTTTACTCGTCACACTACACCTCATCTTACTTATCACACTACCCCTTACTTTATCTGCCACACTACACCTCATCTTACTTATCACACTACCCCTTACTCTATCTGCCACACTACACCTCATCTTACTTATCACACTACCCCTTACTTTATCTGCCACACTACACCTCATCTTACTTATCACACTACCCCTTACTCTATCTGCCACACTACACCTCATCTTACTTATCACACTACCCCTTACTCTATCTGCCACACTACACCTCATCTTACTTTTCACACTTCCCCTTACTTTACTCGTCACACTACACCTCATCTTACTTATCACACTACCCTTTACTTTATCTGCCACACTACACCTCATCTTGCTTATCACACTACCCCTTACTTTATCTGCCACACTACACCTCATCTTGCTTATCACACTACCCCTTACTTTATCTGCCACACTACACCTCATCTTGCTTTTCACACTACCCCTTACTTTATCTGCCACACTACACCTCATCTTGCTTTTCACACTACCCCACTTTATCTGCCACACTACACCTCATCTTACTTTTCACACTACCCCTTACTTTATCTGCCACACTACACCTCATCTTACTTTTCACACTACCCCTTACTTTATCTGCCACACTACACCTCATCTTACTTTTCACACTACCCCTTACTTTATTTATCTGCCACACTACACCTCATCTTACTTTTCACACTACCCCTTACTTTATTTATCTGCCACACTACACCTCATCTTACTTTTCACACTACCCCTTACTTTATTTATCTGCCACACTACACCTCATCTTACTTTTCACACTACCCCTTACTTTATTTATCTGCCACACTACACCTCATCTTACTTTTCACACTACCCCTTACTTTATTTATCTGCCACACTACACCTCATCTTACTTTTCACACTACCCCTTACTTTATTTATCTGCCACACTACACTCATCTTACTTTTCACACTACCCCTTACTTTATTTATCTGCCACACTACACCTCATCTTACTTTTCACACTACCCCTTACTTTATCTGCCACACTACACCTCATCTTACTTTTCACACTTCCCCTTACTTTATCTGCCACACTACACCTCATCTTACTTTTCACACTTCCCCTTACTTTATCTGCCGTACTACTACCATCTTACTTTTCACACTTCCCCTTACTTTATCTGCCACACTACACCTCATCTTACTTTTCACACTTCCCCTTACTTTATCTGCCACACTACACCTCATCTTACTTTTCACACTTCCCCTTACTTTATCTGCCACACTACACCTCATCTTACTTATCACACTAACCCTTACTTTATCTGCCACACTACACCTCATCTTACTTATCACACTAACCCTTACTTTATCTGCCACACTACACCTCATCTTACTTATCACACTACCCTTTACTTTATCTGCCACACTACACCTCATCTTACTTATCACACTTCCCTTACTTTACTCGCCACACTACACCTCATCTTACTTATCACACTTCCCCTTACTTTACTCGCCACACTACACCTCATCTTACTTATCACACTATCCCTTACTTTATCTGCCACACTACACCTCATCTTACTTATCACACTACCTCTTACTTTATCTGACACACTAACCCTTACTTTACTCGCTACACTCCACCTCATCTTACTTATCACACTACTCCTTACTTTATCTGCCACACTACCCCTTACTTTACTCGCCACACTACACCTTACTTTAGCCTACTCACCGCCCCTTTGGTCTTTTTGGGGTGGGGTGGGTTAGGACATCTTTTGGTGTTACGGATAGGGAGGGTTTGTTTTTCAGGGATGGTTTCAAATGTGGCCAGACGGGATTTGAACCGGGGACCTTTGGGTTATAAGGCGACGGTCTAGACCACTACTCCACACAGGTGAAGTGACAAAATTGGAAATTTTGTAAATCTTATTCAATACAAATCCAATAATCGATAATCAATACAATGTTTGGAACAGCCTTGACGACCTTGCACTTGTCATGTAATTGATTGCTTATGGTGACACATACTGAAATGTGTCACAGGAAGTTACTGAAGAGCAGTACTTGTGTATATATTGAATGGGAGTGAATTAAACGTTTGTTGGATCTTTAAAACATTTTACATGGATTTTTTGCTGCAAAAGTCAGGTTACAGATTTAAATACATGGTATTTTGTTTTCAAAAATCCCTCGCTTTCCACTCTATTAAACGCAACGCAAAAACATTGCAGACGAATTGTTACTTGATTTTGTGGTGTGTTGCGAAAGCAGGGCTGGGGCTGGTCCCGGGGTGGGGTGGGAAGGGGGCTGTCGTACGTATCCAAAAAAAAAAAAAAACGCAGAGAAGCTGGGTGACAGGGGGGGGGGGTCTAATTTTGAGAGCATACGCGGTCCGCGGGGGGTGCCATTTTGTTTAAAGAAAGGCGACTTTCATTTTTTTCTTGACTGGCGGAGGCAGGGGAGATGTGAAGGTTCATTGGGGGGGGGGGATATGGTGTCCTGAGTGCTGCCATACGTGTCTAAAGGTTGGGGGGGGATGGGGGGAGTTTCGAGGCCAGACGCGGTCCGCGTGGAGTGCCAATTTTGTTAAAAAATGAAGCTTTTACATTATTTTTGCTTGGCGATCGACTACAACTTGAGGGCAACGGTCCCGATGAATGGGGGTAATTTTGAGACCAGACGTGTTCCGCGTGGAGTGCCAGTTTCGTTAAAAAGAAGGGGACGGGGTGGTTTTTACTTTTTGTTTGACGATCTATCAAAACTGGTGGAGGCAGGGCAGCCCGAACTTCCGGGTCGGGGTGGCGTTGGTGGCCTATGTGCTGCCATACGTATAAAAAAAACGCAGAGCAGAGGGTATAACTTTGAGGCCAGACGAGGAGTATTATGTGATATCATACGTGTACAAAAACGCAGAGAGAAAAAGGCAGCTTTTATTTACTTTAGACAATCTACCAAAACTGGCGGAGACTAGTTCTGGGGTGAAGGTCCCGGGGGTGGGACGGTGTCTTATGTATTGTCATAGGTGTCCAAAAACGCAGAGAAGGAGTGGGTGTAGTTTGGGGACCCGACGCGTTTACTTTTGTTTGACGACCTACCCAAACTGGTGGAAAACTAGCATAAACCAAATTTTCTTTAAAACACGTCTCATCCTAGGATCTCTGTGTAAACGCCATAAAATGTTGATTGAATGTTGGGCGGGTATAAGTGAAATATTGGCAATTTAAAAAATCTAAAACAACGCCAGTGAAACAGCTTTTGTTGTCATACAATGTAGTCTGTTCTTGCTGTTACTTTTTGATGACCCGCCAAAAAATCAGCGATACATATTGACCAAAATCCTTTTTTTTTTTTCGAAAACGTATCTCCTGGGGATTTATTGAAAAGTCTTAAAATTAAATTCACAATTTTGAAACGGTTGTTTGGAGTTTTGTGTGTGTTTGCGTCTAGAGGGGGGGGGGGGGGGGGGGGGGGAGCGGAGGCGGGCTTCCGCGGTACATCAGCCCTTTGCTGGGCGGCATAAACAACTGGTCTCTGGAGATATCTATAAATCAGCTGACCGCTGGAGAGATCTATAGAACAGCTGACCTCCAGAGAGATATCTATTAAACAGCTGACCGATGGAGATATCTACAGAACAGCTGACCTCCGGAGAGATATATGAAATAGCTGTGGTTGCGACGTCGATTTGAGGTTGCGATGTCGATCCGAACAAACCACAACATCAACTCTCTGGTTGTACTTAAGTCGCCACCACAGATCAACGTCTTATCAACGTCTTTGACACAACGGGCAAGCAACGTTGTTTAGACGTTACTTTTTGTCGTTGCCAAACGCAACTGTCTCCTCCGTCTGATTAACGTATTTCATGCAATGTTAAATAGACATCGGAAAACTGACGTCAGAGAGACATAGAAAAATTCGGCCTTGTATAGACGTCGGATTCGCAGCCAAAGCCTCACCTCCTCGTGTTATCGCACATGGGGAATGGTGGCCATGGCAGGTTACTTGTGAGGTACACCGAAACAAGGACGTAAAATCTGAGAATTTCAAGAGCCTGCTTTTGTCTATACAACGTCTGGTGACAGACGCTATTTCCACTTACATTTGCAACCGTTACGTAACGTTAATTAGACGTCGGATAATCGACATATGTCAAACGTCGGAAGGTAGACGTTCTTTCGACTTTCATTAACAACAAAAACCCGACCCTATTTCGATGTCTATCCAATGTTGATCTGACGTCGCTATGTTTACTGGGTAGTAGGGAAAGTGTGGAATAAATATCACAAGCAAGACTTTTCATAAAATATTTGTGTGTGGGGTGGGGTGGGTTTGACGACCAGTTTACGCTAAAATCGACCAATTTTGCGTTTTTTAATTTCGTGGGTTGGGTGTGGGGGGGGGGGAGGCAAATTCGTGTGCAAAACACGCTTTCCATTCTTAAACCTTAAGTCAATTCCAATTAAAATAGCAGTTAGAAATTCAGATAAATGAACTAAATAATGTTTGAATGAAATAAATAACAACCCAGTCTCTCTGGAGAGATCCACAAAACAGCTGACCTCTGGAGAGATTCATAAAACAGCTGTAGTTGCGACGTCGGTGTGAGGTCGCGACGTCGATCCGACCAAACCACAACATCAACTCTGTTTGTACTTAAGTTGTGACTGATCAATACCAAACGCAACTGTTTCCCACGTCTGATCAACGTATTTCATGCATTGTTAAATAGATATCGGAAAACTGACGTCAGAGAGACATAGAAAAATCGGTGTTGTATAGACGTCGAACTCGCAGCCAAAGCACAAATTCCTCGTGTTATCGCTCACCGGGAATGGTGGCCATGACAAGTCACAAGTAAGAAACGAGAAGTAAAATCTGAGAATTTCAAAAGCCTGCTTTTGAAAAATATTCACGGACATTGAGTTCATACGCGATCTACATGAACAGATGACCCATGGGTTGGGTTACTGCAACGAAAGAGTGACCACACGAAGAACGTCGCTGTGTAGATGGCGATTAAAGATTAATATATCCTCGACATCTATACAACGTCGCCTTCCCGACGTTTATACGACGTCGCCTTCCCGACATCTATACAACGTCGGGAGATAGACGCTGTTTCCACTTACATTTGCAACCTTTGCGTATCGTTAATTAGACATCGGATAATCGATATATGTCCAACGTCGGAAAGTAGACGTTGTTTCGACTTCCTTAAACAACTGAAAGCCAACCTTGATTCCATGTCTATGCAGCATTGATGTAACGTCGCAATGCCTATTGGGTGTTTATTGGGAGTTTTTTTATGTGTGTGTGTGTGGGTGGGGGGGGGGGGGGGTTGGGGATAGGGGGAGGGGCTTCCGTGGTACATCAGCCTTTTGCCAGGCGGCATAAAACAGCTGACATCCGGAGATATCTGTAAAATAGCTGTCCTCTGAAGAGCTGTAGTTGCGACGTCGATTTGACAGACTTTGGAATAAATATCACACGCACGGCTTTTCATAAAATAACCTCTGCGTTGGGTGGGGTAGGGAGGGGATGACACAATCGATCAGTTTCGCGTCATTTTTTTCTTTGATTTCGTGGGCTCGAGTGTGGTTGAGGGGGGGAGGGGTGGGAGGGGGAATTCATGGGAAAACATGCTTTCGCTTCTTAAACCTTAAGTCAATTCTAATTCAAACTTCAGTTAAAAATTAACTTACATAATCTAAATAATGTTTGAATGAAACAAACAACAACCCAATTACGCTTACCAAAAGTCACCAGGGAAGAAAAGCTCTAATTTTGCAATGTAGACACCATGTACCATGACACTGCCTGGGTCAAAGTAGGTTATTTTTTTAAAAGACGCAAAGCATGGGTTCTAATCTGTGCTCGATATCAGGTTTAAGTAATGGGTAAACTCCTGGTAATTTTCTTGACCTTAACCTTTGTATTTGGAAAACCGTACGTGATAGGACGACTCTGAGCCACTGGCGTCACCATTGACCAAAAAGACTTAACATTAAAGTCACCATAATGACATTGACCTAGCCCTTCACCATTGCTTTCACAATCAAAATGCAAACCATTCTCTCAAAAAGCAATTTGCTCCAATTTTCCATCCTGTGGGGCTAAGTGATGTCCAATTGGATGTGCATCGGTCATCTTAACCTTTTCCCCAGGTCAAAATCCCCAAACCTGGATTTGATCATTTTGTGAAAAACCGCTACATATTCGGAGCTCATTTTTATCCTTCTAGTCTTTACGTCTAAAAAGTACTTAGGTGACCTTGACTTATCGGTAGAAGTCAAGACGTGGACGTTGACGGTTATGCCGAAAACCATTCGAATAAATTTATCTAGAATCTTAGATGCTGCATAAGGAATACCTCGCCGACCCCGGTAAGTTCAAGATGAAACACCAGAAGTCGATACTTATCTCGAAAACTTGGCCACAGTTGAAAGGGTGGGGGGGGGGGGGGGGTCGGAAGCATGATAGTGGGGCTACCTTTTTTTTGCACAGCTCCCCTCTCGCGGGTAGCAACACTGGAGCCGGTGAGGGAGGAGGGAACTTGGGGTGGGGAGCATCACGGGGTATTGGGAGGGGGGCTACTTGTATAGCTCCGTTCTTGCATCCAGCAGCAAAGGAGCCGTTGAGAGGTGGGGAAGGAATAAACTGGTTTACAAGCTCAGTCGCCTTAACCCTTTTCTAGCGCCGTGATTCGCCGCTTTAACTGCTCTGTCGTCTGCTCCTGGGCCTCCGTGATGCGGCGCCACCCCCTCTTCTCCCGCTCCACTGCGTAAACAGTACCACACGAGAAGCACACATGTCATACATCCCTAACTCCTTCATCTCCCGCTCCGCTGTGTGAACAGCACCTCACGAGAACCACAAACGTCTGCATCCCTAACCCCCTAATTTCCCGCTCCGCTCTGTGAACAGCACCACACGAGAACCACAAACGCCTGCATCCCTAACTCCCTAATTTCCCGCTCCGCTCTGTGAACAGCACCACACGAGAACCACAAATAACATACATCCCTAACCCCCTCATTTCCCGCTCCGCTCTGTGAACAGCACCACACGAGAACCACAAACGTCTGCATCCCTAACTCCCTAATTTCCCGCTCCACTCTGTGAACAGCACCACACGAGAACCACAAATAACATACATCCCTAACCCCCTCATTTCCCGCTCCCCTGCCTGAACAGTACCACACGAAAACCACAAATGTTATACATCCGTAACTCCCCCCCCCCCATCTCCCGTTCCGTTCCGCTGGAAACAGGAATGTTTTTTGCAACCAATCGGTCAGTACCAAATGACTGTTTATATACTAGACTAGATTATATTTAGCCGCTACTCAACCACTGTTCTGGACAATTTGGAAACTGTGCTTTAATCGCGCTCACTAACATTTCTGAGCATCGTCAATGCATCCGGTGAGAACGTGAACAGTCGCCGTGGCTCATATTATTGCCAGGAGGGAGCATTTTGTTAACACGGGGAAACTGGGGACCATTTCATGGGCAATAATGCGAAAGATGACAAGAAACTTGTCGTTATGCTCAGTCGCAAAAGAAGTGAGGGTTTCTCGCAGCTTCGTAGTCAACCTGAAAACGCACCAATGGCTGTGCTGGAGAAACAATCTCAAAGAAGACGTTAAACGCCACAGCACAATAAGCAACAAGAAACGTCACAACGGCAAAATTAGAGCGGAACACGACGAGGTTTAACACGTGTCTTCGTACATGTGTCAGTTCCTGCTCGAAAGCCAACGAATGCCGAGGACGTATGCCATGTTATTTTATGCTTGGAATTAAGTATGTAACCGTTTGTGTTGGAAATATATGCTGTTTTATGCCTTTTATAAACTGGTTTGTTTCTGGTCGTTCACCTGGAAACTATGGAATGCCATTTTCACATCTATTAGGGAATTATGGATATCAACAATTAATATTTGATTTCAAAAATTGATTTTTCTGATACCAAGAATTAATTTTTGATATAAAAAATTCACGAAATAATTTTTGTCCTCTTTAGTTATATTTTTATATCTTCAAATGTATTTTTGATCTCAAAAATACTTTTTGATGTCAATTAATATTCAGAGATATCATGAAATATTTACGGATATAAAAAAAGATTTAATGATATCTGAAATTGATTTTTTCATCTCAAAAAATAATTTTTGCCATTAAAATATTAAATTTGATAGCAAAGTATAAATAAATGAAATCTACATTGATTTTTTTGATATGTTTATTTATATTTTGATATCAAAAATAAACAGTAAATGTTAAAACGGCATTCCATGGAAAACTGCTCTCGATTACTAAAGTGTGAAATATATCTTTTTTTTTTTTACTTCTTACTTATTTTTTTTTACAAAAAATTTTTTTTCTTATGTAAGCCAGTTTTAGCACGATCCATAAAGATCTGGTGGATCCAATGTGCTGCTTCTTTCCGGCATATGTCCGTTCGTCCGTTAAATTTCGATTTTAATGAAGGAAAAGTTAAATGGCGTAAAAATAAAACTTACCTTAAGATGCAATACAGAAATGAAATTGCAATTTAAATTGTATTTTTTTTGCATAATTCTGTTACGTTCCGGTTGACTTAGGGGCAAAGCATTATGTAAGAATACCGAAATATGAAGACATTTTCTAAACTGGCCACACCAATGTTTCTTTCTAACACCCAGCTGTATGCAATCGAAGGCGGTGAGATCTACACAGTGTTCCGCAGGCGATGAAATCCTGATAAATACTGATAAATATTAATGCTAAAAATCCATAACCGATATCTGCATAACAAGGGTTATTGATATCGACAATTTTTTTGATATCGACAATTCATTTTTGCTATCTGTAAATATATTTTTGATATCTCTAAATGTCTTCTTGATCTTAAAAAAATCTAGATATCAATAACTATTAAGAGATATAAAGAAATATTTATTGATATCAAATATGATTTAATGATCTCTAAAATTGATTTTTAGAGATAAAATATTCAATTCTTGACAGCAAAAATAAAATATTTGATAGCAAAATCTCATTGGTATAATGAACCTATTTCAGAAATCATTATCTCAGAATGAGACTTTTTTAGATTAAAAAAATCAGAAGCACACATCTGTGAATAAAATAATGACTGGTCCTTGTATACAGAATCTTTCTTTTAATTTTGTACTGTTTAAAAAGGAAGCAATTCTTGAGGTCAATAATTGCGTTGTTATTATTGATATCAATAATTCAAGTTTTCATCTCCATGCTGTAATTTACGATTCGTTAAATTTGATATAACTGTTTGTCTGCCTTAAGATTTTTTAAGTTTGTAAAATTGATTTTTTGGTCAAAAAAGTTGAATTATTGCTATGTAAACATCTTCATTGATTTATTGACCTTTAATTATATTTTTATATGAAAATAAGCATTTAATGTTATAACGGCATTCCAAACAGCACCGTGCCAAATTAAAATTTTAATACTGTAAGTTAGGAGTCATTCAAAATGCCTTACTAAGTACATGCCCTCACCAGGACAAGAAAATAATAACGTTATGACAAGGACGATATCAAACATATAATCAATACGCGTTTTGACATCTAATAAGCCCTTGCATGAGTTTCTAGAAATAATTATACATGCTGTTCTTACATGCATTTTACCAGCTGAGGGTATGTTTGTAGTAAAGTGGAATCTTGATAAATATTTTCTATCATTTCGTTACATGCTTAAATCAACATTCTGCAAACCGAAGCGTCAAGACGTACCTGTAGATTACAAAGTGCGAATTAGCTAATTTGTTGAGTAATTCTTTTATCTTTTTATCTGCTTTTGCCGTTAGTTAATCTGCGCTCGGGCCTCATTCTGTCTAATTTTCGTCTAGCGTAGCCGTACTGTGGCTTGCTTAAGTACATGTGGATGCGCTCAAAGTACAGTCAGTCCAAAGTTGTTTTTTTTTTCGCCTTATCTATTTATTTAATGATTTTTAGTGTTCCCTTCTTTAAATCAAAGACGGAGGGAGGGGGGGGGGGGGGGGGGTCGGAGAGGTAGTGCGACTTCTTGGTGCGACAGGCCAGGTAATTGCAATTAAAACTTCATGAAATCGCTGTAATTGAAAAACCAGATCTCTGACGTAACTGGGCTTACTAAAGGCACTGGGTAAATCGACTTTCTTCGCTGATGGAAAAACTTTTTGGGAAAACTGTATTTTGGGCGAAATGAGCTTAACTAACTCAAAAATAACTACGTTAACTAGTTTTATTAGGAACATGTAACTCGCGGTAGGAGGCAACCTTGCAAATTTTAGCAAAACTCCCCAGCTGGTGCAAAAAAAATGCTCATTTTGTAAAGTAATTTGCTACTTGTTGAGAAATGACGACTACGAGACGTGTCCATCGTTTTTCAAAAAGAGGCGCTCATCAGGGGGTGGGTTTGCTATTCACAGAGCACTGGAACCAGGGCGGGGAGGGGTCAGTACTGCAGCTGTGCGGGCCTGGGATAGGGTGGGTGCGTCCTCCGTGAGGGCTGGCGAGTGGGAGAAGGGAGGGGGGGGGGGGGGGGAGATACCGTACGATTTGTGTAGGAACTCGTTCGATACGAATGGTGCGAGCCTATGCGATATGAGCAGCAGCATGAGACAGTTCAATTATGCATTGTGCATGATCACTGGAAGCAGAGGGGCCGAGATTGCCGAAAGCGGGGCAATATGGCTGAAAGCGAATCCAAGATGGCCGACCAGCGGGCATGTGCGTATCTGCGATGCCTTCTTTAGTTTAACTGTGTCTTGAAGAGGCGTCGAATACAAATTTAACATTTAACGTTCGAAAAAACAAAATGACCATGTTCGTTTTATACAGTGATGTCTTCTTTGTTCTAGGACTGGGAATTTCTCTACAAGAATTAAGTAAGTATTATCTGATGAATAACTAATTTTTGTAGCTGTACCTCCCTTCTCATTTTCAAGGTGGCGTGGCGTACATATAACGCACATATGGCGGGCATGTGTGGAACATGTGCTGAGCGGGTAACATGTGGGGAGCATGTAGTGAGCGGGTTACATATATATATGAGGAACATGTGCTGAGCGGGTAACATAATGTGGGGAGCATGTGGTGAGCGGGTTACATACATGTGCTGAGCATGTGCTGAGCGAGTAACATGTGGGGAGCTTCACATACCTATGCAGAACATGTGGTGAGCGGGTTGCATGCTGTGAGCGGGTTAACATCCATGTGGCGGGTTTTTGTTAGGCGGCTGACATACTTATTGGGTACGATGTAGTGACAAGAGTGGTGTGCATATGGCGAGCGTGTGAGCCTGAGCAGGCGACATACAGATGGCGCTCATGTGGTGATCGGGTGACATACACATGGTGACATATATATGACGAGCATGTGTTTAGCAACTGATATAACGTGCGGATCATATAGATATGTTGACAGCGGAGGAACCAGATTTGGCGAGCATGTAGTGGGCGTGTGACAGACATGTGCTGAGCATGTGACAGACATGTGGTGAGCATGTGCTGAGTGGGTTAAACACTCATGATTATCATGTGGTGAGTGTGTGACACCGATGTGGTGAGCATGTGATGAGTGGGTGACACACATGTGGTGAACATGTGCTGAGCGTGTGACACACGTGTGAGTGGGTGAAACACACATGATTAGGATGTGGTGACTGTGTGAAATAGATGAGCATGTGCTGAGCGTGTGACACACATGTGGTGAGCCTGTGCTGAGTGTGTGACATACATGTGGCCAGCATGTGGTGAGTTGGTGAAACACACATGATTAGGATGTGGTGAGTGTGTGAAATAGATGTGGTGAGCATGTGCTAAGTGTGTGACACACATGTGGTGACATACATGTGGTGAGTGTGATATACATATGGCCAGCATGTGGTGAGTGGGTGACATACATCTGGCCAGCATGTGGTGAGTGGGTAACATACATGTGGCCAGCATGTGGTGAGCATAGAATGAACACGTGGCAAACATATGGACAGCTTATGTTCAAAATGTTTTTTTGTTCATGTTAAGCTATTGTTTTAGGGTTCGGACCATACCCTCCCCACCAAGACAATACCCCCCGGACGATACCTCCGATAATAACCCAAGACCATACCCCCCTAGGACCATGCCCCCCCCGTGCCTCACCCCCCCCCCCCCCCAGCCAGAATATTTCCAGTAGTAGTCTATGCCTCGATATGGCACAGGAAGTGCCCCATTATCCCCACTTTTTCCCATAGACTCATATACAATGTCTATCAACTAATAAGAAACATTATTTACATAAAGAAATATATACAATATGCATTTAATAGAAAGATCTCGAAACAGTACAACAGATACACACATATACACTCTCTTTATTTCATTTCTCGTATTTGCATTTTAACACAAAGCAGAGTAAAATGACAGCATAATTTTCAAACACACAAATGACCTGACACTGTTGCCCAGACAATTGTATGTTAATACTTTTAATGTACGGTTTATGGATGCGTTTGCTAGTAGCACAGTCATATGTTATGATACAAAAATAGGTTTACGGGTGAATTAACACCGCGCCAGTGACCACACAGTGCTAAACACGCAAGCGATCTGACTCTTTGGTCTGACCTTCTGCATGTCCTGTTTTTCGTGCTATGAATGAGGTGTGCCTACAGTGCTTTATGCTAATATACATGTTGGAATAACTAGACCAAATTTCGCTACACGTAGCGAAATAGCACCTACTTGCAAAAGCAGAGACACAACATATTTAGTCAAAGACACATTTTTCAGTGTTTCGGCATAATTGTCAGCTTCCGGATTATTATCTTGAACGAGGCCATCGAAGTGAATATAATGTAACCTCATTTGGGCACAAATAAATCAAATTCGGTTTTCTTACCGTTTTTGAGATACTGGTCAACTTACAGTTTTTGACCTTGACCATGACGGAGGAGGTCAAGATCACCGAGGTACCTCTTAAATAACGTCTTTTAGGCCCAAAGATAACAAAATAAGCTCAAAATCGAAATATCTCAAATGGTCTACGAGATAATGGTCAACTTCCGGTTTTTGACCTTAACCGTGACCCAGAAGATCAACGTCACAGAGGTACCTCTTATATAACGTTGTTTAGGCTCAAAAGGTCGAAAATGAGCTCAAAATCGCTCTATCTATAACCGTTTTCGAGATAATAGTCAACTTCCGGTTTCTGACCTTGACCGTGACCCAGAAGGTCAAGGTCACCGAGGTAAATCTTATGTAACGTTGTTTAGGCAGAAAGGGTCCAACATGAGCTCAAAATCGCTCTATCTATAACCGTTTCCGAGATAATAGTCAACTTACGGTTTTTGACCTTGACCGTGACCCAGAAGGTCAAGGTCAAAGAGGTACCTCTTATGTAGCGTTCTTCAGGCCAAAAGGGCCGAAAATGAGCTCAAAATCGCTCTATCTCTAACCGTTTCCGAGATAACAGTCAACTTCCGGTTTTTGACCTCGACCGTGACCCAGAAGGTCAAGGTCAAAGAGGTACCTCTTATGTAGCGTTGTTTAGGCCAAAAGGGTCGAAATGAGCTCAAAATCGCTCTATCTATAACCGTTTTCGAGATAATAGTCAACTTCCGGTTTTTGACCTTGACCGTGACCCAGAAGGTCAAGGTCAAAGAGGTACCTCTGATGTAACGTTGTTTAGGCCGAAGGGGTCGAAAATGAGCTCAAAATCGCTAAATCTCTAACCGTTTCCGAAATAATAGTCAACTTCCGGTTTTTGACCTTGACCGTGACCCAGAAGGTCAAGGTCACCGAAATACCTCTTATGTAACGTTGTTTCGGCCCAAACGATCGAAAATGAGCTCAAAATCGCTAAATCTCTAACCGTTTCCGAGATAACAGTCAACTTCCAGTTTTTGACCTCGACCGTGACCCAGAAGGTCAAGGTCAAAGAGGTACCTCTTATGTAGCGTTGT
Organism: Protula sp. h YS-2021; assembly: GCA_949752745.1. Taxonomy (NCBI): domain Eukaryota; kingdom Metazoa; phylum Annelida; class Polychaeta; order Sabellida; family Serpulidae; genus Protula; species Protula sp. h YS-2021. The sequence goes on along the minus strand of OX457029.1, from coordinate 11,126,960 downwards.
TTAGGCTAAAAAGGGTCGAAAATGAGCTCAAAATCGCTCTATCTATAACCGTTTCCTAGATAATAGTCAACTTCCGGTTTTTGACCTTGACCGTGACCCAGAAGGTCAAGGTCAAAGAGGTGCCTCTGATGTAACGTTGTTTAGGCCGGAACGGTCGAAAATGAGCTCAAAATCGCTAAATCTCTAACCGTTTCCGAAATAATAGTCAACTTCCGGTTTTTGACCTTGACCGTGACCCAGAAGGTCAAGGTCACCGAGGTACCTCTTATGTAACGTTGTTTAGGCCCAAAGGGTCGAAAATGAGCTCAAAATCGATCTATCTGTAACCGTTTCCGAGATAATAGTCAACTTCCGGTTTTTAACCTTGACCTTGACCCAGAAGGTCAAGGTCACCGAGGTAGATCTTGTGTAACTTTGTTTCGGCCCAAAGGGTCCAAAATGAGCTCAAAATCGCTCTATCTCTAACTGTTATCGAGGTAATAGTCAACTTCCGGTTATTGAACTCGACCGTGACCCAGAAGGTCAAGGTCACCGAGGTAAATCTTATGTAACGTTGTTTAGGCAGAAAGGGTCCAGAAGGTCAAGGTCACAGAGGTACCTCTTATGTAATGTTGGTTCGGCCCAAAGGGTCCAAAATGAGCTCAAAATCTCTCTATCTATAACCGTTTTCGAGATAATAGTCAACTTCTGGTTTTTGACCTTGACCGTGACCCAGAAGGTCAAAGTCAACGAAGTAAATTATGTAACGTTGTTTAGGCCGAAAGGGTCGAAAATGAGCTCAAAATCGCTCTATCTCTAACCGTTTTCGAGACAATAGTCAACTTCCGGTTTTTGACCTTGACCGTGACCCAGAAGGTCAAGGTCACCAAGCTAGCTCTTATATAACATGGTTTTAGGCCCAAGGGTCGAAAATGAGCTCAAAATCGCTCTATCTCTAACCGTTTTCGAGATAATAGTCAGCTTCCGGTTTTTGATATCTACCGTGACCCAGAAGGTCAAGGTCACCGATGTATCTCTTATGTAAAGTTGTTTAGGCCATAAGGGGTCGAAAATGGGCTCAAAGTCGCTCTATCTCTAACCGTTTCCGAGATAATAGTCAACTTCTGGTTTTTGACCTTGACCGTGACCCAGAAGGTGAAAGTCACCGAGGTACCTCTAATGTAACATTGTTTAGGCCCAAAGGGTCGAAAATGAGCTCAAAATCGCTAAATCTCTAACCGTTTCCGAGATAATAGGCAACTTCCGGTTTTTGACCTCGACCGTGACCCAGAAGGTCAAGGTCAAAGAGGTACCTCTTATGTAGCGTTGTTTAGGCCAAAAGGGTCGAAAATGAGCTCAAAATCGCTCTATCTATAATCGTTTTCGAGATAATAGTCAACTTCCGGTTTTTGACCTTGACCGTGACCCAGAAGGTCAAGGTCAAAGAGGTACCTCTGATGTAACGTTGTTTAGGCCGAAGGGGTCGAAAATGAGCTCAAAATCGCTAAATCTCTAACCGTTTCCGAAATAATAGTCAACTTCCGGTTTTTGACCTTGACCGTGACCCAGAAGGTCAAGGTCACCGAGGTACCTCTGATGTAACGTTGTTTAGGCCGAAAGGGTCGAAAATGAGCTCAAAATCGCTAAATCTCTAACCGTTTCCGAAATAATAGTCAACTTCCGGTTTTTGACCTTGACCGTGACCCAGAAGGTCAAGGTCACCGAAATACCTCTTATGTAACGTTGTTTCGGCCCAAACGATCGAAAATGAGCTCAAAATCGCTCTATCTCTAACCGTTTTCGAGATAACAGTCAACTTCCAGTTTTTGACCTCGACCGTGACCCAGAAGGTCAAGGTGAAAGAGGTACCTCTTATGTAGCGTTATTTAGGCCAAAAGGGTCGAAAATGAGCTCAAAATCGCTCTATCTATAACCGTTTTCGAGATAGTAGTCAACTTCCGGTTTCTGACCTTGACCGTGACCCAGAAGGTCAAGGTCAAAGAGGTACCTCTTATGTAGCGTTGTTTAGGCCAAAAGGGTCGAAAATGAGCTCAAAATCGCTCTATCTATAACCGTTTTCGAGATAATAGTCAACTTCCGGTTTTTGACCTTGACCGTGACCCAGAAGGTCAAGGTCAAAGAGGTACCTCTGATGTAACGTTGTTTAGGCCGAAGGGGTCGAAAATGAGCTCAAAATCGCTAAATCTCTAACCGTTTCCGAAATAATAGTCAACTTCCGGTTTTTGACCTTGACCGTGACCCAGAAGGTCAAGGTCACCGAGGTACCTCTGATGTAACGTTGTTTAGGCCGAAAGGGTCGAAAATGAGCTCAAAATCGCTAAATCTCTAACCGTTTCCGAAATAATAGTCAACTTCCGGTTTTTGACCTTGACCGTGACCCAGAAGGTCAAGGTCACCGAAATACCTCTTATGTAACGTTGTTTCGGCCCAAACGATCGAAAATGAGCTCAAAATCGCTCTATCTCTAACCGTTTTCGAGATAACAGTCAACTTCCAGTTTTTGACCTCGACCGTGACCCAGAAGGTCAAGGTGAAAGAGGTACCTCTTATGTAGCGTTATTTAGGCCAAAAGGGTCGAAAATGAGCTCAAAATCGCTCTATCTATAACCGTTTTCGAGATAATAGTCAACTTCCGGTTTCTGACCTTGACCGTGACCCAGAAGGTCAAGGTCAAAGAGGTGCCTCTGATGTAACGTTGTTTAGGCCGAAAGGGTCGAAAATGAGCTCAAAATCGCTAAATCTCTAGCCGTTACCGAAATAATAGTCAACTTCCGGTTTTTGACCTTGACCGTGACCCAGAAGGTCAAGGTCACCGAAATACCTCTTATGTAACGTTGTTTCGGCCCAAACGATCGAAAATGAGCTCAAAATCGCTCTATCTCTAACCGTTTCCGAGATAACAGTCAACTTCCAGTTTTTGACCTCGACCGTGACCCAGAAGGTCAAGGTGAAAGAGGTACCTCTTATGTAGCGTTGTTTAGGCTAAAAAGGGTCGAAAATGAGCTCAAAATCGCTCTATCTATAACCGTTTCCTAGATAATAGTCAACTTCCGGTTTTTGACCTTGACCGTGACCCAGAAGGTCAAGGTCAAAGAGGTGCCTCTGATGTAACGTTGTTTAGGCCGGAACGGTCGAAAATGAGCTCAAAATCGCTAAATCTCTAACCGTTTCCGAAATAATAGTCAACTTCCGGTTTTTGACCTTGACCGTGACCCAGAAGGTCAAGGTCACCGAGGTACCTCTTATGTAACGTTGTTTAGGCCCAAAGGGTCGAAAATGAGCTCAAAATCGATCTATCTGTAACCGTTTCCGAGATAATAGTCAACTTCCGGTTTTTAACCTTGACCTTGACCCAGAAGGTCAAGGTCACCGAGGTAGATCTTGTGTAACTTTGTTTCGGCCCAAAGGGTCCAAAATGAGCTCAAAATCGCTCTATCTCTAACTGTTATCGAGGTAATAGTCAACTTCCGGTTATTGAACTCGACCGTGACCCAGAAGGTCAAGGTCACCGAGGTAAATCTTATGTAACGTTGTTTAGGCAGAAAGGGTCCAGAAGGTCAAGGTCACAGAGGTACCTCTTATGTAATGTTGGTTCGGCCCAAAGGGTCCAAAATGAGCTCAAAATCTCTCTATCTATAACCGTTTTCGAGATAATAGTCAACTTCTGGTTTTTGACCTTGACCGTGACCCAGAAGGTCAAAGTCAACGAAGTAAATTATGTAACGTTGTTTAGGCCGAAAGGGTCGAAAATGAGCTCAAAATCGCTCTATCTCTAACCGTTTTCGAGACAATAGTCAACTTCCGGTTTTTGACCTTGACCGTGACCCAGAAGGTCAAGGTCACCAAGCTAGCTCTTATATAACATGGTCTTAGGCCCAAAGGGTCGAAAATGAGCTCAAAATCGCTCTATCTCTAACCGTTTTCGAGATAATAGTCAGCTTCCGGTTTTTGATATCTACCGTGACCCAGAAGGTCAAGGTCACCGATGTATCTCTTATGTAAAGTTGTTTAGGCCATAAGGGGTCGAAAATGGGCTCAAAGTCGCTCTATCTCTAACCGTTTCCGAGATAATAGTCAACTTCTGGTTTTTGACCTTGACCGTGACCCAGAAGGTGAAAGTCACCGAGGTACCTCTAATGTAACATTGTTTAGGCCCAAAGGGTCGAAAATGAGCTCAAAATCGCTAAATCTCTAACCGTTTCCGAGATAATAGGCAACTTCCGGTTTTTGACCTCGACCGTGACCCAGAAGGTCAAGGTCAAAGAGGTACCTCTTGTGTAGCGTTGTTTAGGCCCAAAGGGTCGCAAATGAGCTCAAAATCGCTCTATCTATAATCGTTTTCGAGATAATAGTCAACTTCCGGTTTTTAAGCTTGACCGTGACCCAGAAGGTCAAGGTCACCGAGGTACCTCTGATGTAACGTTGTTTAGGCGGAAAATTTCGAAAATGAGCTCAAAATCGCTAAATCTCTACCCGTTTCCGAGATAATAGTCAACTTCCCGTTTTTGACCTCGACCGTGACCCAGAAGGTCAGTGTCAATGAGGTGCCTCTTATGTAACGTTGTTTAGGCAGAAAAGGTCCAAAATGAGCTCAAAATCGCTCTATCTCTAACCGTTTACGAGATAATAGTCAACTTTCGGTTTTGACCTCGACCGTGACCCAGAAGGTCAAAGAGGTACCTCTTGTGTAGCGTTGTTTAGGCCCAAAGGGTCGCAAATGAGCTCAAAATCGCTCTATCTATAATCGTTTTCGAGATAATAGTCAACTTCCGGTTTTTGACCTTGACCGTGACCCACAAGGTCAAGGTTAGCGAGGTACCTCTGTGTAACGTTGTTTAGGCGGAAAGTTTCGAAAATGAGCTCAAAATCGCTAAATCTCTAACCGTTTTCGAGATAATAGACATCTTCCGGTTTTTGACCTTGACCGTGACCCAGAAGGTCAGTGTCATCGAGGTACCTCTTATGTAACGTTGTTTAGGCCGAAAGGGTCGACAATGAGCTCAAAATCTCTAGCCGTTTTCGTGATGAGTCGGCTTGTTGTTAAGGACGCGTGAAGTCACGTGACCTTTGACCTTGACCCTCAAGGTCAAGGTTAGTGATGAAAGTCTACCCTTTACTGAGTACGTTTTATGCATTAACACTTGGATTTCAGAACCTTTATGGCCATTTTTCGTGATTAATAGGTGTTTCCAAAAATATTTTGACCTCAATTTGACCTTGACCTCTGAGGTTCAAGGTCAGAAAATTTTAGGGATTTGACGAACTCTCGTTACCCTCTATGCCTCTGCCAAATGCCGCTTTTTACGACAAACCCTGTAGGAGGAGTTTTCTGGAAACCACTTTGAGGTCAGAAAGACTTTGACCTGAATTTGACCTTGACCTTGAAGATCAAGGTCAAACGATTTTGTGGATTTGACGACATCTCGTCACCCTATATCACTGTGCCAAATTTCATCGTCCTACGTCAAATAGCCTAGGAAGAGTTTTCTGGAAACCTCCGTGACGGAAAAAAGAGAAAAAAAGGGCAGAAGTTTGCAAGTTTGCAAGTGGGAATAAATGTGTTTAATAACCACCGCAATCAAAATATCTACCACTGTATAACAATACATGTACAGTATATACAATAGCTATTACAATAGTTTAATCTCGCTAGCTTTAACCCAACTGTTAAATGTCTTTGGCCAGTACAGCCACTTCACATAATATTGTTTATTTCCCCTCCCCCTTTTGTTAAGCTTTTTTTCAATCTTAAAGAGTTCATTGTCTTTCAAGTCCACTTTTTGAAGTTCTGTCTGGTAGAAGCTGCCGGCAATAGGTTCTTCATTATAGTCTTTCAGTCTATATATAGGCACATTATCTCGGCAAAATCTTCGGGCTACAGTGAAAACCTCCCCGGTCCACCGCTGGTCATATTCACGTGTGAATTTATTCTTCAAATGTATAATGCGCACTTTATCGCCCTGCTTGAATCTGTATTTTGATAACTTTTGCGAAGCGTCTGGCTTTCTTGAAAAGTATGTGGCAAGTCGAGCGTCTTCCTCGTTGGCGAGTGTGACGTCTTCAGGCGCCATGCCTGTTGTTTCATGTGTTGTTTTGTATATGAATCGGCAAAACTCTGCAACTCATCGATATCGATGAAGGCGTTTCTATAGGTAAAATACCCATATATCTTCGACTTTATTGTTTTTATAGCCCGCTCACTAATTGACGCTTTGTTTTCATTCTGAGAAAATAATTGACGAATGCCTTTGGATTTCATGAGAGTTTTCACGGCATTGGCGCGAAATTCTTGTCCCTTGTCGCTGCGAATTCCGTTTGGTACTCTCCCTTAATTAAAAATGTCTTTGAATGCTTTAGCTACAGACGTCCCGGTTTTATCCTTCAAAGGACGAAGCCACATGTATTTGGAGAATGTGTCTACCGCGACGAGAATATATTTAAACCCCTTGTTGTTTTGGAATATTTAACCATGTCCATTAAATCTGCAGACCACTGGTCATCTTTTCCTGCAACAATAATGGGGGTTCATTTAAAATGAAGAGTGTTTGATCTCGGCAAACTGTATGGTTTTTGCTGCTGAAGCCATTTCCGTATTTTCTATTTACAAAGTGACATAGTTTATCCGGTCCTGAAAAACTTGCAGGATTTGAAGGGTTAAAATTTATATCTTTTAAATATTCTTCCCAAGATGTCATCCTGTCAACGGTGCATTAACAAATGAATAAGAATTAAACCAGTACTTACTTATATATCCTCTTCATCCTCCTCCTTCTCACTGTCTGACGCTTCCTCCTCACTCTCTGAATCGTCGCCCTCCTCTTCACTCTCGGAATCATCTTCCTCCTCGTCGCTGCCGCTGGCATGAAACCCAAATTATGAATCATATCATGTGGAGAATTTCTTTCTTTATATCGTCCTTGCTAGTACATGGAAAAAACAGGGTACGACCTTTGGTTGTACCAGGTGTACTGCAGGAAAACGTTACACTACACACTAGTGAACTATTTTACTAGATATCTCCATAACAACGTAACTATGTGGCAAGAAACATCACAAACTCGTGCAAAAACATATATTTTATAAGAGAATATATTTTTCCAAAAATAATGAACTAAATGTAAAACTACACTCGCTTTGAAATGATCGAAGAAAGCTTCCTCAGCCTTGCCCACTGCTCGTATTCATCTTTCAACAGGCTGCTGCGGAAGGGTCTGTTGTGGATGAGTGCTCCTACTACTGTTGGTTTAACATTATCCGTACAGGAGAAATGCAGACCATATGTATCTGTGTGCTGTCTAAGGCCCTATTTCTCTGCCATTTTGCAGCGTGATATGCCGAGATGCTTTTAATCTAATACACACAACAGTCTTATGTTCCCGTCAGTTTGGTGCAACCTTGCGATTTTATAAACCAACTAAAAACTTATTGGTTGGAGCATAAATCTGGAAAAAGTAAAAGTCAGAACGCTTGGAATTACTCATACATGTGTGGATAATTTGCTTTATGATAAAAAACGTTATTAAATTACACCAAATCCGAACCTCCTGCATGAAAGTAAACATTTTATCTTATTTGTATAAAGAGGAATATAGATAATCATTTTCATTTTTCAATCGATGCTTCTCATTGTAGGCAGATAAATAGAATATGCGGCTACCGATTTCCTTGTCTTATCCCGGCGTCAATGGAAGCGGCATGTACCGCATTGTTATATGCACTGATTTCTTGAAACACTGGCCGTACTGAATTCAATTATGACGAAAATAAATCTCAAAAGTACAGAATTTATGTAAAAAAATAGTGCTTTTGCCGTCTATTGCAGCAGCACTGCAGGTATTACATCGCTATACCGAATTCGAATCGATTTAAAACCCCATTGCAAAGAGACCGACAGACCGCTCTTGAATAGGCATACTGCTGTTCCAGTATACCGTATTTGAATCGATTTGGAACCCTACTGCACGGGGACCGGCAGCATTAAGTCGGCATACCGGAAAAGTATACCGAATATGACCTGTTTAAATAATAACTGCAAAATACAAACATCAAGTTTTTAATGACAGCCGAACGAGTCAATAGGCTCAGTGTATTTTATAACGATGAAAAATAGTATATTTTATGCAGAACTAACTTATTATAACTGATATTTAACAGTGCGTGATGTACTGCAAGAAAGGTAAGTTCAAAGCCCTTTTAATTTTTGTATTCAGCCTTGTTAGTTAAATAGTGCAAGGTTGTCTGTAATTGGATATTACGTTACAGCAGAAATGCATTTTGTAGACCATGTGAACACATAATGGGTAAGGATGTACCCTGTGAACGTACACATTTAATGGGTAAAATTGTCTGCAATGATCCGCATCGGCCCAAAACGTACAATTTTCAACGTTGCAAAGCTTTAGCGCCACTTATAAAACTAACACAGAAAAGTTATTATTTTGCTTGCGGATATTTATCTCTCGGGATTTTCATTTTAGTGATAGAGGTACGAACCATTTTTCATTAAAATTAACCTTAATCTATTTTCAAATATGAATAAGATTAATTTAATAAGCGTAAAGAAAAGGTAAACACTCCATTGCCTCATGTTTTCTATCCTGTCCCTGTAATACCTGCATCTAGCGAAAATCTTTGAAAGTCGTAACGGGAACGACCAAATAAGGCTTTCACTTTTTACAGAAAACAGTATGCATTTAACTTATGATTTCACCAGATGGAAAGGTATTCGTCTGATAATTCATGGAAGTGGTCTTTCTGGCGGTTTACTAATTTAAAAAAAAATTTTCTCAATTCACTGTTATTATTCAACAGTGTCATGTAAGCAACTCCATGATGAGAGGATAAAGCACGAGTGAACACTTTCGTCCCGTAATAATCTATTCATTATCCGTATGCACTCAGTGAAAACCAACACAAAAAGTGCAGTATTTACCAAAAAAGGAACTTGCTTCATCCAGAACACAACAACCACTCATAGTATATCAACATGAGTATAAATACACGACCATAAAACAAAATTCTAGTACATCGACTCTATATTTTATTGGTAACTTCACATGGGAAAGAGTCTGAAGCAGCTATTATTCCTATTTTAGTAATGTGAAATAATTATATTGTGCTCCAAAGATCGATTTTTGACGTCATTTATACATACTAGGAATTCCCGTCGCATGTGATCACAACATGATTGGCATAACGTATTCTCATTTGCTAATGCATTCAGCTTTTATGATATTGCATCTCATATGGAATTGTCCTTTTTCTTCGCAAAATGAATACGTTTATAAATATTAAATCTCACAAGAATGTGTAAAAATATAAGACATATGAGATTATAATTAAATTATTGTTTTACGATATTGCCTTATTTAATCCTGGCCCGTTTCACACATGCCCCTTTTTGTGTTGATTTAACAAAACTAGAGAATTCCAGAAGGACATTATCATAGCAACTTTATGACGTATGCGGAAGTCTCTAATTTTTACTCAAAATTCATAGTTGTAAAAGAGGCATTCAAAGTTAATATTATTTGAAAAAAAGAGAGACAAATAGAGGTCAGCCTGTTTTAAAATATTTTTACAGAAATGATTTAATCGATTTTGTGCACATAGTTTATCTTATTAGAGTTTTCTCCTCTTCTTCTGTTTCAGTTTTTCCTGTATTTTTGATATGTTATTGCATTTAACAACATATCAATGCAAAGTTTAATATTTTATCCAAGCACGCAAGCTATGTATAAACACCACTGCAGGGTTTTCTCTGCCATCTGCACATGCTGACACTGCTATCGATAACAGTCGTAAATGACTTTGCCCGTTTTCTTGCCATACGTGTACAGAAAAATTTTAAGTTTATATTACTGAAATAAACTAAATGTGAAAAGATAAGATTTTACTTTGGGAGAGACCAAGCCAACATTGAATACTTGTTTATGTCTATATGTTTACAAACAAAAAGCACGTGGCAGAAACTATTTTGTTTATTATGCCCGAAATTCTTTTCAACTACACTTTAATAAAACTTGAGCGACAGTTTGACAAAATATAGTACAACATATTTATTAAGTTTAATTGCTGAGTAATATTTCAAAGTTTTGATACATCAAGCATACAAAATACTTTCTCATTCACTTATACCCGTGTGACGTATCCTACATGTAAGATGTATGTAAATGAGTAAATGTATGTAATGACTGAGTAATATTTCAGTGATTTGATGCATCATGCATACACAATACTTTCGTATCCTACATGTGCCTCGTAAGATGTATGTAAATGAGGCAGCGTGTTTCGCACCCTTGATACTGTTGAAGCCTAGTTCACCCTATTTAATCTGCACTTGAGTGCAGTGAACCGACAGCACAGTGTCCTGTTTCTAATGGTGAATAGCAGACTATATAAGACATGCTGGGTATCACATTTTTTATTCTAGCGTCTCATTTTCCCGTAATGTTTTACTTGTTATTGGACTGTAGATGCTATTGCAAATATAACGGCATTATATTTATATTAAGCAGACATATTTAGTTTTTGAAAACCTTCTGATGTATCAGTCACCCTATATCATAGAATACGGTTCTGTATGAAAGGGTGTTGTACCAGGTTTTCAAGACTCATTTCTGTTTATGAAAAAACTTAATGGTGCCGTATAATTTTTGGTTACGGTAAATCACCAACAGCTTGGTGTCAGTCTTTGGTACATGTTACAAATAAGAGTGACTTTGCGTGTTAAAAAACTTGAAGAAGAAAGTCCTTTTATTTTTTTATATTGCGTATTTTATTTAACCTCAGCAAAACGACACACACATATATACACATACATACATACATACATACATACATACATACATACATACATACATACATAAAGACACTACATTGTACAATAAAAAACTAAAGACAAAAAATCCACTGACGACTGTACCTGTTGCTGTGCCCTTTGTGTGTTCGCATCTGAACAACAAACTGCACCAAACGGTGCCTCGACGGAAACCTTAGTATAGACTCAATCAGATACGCGTAGACTCAGTCAGACCAGAAAAGACACAGTCGAATACGCACGGGTTAAGTAAAGCCCTCGCAGACTCAGTCAGAAAGCGGGCAAGCTCACATTAAACGAGCTGATGACACGTGCTAACACAGGAAAGCTATTGGCAGTGATGAACAAACAGACATAGGTAGATCCTTAATCTAGAGTTGTTTTTATATTTCTCACGAATCTAACTACTCTTTAAACCTTAAAACATTCTCTCATCATTGTTTTTATTTTTACCAAGAAGCTATTAAAAATATACTGTGAAACAACACAACATTGTTCCGTTAGATAAACTAGACGGTAAGATATGTTACTCCACCAGAAAATTCCATCTAAACAACATCTCTATTTTCCACAAATTTACGTCAAAGATTTTAACCATTTTTTCTTTATTACATTGAGTCATAATACCTGAGAAGCAACTTCTCAGTTTAAAAGTTTAAAAAAATAAGCACCTTCTAAGCTTTTAAAAAATAACACTTCCTTAATTATGCATTCGCCAACGACAAGAAAAATTAGGCATTTCAGAAAATTCTCTCATTCACTTGGAGCCAAAATTCTACCGCTAAGACAAATGTCAGCTTTTCATTAGCTTAAAATAAGCATGCGAATAATTTGGAGCCGCTTACAATCAACAGGGGCAGATTTAGTGAATAGGAGCCGAAATTGTAGCCGTTACTATGCATAATTTCGTCTTCTGCAGAGAAAATAAACTGTAATGGACTGGCTGTTATATGTGGTTACCCTTACACCCCTCGTTATGTTAAAAATATATAATTCCAAGTTGAAGCTGTTTGTGGTCACCTTACACCCCTCGTTATATGAACTCGCCCTACCCACGTCATTTGTTTTTGGTCAATTCCCTTAACATTTGTGCCTTGTCATTCCAAAGCAATCTGTTCTGTTCAGCATATGACAATAGGACTTAAAAAGTGTTGGTGGTACTAATGCCGGTAAGTTTATTTTTATAGATAAATTTTGGCATTGGGACGTTGTCATAGAATTTATATGAGTATTTAGTTTTAATATGTATTTAAATTCATGGTTTTTTTGGTTTAGGAACTCATATTAGGGTTTGTTTATTTTAGTGAACCTTTTCATGGTTATCGTTTCTGGTGTTCCATTTGCTGTCAAACAGTAATAGTGGTAACGTAATAACGTATCAATGGAACGGCTTACTTAACATGCCTTTCATAGGTTCAGTAGAACGCCCCCACTCATGTAAATAATCCTGCACATACATTCGGCAGGTCCTGCTATCAATTGACTCACTTTTCAGGCCAATCGTGCATTATTCCAAGGCCACGCACTGGTGTGGTTTAATCTTTATATTACCACTGTCTTACTTGTAACACCAATATTCTTGTTGTAACTAAGGACAAGTGCGCAGTCGATATTCTGAAGGACCCTAATTACCCTATAACTAATCCTTACTTTTACATCCATATAACCTTTCAGCTGAGTAAATCATAACTACTTTAGATAACACCCTGTTTATGTCAGTCCCAGGACAATGCACTTTAACTATCGCCACTGATATTTCATTTAATTGTAAATATCAGTGCTTAGAAAATCAAGTGAGATTTCATGTGACTGTGATTGGGTTCGGTCCTCTTTGATATTTTATGTCTCTCACCAGTATAATGGTTTTAACAGTGATTCACTGTTCTTACCATTAGCTGTAATCATAATGTGGCTGATAAGCCTAAACAAACACGGTGAAATCTTGTTTTGCTACATTTTGGTATGGCTATGGCCGGTATGGCTCTCGTCACAACCGACAAAGCGCACACCACAAAAGGCTCGTCTCATGTCACAACACAATAGCTCACGTCAAAAACAGGTACAACTCAAGGCACACAGCTACCAAGAACATATTTCTCTGTTTGTCTATACTGCGACCCTACAGAGCGCTCGTCCCATGTCTCTGCAAACCTCTCGCCGACATTTTCCGCTCGTTTTAATGCTGTTTGTAACCCTTGGTTTCGTTGAAAGGCAACACACAGCTCAGCTAATAATATTCATCCTCTTCATCTATTGGTTTTTTCAGGGTCACTTCAACGCAACTCGTATTCTGAGGCACAATGCAATCTTTGTACAAGAGAATATATAGGTGCACCGTTGTTAAGAACAGATGACCTCTTAGAGATCAGGTATGTATAAACACAGGGCCATGGGATGTTTCAAAAAGTAGTTTCTCACTTTTAAGAGTATTAAAAGTACCATTTTCTCTTAATCCCGAAGGGGTCTGTGAAATAAAAAGGTGTTGTACACAAAAGGCCAAGCCGCCGTAGGTTTGCTGTTGAACAACAATGGCAGATGCACATATAATTATACACCACTGTATTAAGAACAGTCTATAAACACATCTATAAAACACAAACTAAAATTTTAAACTAAATCAAAGATTTAATTTAAAATGTTAGATTTATATTACATTTACACCTCACAACAATATTCATTTGCTACCGCATTGTTGTGATTTATATTAAATTTAAGCCTCACAACAATATTCACTTGTTCCAGCATTCATGTGATCTCGTTTTCTATTGGTCAGCCTTCACATCAGGTGTTCATAAGATTCAGATAAGATCCATAGGCAAAAACTGGAATCTTTAGTATATTTAGTTTGTTTACATGAGTAGGATAATAATATAATACATATGTAATCTGCTATAGCAGTATCTGTTGTATTATCGATGTTCTGCTTTGCATTGTCACACGTATTCTTACAGAAGTAGTAAAATATGGTTTAAGGCTTTTGTTGAAGTTTCTAAATTATTGTCCCTGGATATCGCTGTTTTTAATGATAAGAAAATCATATAATCATCTGATGTAATCGACTGTCATTACATGACGTAATTACACCAGTTGAAAAACAAAAATATTGTTCATGTAAAGGGCTGCAAGCTTAACTGAAAACAGAAAAGTATGAAATAAGATGCAATTATAGATATTTCTAAACACGACAAGCAATGGCTCATGGCTCAAAAACAAAGTCATATATATCGCATTTGTTACCAATAACTGAATCAATCATGCAATCATGTTAAACAATTTTAGAACCGACGATGAGAATATGCAAGAAAAGAATACTCCTTTTTGCTGTTTTTGTCACAGAAATCGTCTGGATATTACACAAGAGATCTGTAAGTATAAAGGAAAAACTTCTTTGATTTTTAATGTACACTCAGCTGAGCCTTTCAGCATATTTGTGTATTTTACATTTGCTTGCCCTAAGTGGTGCGCTTTCCTACATTTTGTTGACATCTGAATAAAATCAAATTCTAATGGCTAATTTTTAATCGTATTCCTTTGAAACATAGGCCTCTCTTAAAAATTACTTTAATTACTTTATTACTTTAACTAGAAACCACTTAAACTTTTTCAGTTGCCAGTTTTTAAAATGCTTCTTTTCATAGAAGTTTGGTCGATAAATTTTTCATAAATGTTTACTAGGAAGGCCTCTTTTGAAAAGCTACTTTTATGGCAATTCACTGAAAGTTAACCAAATGGGGGATTGCATTTTTTTATTTATCGGCAGCCAATTTTCAAAATGCTTCTACTTCCACAATTTTGATAGATTTCTTTCCAATTACTATTATTCGATTGTTTACCTAATAGATTTCTGTTGAAAATTTATTTTCTTTTGCCGATGCGATAAAAGCTGGCTAAATAGGGACATTTATAATTTTTTGCTTAGCAATTTTTAAAAGACTTCTACTCCTACAATTTGAAGAGATTACTTTTTTTGGCCATGAACCAAAAATTGGCCAAATGAGGGTCAATTTTATACTCTTTGTATAAAATATTCCAAGAATTTTCTTCCATAATTTTGGTTTCATTACCTTCAAATTTGGAATAAATGTTCATTAGATGGCCCTGTTTTGAAAATTACTTTTCTTAGCAATCCGCAAGCAATTGGATGTATGTAGGTGGGGGAAGGTATTTAAAATATTAGTAGTCAATGTAAAAAATGCTTCTTCTTCTTCTTCTTCTTCTTCACAATTTAAATCTGATTCCTTTAAAATTTTGTACCAGTGTTTCCTAGATTTTGCTCTTTCTAAAAGTACTCTTTTTAGCGATTT
The DNA here is from genome assembly GCA_949752745.1 of Protula sp. h YS-2021. Lineage (NCBI taxonomy): Eukaryota > Metazoa > Annelida > Polychaeta > Sabellida > Serpulidae > Protula > Protula sp. h YS-2021. Next base: position 11,111,837 of record OX457029.1, on the reverse strand, counting down.
TCCAAACACTGGCCAATAGGTGGAATTTTAAATCTATTTATCCAGAATGCGTCGTCTGCTGCAATTGTATTGGTTTTATTGGAACTTTCAAAACATTACTCTTTGTGTGATGTATTCGCTACAAAATTCTGGTTTTGCAGACCTCCATAATGTGGCCACATGCCGATGTTTGAATGTTTCGGATATAAACTTTTTTACAACAGTTCATATGCAAGTCATATTAGTCAGATTGCTTTTATTTTTAGACGTAGGGTAACGTTAGGGCTCTTTGAAATGTACTTTCCTGAGATCCGCGACTATACATACTGATACTTGATTGACTAGATCTCGGTTACTCACAAATGCCCTTGACATTATTGTCCTATCCCGTGTTTCAGACTACTTCGATGCATTATCCGTACCTTAGAGAGGGCATGGAAAGTGTCATAAACGGACGAGCATTATTTCAACACCAGCACATTTGGCTCCTTGCAGCGGGACGTAATAGCTCCTTGTGTGGCATCTTGAGACGGCAGGTCAAGGAGTGGAACATACTTATCGTAGTTCCCCAACCTGTGCACCATTTGGAATGGTAAGGCACCAGGCAGAAAGGCTTAAGACCTCTGATTCTTATTCTATCTTTCCATCAGTTCTTTTTCTTTTCCCAATCTTGTTCTGTCATTTTATCTAATCTCTCCCGTTTTTTTATATTTTGTAAATACAGTAAAACTCCGGATATGGACACCTCTCTATTATGGACACCCCTGAATTACGGACAGCATTTTTCAGTCTGTTTTAAAACGCTATAGAGTTCTGGTATATCTAGACTCCTCTATTGTGGACACCCCTCTATTCAGAATTAGGGACACCCTTTTTATCCCGTAAGTACGGTTACACATTTAAAATAACCCCTCTATTGTGGACAGTCCAATTGCTGTCCATATTTTGCACGTTATGTAAACAACCCCTATCAGCTTGTTACTCTGTAATGTTTTTTTCGCTGTTGTTATCTGTGGGTATTGAGTACATTATATTGAACACAGTACATGTAAAGACAATAGGGCTTATTACAAAAGATGTGTGCTTAAGAGAGAGGCTTTATACGACTAATCCCTATTGACACGTGCTCCGTCTTTTAAAATACGCATAAAAGAACAAGTAATTCATTGTCTTATGCTCAGTTAAAATATTACACAGGTGTTAAATATGAATATAGGTGGTGTGAAAAGAGAACGGAACAAACTTTCGCTATCTGATAAAGTTAAAATAATCACAGCTAGTGATTTTAAAAGTGTAACAAAAAGTGTAATAACAATTTTACTTGTAGTTGTCAGATAGAACAGGACCTCGAAATTAGGGACACCCCGCCAATAGGGACAAAATTATTCAGTCACTTTTTAGGGGGTTTCACTGTACTTGTTCCACTTTTCAAACAGTCAATTCTATGTACCACACACTCTATTTTAAGCACTATGTATTAAATATAAGATACTACGTGTTAAATGGCCCTTAACGTCATTTCCAAAGTAGTGTTAAATTTAACCCTTTCAATACAGCGGCAAATATAAACGCGTCACGCAGATTATGGCAATTCCATAAGGGGAGTTTTCTCTCCATTTAAACCGGTCACTGGCAAGAGCAGTTATCCTAATCTGATCTTGTTGATAAAAAGCTGTAACAAAATTCCACAAGTGGATGTCTAGTTAACAGTATGGCCCAATATCTCAACAGCTGTCTCGTGACACAGCATGTGTTTTCGGTATGCAGATTCTCTGTAGAATGAAAGTTTTAATTTGTAATCCTTAATATAAATTTCTTTTCACAAAAGTAGAAAAATATTGACCAGAGGGTAAAAATGGCATCCTACTATGCTCGAAGTTGACCTACACAAATGTCGTTTTGTCTGTATGCATACATACTAGTGCTCAAATGATTTCAGGAGCGAAGGACACAAGTGCAATTTCGTCATTTTCAAGGTTTTACCTTCCGCTGATGCACATAGCACAAATCTACATCTACGCCATGCTCTGCTCAGAGGCTTGATGTATATTATACCGGTGTGTGCATTTAGAGGATTGTACGATTTTAAACTTGATTTATTTATTTTATCTTCGTTGATTTACATGGTGTAGCATACGTTGCAAAAACATACTGTTCTTCAATATTGCCATGCACATTTATACAATGGTATGTTTGCATTCTCTTGCCTCGTCTTTCATTTGTTTCACTGCAAGGCATTCAACATTCAATATTTGGGAAACTTAATTAATCATGGTGCATTATTTTAATAGCTTAAATATATATTTAAATGTATACATGCGTTTTTGTTTTCAGTACCATCCAAAAGCAGTTTACATTACAACGACCGAAGAGATACCTCTAAAATTAAGTCAATTAGATCTAGACCATGGATGGCGACTTAACATGGTACGTAACACCGGCGAAACAATAGTTGACATGGCTCGACATTTTGGCTGTAATATGACGCAAAATAACCTTCCTTCACGGCAATATACATACAAAATCTGTCAAAACAATATTCCTGCAATTCAAATTACACCGCTTTTGGCAAGTGCTAAAACATTAGATGTAAATAATATTTCTATTGCTGGGGGCGTGAAATGTGACAGTGCAGCACCACCTGTTATTTTACAAGAGGGCAATTATGCACTTGTGCATTTTAATAACGGATTGTTTCTTTATAACTCTCTGTGGTTAATTGGCCTAGAAATAATATTGAAAACTTCGGATGAACCCGTCCCCTTAATTAACCTATTTTTACAGAAATTACTTTGGCAGAAAGGATATAATATTAAATTGGTTCTGGGAAACACAAACATTGTTTCTGAAAAGTTATCAACAACATCTGCAGAAATTCAAGATTGGATAGAAATTGCTAACAAATGGAACTGTCTCAATCAAAATGTTGAATATTGCATCTTTTCACTCCTTGATTTTCTAAAATACAACTATAAATTGCAACCAACAACAATTTCCACCATCAAAACCTACATCGATGAGCTACGACACATTGGTTATGATTTCAATGACGATACAATAGATATTAATATTAAAAACAAGACTCTCTGTAATGACGGCATAGCATATTACAAAGCACTTGATTTCTCTTTACAAGGAGACACCGCCTTGTTACCTGTAAACAATATAAATAGTATGACAACACTATGTAAAGAAACGTGTAATAATCTCCCTTTTTCCGAAAAATCTGCGATAACAAATGCTTTGCCGAATCCATGGATGCAGTTTCAGGACGTTCTACTTTTAGTGGTATTTAATGTTCCGATTTATAGCGCTATAGAATACGTGGAGTTGCAATATGCCAGCTTCTTCCCACTGATCCTTTACTGTGGACCGAATCTACCAGACACAAATGAATTTAGATATCTGTATGACAAATATGGCTTAACAAACAGAAGTTTTATATCATTTCGAGAACCAAAATATATAGAACGTCCTGGCTCCTTAAACTACTTGTGTCTCGCACAGGCTATTGATATGCAATATGGAGTGAAAGGTTATCTGTTTCTTGCTGATGATGTTGTTTTATTTCTCGATAAAATTTACCAACTGGATCGAAATTCAGTGTGGTACATGTCACCTATTGACAGACTTCCCACCAAAGACCTACCCAATTTGAATGAACATTTCATTGCTGACATAGATACGGGTAAAGTATGCTTCAACAATTCTTGCACATACACACACTTTCGGACTTGGTGGTATAAGAAAAAAAATGAGGTGTTGCCTGTATTGGAATATATGATGCAACAGCGTGATTCAAAAGTGGTCACTCAGTGCTACGAACAGCTTGAGAAAAACCTTGGTGGACCCATGCGCATTGGTGTTGGCCGTGCAGATGTTTATTATATCCCTCAAACAATTGCCAAAGAATTTGCACATTTATTACGAATCTTTTATAAATTTGAGATATTTCTAGAGCTTGCTGTTCCCACAGTAATCCATTGCTTAGTAAAATCAGAAAATATTATAGCAATGCCTCAGTTGTATGTAGAAGGCAGGAAGGCGAAATCTCGGCCATGGGAGAGTCTTTCACAGCCACTTATAAATCGCTTAAAGGTACATTCATTTCATCCAGTGAAATGGGGACTTTTGAATACTTCCGAAGAATCTGAACAATTTAAAAACCTCCTCTGTTTTCGAATTTTACCAATGCTGTATATTAACAACGGAACATTACCACTAGATAGCAGTACGATAAGCGTATGTTGAATAATATTATCCACAGATAATAAAGTTGTATGCGATGACACAAATAAAGTGCAATAATGTATTGTCTTAGATTCTGAAGCAAATAATACTATAAACTCATTCAAAGGTGGTTTGTGTTAGAAAATTGTACCTTAGTGTTACTGAATCTACGTAATAGCCGCATCTGTTTTATTTGGTTCTATGTGACCGCGTACTCAATTTACTGAACCAAATACGTTTTCTTCATACTTAGCATGCCCTCCCGGAGCTTTCGAAATGTTGCCATTCTTCATGTATATATATTAATAACAACAGGCTATCATTTGAAACTGGCTGCCTTTTTCTTGAAATTGGGGTTTTGATTGGATAAAATTAAGGTACTCTCCAAAACTGATGTTTTATTGACAATCTGTTCCTCATAATATTTGTAAGTTTTAGTAGCTGTATCCCAAATTAGCCTACACCGAGGTTTGTTATTGAAGGGGACTTTGGTAGTTCTATTTGATTTTTGCCACTTATGGACTGCGATGCATGTTGGTTAAGTTTTAATCACAGTTTTAATTGCGTTACCTACAACATAGAGGAGGAAAGGCAAAGCAACAACCAGAAAACTTGTTGCTTACCGCAGCCATCATGCTAAATCTTGCTTTTCACAACATAGGGATATTTGTGAAAATGAGAAAATTAATTGTTGTGGATTCTATTCTTGTTGCCGATATATGTTTAATATCTCCTTGTTTGTTTTATTTAAGTAAACTATGTTTAAGTTTTCGGTTAACTAGCTGTCATAATCGTTAATTCCGCAGTTATTTAATTAGTAAACAATGTGTTATAATTTCTAAGCCCTTGTCATCTTCCCGACGTCATTTTCAGCTATTTTGTTAGTCCGTCTTGTGAGAATTATCTTTAATGGAAGGTATGTATATATAAACAGCTGAAAATAATGTATCTGGACTGGCTCTCTGGAATACGTATAGTTATATATGTTACAGGGAATCTGTGTAATCAGGGATTTCACGTAATCGCTAGGGAATTCATGTAGTGACTGAAGAGTTCAAAGTTTAAACTTTGTTTCATAATTTATTTGCCTTCAGTGAACAAGTTCAACATAACGATACAGGCTTTAAACTTTCAGTTTATTAAGGAATAATTTTGCTGAAAAAACTATCACTCAACTTCCGTGTCAGCTGTTTAAAATAGCGGATTTTTTATCGTATTGAAAGACTGGATGGATGGCTACTGTTTTCACTTCGTATACAGATTCTTGCTATACTACAGCATTTCGCCAATCTTTCCTTTTACACAATATTTTTAGCTAAAAATGTTGAAAACTTCGAATAATTTGCCCATACACTGATTCCGTAGGAATTACGTGAGATCCCTGAGTCCACAGACTTCCTGTAACATATACACCATAAATTATTGGGATAAATTATTTTTTGTAATTGTATGTAAGATTTCGTATGCAAATAACTGAATAATATGGATAACTTTCAGTTCGTTAATCCATTGAAATGTGTTCGTCGTATAATAGATCCCGATACGGTATCTCCCGGCTGCTCTTTATCATTTGATAAACATTAATCATTTTGAATTTTAAAAAAAAGTTTACCGAAGTACATCACTGTGCGCCAGAACGGCTCACAGAGATATCCTTCACATGGTAGACATATATTTTTATGCCATATATTTTTCTGCATGTTGGTTATATTGATAATATCTGATGTATTTTCTCTTTCACGCTTTATGTCAGTTTGGTAGCTACTGAAGGATAACATTTGAGAATAAATATCATTACTGTAGCTTTGATCACTGCATAAAATCGTACATAAAGTGTTAATCTCTAACGCAATGCCAGCTTCTGAATTTGAAAATCAGCCTTAAAGTGGGAGACACGGGTGGGAGGGGATGTTGTGCTGTGAAGTGTTGATGCCAATACATGCTTAAGATAATGAAATGGGGTTTTTATAATATTTCTCTTGTTTATTTGATTCATCTGGTTTAAGTTTCAGACATTGCGTTGAAAGGTGGTTGTGGGTCTTCCATAACATGCTACAATGTGTCACTGATGTTAAGCCTTTGCTTTTTGTTCGTGGTCATTATCACCTGTTTTGTTATTCCGTCTTGTGAGAAATGTCTTTGTTTGAGCGTATGTGTATATAAACTGCTGAAAATAACGCATCTGGGCTGGGGAATATCTGTGATGTTATTGTTGAATTTCTTCAAACTATGTACACTATAATTTTACGAACACATAAAATAGATAAGAAATACTGGCCCCATGGCCCTATAAAGTGATCTATCTCAAGTTTGACCTGCCCTCCTTTAGCGTACAGAACTTTTACACCTCGAACTCACAGATAAATTAATTCAATTGAATGTAAATATTTATGTCTGTTGCATCTTGCGGGAGGCAAAATTATTAATACAGCCTGCACATCTGAATGAAAAATACGCATACATTATTTATTTCTTCTAAACTAGCAAAAAATAATCGCTGATTACATTTCCCCCTATACCAGAATTAACTATTTTAACCGTACTGTATTTGCAATGCATTTTAAAAAGCACATTTTGCGTGCCTTTTATAGAATTTTACATCCCAAATCAGCACATTTTTCTTGAAGTTTTACACGCTAAGAATACATTTTGAGATATTTAATTAATTATCATAATTTTTCTCGACATAATATATCTTAATTTTCATACACCATTTGCAATAAAATCCTTTAAACGTTTAGCGATCACATGTAAAACTGAGTCGAAATGGAATGTTAAGAACGAAGTTGATTTCTGTTGCTTTCCTTTGTTTCCGTAGCCACTTGCAAACATTCCTCAATATCGCGCGATATATCGTCATATCTCATATCGCCAGTATGAATGATATGTATATATATATATATATATATATATATTTGCTTTATTCTTTTAATCGTTGTTAGCTTTGTTAGAATACCATTATAGCAAAAGGGACTAGTTCGGGCATTAGAAGAAAGAATCAATAGACCACAAGTAATGATGGCTTTGAATGTAACATTAGGATTATCGATTTGTCAACATAAAAATCAAACAAAAGCTTAAAAGGGTTTTAATAGTTATTTAAAAAGAAATTTAAACTGGTTTTAAAAGTTATTTACAGTCATTTACAGTCAATAGCATTTTAGCGTAAGGGCAATCCGAAGGACATGTTGCTGTATGTTAAAGCTTAACCAATAACGGGACCTTAATTGGTCGCACATACACAAATAAAGATTGAGTGAGATGAGTCCTCTTATTCCTACATCCTTTCATTGACATTTCCCTCCGTCCACTACATCGAATCGATTTCCAAACCACACCCCTTTCTCCACGCTTTAACACGCATTATAACACTTTTTATACCACATCCCAGGAATCACACATCCTTCCATAACCCAATCTACAGAGGACAGTTCTCTGCCGAACAGCGCTTTAATCGCCCACAACGGGTAAATCTTTGATTTTATATGTGAAGAATTATGTTGCTACGCTATATAATTTTGCTATTAACCTACGTGTGCCTGTAATATTCATCGCAATAATTGAAAATATTTTACTTACAAAAATTATTATCGACGCTATGAATATATAAAATAGCCACCAGCATATGGATAAAGCAATAATATACAGGACATATGTGTTGACACAGGTAGAACAAGTTGTAGTCACATTATGTTAACATTGATAGAACAAGCTGTAGTCACATGGTGTCAACACTGATAGAACAAGCTGTTGTCTCATGGTTTTAAAACTGATAGAACAAGCTACAGTGACATTGTGCTAATACTGATATAGCAAGCTATAGTCACATTATGTTAACACTGATAGAACAACCTGTAGTCAGATGGTGTTAACTCTAGTAGAACAAGTTGTAGTCACACTGTGTAAACACGGATAGAGCAAGCTCTAGTCACATTGTGTTAACACTGATAGAACAAATTGAAGCCACATTGTGTTAATTATGAACAAGGTGTAGTCACATTGTAAACGATGTTTATTTTACCCTTATTCAGATTTAAAATCTTATAAACTCCTAGTGAACTCGCAAAAGATATCTGGAGGCTAATAGACCGATTAAACCAGCTGCATTCATTGATCAATGATTATGAGGTTGATTAAACCGGCTACAGTCACTTGATCAATTATTATGATGCTGCTGATTTCGCCGGCTTCAGTCACATGGTCTATATATCGTAAATGCGTTTTTGACATATAATCTTAATTGTAATCGTTAAATAGCTTTCAAATTTCAAATTTCAACCTCACTTTTTAATTTTTAATTTAAACTTTCAAGCACGAAGAATCCAGAAATAATGTTTATAACATGCGTAACACGAACAAGATATTTTTATCTTTAAAAATTATGGTCATTTCCTGGATTTAGACAAAATAGTAAGACTTATTGCACACGCAAAGGCTACAAAGAATAATCATGACGAAGTAATTGGCTTATGTAAAATGCGATGAGAACACCTCTATCTACTTTCAATGGCTAGAATTGAAATGCGTCTTGATTCTTATGTAATCTTCACTGCTAGGTCAAGGCTATAAAATCATTATTTATTTGTAACAGCCTGAATATGTTTTTGTCCAAGGATTTTTATAAAAGTGACCTTCAGGTGTTTAGTTTTAATCATAGGATACATGTTATATATTCTAATGGTAAGAAATTCAACATGGTACATTACTTATCCAATGTTAAATGTACTTTTTCGTGGTAATGATTTTGCCATATTATTACACTATATTTTTACCTGCACTCAGATATTAGGTGTCGTTTTCGGTCCACTTTTATGACAGATACATAGGACAGGTGAATTCGTGCGCATTAACTCATAACCTTGTGGCCAGTACACAATTCCTTTCTTCCGCACACAGCTTATGTAATGTCTTAACATACCTTACAAAGCCCAATCAACCCAATCAAACCGGATTAGTGTGCCTATTTATTGAAACTGGACTGGGTGATTGCCCGTATAAAACACCACTTTACTTCTTGCCAAGCAGGACACAGTCCTCAGAATGCCTTATTATAACACGGTATATCAGATTGGCAAAGCAGTAAAATTTCAGTGATTGTTTTGATAGTACTGTTTCCAAGGCGGGAGAGGATGACGGCGTTCATACGTTGGTTCATACATATACAACAGCAATGTTTTTAACATTTTCACAGACTCGGACTTTTTGAACATTTATTACGAATCTTACAATAAAACACACTTTTGCTCATAATCTCGAGTGACATCATTCCCACATTAGCTCAGTGTCACAGATCAGCACTAAAACAAAGCTAGGAATGATTTATTATAATAGAGAATAACACATATCGATATTCGCTAAAATTGGCATGAACACACATATGACATAATGTCGACACCACCTGTTTAAGGGTCCTGACCTTACGTAAAAGCAAGCCACAATAACAGGTGACTGGATTTTTATTCTGTCGAGTCGGTAATACGTCTTTACACCAACACTTCGTGCCTCGAATACGGCGAATGTGTGGCCGTTTGGACTATTTTTCGCCATGAACATTTGCGAGTTAAAATCTATCTAAAGATATTAGATATCTTAAGTTAGAAACCTTAAGTTAAACGCAAAGAAATCACAGTTGTTTTCAAATTCGATCGCCAGATAACATCCCTTAACTTAGAAATAGAACCACCTAGCTTCCTACCCATTGGCTTTAGCATCTGGACTAAATAGGACCATCCAGACGCACAGTATAGCGATAAAGTTTAACTGGTGCTGGTTTATTGCAAGTTCAAATGTTGCTAGCTATTGTATTATATATAATCCGAACGATAAACACTACAATGTTACCTAGTGCGAATCTTTGCCAGTAAAGGCCAGCGTCACATGTGCAGAAAAATGAAAGAGACAAACACACTGCAATGCACATAGAGAAGTGTTTTTATATATTTGAACAGCAATATATTAAAAACCTTTAGATATAAATCAAAAATATCCCAATAGTACACATGGTATAATCACATGGTACAGTCAACGTGAAACACTATGGCACATTCACCATGGTACATTCACCATGGTACATTTCCTATGGTATAAAACGCAATGGTACATTCACCACGGTATAAGACACTATGGTAAATTCACCAAATATTATGGTATAATCACATGGTACAGTCACCATGTTATAAAAAATTATGGGACAGTCGCCTGGTCGGAAACTTCTGCAGTGGACAAGTCCGTTGTTTTAAACTCTTAATTGATAAAGCTTTGATACTCTTAAATATTAAATCGATAATCGATTTGAAATGAACTCTACCCAATAAATATTATAACAGCGTTGGATAAACGTTGGATAAACGTCGGAGGATCAATTTCGGGGTTCGGTGTCTTACGGAAGTCATAAGAAAGCCAGTCTGCCAACTTTGGATAGACACTTTGAAACCTATACGATCTTGTCGTCACGTACCTGACGTCTAGGAAGCTTTTTAGGGTTGCTTTTCTTATGCTTTACAGTGTCGATTATGATCCTCGCACATATATTATTGTCACACTCATTTTTCTATTGTTTCAACGTCTTTAGAGAATCTTTAACGCGACATCAATCGCCAAAAAATACCTTGCGTCAAAGAAATTAAACATATGCTACGTTATACTGTCAGAAAAACAGCTATCGAATCTTTTAGAAAAAGCGAAATATGCTTGAGTAACTCGGGATCGGGGCAATATATTTTATTTCATGGTGTCAGCGCACATACAAAGAAACAGTAATGTTTTGTAGTAGAAATCGCGCATTGATACGCAGCACGCTCAAATTCGGACAGAGTTGAACAACCGCTAACCATGTGCACTTATTGCACTCACCTTTCATTTTTATCTACCATTGCTTCCACGCAGACGGCACAAATAATAACACCGACAAGAGTTACACTGAAGGACCCATAATGCTCAGGTCTCAATTCTACACGGACAACATAACCTTTTACCTGAATAGATGAAAGTGCTTCAAATAAACAGACTGGTTATGTTATTATGCGATAATCTCTACCCAGGACAATGCTTTTAAACTGCTCCAGTTATTGTTCTACAAAACGGCAAGCTTACTAAAACAAGGCAAAATGTTTGCAGTACACAAAGCGCAAATTTGCGAAGTGAATTCGAGGTAATCTCTGCCCAGTTCAATACTATTTAATCGCCACAGATATTGCTCTATAAAGCCACAACGCTTAGAAAAAACAAGGTAAAATTTCTTGCAACTGTGACCTCTATGATATTCCTTGTTTAGCCCTTCATTGCTTTTAAACGGTCGCAATTGGTCTAAAGGTGACATGTGAATATCACTTACTTAGCCGAAATCTTGCACATTGGCTGTTGTGCCTTATATTTTTGGTTAGCATTTATGACAAAATAAAGGAGAAAAGACGAAAGAGCTTGTGATAGAAATCACTATGTCCTCATTGCATCATCGCATATTTTGTTTAAATATAACAGAAAGCTGAAACTGTGATCAACCAGAAGTCACTGAAAATAAAGGAAAACGTTTGGAGGTCTTGCTGACTTTGTGTGTCTTGGTGGATTTTAGCGTGCTTTTATATGCTAAATAATCTTAACCGCTTGGATTAGACTGCGCAGTGGCTTGGAAGTTAAATAAAAATTGGTAAGTTGCAAAGTTTGCTATATATTATTATTGAAAAGAACGTTTGGAGCATGTACGTCTCGATGGATCTATAATCAGTCCAAAATATTTACTCTTTGAGAGTAGCAGGAACTAAATCTACAGGTCACAATGTATTTTTATATTAATACCTCTCAAATGTGAAGAAAAACTTTATTTGCACACAGGATTCAGGAGCTTGATTAACTGTCCCAATGCAAACCCCTTTATTCGAGAAATTATGTTTACTTCTGAATCATGCTTTCCAAGTTAAATTTAAAAAAGCGATTTATTTTGCACAAGGAACGCACAAAAATTAAGTTTTACTACTTGCAAAAAAATTTCTCTAATGTCTTTAACACGCCTGCCTCACGTACACACGTCCTCCACAGAAAACTGAACTCACATTTTTCTTTTAGGATGAGGCTTGATGTCTTTGAAAGATACTCATCCGTGGACAGGCCCTTGTCTGTCATCGAGCTAATACTCTTCATCCTCTATTTCTCTCGTTATTTTTCTTTTAACTGATCAGTTTGAAGTTCAAATTCCGCGCACGGCAGCGAAATTGTCTACACTGTGTTCTGAAAATAGGGTCTGTGATTTACTCATATCAGGGTCAATGCTACTCATGGTGTTGTCTGGAGTACAGGACATGTGTACACTGCAGTTTGAAGATACACATATCACTTTACGGTATTCTATTGAATAATGTGTATGGTTGAAGGAGTTTTCGATTGTCAGCTCTGCATGTCCTAATTTCGCCTTCTCAACAAAAATGATGTGGATCTAAAGCGCTGTAAGTCTAACGGAATATCATAATTAGATACCCAGTTAGACGTAATTCAGACAGTCTTGCGCAGGCAAAGTTCTATAAATCACATTTCTTCCTAATAAATATATCAATCTTGAATCATATCAATTAATTTTAGACTCGACAATGGTATCTCGCTGGAAGAGAATATTCCTTGTGACTGTGCTTATCACCGGAATTACTTGGGTATTATTCAGTGCCTATGTAAGTATCAGGATGGATACTTACTCGTTTAATAATTCAGAAAATTCAATCTTTGGAAGTATTCATAATCATATCAATTAATTTTAGACTCGACAATGGTATCTCGCTGGAAGAGAATATTCCTTGTGACTATGTTTATCGACGGAATTACTTGGGTATTACTCAATGTCTATGTAAGTATCGGGATGGATACTTACCCGTTTAATAATTCAGAAAATTCAATTCTTGGAAGTATTCAGACACACAGATAATATTTTCTATTTCATAGCCCTAAATGTGGAATTTTCTCAAATAATATTCTAAATGATTTCTACACATAAAGTTAAAGTCAAAACGCGTTTCTTAGATTAATAATTTAATCACTTTGATGCAGTTTCCTCACGTTGGGAATGATATAGAAGGCTTCATAGATGGGCAGGCATTATTATTTCAACGCGAAAAGATTTGGCTCCTTGCAGCAGGAGGAAATAGTTCACAGTGTGACATCTTCAGACGGCAGGTCAAGGACTGGAATATACTAATCGTGGTTTCCCAACCTGCACATCATTTGGAATGGTAAGGCATCAATCAGGAAAGCTTAGTCCTCGTAGTCTATCCTACTATCAGTTCTCAATATTTTCTTCTTCTCTTTCGCTCATTCTATCTCGCTTTATATCTGCACTTGACTATCTATCTTTTCTTTAGTTCTTTCTTATTAATTCTTCTTTCTTTCTTTTCATTCTATAATCTGTCTTCCACCCTTGCTCTATATATAAAGGCTAGTTTCAATTTTTAAACGCATAGCTCTATGTACTACATAATAATAGGAATACAAAGTAATGCACAAAAGGTATCGTCGTGTGGCAAGTACATTTATCATACGTGGCATCTGCTTGTTGCAAAGCTGTAGCAAGATACCATTTATGAATGCCCAAAACTAGTTTATTTTCATCACAATTGGTCGAATCCTAAGCAGCCTTTCGTAACACAACTTATGCGTTTTATTTAAACAGTTTTATGCAGAGAAACAAATTTATATTTCTGCTTCTTAGAGTGAATTGCCATTCATAAGAGCAGAAAGCAGTTATTCTTTAAGTAAAAAATACTTTCATTCTAAAGATATGGGGTGACTGCACACCTTCCCTCTTGTTAATATTAGACACAGGCTAATATCATTCTTTAGCTTTAAGCATTTCTCCGAGTATGTCTTTGATGCTGTATATATCAAACCGGTGCTGAAATACTTCCAGGCACGAAGGACAAGTTTGCTATTTCATCACTTCTAAAGCTTTCCCTGCGGCCGACGCATATAGTACAGAAGAACATCTGCACAATGCTCTTCTCAAGGGTTTGTTGCATGTTATCCCGGTACGTGCATTTAGAGGAATGAATAATTTCAAATCTTATGTTACCATCCATTGTAACTTTGTTTAGTTATTTAAAGTAGCATATGCTGTAAAAAACATTCTGTTCTCCAGCACTACCAAGAAAATATATACAATGCTATAGTTGTATGTCAGCTTTATAGCTTTATTGGTCCTTCACTTCTTTGATTTTTTAAAAGATACAAAAATATTTAACATGTCCTAGAGAAAAATATTGCTGCGTCGTTTTGGATACAGTTTTTTGCTATTTATATTTATATGTATAATTGTTTTCAGTACCATCCAAAAGCAGTTTATGTTACAATATCTGATAACATAAATTTAGCAACCAGTCGCTTAGACATAGAACCTGCATGGCGACTTAACATGGCACGTAATACCGGTGGAACAATAGTGGACATGGCTCGCCATTTTGGCTGCAACGTGACACACAATAACCTATCCTCCCGACAAGATGCATACAAAATATGTAAAAATTATATTTCTGCAATTCAAACTACACCGCTTTTGGCAAGTGCTAAAACATTAGATAAGAATGATGCTTCTAGTGCTGGGGGTGTGAAATGTGACGTTGCAGCGCCACCCGTTATTCTTCAAGAGGGCAATTATGCGCTTGTACATTTTGATAACGGATTGTTTCTTTATAACTCTCTGTGGTTAATTGGCCTGGAAATAGTATTGAAAAATTCAAATGAACCCGTCTTGTTAATTAACCTGCTTTTACAAAAATTAATTTGGCAGAAAGGGCATACCGTTAAATTAATTCTAGAAAACACGTACAATACTACTGACCAGTTGTTAATCACACCTACAGAAATTCGAGATTGGGCAGAAATTGCTAACAAGTGGAACTGTCTCAACCAAAACGTCGAATACTGTATATTTTCGCTTCTAGATTTCCTAAAATGCAATCACAAATTGCAATCAACAACCATTCCTGCTGTTAAAACCTACATCAATGAATTAGTTTACATTGGGTATCAATTCAATAACGACACAATTGACCTTAATAGTAAACATAATACTAGTTGTAATGACGAAGCAGTATATTACAAAGCACTTGATTTCTCTTTACAAGGAGACACCACCTTGCTACCGGTAAACAATATCAAAAGTATGAAAAAACTATGTAAAGAAACGTGTAATAATCTCCCTATTTCCGAAAAATCTGCGATAACAAATATCTTGCCGAATCCATGGATTCAGTTTCAAGACGTTCTACTTTTAGTGGTGTTTAACAATCCAATTTATAGCGCCATAGAATACGTGGAGTTGCAATATGCCAGCTTCTTCCCACTGATCCTTTACTGTGGACCGAATCTACCAGACACAAATGAATTTAGATATCTGTATGACAAATATGGCTTAACAAACAGAAGTTTTATATCATTTCGAGAACCAAAATATATAGAACGTCCTGGCTCCTTAAACTACTTGTGTCTCGCACAGGCTATTGATATGCAATATGGAGTGAAAGGTTATCTGTTTCTTGCCGATGACGCTGTTTTATTTCTCGACAAAATTTACCAACTGGATCGGAATTCAGTGTGGTACATGCCACCTATTGACAGACTTCCCACCAAAGACCTACGCAGTTTGAATGAACATTTCATTGCTAACATAGATACAGGCAAGGTATGTTTCAACAATTCCTGTACCTACACACACTTTCTGAAATGGTGGTATGCAAGAAAAAATGAGGTGTTGCCTGTATTGGAATATATGATGCAACAGCGTGATTCAAAAGTGGTCACTGAGTGCTACGAACAGCTTGAGAAAAACCTCGGTGGACCCATGCGCATTGGTGTTGGTCGTGCAGATGTTTATTATATCCCTCAAACAATTGCCAAAGAGTTTGCACATTTATTACGACTCTTTTACAAATTTGAGACATTTCTAGAGCTTGCCGTTCCCACAGTAATCCATTGCTTAGTAAAGTCAGAAAATATTGTAGCGATGCCTCAGTTGTATATAGAAGGAGAGAAGGCGAAATCTCGGCCATGGGAGAGTCTTTCACAGACACTTATAAATCGCTTAAAGGTACATTCATTTCACCCAGTGAAATGGGGACTTTTGAATTGTTCCAAAGAATCTGAACTATATAGAAAATTATATTGTTTTCGAATTTTACCAATGTTGTATATTAACAATGGCACACTCCCACCAGATAACAGTGCGATAAACGTATGTTGAATCAGATTATCCATAGGTAATGAAATTCTGTGGAGTGATAAAATAAAAGTGCAATAATGAATATTTATGGAATGTGAAGTAACTAATACTGCAATCTTTAGTAAAGTAAGTTATTTTATCTGTGTAACAACTGTATCTGTTTTGTTTGTTCTGTAGTCCGCATCGGTATTCACTAACTAACTAAAATCATATGAGTTTTTCTATAACATAACACATTAACAATATCCGTTCCCATAGCTTTTCGTGTATTGCTCAAGCTTACGCCGTGATGTACTCGTTGTAAAATAGGCTGAAGTCTCATTTCTGATCTCACTTGATTATTGCTCACCTAGGGTTACACCAATAAACGATTAACGGTCATTCGTTTGTTGCTCTGTAGGTCTTATCCCAAGCAGTGTGTTAACCCTTCTGAAGATCGTCTCATCAAAAGCATTAAATTCTCTCTATCATGTCAGCACACCCCACGTTATAATACAATCTGTCAAGTGTTTCCAGTTGCGTGTTTACGGTGACACGACTGAACGCTGTACAGAGGTCAGAGGTCGATAGACGCTTGGTATCGGGCCGCAGTTGTTTGCTTCCTCGTTTTTCGTAAATGCGGGAAACGTTTAAACAGATATTTTCTGTATTGCTTGTCTACAAAAATAAAAAGCGATTGAATTTATGTTTGACAAAAAAGAAATCTCCAACTGCTCTGGTTTAAAAATGGAGAAATGAAATAAGTCGAATTTCAATGACACCACCGTTTATTGGAAAGCTACAGAGGGTGCCAGTCTTTCTCACATGTCCGCAGCGAACATACATTTATCTGCTTAAAACATTTATTATTTATGCAAACCGAGACAAGGATAACCGTCAAGTCCTTGAGATCATAACTTCTTTATATATGTTGTCAGATAAGTCACTTGTTTAGCCCTGAGCAGTCTCAAGGAATTTCTCCTGTATGTCACGTATTTTCTGATATCGGACTACACAACACTATCATAATTTTGTTGTAAGAGTAAGTTCGTTTAGTATGGGGCACTTAAAATGTGCAAAATGATTTTAGTTTTCCAATATCAGAATACACAACACAATCAGACTTAAGTTGGGTACACAATTAAGTTTGTGTAGCATCAGAAATGAAGAAAAGGATAGGAAAGAGATAAGACTTTGATTTCAATTGAATTTTGTGTTTTTAGTTTTGGAAGTATAAGTTTCAACCTTTGGTTAACAATTTTTAATTTTAGCACTAAGTGCTAGCTTAATTGTAAAGTTAACCAGCCCCTTTTTAAGTCAGTATATTTGTCTTCCAAATTGCCCAACACTGTGAAACAAATATTTGGCGCAGGTAGAAAATTAAGGGTAAATTAATTTTAGTCGGTGGCCTCATTGATATGAATATGCACAGGCTTCTCAAAGCTTCATCAGCAAACAGCAAAATGATTAATTGAAATTCCGGTACTGTCTGTTTATGTTTTCTGATGAAGCATTTAATGAAATATAAGATGAAACATAAGAAAGTCTACTTCTCATTAAAAAATTAGTTATTTTGTTTCAATATTAATGATATTTTAGTTCGTCCTGCTAAATGTGCTTGTATTTGACATGACTGTTCGGGAGATAATTAGTTTTTAAGGTGCTTCACTTGTTTGAAACAGAAAATACAACTCCCTTTAATTCTCAGACTTCAGAGAGTTCCATGAAGCAATTCCCTTTAATCGAATTAAATGGATTTATATTTCGAATTTTGACCAAAAAGTTTGGCGTTTGGGTATGAATAAACATATAACGAAATGATGAAGAAAATCTTAAAAAGCAAAATTCAATTTTACGAAAACCATTCACAAACACTACAAAACAGGTAGCTCCGAGTAAGACCTTCCCAATTTTAGTTCATATATCTCTTCATTTCAGCTGCAATGTCTTCCATTGCTCACCTTGTTGGGGGTCAACTTTTCATGTTCTGAGGCTCAAATCCTGCGTGCCAGTCCCAATTATACAAACAGTTACTAAATGCTCATGTGCAATATGCCCTTTTTGTAAAGCAGGCACATTTCTTAATGTAAGTATATCTTTATGTTAATGAATAAATGATACCTGTTCTTGCATGTGTCGGATGACTGAGTACATTTTTACAAGCAAAACCTAGTCAGTATTTCTTTCAAATTGCACCATAAAAATCCTGCAAATGTTCCATTATTCCCACTTACTTATTATCCATATTAAATTTTTTACATTGTTACACAAAGCACGTTTGCTGTTTTGTACACCGTATTGCATATGGAATAAGGGATTATCATTTATAATGATCAAAAACAGAGAAGTTAAGGCAGGAAATATTGTATGTCTTTATTCTTATTAATATATTGCTTAACGACCAAATATATGGTTTTCTGAACTAGTCATCCTGATGACGACCGGCTATTTAAAAGCTATTTCCCCCACTGGTCCAAGTGTTCTACCTTTCAAGTCTTTTGACAAATTTCTTTGCTATGTTTCTTTAGGCCGTCCATGACTCTTTTACCGCTCGGTGTCCAGCGAAGAGCTGTAATTGGAAGCGAGATAGTTTGTTTGCAGCAGACATTCTCAGCCTCTCCCACCACCTTGTCTGATTTGTTGTATGCATGAGGATGATCTTGTAGTGTGGATATCTTCATATTTCAGATGATATTTGTTCAAAAGATCCTGGGGGCTGCCTTTAAGCTTTTTATACAACAGATCTAAATTTGGTGAGAAAGTTCTAATTCTGATTCTAAAATACATATTCTAAAACATATTTTAAGTGGGTGGTGTATATTCTCCAATCAGCCAAACAAAATATTCTAAAGAAAACATCGTTTTCAAAACCTGAACATAAATTACTTACTTTAGCCAACCATACTCAATTGTGTATGCCATCTTGCCTATTTCTGGTTCCGTGCATATGAACACAAAAAGATATATCGTATACACTCAAGTGGTAAATGTTTATAGTTTGGTAACAAATGGTGGTGACGGGATGGACTGAAATGGCCATTTTGTACAAGAAAGAAATTGATAAAGAATGTGCACCAGTGGTCTGGTACAATTTGTTCCCGAGACTACTACCCCGCATCCTCTGTGGACTTATATCGCCCGCGACCATTCATCCAGAGCAACTTTTCATAAATGCTTTTTGTTAAAGTTTTTATCATTCTTATTCTGTTACAATTATTCAAAGCAAATCCCGTTTTACTACGAAAATTAACTACCCCATCTCGCGAAATGAACTTTCCCATCTCGGTAAATGAGCTACCCCGTCTCATAAAATCAATTGTACCGGCTCGTTCAGCCTGAATAAGTATTGGTTTTGAAAAATCTGGAGTCACCACTGCGACTATCAATAAGCCATGTATCTCTTGGGCGAAAAGTAAAATTCGAAATATTTATCTTCTTTAATCGATTAGAGAGCAGGAAGGCCTGTGACTGCTTGAGAGTAGTCATTCTTACATGCAAGGAAATAGTGGATCTGTGTTGGTAGTAGTGACGCAGAGAAATTCATAGGATAAAGCTCGACTGATTACACGCGATACAGAGCAGGGCTATGAGCCCATTCAAACACTCCAATAGCTACGACACATTACTTTCTTGGTTTTTCTTGTATCAGCAACATTAGTTGCACATTGTTCCGAGAAATACTACGAAACAGGAGCATGAATTAAGTATGCCCGTTATAGTTTGTTTCTGAAGGAGAAGCGTTTCCTGATTTTCCTCTGTGTATAGTTAATAAGCCAATTTCTCGTGATCGTCGCAAATTCGTACACATGGTGTCTACCTTCCTGCTGTAATGTGTGATCGATCCGTCGTCACTCCATGTACGCTTATGTCTGCTGCCTTTCAGTTGTGTGTGGCGAATACGTCTAAATGACATTATGTAATGCTTACATAGTTATTTTTACTCGATACGACATAATCGGTGCAGTAAGAACTCCACAAGAAAGGATGGACGTGACTTTAAACAATTCTGTTTGGGAGTTTCAAGAAACCATGGCTGCAACTGGATTTCAGACCAGATAGAGGATGATAGTAGTCAACAGATGACAGCAGCAACAAGCACTCTGTCTCATTCAAAATGACAACACGTTACACTTATTTGTTACGAAAGCTCCTGGTCCCGGACTCACCAAAATCCCCTTAATTTAAACTTAAGTTAAACCACAAAGCTCACTTAAGTGTAACTTAGATTTTAAAGACATTTATGCCTTTTGTATCGACTGAGTATAGAATGCCATTTTAATACGTTTTTAAAAGAAATATCGTATTTTCTTTTTTTTTAAATCCCACTTAAAAATTAAGGGACCTCGGTACCTCCCTTAAAATTTTGCTAAGCTAAGTTAAGGACCATTAAGTGAAATTTTAAGTTAAGTGTTATTTACTACGTAACCTAAAAACTGAGTTAAGGGAAAATTCAGCTTAATTCAAAGATTTAAGTGACACTTTAAGTTAAGGTACTTTTGTGAATCCAAGCTAGGTTCCCGAAATTATTGGCTATTTAAACATTTGAGTGTCCTTGGGTTAAGTTAAGTTTAAGTTAAGGGAATGTTGGTGAATCTGGGCCCGGTACTGCAAGTGAAAGAAAATGGTGTGGATGGCAATGACGATGGATACCTTGGTAGGGTACTTTGTCAGGAGGTGGTAATCAACGATATGGCAATTAACATAAAAGGAGAAAAAATATCAGCTCTCACTAGAGGGCCTGGCCTTAAAAAGCGTCCAAAGAAACCTGTTGTATGGTTGTACAGAATTAAGAAGTGAATTCAAATTCCATTTAAAATTCTATGTGATCCCGGTTGGTTGTTGTTTTACAAGAAACTTTCAAGAAGTTGTACTAGTTTGGTCGTGGTGCAAAAAAAAACAGCGCACAACTTAGTTAGTTTGCCAGAAATTTGTCATTAATTCGTTATGTTTGTGATTCGTCAATAATTTGTCAAAACTCGTCAATTTAGATACGTCAATTTGTTATAGATCCGTCAAATTGATTCACGACATAAAAGTCGTCAGCAGTGTAAATTTGACAAAAATTTGTTTTTTTTCTTTACCCTTCATTTTCTTATCACATATTTGTCAAATCCTAATTTACAGTTTATCATTACCTTGTCATAAATTTGTTACATTATCTTTGACAAGTGACTGCCGAACAATCCGAAGAAGGCATATGCGACACAATCATGAGTATATGGAAACATATAGTAACATTGTCCAAAGGCACTGTCACAAGCCCAAGGCTAGAAAATCAAGTGTAACAAAAATGCCCAGGAACATTATGCCCAGTCGCAAACATTAATATGCGAAAAATTAGCATTGAGCACATTAAAATCAGACAAAATCAATCTTGTACCATATTTGGCCAAACTGGCTAATTTGGTAAAAAGTTAGAAACAAGAATGCCCAGGGACATTGTGATCAGTCGAAGTCTTGCTGATAGAACAGTGATATCTCAATAATACTTACTTACTTAATTAATCCTCTTCGTGCTTGGGGCACATAAGGCCATCACCAAAGAACGCCAGTGTTGTCTGTCTATTGACCACTTCTGTATTTGACCCCATGTCTAGCCTTGATCTTTCATCTCGTTCTCCACCGACCTCCTCCATGTCTCTTTCGGGCGTCCTCTCAATAATAGAGCAATAAATACACAAAATATCGCAAATCGCAGTTTCTCCAACCGTTTCGGAGAAAAACCATTGTTTTTCATTCTGACTAAATAAACCAGTTTGACAAAATTTGCTAAACAAAACAATGTACACAGTACAGTTTATGTTACACCCTGTACGATGGAGAGTTCAAAAATGAGGTTCGAAATGAAGTCGAAGGTGATCAAGGTAACTCATACCTTACTCTTCTCAAGAAAAGCTTGTTTGCGATCCGCCAAAATAATCCAGATGGGAGCATTTGTTAATTCTCATTCCACATCAAGGTCACAAATCGGAAATTGGCTATTATCTCTTCTTTGGCTCTTTAGACCCTAATAGATGTCATAAAAGAGGTACCTTGCTGATCTCGACTTCGTCGATCAAATTCATAAATCAGGAGTCATCAAATATCTCGAACATCGCAAGAGCACTGCAACCCATAGAGGCATGAAGTAAGGGATAAGTACGTGTCTGCGTCGTGTCGTTTTGTAAGACAAAAATTTCTGTTGTGATTTAAGTATGTCCTCCCACTATCTATTCCAGTTTGGTCTAGTTTACAAATAGCTTGGCGACATTCATACAGACATCAATAAAATAAAATTTTGTAGAGGCAGCAAGAATGTACCCATGCGTCACTTAAGATGTAAACAAAAAAATGTTTCGGCAAAATTTCCATTGTTTTCCTGGCAAAGCGCCAACGAAAATCACAGTCAGATTGAAACTTGTGTCTCATAACTTCAACCAACAGTTCATGATGCGTTCATCAAATACTCAGAGGAATCTTTACTTTTTTAAGGAAATTGGATTTTGGTCAATATTTCGGATAACAGGTTTATACAATGCACGCCACCTTCAATCAAAATTTCAAGAGAATGAGGGCATAAATCATACACATATATTTTAAAAAAATATAAGACGGTAAGGTATACCCCTAGCATTGGGAGATTTTAGTAAGAAATTGATTTTTCGCCTATATACCCGTAATTTTTTCCGAATTACGAAAACAGCAACAGCCATGTAATTACAAATGCTCATTATCTTTGACTAAAAATTTCAGGAGTCGTTTACTGATTATTTTCGTTTTTCGCGGATATTCCCACCAATTTATAGCAAATCACAAAATAATAATAATAATAATAATAATAATAATAATAATAATAATTTTACAACAGCATGTACACTCCTAGGAAAGTATGGCACAATGAAATCCCACGTGTGCATATTTGTCATAGCACATCGGCAAAGCACACAGCAATTTCTTCAAATGCAAATAACAATTTAACCGTTATTATGTAACAGTTGACCTCTGAAAGGATATATTCAGTCAGAACCATCGTACAGGTTAGTTATTGGACAACAACACAATTTAACAGAAAATTTACTCCGCTGCGCTGTTGTCCAATAGCTAACCTCTACGTCCCCAGTTGGTATGCGAAATAAAAAAGGTGTCATACACAATAGACCGAACCTCCGAAGAGGTTTGCTGTTGAACAACAACGAACCTGTTACATTTCATCAAGGTCGCATTTATTCTGGCGTCTCAGGAAAAATAAAACATGCAAATTAGATGCAGAAACAACCAGTAATGCCTGAGAATGTTTCTCATAACGGACTCAATAAAATGGTTCTAAATTTACAAACAAAGTAATAACCACAGTATAACCACCACAAAACAAATTTAAAAAGTCATAATTGCCTCGCGTTTTCTAATTTTTCTATATTTTATAGTGTGAAGTTAAAAGTAAGTATTTTAACGGTATTTTAAAAAGTCATAAATGCCTCGCGTTTTCTAATTTTTCTATATTTTATAGTGTGAAGTTAAAAGTAAGTATTTTAACGGAAATTAATAATTGTATTTCAGAGTAAAAAGCACGAGGTTTCTGGGCCATAACTGTGTAGCATAATTCTCCCAGTAGTGCTAATTCGCGAAGAAAAAGTCGGATCAAAACCTGCTCGCTGTTGCAGTTAAATTACAAAAAATATGCAAACGACATCTGACATAAAATGTAACATCTGTTGCTTGCTATAAACACATATTTGTGTAAAATGACATATTATTTTGTAAACATTTGAGAACTTTTATCTCAGAAGAAACGATGGTAGATTTTAAATCTGGTTTCCGAGAAAGTTGAGAATAAAATGGTTATAAAAAATCCTCAAATAGTTCCAAACATTCTCGGAGAACAAATACGCAGAATGAAATGCAGTCCAAGAGAACAGCAGTTTCTGCAGGTCATTGTAATCAGATTACTTTCCTTTTCAGGTGCAGTCCCAGGGTTGAGCCTTTAGAAATTTACTTTTCTAAATTATGAATACCACATTTTGGTGACAGTACAAGCCTATTGATACTTGATTCATTAAATCTCTGCTGGTCACAATGTCCCTGGACATTCTTGTTTTTTAACCCCTTCCACTTTTGTCGGTGGTCTATTTCCATCTTTTTTATCGTTCCGTGGTGTGTGTATATTAGAACAACTGATGTCGGCTGGTGTATTAACGCCAGTGGAAACATCGGTCGTCTGTACGCGCGTATGTTAACTCTTGCTTAAAATGCTTCTTCGCGAACAGTTTTGATCGGATTGCTTTCAAATTTTGTAAGGATGTTCCCTATATAG
Source organism: Protula sp. h YS-2021 (assembly GCA_949752745.1). Lineage (NCBI taxonomy): Eukaryota > Metazoa > Annelida > Polychaeta > Sabellida > Serpulidae > Protula > Protula sp. h YS-2021. The sequence continues at coordinate 11,087,166 of OX457029.1, read as the reverse complement.
TCTTTTCGTTAAAAATTCCGATCCGTCAAAATTGACCATACGGAAGCATTTTAAAACTTTCGGTGTGCCATTTTTCAAAATGCGATGCTTCCTGTCTAGCTTTAACTGGATTTCTCAGATGATCTTCTGATTAAACATTAGATCTTTTGACGATATTTAAAAAAATTGCTTCATATAAAAAAGAGTAAATGGTGAAGAAAATGAAAAGGTCATAAATGTATGTGGGTTCGACTTCCACGGCGTGTTTGCTTCTTATGCAATAAACTGGCACTCTGGGCAAGTGATTGATTGGCATCCGTCCGTCTGCAGAGACGGTGGCTATGTGCTTAAGTCTGTTAAGGTATTAAATTCGCTAATCCACTTGTCATCATGAAGCCTCATGCCCTCACAAATGTCGCGTTGCCACGTGGACCTTATGTCTGTACGGGCCTCCCAACTCTCCCATGGGATCCCAAATGCCTTCATGTCACGTTTGCAGACGTCTTTAAACCTGAGTTTTGGGCGTCCGTTTTGGGCTTTTGGCATCAGCTATTTCACCATAAAGTAGATCCTTAGGGATACGGCTGTCATCCATACGGCGAACATGGCCAAGCCAGCGTAGTCGTCTCTGTTTCAGCAATGCAGACACACTTGGGAATTCGGCCTTCTGTAGTATGACCGCGTTTGGTACACGGTCCTGCCAGGTTATGTGGAGTATACGACGTAGGCATCTCATGTGAAAACTATTTAGTTCCTTTCTTGGTAGAGGTAGGTACTCCATGATTTGCTGCCATAGAGCAAAGTACTAAGAACGCATACTCTGTACATGCACCTCTTCTTTCTTGTCGTAAGTTTTGGGTTGTTCCAGGCGCGCTTCGTAAGACGACCAAAGGTGGTTGCCGCTTCGTTTATCTCGTCGTCGATCGAAACTGAGTCTGTGACGGTTAACCCAAGGTAGCAGAAACTGTGCACAACTTCTAGGGGAGCGTTGGGGAGCGTTGGGTAATTACAGGAGCGTGTTAGGCATCTTGTGCCACGATAACCGTTTTCTACACGCTGATTGTTAGATCGAACTTGTCACAAGCAATGGCGAGGCGGTCCATCAGGTGCTTCAGTTTCTGTTTGCTGTGAACCACAAGAGCTGCATCGTTCGCAAACAGGAGTTCCTGTGCCATGACGAGTCTGCGCTTAGTCTTCGCCCGAAGTCTACAAACACTGTACAATTTGCCGTCTGATCTCATGTATACATGGATACCTTCCTCGACAGAGTGGAACGCAAAGTGGAGTAATAAAGAGAAGAATATCACAACAGAACTGCGGCCATAACGCACCCCTGCTTCACACCGTTGAAGATTTCAAAGCTGCTGGACATATTACCATCGAAGTTGACTGAACTGCGCATGCCGTCGTGAAAAGCACGAATTAGACCCAAAAGCCCAAATGTCAACTGTTTTTAACCTTTTTGCTCTAAAGCCACACTGAGATTCTGGATACACTTGTTCTCCAAGTGTTTGTATTCTCTTGAGAATGACGCGCGCAAACCATTTTCCGGTAATGCTCAATAATGAGATATCTCGATAATTATTGCAGTCGCCCCGGTCTCCTTTGTTTTTGTACAAAGTTGTAATAGTTGAATCCTTCATAACTTGTGGGACGAAGCCTTGTTTTCAACAGCGTAAAAGTAATGCGTGTAGCCTGGGAAGCAGGAGCTGCTTAACACATTTGCGGATTCCCGCTAGGATACCATCCTTTCCTGGGGCCTTTCCAATAGACATGTTTCGAGGGCTTCACCAAGTTCAGCTAGGCTTGGCTCTGCGTTGAGTTCCGTCAGGACTGCTCGTTGCGGTAACGAGTTGGCGGCGTCGCCATTGACTTCTGATACTCTTGAGTACAACTCGCAGTAGTGTTCGACCCATCTCTCCATCTGTTTGTCTTTGACTGTGATTATTTCCCCAGAATTGGTTTTAAGAGGGGCAGTCTTTTTGACTGATGGTCCCAGTGCATGTTTTAATCCGTCATACATCGCGAGTATGTTGCCCATGTCTGCTGCCTCTTGAATATTGTTACATAGATTGGTTCAGCAGAGATTCGCTGAGTACCTGACTTTCCGTTGAACATCGCTTTTAGCAGATTTTAGGCTGTCAAACGTTTCCGGCGATGGGTTTTTAATATGTGCAAGGTAGGCCTCGTTCTTTGCTTCTATAGCTGGTGTAAATTCGTTAGCGGAGGCAGCAAACTAATCCTTACTTCGGTTAAAACTCTTGCAAAAACAATTTACAGTTTCATGTGTGGCTGATTTGACCATGCGGCCATGCATGGTCAATGCTGCAATCCTCACTTTGGAGGGATTCTACCTTCAGACGAAGTTCCTCATTAAACCGTTATTCTCATCCTTTGTATTAAGGATGTTTATGCGAGCAAGACTAGTGTGTTTGGCGAAGTGTAGTTTCTTCGCGATGACATTGACCGTACATAAGACCAGAGAATGGTCAGTGTCGCAGCCAGCACTGTGATAGGTGCGAGTATGTATCACCGTATGTAAGTCGCGTCGCCTGGTTACTAGATGGTCGACTTGATGCCAATGACCAGACTTGGATGTCTCCATGAAACCTTGTGGCCTTCGAAGTATGCACTGGGGACGCAAAGCTGATGGTGTGCGCAGAGCTCGAGTAGTCTTTGTCGATTTTCGTTTAGCTTAACCACGCCGTGCTTATCATGGCATAAGGGCCAAGTCGAATAGTCAGCACCGATCCTCTCGTTGAAGTCGCCTAACAGATAGACCTGTTCTTTGTTGGAAATCTGGGAGATTTCTTGGCTCAGACTATTGTAAAAATGCTCTTTGTCATCGTCGTTTGAGTAAAGTGTTGCTGCATATACACTGATGATGTTTACGGCGCCGACACTAGTTGAGAGGCGAAGGGTCATTATGCGCTCAGAGACTCCATTTGGTGGTTCCATACACTGCAGAAGGACGTTTCTAATAGCAAACCCGACGCAATGCTCGCACGCTTCTTCGGCTCGCTTATCATGCCAAAAAAAACGTGTGGTGGTTTTCGCGAAAGGACCCATTGTCAGGTAGCGTAATTTCCTGACGAGCGACTATATCAACATTCAGGCGAGAAAGATCACGATCAATCTGGGTGGTTTTACGAATGTCCTGTGTTGCGTCAAGTTCGGGGTTGATGCCGGGACATATGGTCCTAGCCTTCCAAGTACCAATCCGTAAAAGTCTGTTTACTTTGGGCACAGAGGTTACGACCTGCTTGCCAAGGAAAAGACCATGGCGGAACTGTACCTTACTGGCTGGGGGCTGCCCAGCTTTAGGCAGCAGAGTTTGTTTGGAGCTTTCTCTCCTAGAATGGTAGCCATCCAAGGCTGAGGACCCATTCTGTCCGACCATTCACCCATGGTTGGGGATGGACTGGTGAGTGTCAGGGCGTGTTCCACATACCAGTGGGCCATGCACACTGCACTTCTGGGGCTCCATCCTGCTCCGAGATCCTCTGCAGTTTAGCCTGGGTCCGCAAGGCACCCAGTTTTCGTGGTGTGTCGCTTGGAGGCACTGCAGCGATTTTGCTTATGGAGAAGCTATGTACTCCCAGGAAGGATTTCTTTTTGCCTAATGGATAGCCAGCGGCCGCAGCTGAAAGGTTGGAAGCAGAAAACTACTAGAAGCACTACACTACAGCACTAGACGTTACACATAAGCCTGTGTCAAAGACACTACACCACTCTGCAAGTAGCACAGCAAAATAAGTATTAGACCAGAACATATTACTATTAATATGGTTACAGATGCCACCAACACTTCCTCACAAGATAGAAATAGTATCAAGAGAAGTGCTACATACTGATGATGATAAGGAGTTGGACATAAATTTCTGCATCTGTGCATGCTTTGAAAAAGCCAATGCTTAAAAGTTTTATAAATGCTTCTCCACCTATAGTTTAGATCGAATCATGCAAAATGGATCAATTTTCTACATCTTAATACGAGATTTTCAGAATTTAGGAAACTGGTTAGTGAAAATTTAAAAAGGCCTGAAAACTGACATATCCCAAAAACATGCCTGAAAGTTTAAGGAAATCTGACAAAAACCACTTACAGAAGAAAAAGAATTACATTGAAAAACTTGATCCCTACATTCAAACTTTCAAACGGGAGCGTGAGTTTTTTGGTGTGCACAATGAAAAGAATACCTGAAGACTGAATTTAAAATAAATCGAACTGCAGGAGCTAAAGCATTTTGAAAAAAAACTGACAAAAAGTTTTAACATTGGGAAAAATTGTTGGCGAATCGCCGAAAAAAGGGTTCATTTCCGACAGCTGACCACTTTTAGGCAACAGTATTTCAAAAGTTGAAAGCAATCTGACCAAACCTGATGAAGAAGAAACATTTGAAGTGAAAGTTTACATACATTTATGCATACATACAGACAACGGATGCAACGCCCAACTGATGTGATAAGAACTGCCCGAAGAAAACGCCTGGCCTAACAAGCATTAGATATAAATATTATGGAAACTGTTTTTGCTGCTAGAGCTTGTAGCTTTACCACTAGGGGTGTTATGGTTCGTACCGTAACCGAAAACCGACCGCGGTTCTTCGGTTGGATTAAAAAACAGGTTTTTTTCTTTGCAGTTTAATTTTTTCACTGATAGTGGACAGCTATTTTTTAAAAAAAATATGTAAATGTGGAGAACATATCCCCCAACATTTTAATGTGAACTGTTCATTTAGCGACATTAACGTGTTTCATAGGTATAATTCAAGATTTTAAGTTTCTTATAGTATGTGTAAATGCGTTTTTTTTTACAATTAAAAACCTCTGTAAATGTTCTTAAGTTAGAACAAAACTGTAATGCCTGCTATATGATATGCATAAACTTTGGCAAGGACAACACAGTAGTGATTGTTACAGGATGTACTTAACTTAATTGTAAGTTCGGTGATGTGAAATAATATGTATATTGATGACAGATATATGCGATATTTATGCTTAGTTCCAGTTTCTGTTTAAATATTTAATGAGAATTCAGGGACATTTGCTGTTAAAAAATGAGCATATTATGTGTATGATCAATAAAATCATTATTAGGTCTTCTTCTTTGAGGAGACCTTTTTAGGTGCTTCGTTTCCGAATAAATATTACAGGAATGAGGCTTTATTTAAAAATCGCCTCTAATTTATCAATTTGAGCGTTATATATTTTATAAACTGGTGTTTTTATTTCAAATCACATCACTAAAAGGCATTATTGGCTGTTATGCAATAAATGTTTAGCTATGTGCAAATATTGTACCCCATTTTTTGCAAAATTGTACCGATAAAAACCGAACCTAACTGACTAATTGAAATGTACCAAACCAATCCGAGCCGTTGGCATGGCGTACCGTCACACCCCTTTTTACCACATTAATAACATTAACTAAATCTATTGCATATGACATAAAGGAGGATATTTAACGTTGTGCAATCACCAGAGAGCGCCTATTCATGCATAAGAAATCATGATGCAAGCATTCTGTAGGAGTCCAACCCCAAAAAGCAAACAGCCCTGAGTATTGGAATATAATAAACCTATCTCGCTGCTTGTATTCTCTTTACCATTACTTTGATTTATGTGTTCAATTAAAACCTAAGATGAGTAACAGTTGAAAAGATAAAAAATAACATTGCAACTATATTTCAAATTGTTACAAGCAAAAACTTACATCGTATATGCGGACAACGGACGTCCCCATTCGCCGACTCGGCGAGGTCCATCCTCAGAACCCAGGGGTGGGTGAACTTGGTGTGAAATGTATAACCGTGCGTATGCCAGGCGAGGCGGAGGGTGGTCCGCGCGGAGTTCCAATTTCATTTAAAAACGGGGTATGGGGTGATTTTTCCTTCGGTACTCCGCGTTTCCCATAAAAGGGGTTACTTAAGAATTTCACTCTGCTTTTCGTTACGGGTGTTATTTCAAAATTAGCACTCAGCCTTTAAGGGTCATTTGAAAAGTCATGGACAGTTGGTACGTGAGTGGCCCAATCCCAGACTCAGAAATACAAAGTCGGCTTCTACCAACTAAATAATGGAAGACACCATAGCTCTGATAGGGCTAAAAAAATCGAGAGGTATTTTTTCCCGTTATCTAGAAACAGTTTTGTCTCGTAAAATTCCTCTGGAGAAGGTCAGATGCAAGATGGCGGAAATGTAAACAAAGGCGCTTCTACAACTTATTTGCCAAAATGTATATAAAATATAGATATTTAGAGTAGAAATTTAGTTCAAGGAAGAGTTTAGACGTGATTGCACTATGTATAGTAAAATACAAGAGGATCCAAAGGTTTAATCTTAATAACTATAGGTTGAGGTCGAATCTATATCATCCTTGGTACTGCTGAAGTGGTGGGGACATTATTAGGTAAAACAGATCACATTTCAACCAATGACTCAACAAACGATTGTCACAGGATATATTTCTGTGCATATGAATCGCATATTTGTTTGAAATAAGACCAAATAACTAGATTTGTGTTTTGTTCCTAATTTTTTTAAACCTGTACTTTTGGACGGTGTCTCTGAAGCTTCTCTGATCTGTTGGGAGAGTGGGTTCTCAGTTTTCTGAGAGGTCCAAAAGAATGTACCAAAGACAAAGGGTGAAGCTATATACACGCAGGCGTGTATATAACTCGAAATGAATCTTATATACACTTCAGCGTGTATATAAGCACTGTATCTGATTTAGATACACGTCATATAAATGTTGCGTGTACATAAGAAGACATCTGTTCTTATATGCACGCCAGCTTATGTACGAACCGTTGTAATTGGTCATATTCTGGCGCGCATATAACACACAAATGCTTCTTATATATACGCTACCGTAATTATATACATGTCAAAACTTTTCTTTACGCATCCTTATAGTAACGACAGCAACTAACAAAAATCCATTTCTTTTTAAAATCTGGCGTGTCTATATGAGATGTTTCGATTTTATATGCACACTACCACAACTATTTTGCATATGTGGTGTATTTTGATATTTTAAATATGCAAATCCTCCAATTATTGTTTTCATATACCTTTGTGGCATTGTGCAAAAGATGTATTAAAAACAAAAGAACAAAACATTTCCAAATCTCTTTATATAAACAGTTTTATTTCCATAAAATTAAATCACTTCTTCGCACACATAACCTAAACGTTGTAGAAAACGCTGCCTTGTCATTATACAGTTTTCCATTATACAGTTTTCCATTGCCCTTTGAGCTCTTTGTATCTGAAAATTTTAGAACTGCTATGAATCGACACATGTCATACACCAACATCTGCAATTGTTTACAGGTTCTACTTGTGAATGAATTCACAAAAATAAGCATAGTAAACACTTGACAGTGAACAAAAAGGAGTAGTAAAAGCTATGTAGCACAGCGTAATACAATGTAAAAAACATCACTGCAAAACGAAGTGCTAGAAAGGTAACAAACAAAGTAATACAGCTTAACTATACCTCTGACAAGTTTTCCAAGACACATACCATTTCAGATATACTTTCAAATTAAATTTCAAATTAATGCCCCACAAACATTTATCGCCATGTTTCTACATCATGAAAAATTTATTTTAAGTGCTAGAAAGGTAACAAACAAACAAAGTAATACAGCTTAACTATACAATTGACGGGTTTTCCAATACACAAACCAATTTCAAATTAATTTTCAAATTAATGTCTAACAAACATGTATCGCCATGTTTCTCTTCTTACTACCACCATTCTTATATTTGCAATGTGTAAGTCTTATTATGTTATGACAAAGAATGTCGTTCACTGATCTTGCTGCAATTAGGCACAGAGTACGCATATGTATCTCGTTGATGCATGTGGTAGGGTTTTCATTTCATTCAAGATGAATCCACCTCTGACATTTATCACAGTTTACCCAATCTGTTACTTTTGTTTTAGGTTGAGAACAAAACGAAAGATCACATATTCGTCGCCGTCGGAACCACTTTCTCGCCCGTTTGACACAATCTGCTGCTTAATGAATTCTCTATAAGATGTGCAGTGGACAGGCCTCATGATCTTTGGAGGAACTCTTGCTAACAGGGCATCGGCGTTCCGCAACGGAAGGATAACGTAACTATGCGTTGGAGTAAATGACATATGACAAGAAATTTATAGTTAACGAAACGAAACAATATTAATTCGAAATAAAATTAGTGTTCCTTTTCCATAAACTGTGTTCGTTTCATTATTTTCCTCTGTCGTACTACCAGTCAATGAATATTACTTACCATCAGAACAACGACTCGCAGTTATAGCTATCAACTTGTGCACTGCATTCCATTTCCGTGTACACCCATTTGTTTGTAACTCTTTCTTCACTACACTAGAAGAATTTCCTATAGAAGAACTTCTAAAAAATATTTTGATGCAAAAAAAACAATATGTATATTGCATGTAATTTTGTGGTCTATTAATTTTTAATATACCAGGAAGCATTTATCAGTTCATAGAATTCAGTGTCCAATTTGAAACCAAAAAAGTATAAAATAAATACATATGTAGATATTATAGCTTGCCTCTAATGGTCCAAATATTCACTTTTCCTAAGTTTTTTTAATGAATCCAATGCACTCTTTTTGGCAACTTGAATGCTTGGGCTATCTTCTTTCTGGTCAAACGCTGTAAATATGAAGGTCTTCTTATTTTCTAAAGCGTCGTTAATTTGGATGAAGAGATTGAATGCCTCCTGAAAATCTGTGCGATTCATATCTGCACAGCGATGAGTTAGGGTAGTGAAGATCCGTTTTAGTTCTTTAAATTTTTCAGTGCGCGTAAGCTGTTGCGATTTTTATATCTTCCTGAGGCTTAGGCTGTTTGATGCAGTTTCGTCTGTGATTGTCATGTTTTGGCTTTGGATCTGATGAGACTTTTTAAAGCTTGTTGGAATCCATTTAATTTTTGGGCATCTTATAAATAAGCTGCATTTGCAAGATATCGTTTCGTTGTTGCACACAGCTTCTGTTTGTTTCCTTCTTGCCCATGATCTTTAATTACAAAGTCAGAGGCAAACTGAGTAACATTGGCCACAAAGAAGTCTACCACTTGGGAATTTGTAGACACGTGGTGTGGTCTAGAAACCGTTAGAAAAAAACTCACTGTAAGACAGGACTTTCTTTTGCCTTTGGTTGACGTCCAGTATGACTTTTGCTGAATTGGCTACCGTCATTCCTGTTGAATAAGAAAATATGTATATACTACTTTTGTTGTCGACATAAATGTTTAACAGTATTAGTTTTTTTAAATATATCGCATTTGCCCGAGCCAGAAAACATTTAATGCAAAATTGTTCATTTTGGAACAAAAAAGGTTTTTAAAAATTTACAAAATTTTACCTGATTTCAATTCTTTTTTCAGAGTAGAATTGAAGGATTCAGGGTGATTTTTCATGGTAATCCCACAACTTTGGGTATTTCTTCGTGCATATCCAGTCTACATTTCTTGAATAGTATGCCAGTTTGAATGAAAGTATGACTTGAAAGAGGTTAGCCCTAAAAAAATTAAAATATTGTTCTAATTGCTATATTTTTCGCGGACGTGCATGTAGGAAAATTCATTTAAATAGCATATGTTTGTACAGAATAGCAAACATATTCGTAAATTTGTATTATTATATCCATATACATATATGATAATATAAATGAATTAACTATTGTATTGTTGTACTTTTAAAAGATTCACAGAAGCATACCTGTCATGGATTGTATTTTCTCTATAGCAATCATCATACGTCTTTTTGGTCGAACAGCACACCATTTGTTTAACTGTTTTTTGCAATTCTCCTTTTTCCTCCTGGCTTATCTTCGTGTTTGATTTAATTGACCTATTGAATGCATTGAGGACATGAAACAAACAGATGGCCAAATTTTAGGTGATGGTAGCGATTTCGGCAAAGTCTTTCTCAATTATAAATAACTCTGTTTCCACGGAAGTAACACTGGATTGTTTGAATTGATCTAGAAGCTGCATCCAATTTTCTTTACGTTCACAGCTCAGTAATGCATAGGCAGCCATATGACCGTGACCGTCGCCATCAGCTACCATAATTGACGCCAGTGGCATTCTGCGATTGTTCATACAGTACGTGGTGTCCAAGATCAGGACTTGGAAACTTTTCCATGGCGATTTCCATGTTGTTACTTTGTGGATACAGCATTTGTATGTGGTCTTACTCGTCAGTATTAATAACAACTGTTGCTTGATCGTCGTTTCCGAGAAAGTCTTCTTCGAGCACTTGAATCAGTTCATCTAAAATTAATTTCTTTACATTATACAGTAATTTAAGCAAAGGCATGCTATGCAGGCCAACCGCGTACATAATTGACAAGACCACAAATATATAATGCTTAAATATTTGAAAGGTTTATATTAAAACAACAATGTTATATGAACACGCATTACTCAACATAGCATAGCTTTGAACATACCTTCTTCTGTAGAAAGCTTTGTTCTTTGTTTAATGTTAAGGATATCCTTGGTTGTAACAGCCTTTCCAGTCACTGAACTAAGATGGTCTTTCACCTTTGCAGCACCAATGTTTAATTTCAGGAGTTCATGTGCTATTTCTTTTTCATGATGATTAAGTCTTCGCACCTAGGCATAACACTATTAATTTACAATATTTTCATTTCATTTTTGAAGAAAAACACTTAAGAAATAGTGCAATTATTTTTGGAATATTGTTTAATGATTTACATAAAATTTCATATTATTATTCAAACGTTTTGCAATATCCACACCAAAACGTACAAGAATTTCCATTTTCTCTTAACCTTCTTACCTGGGAACAACGTTGATAAATGTCTTTAATCGTCTCGTGGTTGTGATTGCCACAAAATTTTTATAACTATTTTCTTCTCCTTTTCTCTGTTGACAGTGCATACGATTTCCATGGGGCATTCCAGCTTGAAACATCTGAAATAATATGTTGCCCTTAACAACGGCCTATGCCACTGAAATATAATATTAAAAAGGATAAATACAAAAAGGGTAGCAAGGTGAGCAATATGAAGTAAATATTTTCAAAATATACTTATTTTGTGAGACTAAAACAATTTTCCGCTTAACTACTTAAGCAATATTTCTGAACGATTACTACTCGCGCATTCAGGTAAAAGTTTGCTTTGTCGAAATCTGCATTCTTATGGTATGAAGACGGCAATTGGTATGCATTGCAAGTAGGAAAAAATACATATGAGAGCATTAATAACAAAAAAACGATTGAATTCTTATTGCATAAATAACGTGCTCTGCATTTTCCATTTGTTTACAAAATACATATAGTTACACTAAGCTTGCCTTGTAACGGTGTTTTACAAAAGGCGTCGTATTTCTAATCAGTTTATTGTGACAATGGAGCCATTATTGCAAATATTGTGCTTCACATAGTAAATAAGCGTTTAATGATAATTGTGAAATTCTACCTAAAAGTTACCAAAATACATCATTGTTAGGAATTCAGAATTATAAGTAATTGTTTTCTTTTTAAAATAAAGTTATGCTTCTAGTTAAAAGTTTCACTGTAAATCCTTAATACATTTATGCTTAAAAATTATTTGAAAATTTTAATTCACTCAAAAGGTTATAATTGTTTAGTTATCTCTGTAGAGTCCCTGATTTGTTTAGGATATCTACAGATACCCTGAAATTTAGCACTAGAAATTCCACAGATACTCTGAAATAATGGCATTGTGTATTACATCGGGGAAAAATCGGAATGTCTTGTCAACAATAATAAAATGGGGCTCAATGATCATGATTGCAATAAATATGTGTAAAATGCCGTAATTAGTTGATTTTATTAAAACGATCATGATTGCAATTCAGGGAATTGCAGAAACTAAATTACCATATTTAAGCAAGTAAGACATCACATTTGTACATCTAAAATATCACGCATTGAAATTGCAATACATATGTGTAAAAATGAGGTCATTATTTACGCAAGCAAAACATCACAGTTTGTATATCTAATATGTCACACATTTTCAGTTATTTCTCTCGAAAACTCAAACACTTATTTGTACAGGGTAGGCATGAGTCACACCGTGAATTGTATTTCACTTTAGCTTTGAAGTATCGACACCTGTTGCTATGACACTTTTTGCTCCCGGCAAAGTTGCATTTAACAAAACCCTGTCCACCACATATGGGCTGAAATTGAAAGGCAATCCGAAGACTTGTTTCTTCGCTGAGATTGAGATGAGATTCATCCAATAACCTATGACGGCATAAATCGAATTGATTTCTAGAATACCTGCATTTCAGTATACCAGCCCGAACAGGAATAGTGTACATGTCATTTTTGCTTCTGTCCTGAAAACACCCATAATATTGCGTGGGTCACTACAACTTCTGTCCACCGGAGGAACAGGTATTGTCAAATTGTCCTCAGGTTCACATGGCACCATACATAAGCGGGATCGCTTAACCATACGTTCGGAGACTAGTTTACGTTTCTCCGTAATATTCTTCACTCTAGTTATGATCGAAGGAATCGGTTCCTCGGCAGCGGGCGTCTCTGGATCGGCGGCGGGTGCAATGTGGTTGTTCAAAGCTGCATACAGGTCATCTTCGCTTTTCATTCTTTGCAATACTTCTTGTGGTAGTGTAGAAGAGGTCAGTCCAACTTTAGCCTCGGAACCAAAGACAGCCTTGAATGGGGAGCACTTTATTCCGCTGTGTTCTTGTAGAATTGAACAATTGTCAGTCCAAGAGCCCAGTTATTTGTTCCATTGTCCCCAAACCAAGCAATGAGCATGTCCTTGATGTCACAATTAGCTCGTTCTGGCTCTGTGGATGGTGTGGTTTCCCACAAAAGATCACTAATATGGGCCACGGGAGCTTGAGTTTAGTCACAACTTGGGCTGTAAATTCTGCACCATTATCAGATTGAAGGACAGCTGGAGCCCCGAAGCTAAAGAAAATATCCATTAGTTGAAAGGCTACCAGTGCTTCGCGTTTAGATTGCAGAGGGCGCAACACGCAGGTGATCTTGATACGCCATGATAAACTTGAATTCACCACGTTGCATGGACTGCATTTCTATCAGATCAACCTGACCTCTTAAACACTAATAATCCTTCGTGAGAATCGGGCGCACTAGTGTACCCTTGACGGTTGGACGCTTACGTTTTCGTTGACATTCAATGCAAAAAGATTTGAATAATTCAATGCTTTTTCTGTGATAGTTACATATTTTTGAGGAAATGCCTTCTACATCTTGTCGCGACCACCATGGCCTGTTGCAATATGAGCTCGTTTGACAATATCAAACACGTTTTCTAAAGGTACGAAATATTTTGGAGTTTCGGATGGATCTCAAAGTTTTCTGATCACTGTTTGTACATCACCATAGGTGAGAAAATCATATTTTGAGAGAAGATAATGCTGATTTTTGTTTTTTTCTGAGCTTTTTTCGCTTCCTGTATGTTATTTATCAGTAGTTCATATTGTTCTTTCAGAATTAAAGCACTTTTCTTGCTATCCTTCTTTGATTCGTATTCCTCAAACAGTACTGCAGTAAAATGCGTCTCGATGTCAGTTGCCTTTATATTGTCTTTATGATTAGTCCTTCTCACATTTTCAATGCAACTTTAAATTTCACTGAAAGAGCACCTTATATACCTTTTGAAGCGTACCCCATTGTCCTGTAGCAACCAATACTAAAATTGTGCGGTATTTATTGGCTGAATAGTTAGCCAAACAATTCTCCAAGCTTCGAAAAGAATAGTATTTGTTGCAATGAACGATGACAGGATCTAATTGCAATCAATAAAGTATATCATTTGCAGACATAAAAGCTTAATGGAATTAGCCCACAAGTCTTTCAGATGTTTTGCAGTACAATCAGTCGCGATATTAATTGTAATTCTATTTTCGATGACACAGTAATCAAATGACACTGGCGTAAGCTTGAGCCTTTTATCGAAACGTTCATAAGAAGTCGGCTTAAGTGTGAAATAAATCACGGAAAGCATCAGAAAGCATTGAGTACGCCTTTGATTAACTTTCAAATATAATTTAACAACAATGGCGTACGCTTGAGCTCTTTTATCGAAAAGATCATAAGAACTCTGCTTAAGTTTGAAATAGATCACGGAAAGCTTCAGAAGTACGCCTTTGATTAACTTTCAAATATCTTCTAACAACAAAGAAATACTTTAGGATATCTGTAGAATTTTTCATGCAAAATTTCAGGGAATCTGTAGATACCCTGGAATATTTTCGGGAATCTACAAATTCTCTAAACCGTTTAGGGTTTCTACCAATACCCTAAAATTTCAGGGTATCCACAGATACCCTGATTCTACAGATTCTTTGTAGCATATACACATTTATCCTTATATATAAGCTTACGATTTCGTACATAATTATCATATATATATATATATATATATATATATATATATATATATATATATATATATATATATATATATATATATATATATATACATATATATATATACGATATTTATGATATGAGAGTTATACATCTATTTACAAATAGCTTATACCGTTGTTGGGGTCTTGTTCCATTTCCTCGTATTATGTATGGGCCGTGGTGTTTGCACATAAATGTAACACTTGAATATTTGAATTTGATGTCGTACATTTTGAAGTATTTCTGACGTGAAAAGATTTCTCTATTTTTAGTCTCTACCAATTAACTGTTTCCTCTGACTAATTTGCATTTATTTCTTATTTCATGACTGTTTATAGCGTTCTGCAACTGGCAAAAATCATATTCGGAGCTTAAGGCAATTGGAACCTCCATGTAGCTTGATTTCGACGGTGTGGGATTCGGTTTGTCACAGAGATTCTGATTGGTAGGGAGCTGGCGTGTAAATAAGACATAAAATACTGGTTATATACACGCGGCGTGCGTATAGACGCACCAAAAAAATACGAGACAGAAATCATGCATCAAATCTGTCACTTCATTGTACATTTGTTTGAAGGATAGGTAACTTAACATTCATAGATATGTAGGTTGTATGTTAGCATACACGTAAAAATTCGATTTTTGCCCATTTCGGTTGCTCCAAGAATGACTACCGCGCGAGGATGACTACCGCTTCAAATCCTCGCTATATAACGATTGAATGTCCACTGCGCTTTTGAGCACCTCTATGGCTATTTTGTTAGAGAGTCAACGACCTACAAATCTTTATTGGCATTTGCTAAAGAAAGCTCTTCATTATTTATACAATGAGATGATGGTAATTGGGACAAAATTCAATTACGCGTTGTTGCTGCACTGAGCCACAGAGAAACTAAGAACCAATGAGAGCAGGTCCATGTGTGCATTTCCCTGTAATTATAAAGTCAATTCCACGATTCTGGAATGAGTTCTGCGCCAAAGAAAAAAAATCCGTTGCTAAACAACAGCCAAGAATGGGACAGTTTAGGCAACCAGCAGAGCACCTGTAAATTCGTGTTTTTCTCTGTTATTCTGTTCTTTACCGAACAAACAAAAGATTTTAAACAAAAGTATATCTCTTATCGCATTTCTTGAGGACGCGTTCACGTCACAACCTTACATCCACCAATGAGAATTAACATTTTCATCACGTGCTCAAAAAGTGCCAGTGGTTTTTCAGGGCAAAATGCATAGGTTTATATCAAATATAGCAGTATATTTTTCTTGTTCTGGGCCGATTTCAAACATTTTGGCCTATTTGTCATATGCCAGGAAGTTAGTTCTTTGAATAATTTTTACCGTTCAGAAAAATTTGCTTACTTAGCTTAAATATCAGGTATAAAACGGTACCATAAACTCCAAATATCGCTCATTATGCCCTCAATTCCCCACATTGCATTGCATAAAGATGTCCGCAAGAGGCGATTATGTGGGGGACGACTAAATACGTCGTCGTTGTGCGATAAGATAAGAGAACATAAAACAAAAACCTCGTTGTTATTCAACAGCCAACCTCTTCTGCTATTTCGTCTGTTTTGTAAAAAATCGTTTAATAGGCAAATCCACTTATGATTTCCAGAAAATAATATTCTTAAAAGAGCAGAACTACTTTTTTCAAATATCCTTCCGCTCTGTGTTTATGCCTAACAGATACATCTCATCTGAGATGAGCTGTTTTATAACAGTACAAAAACCTTGTACTGAGATGTTATAAAGATATTGTCAATATACGATGCGTTGTTATAAAACATTTCACCTTTGATGATATCTAACTGTTATGTTAAAACACAGCGCAGATGCATATTTTAAAAAGTAGTTCCACTCTGTTATGAATATCATGTTCGGGAATCATCAGTGGATTTGCGGAGTAAAAATGCCTTATTCACAACAGATACTCAACCACCGAAGAGGCTGGCTGATGAACAACATCGGAAATGATGTGTTTTCTGGACAACAGGAAAAGTACATTATCACACATTCGTCAACACTTTGGACACAAGAATCACTGTTCTCAGTGCTGAGAATTAATGACTTATTTTATATTCACATTAACTACTTTATCTTTTGACATAATTTATTTATATTTCTGTTTAATGTTGAATTCAGCAGTTTCGTGTTAGTATATGAAACTTTCTAATACGTCTTGGAATATAGAGAAAGAGTAAAATTTTGCCTTTTCCTAGAAACTGTTTCATACAGAATTTAACAAATGTTTACATGTTAAGTTTTCATCTTGCATAAACGGGTGTCACTTTGCTCTAAAACTGCACTAAATTGACAAATAAGAACAAAATATTTTTCAACCTTGAGATTCTACTTGTAAAACCTTTTTAATAGGCATATGGCGGTGTATTTACTATATATTTTATATTTTCAACGCATTCCATTACCTACTCACTTCTACTAATTTCTTTGATGTAAATAACATTTAAAATTCTTTTTATTGTGTTGCAATTTCAGGGCCAAATAAACTCAGATCAGTTCAGACGAAAAATTAACATGCACAGAATAACGAAATCGCTGGTAAGACTGTTTTGCAGAAAAGCCGTTAAACGTAGACCTTGTTACCTGTATTCCGATTTTTACATACCTGTGTCTTAACGGCAAAGGATCTGTTGGAACATGAACATGAATTATTTCTTGGATTGCTTGTTTTATGCTTTGTTGCAAAGTGCATTGTAATGTATTGTTGTTTCAAACCAAAATATTAAGTCATTTTGTTGAATTAATTTTGTATTTTAATATTGTATTTTCAATTGAAAATCATGGTATATCTGTGCAATAACATACAAGTGTAATCTTTCTTTCACTTTCTATCTACGAATATTTAGTTTAATAAGCGTATGTGAACCATATGTATGTTTTATATTATTCTTCTACATTTCTGGTGTCCCTTATTTATTTCTCATGTCTGCCTTAAATTATGTGCACCGCTGTGATGACCGTAGCCTCTTCAGCCACAAAGGCGGAAGTGTTTACAAACACAAGTCAGCTGTTTCATATGAGAATTTATTCGTAATTTCTGAGTAAACCACACAGCAAACTCGCAGCATCCCTATACATTTCTTTGAAGGATATGTATATATATATTCTTAGAGCTGGTGGTTGTATGTCACAGTCTGTAACCTTGATTTTCGCCCACTTTGGTACACTGTCTCATCCTACTTGGTAGCGGATCGCTTCTTGGAGCTATCCGTGTAATTTTTTTGGAGTTACATTTGGACCGAACCA
Organism: Protula sp. h YS-2021; assembly: GCA_949752745.1. NCBI lineage: Eukaryota > Metazoa > Annelida > Polychaeta > Sabellida > Serpulidae > Protula > Protula sp. h YS-2021. Next base: position 11,069,474 of record OX457029.1, on the reverse strand, counting down.
GAAGGATCAAAACATCTGGTTCTGATTTAAGTTACGCTAGTAAAAGAACAGGTTTACCCGACCCAATTCAAATGGAAGGCGGAAAAATGGATGAACTGAAAATTTTTGTTCAAGCACTTGAAACTTCCAACGCCATATTATTATCCATATTTGTTTACAAAGCCCTCTTGATGGAGTACATAAATAGCTCAATAATCAAAAATAAACAATGGAAAAAAAACTCTTACAGTTTAGCAACGATTTTGACATTACCATGTGATGTCACGTGAGGTTAGGAACTTAACCGGAAGTAATCTCGGGTACGGACCGTTATAACTGGTTCCAGTTAAATCTGAAAAGAACAGGTAGTTCTAGAACCAGTTATTAGACCGGTAAATAGTTATGCCCAAAAGAATACACACTATGGTAAAGACAGCCATATACCTAGCTCCGAGTAAGGTCTAACTTAAATAATCATATATCGGTCTGTCAGAGCTATGACGCCTTACATTTTTCAGCTGATAGAGGTCAAATTCCTACGCATGAATCCTATATACGAGTCCCAGTTATTCTTACACATACCGCAAGTTCATGCTTAGTATGCCCTTTGGGTGAAACAAGCACAATTTTTAATTGATCAAGTCATTTTGCAGACACCTTCATGCAATGCGTTGTTGGTAACTGGGGGCATAATGAGCGATATTTGGAGTTTACCGCACTGTTTTATACCAAAACAAATTCTTCGATATTTAAGCTAAGCAATAAAATTTTCCAAACGATAAAAACTATTTAAAGAAGTAATTTCCTGGCATTTGACAAATAGGCCAAAATGTTTGCAATCGGCCCAGAACAAGAAAAATATACTGTTGTATTTGGTATGAAAACTTTGAGAAATTTTGCATTTTGTTCAGACGCAAGCACTGGCACTTTTTGATCACGTGATGAAAATGTTAATTATTATTGGTGGATGTAAGGTTGTGACGTGAACTTGTCCTTAAGAATGAGCTGTATTTTGTATTTCTCCATTAACCTGTCAAATGTTTGTTTACATGCCTGCCTTTAAATGTCATGTGACCAAAGGAAAGTGACCAAAAAATCACATAAAAGGACTATAGATTATCTGTAAAATATATACTAACATAATTGATAGATGCAGAATTAGGTAAAAATTTATTTTGTACACTTACACTGTTTAGCTTTTAATTTCTTCCATTCTTTTTGAAATATCAATTCCAAATTTTTTTTTTTTTGGTGGATAAATGCAAAAATTATTGTTACTTTTGCACGTAATAAAGTATGCTCCCTGTATAAGCCAAATCACACTTTGTGCGTTCTGAATAAAATGCACAAAAATTCTGCTTTTCAAATGTAAACTAATCTGGTAAAAAATGAAAGAAATGATAAAGGAATTTCGCCTAAATTTATCTTGCACCAAAGAGCAATCTTGTTTTTATAACCCGTATGCTATTTTAAAAATTCATTAAAAGTTTTAACAAATAGTTTTGAGTTTCAGTGTCTTTTATGCTCCGAGTATGAGCTGTCTTTGCCATATTTTTCTATCATTTCTTTAACTTTTTACCCGGTTCCCTCGCAGTCGAAATTCCAAATTCTTTCACATTTTATTCGAAACACCTAAAGTGTGATTTGCCTTATATAAACAAATATCAGGTATTGTGGGAGATCTGTTATTATTTCTGTAAAGCGCAACACAAAAGTTGTATGTCATTACCATTGTACTTTTAAGGCCTCTAGCATATGTCAATAGAGACTTGTGGATCGTTGAATCTGCCACAAAGTAGCCACAGAGGTGCTTCAAAACGAGCAGAGTTCACTTGCATATCGACATATAGCAAGCATTTGAAACGATGCGTGGAAATCTTGTAGCGTGCCACTTCTTGGAGCTACCACGGACCACAATTACATTTCCTGGCAGAACATAAACGCACAAGAAGTAAAAACAAAAGCAGTGCCGCGGTAAATGCATTAGTATGTAACACATGTTCAGCCAAAAAATAAAAGTTACTGTTGTAAATTATAATCACAGTTGGTCGGACTATTCTAGGAAAAAAATGCTGTGAAATATTTTGATAGTTTATGCGTTACAAGCGTTTTAAAATGAGCAAAATTCTAGAAAAAATCGACCAAAATCGGGGAATTTCGCAGTGGCTATTTTCCATTTGCCATCGCGAAAATTTCGATCGAAAGACCTCCATTTTTCTAGTTATTTCTGTTCTTCTAAAGGACATCTGATTCTGTGGTTGTTTTATAATGCACTTATATATAATATTCCAAATATTACACAGAAAGTCTATGTAAAAATAATTGTGGTTCTTGGCGAGGCCGTCAAATAGCTCTGAGTCAGTTCTTCCTTAAATAACTTCGTATGCCTCTTTGTCAGAACTACGAAGCCTTCCATTGTTCCGTTGATAGGGGTCATGTGCTCTAAGGCACTAATCCTGCATGCCAGTCCATATTACTCAAACGTTTACTGAAAGTTCATACACAATGTACCCTTTTTGCAAAGCAGGCACAGTTTTAATTGACTGCATATCTTTTAGTTCTTCGCTAAAATGCAGAAAAGTAAGCTTCCCCACTCACCTGTCAAATGTTTGTTTACATTCTGGCAGGGCTGGAAAAAATCAGATTTATTTTTTTAACTCTTGATTTGTGATTGCTTTTTTAATTTAAATGGGATTTTTAATTTTTTTTGTTTAAATCAGACTCGAGAGATGAAAGCAGAGAAATGCCAAGCTTTTAGCAATTTCCTCGGGTTTTTAGGGTTGTGGGCCTATAGACTTGGGGTGTCTGTCTGTCCGTCTGTCCGTCCGTCTGTCTGTCCGTCATCGCTTTTTTGTACAAGCGATATCTCGAGAACGCAGAGGCCTAGAGACTTGATTTTGGGCTCATTTGAAAGATCTCGACTTGTAGATGTGCCTTTTGGCCATTTTGGCCAAATTCGATCACGTGATCTTGGCCAAATTGGCAAAAAAATGCAAAAAATCGACTTGTGTTTGTACAGGCGATATCTCGAGAACACAGAGGCCTAGAGACTTGATGTTGGGCTCAATTGAAAAGTCTCGACTTGTAGATGTGCCTTTGTCGTTTTTGCTTCTGATGCGATTTTACTTGTCTCTAAGCCAATTAGCAATTTTCGATGTTTTTTCTAATCTTTTTACTATTCCCTGAGTATCGACTTTGCATGCTGAACAGAGTCCTTTTGAATTTTTGCTGTTAGAAATGTCTCTATCAAAATTTCTCCACACGGGAACAAGACATTTTCCAGACATTTTTGAGCTTTCAATGCTTTTTTTTCTGTCATATTTTCAATTAACAACTTAAGAAGTAGTCAATTGGGGGAATTTAAAAATCCTTACTTGACGCCTAGCACTAGTACTTTGTATGCAAGTGCTCGCGGTGTAGAGACATGCTTGACCAACACGGGAGTAGTTGTAGCTACTGGCCCTCTCGTAACCTGCTGCCCACTGCTAATCCCCCCCCACCTCCGAAGCTCATCTGCACTGATAAGTGTACGATATGAAATGCTATGTTTAAGTGGTTGAGAACGAATGCTGGGTGCCTTTACTGCACACAAAAAAAAAATAAATAAAAAATCATGACTTTTTACGTTGATTCAAATCAACTTGCCTGTCTTAACCACCGTCGATACCCGAATAAAAACTATGTACAGTAAAACCGCTGTAATGACAACTTCTAAACCCGGATAAAATGGACGTTTACAGTAAAATCAGTATTAGCTACCACCTTTTAGACTCGGATAAAAAACACGAAATGTAAAATCTGTTCGTAGTGGCCACCATCCGAAACCAGACAAAACAGACGTACAGTAAAACCTCTTTAGTAACGACCTTCCAGATCCGGATAAAAAGGCGTACCGTAAGCTTTTCCGCAGTGACACCTTCTAGAACCAGATGAAGCACCTGTACCTGGACTTGTATAGAAAAAAGAGGAGTGAGATACCCACAAGTCAAGTTACTTACCCCCTCCCTTCCTTCAAAAATTGGATAAAAAATACTTCACCCAACTTCTGCGTGCATGGGATACATTTATAGTGTGAAAATAGTGCAAACTTGTTCAAATAAAACTTTGTGAAAGGGCTGTCGGGGTACCATTTTATTTTTGTTTACGAAAAATATAGCGGCTGGCTAGTAACAGTTTTTTACTTGTTGTTGGTGGGCATTGGTCATTCTGATTTGGTTTATTTTTCAATTTTTGACATTAAGTTATGATTATGTGTACAGAAATTAATATTTTATTTGGGTAAAAAAATTGGAAAATGGTTATTGGTGAATTATGGGTTTAGTCGGGGAGACATTTGTTTTTGTTTGCATAAACAAGAACTCAAGTAGGTTAGGATTTAAAATGTGTGATATAGGGTGCTACTCTTCTGTTTTGTGTGTACTGGCCGCTCTAGTTTAATCTATTTTGTACCAGACTCAGCTGACATTTATCTATGTGAATAGCAAGTGTAAACATAATTAACACGATGCACAGAAGGTTCCCATGGCAGACTCCTGGATTGAAGGCTTAATTCAAGGACGAAGTCATGCCCACATGCTATACCATGTAACTTTGCTAGTGCGACATTCGTTAATAAAGAAATCCTGAGCCATATTGATATTGTCCCACCAGACTTCTACTGTACCTCGATCACAAATATATGATATTCTGTGACACTAATTGAATTACATTAACTACATTAATTACATCATTAGTAAGTCATTCGCGCAGTTAAAATAACACTGTCTGAATGTCACAGTGTCAAATTGTTCATTAAGTCATTTTTGTGGCCAGGACGGGTGAGAAACTTTTAACAGCTTGCACCGGAAGTAAGAGTTTCATGACGTTTATGGAAATTCCTAATCTTGTGATGAGCATTAGCAGGACCTATCCCTACTTTTTTTTTCAGAATTTAAATTCTTACGAGCTAATGCTGTTTCTTTACGATAAAAACATGCATGATAATGAGTAATGCTGGGCAGCAACTTCCAGCAATAAATTAACAATTGGAAGAAATGCCGAAATTTACATTCCGGTCTAGTTGCGGGTACTCGTGTCACGGGTATCAGCATTCATGCCCCTTCATTCATTGAATAGGAGTAAGATGTTGTTATCAAAGGTATTGAAGCCTTTTTTCGGTCCAAAAATGTCAAATATAAAGCACTGCTCCAAAGCAGGAAGTCTTGTATCTTGGCGCAGCTACAAGTAAACTCTTCATTGCCATATTGACCTATTTTTAATTTTTTTTAAAAGTTTTAACAGATGTTTTGAAATTACAATTATTGCTTATGTGTTCTGGGTGTGTGCTTAATTCGCGGTATTTGTCATCGTTACTTTCATGGTTCACCTGCAGTCGAAATGCAAAATTCTTCCACATTATATTCGGAACAACTAAAGTGTGATTAGGCATACTATGGAACTTGGTGTTTTAAGGCCCGAATTCTACAGATCCACAATATAAACACAGGGGATGGGGGTTAAACACAAGATAACAGAAAGGCTGAAACACAGAGGTAGACTCGTAATTAATTAATTAACGTTGTTTTACAGCTGACCTCTACGGCTCTTTGGTCTGTTGTGTAGAACACCTTTTTATTCGGGTCGGCCCACTGGGCATTGATTTGATAAGTGACAGATAAATTGATTTGATAAATGACAAATAAAACTAAATATGTAGCAAAAAATTAGTAATTGTGCTTTAACACTGATAATTTGTTTTATCGGTTCCAGGAGCAGAATGGGCAGATAAAAAAAACACAAACAAAACTGCTGAAGACAACGCTTTATGCACACCTCTATTTAACGCCAGTTCTCGCCAGTCAAGAACAGAATAAATAATTTGATGGAAAGTGGATAGCCCCCCCTCCCCCCAAAAAAAACTTGGAGTCGCATTATGTCGTTTGTGGAAACGCAGGAAGTTTGCTGTGAGATTAAGACACACGTAGATAGCGGCATGAAGCCACACATTTCATTGAGCGTGGGCCCTGATAGCGCATCAAGCGGAAGGATTAAGTGGGAGGTCTGCGAGGAAGCGTTCAAGCCGGAGAAACCTTACTGGGAGCATCTGGAGAGTCCTGAGACGTCTCGGCCATTTAAATGTGATATATGTGGGACGGCATTTGCGATAAAATCGCGCCTCACCTCGCATATGCTTGTGCACAGTAATGCCAAACCATTTCAATGCCACCATTGTGACAGCTCGTTTAAGCGTAAAAATAATTTGAAGAGTCATCTCGCCACCCATTCTTATGACAAACCTTTCACGTGCAAAGTGTGTGAGAAGAAATTCAAAAGAAAGTATGATTTACAGTTACATTCGCGTACTCACTCGGAGAGCAAACCATTCAAGTGTGAGTTTTGTGAGAAACGATTCGCGGACGACCGCCTTCTTCAATTACATCACATAGTCCACACAGATTTAAAAAATCTCAAATGCAGTGTTTGTGAGGAGGAATTCAAATTTAAATCTGACCTGCGAAAACATTTGGCTTCACATCTCACCGAACGGCCATTTCAATGTGAGTTTTGTGGTTCCGCTTTTCAACTGAAAAACGCTTTAGAAAGGCATATGCTTATTCACGGAAGCAGACGGTTTGAATGCGGTGCCTGTCAGATGGGTTTTATTTTTAAATGTGGCCTTCGCACACACATGGAGACGCATTCAGATGTGAGATACCAGTGCTCAGAATGTAAGGAATCGTTTAAGTCACTTCGCGGGCTCCACATGCACCGCAGTACACACGGTGACGACAGGCCATACGTGTGTGACGTATGTCACAAAGCGTTCTCACACGTTTCTTATTTAAGGCGTCATGTCGATACTACTCACAAACACGAGAAACTGGAATCCTGTGTGGTTTGCAAAGAAGAATTTGAAAATAAAGAAAAACTCGAAACCCACATGCTGACACACACAGCTGAAGAATTCCAACAGTGTGAATTTTGTGAAAAATATTTTAAAACCAAGAATTGTCTCGAACGGCATCAAACAAAAATCCACTTCAGTAAGGGTTTTAAGTGTACAATTTGTGATAAAATCCTGAGTACAAAACATGTTCTTAAAGCACATATTCAGATTAAACACGAAGGGGTGACAGATTTTCAATGCCGATTGTGCAACAGGTTTTATGGGATGAAACAAGGTCTAGAGAAACATGTCCAGAAAAAGCATGAGGGTAAGATTCATGAATGCATGATTGATCCCAAAGCTTGCGGCACAGCGGGGGAGATGTCGAGGCACGTTCAGGCATCCCACGCAGACTAATCACCGCGGATGAGAGTGGAAAGGAGTAGGGTTGGTCAGTGGCGGATCTAAGATTACACGGGGACTGGGGGCTGAGTGGAGGTGGTGGGGGGGGGGGGGTCGTGTGGGAGGGATGGGGGGGGGGGGCACCGTCAGGCATCACTCGTTGACTTATCCCCGGTGGTTTGAGTGGAAAGGTTTCGGGTTGGTCAGTGGCGGATCTACGATCACACGGGTGATGGGTAGGTGGGGGAGGGGGGGGGAGGGGCTTGTGGTCGTGCGTCAGAGAGTGCTATTGTAACTGGTGTTTTTTCCCGCTGTGGGTTGGGAAATCTTAGAGCAGAGCCCCTGCTTTCTATTCCGTGCTTGGCATAGGTGGCGACTAATCGGAATTCCTTTCTAGCTCTTCTTTTACTATTTCCCTATTCTTGCTTATTTGTTATCCCACTTGTTCCTTGAGCATATGCGTCCTTATATATAGCCACCATACAGGGTTGGGTTTTGGACCGCTCAAAAGGTATTTTGGACAGGACATGGTCTAAAACTGGTTCTTAACCGTCTAAAAACGTCTAAAACTGTCCAAAACGTCCAAAACCTGTCCAAAACCATAAAACATCTAATAAGCTTATCATTGCATTTATTTTTCAGTGGATCAAAACCGAGTACATTGAACATAAATATAATGAACGTTTTAAGTGTATCTCTGTAACTCAACACGCCATTAAAAATGTGAAAAATGTCACATTTAAAATAAAAGTCTGCAAATCAGGGTTGTGTTTTTGACTGTCAAAAACTATTTTTGACATGACACCTGTTATTAACTGTCAAAAAACTGGTTAAAACTGTCTAAGACTGTCAAATGCTGTCAAGAACTACCACTGCTTAGTAATTACATTTATTACTGCTCCAGATTCAGCTTCTCACCACGATATTTTGGGTGCAACTTGTAAGCGGTCATGTGCTCAGCTGTGATGGGCTATCTGAGTCTCTTTTCAATAGCCTGCTTGTGAGTCGCGAGAGGTTCATTTTCGCAGAACTCGAGCCATGTGTGACAAGCTCGAAGACAAGTATAAATAATATCTCTAATCGGAGACAAACTGTCGGGAGAAAAAATTTTGTACATAGAACCACCCTCAACCCAATATTTGTTTGTATAGTGACACTTGCTCATCGTTTACATTGGTTAAGACAAGGATGACCTCTTCATTATTTCGTCAAACACAGACGTCTAAAGTATTGGGGGACAAAATAGTAATGAGCTTTAATATTGGATGTCCAAAACCTGTCTTAAACTGTCCAAAACCTATTTTGGACGGACAGTTAAGAACCGGTATAGAACCATGGTTTCAACCACCATGTCCAAAACTTGCCAAACCTACACCATAGTTACTGAACGGGACGTTAAACACCAACCAAACAAACTGGTGTAGTTATAACTATTGGCATGGTAAACGGTGTCATTGTCAGATATCTTGACTTTATCTGTCAATGTAACAAGGGAATCAGCGATAATATCTAATTTATCAGACGTTGTAGTTGTGCATTAATTAAAATAAAAGTAAAATCGCGTTTGCTTTATCAAATTTGATAAAAAAATACACATATTGCATCGAAATTTTGGGGTTCTGAGAAACTATAAGGTGAGGGCAAAACATAACCTTGTTTCTCATCCGCGGATGGATTACTAAAATCGCCAAAAAAAAAAAGAAAACAATAAATAAATAAAATAAAAAAAGTAACCCGGGCAGATCTCAAACTTCATGTGAAAAGAAAGAAACGGACCGAGCGGTCTGGCTGCAAAAGGCAGAAAAAGTACTGCAAATGGTCTTTGGAGGATGAAGATATCACAAAATTTTCATCATATGGTGCTCCCCTGTTCATACAAGACTTTGTATTGTTCTTTAGATCCCTTTCAACTGCTATGGTCATATCGGGATCCCCCTGCCACATTATACTGAAATGGGGCATTCCAGCCCTCCTTCTAACCCTTACATGTGGAGTGCCTCACAGGGTAGCAAGGAGGAGTCCCAATTTTAAAGTCTTAGGTTTGACCCGACCGTGGTTTGAACCCACGATCTTCCAGTCTCGAGGCGGACACTCTAACCACTAGGCCACCGAGGCTGGTGCGTTCATACAAGAAACAGTTTAACACCATGTAACCATTTAAAGAATTGGCAATTTGGGTGTTATGCCATACAAGCGTGTGATAAAACCATTAAGCTGTATTTTGTGAAAAAATAAAATAAAAAACAAGAATTTCGGTCAATGCCGGATCATCATGATTTTCAATAATAATAATAATAATAATAATAATAATAATAATAATAATAACACAAAAAAAAAAACAGAAAAAAACTGGCAACTACATTGAAAGAGCTGGATTGGGGTTGGTTAGGTCTGGGATTATGTCTCTTCGAACGTTTTATGACTAGATTCCTTGGTGTCATTGGTTATTTTAAATGTGTGATGTAAAAATTTCCCCACTGTCATAAAAAGGACGCAGGCTACGTCGCCAGAGATGGAGATGAGGTAGCGTATCACACAGACTTCATTAACAGTCCTGCAAGAGTTGAAATTGAACAAACAGACTTCTCTAACAGATCATAAATACGAGGTACAAATTTGGTGGTACCACGTCAAAATCGCAAAAACTGAAATCGCATCTGTTTTCCATTTCGTTCTCGTTGGATATCACTGTGATCTCATTTTAGTGTTATTCTAGTCTCTGTACGTTACGGATAAGTATTAAGTAAATATCTAGTCAGATATACGAGATTACCTTTTATCTCAACTACATGGATACCTGTTTTTATTTAATTGTGAAGCGCTTGGATAGTTAAGGAACTTACAGCGCGCTATACAAATAACATTGAACATCACTGGTCCAGTGCACTTTTGAAAACATGCATTGGTATAAGAAAAACCTGACCTCCTGTCGATTATGTATAAACACAGAGCAGATGGATAGTTTAAAAACCGTTCCTGTCCTTTCTGAGTACTATTTTCACGGAATCCCCATTGGGTCTGTAGAGTCAAAAGATGGTATAGCCAACTGTGCGAACCCTACCCCCTTCCCAGGGAGTGGTTGCTTGGTAACAGCGAGTGGCGATTCACAGAATTAGCAGTATCTCATTTATATACATATTGAGCTCAAATCTTCCTTAATAAATCCTGTATTATTTGTCCGTTTGCCCTTGGCACACAGTACTTGCATCTAACATTATCGTGTAGATCGCTAAGGTGTGCTCTTAGCCATTTCTTGATCTGTTGTGTCAAGGCCAATCTGATTATTCTCTTTCTACAGCACACGGTTGTGTCTCCTTGACAATTCAGACAATTCAATAACGCACCGTTATTGCGGTACCAGACTGGAAGCAGTCTTGCTTTCAATGCCTGTTCAAGCTCAGAATAAATCATATCAGCCCATTTGAATTTACACAAACATTCATTGTGTAGTTTGTTTGTATTTCGGTTTTTTAAAAGACACAACAAAATGTTCTTCAACATATACGACGTAATATAATCATCAATGTGCAAACCTTCAGTCAAATGTAATTTCGATAATTGCAATCCATATGCACAGATTTCAGAAATTCTCATTGCTTTGGCAACGACATATCCGTCTTTTATATGCTCTGGCAGTTTGGCCATCATTGCTTTTTCACTGCGACAGAAAAGATTGGGAACTGATCGTCTGTTTGACGATTATGACGTGAACTTTTACAAACGATGTAGAAATCACTGCATAATAGCATTTCAAAATATAATTCAAGAGCAAAGTAAACATCTTCAATTAGTGGCATTTCGCTCCTGTACAAAAATGCAGGGACAATATCTATGGATATCTTTAAGTTGGGAAATGCTCTTCCTAACCATTGAACCTTCAAACAAAAGATTTTATCCATAAATTGAAGTGCATATTTAGGAATTCGGAGTTTTCCGAACTGCAAAGACCTACAAGACAATATGGAATTTAATTGAACGTAAAATGTTTGAGCAACCATTCGCACGTCTAGACTCTTATCCGGACATAGTCGCTTCCAGTCTGAATTCTTTGGTTCTATTATAATATTGGTGCCGTGGACCAGTGTATATGTGGCATCTACATGGCTAAATAGACATATTATGTCAAATTCGTCAGGCCCATAACAACGCGTCCCCTCAGCCATACTTCCAGAGAGGAAATGTTCAAATTTCATAAATGGTACCTCACTGCTAGCAATGCAGTTTGATAAATACTCAAAAAGTTGGTTAATAGCCACCACAATGTCATCGACTTCCTCTTGATGAATGTATAGCAATTCTTGACATTCTTGCACTAATCTGGTTGTATTTGAACTATGTTTTGTATAATCACGCCTGTATAATGGCAATTTTGATGAGGCCTGTTGGCGAATCCAACACCAGTCACTACGCGTGTTCATGGACCCATATACAAGCCCATGTGCGTTATCTCGTACGCTGTCAGAACAGTCTATATCCAGCTTACGGATCCAGGAATCAAGGTTCGCTTTTCGTAGAAAGTCTTGCATAGATTCACCTTCAGATTTACACTTCTTTATACTCAACTGAATGACAGACGGTGACAACTTTCTACCAAGTTTTTCAATTATTTCCGTTTTGCTTTTGTTAGTAACAGCTAGCTGAAACGGTGTTAGATCTCTACATTTAGCATTTAAATCAGGGTTATATTCTAAAGCAATAGATAATTTCTCCACTGAGTTTCTCTGTACTATGCAATGTATTACAGTTTCATTGTTTGCTAATGAGTCACTGATGTTTGCGCCACATTCAAGCAGCCTGCGAAACACGTATGGTGAACAAAACGTTGCGGCAAGGGCTAAGCTTTGTGTCGATGCTGTGACTAGTCCCGGTACTTTAAGCAGAAGCTCTAGCAGTTCATATCCGCTTTCTAAGATATCAATATCAAAAGTATTATGCATGTCATCTCTTAAAAATAAATCCAAGGCACTACAGCCATGTTCATCAAGCAGGGATGCACAAGTTTCAATTTGGGGATGTTTGAGCATTTCACGGAGAATATCGCATTTAATGTTATGATGCTTTATTGTAGAATTGTAGACAAGTTCGTAAAGTACACTTCTTCCTGACCATGGCCTTATGGTAAGGTTGCACTTTGGGTGCTTTAAGAAAGTCTGGCAGCCAACATCGAGTTAGCAAGCTGGCATATCACATGTAAAGGCCAGCTAATTTCAAATATGTTTTTGTCACACTTTGGATGATTAAGTATCATCGATATGAGAGTTAAGTACCTTTGTTCATCACTATCTCCAGCCTTGATATGGATACAACAGAACGTCATCCCCACTGTGTAGGCAGACTCCCCTTTCCGAGCGTACTTTGGACCAATATACTGAGGATCACGTAACATTTGCTCAGCCAAATCGAAATTTTTAGCAAGAATGGCTTGCTTGAGATCCATTAATTTGACAGATGAAAATTTTCCACTAGGCTGACTTTTAACACATCCCATTACGTATTCTTAAGTTGCAACTAAAGTACATTATCCATTACTTAATTCATTCTATCTGTTAAGCAGTAAATGTAGAGATAAACTGTTCTTCATCAATGAATGCTTTTTGCCGTTAGAACTTCATTGTTGTGGCATTTCAAGGAAAGAACTCCGAACTTTGACGATACGCGACATCTTTATTTACAAGCGGAAGTCTGCTACCAGCAATTGACTTTAACCTTTAAACCATAATAAATAGATCTTTAAGAACCATATATGTCCAGAAAAAGTTATAAATCGAATTACTTAAATTAATGAATTTTTTTTACTTCTCTTATCGTTCGAGTCCATTTGCTACTTCCGCAATAAAATGGAAGCTCAGACACTCAAAATAAAGCATCCTTCAGGAGTGTCCAAAGGCCCAGCGTTCTATGGTTGTGTTTAACCACTTATAACCATTCCTATAAGACAAATACTACTTCTTACGATTTAAACTCGTTACTATAAGCTTTTTATTAACTTAAATTAAAATAAACAGAACAGTATTCTTAGAAAACAAGCTTGGTATATTAGCTTTACCATTAGTAAAATTCAGCAGCCGTAATGAAATTAGCTTGAACTGCAATAAAACTGTACTTGATCAGGACTTTCAAACTTTAGTGTAACTCTACTGTTGATTGACTGCTTTTTTCTGTAAACAAGAATCACAGATATTTGATCAATAAACAATTAAGTTAAATTACATAAATAAATTATGTACACAGAGATATTTTAACTAAAGGTACAGGGTTCACACTACTCATCGAAACCGTATTTCTTGGGGACTTTCGCAGATCGAACTGAACGCGATATTTTTATACCGGTGCTCGAATAATCAGTCTTGGTTAGTGAAGACAATATAGGTATTGAAATGTCTTCGGAAAACTCAGGTACTTTTACAGCCTTTCGCTTAGAAATAGCCTTTTCAGTTTTCGTGGATCCGAGTACAGTATGGTAGGAGTCCTAACTCGATCATCATTCGGTGTCGGAGTGTAAACCTTTGGTAGGATGGTATAACCGATTTTCTTTCTTCGATAGGAGGTTGGGAACTGCCAATTTGATCGACATGGCGACTCCAGATTATGTTGTCGACAGAAACTTCTCACATTAAAGTCCCAATTTTTCTGGAAATCGTGGCAAATATCCACTTTTCGTGTTTCTGTCTATAGTCCCTGACTAGTACTTCTTCTCCGACAGAAAAAGATTTTCGGGAGGGTTCATCTTTAGTTTTTACTTTTTGGTAAACAATGTCTTGGAGATTGGGTTTCGCCAGATCGAGTCTAGTCTTGATTTCACGTCCCAAAAAGAGTAACGCAGGGGTTTCGTTGGTTGTGGCATTTTTGGTTGAGCGATACATCAGGAGGAACTTGGCTACTATTTTGTGCATGGTTTAATTTTCGTGCTTCATTGCCTTAAGACTGGACTTGAGACTTTGGACCATTCTTTCTGAGAGGCCATTGGTCGAAGGTTTATAAACGCTTGTAGTTTTGTGGATAATACCGTGCATCTTTAGAAATTTCTGGAAGGTATCAGAGTGAAACGTAGCTCCATTGTCACTTCAAATGACGTCACACATATCAAACGCGCTGAACAGTTCTTGCAATGTTTTGATCGTCTCTTGGGCTGTGATATTTTCCACAATTCGAATTTCTGGCCATCAGGAATGGGCATCTACAATAATGAGAAACATTTGTCCTTGAAGACACCCGCTAAATCAATGTGGATTGGCTTCCAGGGTTGATTTGGCTATTCCCATGGATGAATTGTAGCTTTCACTGGAGATTTCCCCGGTTCTTGACAAGCTGCATACATTTTAACCTGCGTTTCAATATCTTTGTCGATGTTGGGCCGCCAAACGTATGATCTATCAAGTTTCTTCATTTTTACCACTCCGGGATGGGCACTATGCAGTTTTTCTAAAAATGTTCTTTGGAATTTTTCACGAACCACGATTCTGTTTCCTAGTAGCAGACAATCTTGAGAGGTAGAAAATTCTGTTTCGCGAGATTTGTATGGCTCCAAAATTTTCTGTACTGTACCTGACCATCCTGACTTTGTGAACTCAACCATTTTGGAAAGAATTTGATCTTTTCTGGTTTCTTTGGCTATGTGCTTGAAGGATACTGGAAAGTTGTAAAGTATAGATGCGTAGAAAACGACTTTCTCTTCAGAGCTGTGTTTATTCTTGGACGGAAGTGGCAGTTTATTTAAACCATCTGCATTTGCATGGTCTCTCGTCTTTCGATACTCCATGTCGTAATTATAGCCGGAAAGAAATATGGCTGAAGCATCGCAGTGTAAACGAAGTGGTAGTTTGGGGTCGTAGTGAGCAAAAACTAGGTCTGATGTTATTAGTTGCTTGGTTTTCTGAAATGCTTCCTCACACGCCGTTGACCACGTCCATTTCTGTCCTTTGTGAAGTAGCTGATGCAGTGGGTGGAGTACTGTAGAAAGATTAGGCAGAAAACGGAGATAATAATTGACAAGGGCTACCCAGCTTAGCAATTCGGTTACATTTTTCAGTACTGGCGCATCGGAAACTACCTGAATCTTTGAGTCGGTCTTGTGTATACCATGTTTATCAACTTTATGTGCACAGAACTCGATGGAATCTTGGAAAAAATCGCATTTCTTCGGGTTGACTTTCAATCTATACTTTTTCAACCGGTCGAAAACTTTTTGGAGAGTGCAAATGGTTGTCGTCATCAGGTCCTGTTATGATCATATCGTCCGAAATGCTCTCTACGTTTTTGATTGATTTTAAAACTTGTTCTATCACCCGTTGCCAAATGGAAGCCGCTGGAGAAATGCCGTAAGCCAAACGATTAAATTGAAATAACCCTTTGTGCGTGTTTATTGTTAGATATTTCCGGTATTCATCTTCTAACACCATTTGTAGAGATGTCGTTCGTAGATCAATTTTGGAAAACTTCTGTCCTCCTGCCAAGTTGGATAGCATGTTTTCTATTGTGAGAAGGGGATAGAAGTCGACATGTAGTTGTGGATTCACTGTAACCTTTAAATCACCGCAAATTCGAACTGATCCATCTTGCTTCGGGATAGGGACAATTGAAGCTGCACAATCACTCCATTCAACCGGTGTTAGGATACCTTTCTTTACCATATTGTCAAGTTCTCTATCCACCCGTTCTCTTAAAGCAGACGGAACTTGTCGCGGCTTGTAGAAGATGTGACCTTTTCTTCCGCCCTTATGGCATTTTTCTTCTTCAAACCTACATTCATCAGGGCCGTGTCCTGTTCTGCCACAGCTAGAACACTGACCTCCTGTCTTCTGTTGCATTCGATTTACACTGGTTGTCGTTCCTTGGATCTCCGAAAAGTCTCTTACCGCCATCTCCATTGCAATCGCTAGTTCCTTGGCTTTCTTGAAGTTCAAATTCTTCTCTGACAGTAACCTCTTCAGAGTATTTTCACTTCTTATACCACACACTAGCTGGTCGCGTACATGTTCTGCCAAACGATCGCCGAATTTGCAATGTTCTGAGAACTTCTGCAGCAACCTAATATAGTCGGTAACGGACTCACTAGCATGTTGCTGCCTCTTGTAAAATCTATATTTCTCTGCAATGACATTGAGCTTTGGACTGAGATGGTCCTGCAGCAAGGCCCCCAGTTGGTCAAACGTCCTGGTAGACAGCTTGTCTGTAACGGACTCACTAGCATGTTGGTGCTACGACATTTCAAGGAAAGAACTCCGAACTTTGACGATAGGGGACATCTTCATTTACAAGCGGAAGTCAGACTATATACCGAACAGATGTAAACATAACTTAACACACTCATAAATAGGATTCCATTACTTCGGTCCCCACGTTTTTGGTCAGTGTGTGAATGGACCCCAAATAAAGAGAATATTTTATATTTTTAAGTGGATAAGACAGTGGTTCCTACAGCTGTTTTTTTATATATCTAACATAAAGAGTTCGTGCGAAGTAATGTACGAGGCTTGTGCAATGAGCGACCTGGTTAATAAATTTATTTTTAATAATGGACAAATGTTTTTTGATTGGGAGATAATTTATCAGCTTACCCTCTCACATGTTTTGCTGTCTGATTTGTTTCAGATGCTACCATGACGCCACAATATCATTTGGTGTTTTTAACTTTGTTACTGTAAACTTTTAAACTATGTGCAACTTTGCAGTCTTACGCTTTTCGCAACTTGCGCGGACTTTTTACAGGGTGATAGTTAATGATGTATAAAAGTAAGCTCTAAAGCCACGTTTCTCTGCTCACCCAATAGCTTACAGTAATCACGTTGTCGTGTCTACATCCATGTACATGTTTATAAATTTACAAATATAAACATATATTAATTATAATAGTTCTTTCCAAACGTGTTTAACCAGAAGTTCCAGATCAACATATTAATACTTGAGCTAACTGCCCCATTTTCTCTTAGTTAATCCAAAATACTGATATAACAGATAGGTGTACTTTCTGTAATGTGATTGTACATAGGTGTCTGCACGATTTTCTTTGAAATGAAATTGTTTTCCTATATATATTATCAGGAGTTGTTTTCTCAGCACTTTGCTTAATATACACACCATTCATGTATTTACACTGATAAGTATTGATCTTGTGGCTGCATGTATAAGCTATGTCTTAGCAGTATTCACCACTATAACTGTACTTGAAGGCCACTGTAAAATAATTTGGGTTACCAAAAAAATCGCATAATAACAAATACATATCAATGCAGTTCGCTTGATATTTGTTGACATTGGTGTTATATGATCAATCATCGCATGTTTACTGTGTGACGTACAACACTTAAATGAACCTCATAATTTTTAGAGTGTGTCTCACACTTAGGAAAGCAAATGTATTGATACAGGGTGTTCCAAGTAATCTTGAACGTATTCAAAATATTCGTACAGAGTGCTCCATAAATTACAACAGGGAGCTGCATATATAAATTCATAGAGGCGGACTTTTATAATCAAAGCTTTCAACAGAACACTTAGCTACAAGTGAGAACATACGACCAATTTTATGAAGGATAGTCACAGAGCGCATAGCTCATTCAATTGTTTCTCCACAGGGGCGGTCCCCCCACACCTACATTATAAAATGTAGACTTCATGCTTTCACAGGAAAATTTGGCTTGTAATCTCGCTGCTTGCGGATGATTTTTATCAAGTTGAACCCTGCCCTTTGACTGCAACCTACATAGGCCACTGTTACCCTTACCTCTGCATCCGCAAAAGTCAACCTTCGAGTCACACAAAAGGAAAAATATTTTGGAGTAATTATCCCTTTCAATACCTGTCGTCTGTTACAAGAATCTTTCAAAATGCAAAGTAGATGTTTCGAGCACATCTCAAGAGACAGCGATCAATTCTGCCCTGAACTCTAATTACTTTTCGCAGAGCTGCAAAAAGTAAAAGTTTTTAAAGATAACAATACGACAGAGTATATGTTTTAAATTACACTTGGACTCTTGTTATTAGAGCTTACAGCGGATTATAGTCTACTAAAAGGGGTCGCAGTATATTGCCTTTTGACATAGAAAAACAATGTACTGTGACCCGTATTTTGCAATTCTGCCTGAAAAAAGCAATCTCAAAATCCAGCAAATATTTTGACGTAAAAATCTTGTTTACGAAATTTCTCAGCTGCTGCTCATCGGAGAAAGTTGAAACTAGATGGAATTGTTGCTTAGTAGGTTCAAAAGAACCTTTAAATTTTTTTGCAAGTAGAACATACGAATGCCTCGTATGACGAATGAAGAATGCGTTTCTGGTGCTTTTTGCCCTGTACGAAGACCAGGTAGTATATCATGGCCATAACTACACTTAGGGTACAGGCCGTTACCGTTGCCTTGGGTAAACGGGTTAGAGTTGCGTTTACAGTCGTACCTACATTAGATAGCTGGGTGGTATACAGGGGATCGTTAGCAACAAAAAATCAAGACAATTTTTAAGACTCGGATAAAAAGATGAAAAGTAAGACCCGTTTGTCTTGAGCACTTCCAGATTCGGGTAAAAAGACGTACGGTAAAACCTGCCTGTCTTGACCAACTTCAAGACCCGGGTAAAATGTAACGTACAGTAAAACTACTCTAGTGACGTGCGTCAGACCTGGATAAGAAGGGCCTACAGCGAAACCCGTTTTAGCGACCACCTTCCAGACTCGGATGAAAAAGTGCAGTAATATCTGTTTTAGTGACCACCACCTGTTTCCTTTTTTCATTGCTGAATTAAAATATTCATTTCTGCAAACATAATCATAATTTATTGTCATAAGTCATCTTGATTTTTTTACAATGAATTATGATTACGTTTGCCGAAGTGAATATTTTATTTCAGCAATGAAAATAAGAAAAATTGTTTTTTTTCGGGGGGGGGGGGGGGGGGAGAATTATGAGTTTAGTCGGAGAGACATTTGATTTTGTTTACAAAAAAGAAACTAAGTACATATCGATTGAAAGTGTGTAATATAAGCCTGTATTCTTATGTTTGTGGCTGGTCTAGTTAATACTTCGAATTCGTACCAGGTAATCTCAATGTTCGTACTTCCGGTTCGTGTCAGTTGATGTCAACGACTGCAGCGTGTATAAGAGATTCAAACTAATGTCCTCAAAGCGGTAAAGCTTGAATGTCGAATTCATCCTGTTGGCCTCAAATATTGTTATTTGACATCTATGCGACTGGGAAAACAACGCGAACTGTTGAGTGCAACAATACCATACGCAAAATCGGAGCCTATAACAAAACTGCACAACAATAACGATTCTTTAATTATTTTTTTTATTGTATTGCCGAAAATTTTTGTAAAGTAAAGAGAAATTTTGGGAAAATTCTGGTCGCATTTTTTTAAATATAAGTCACACCATGAAAAATAAACTTATGCATGCACTTGGAAGCATCAGAAGCAATACAAATTACGTAAACATTACTGCAACAGTAAGTGACTGCAACAATTTCAATCCAGTTTGTCACAGGAGATCTCAAAATTCAAACAAAATGATATGAATTATATTCTAATATGTATTTTAACTCAATTTTGGTGAAAGTTTTTTCATATAAGAATACTTACAGAGTTTTCATTTGCCATCGTCATCTTTTATATTTTTCAATAGGCACTGGCGTTTTCACTACCGAGTTTTATTACGTTTTAGCCTAGAGTCTCCTCACCTTTTTATTTCCCTCTCTTAACACATTTGCAATACGAGTCTTATTACGTCTTCGACTCCGAGTCTGATCACGTTTTCACCCACGAGTTTCGTCACGGTTCCATCTACGGGTCTCATCCGGTTTTACCTCCGAGCCTTATTACGTTTTCACCTCTGAATCTCATCACGTTTTCACCTCCGAGTCTTATCTCGTTTTCACCTGCGAGTTTCATCACGTTCTTACCTGCGAGTCTCATCATGTTTTTACCCCGTGTCTTATCACGTTTTCGCCTATGAGCTTCGTCACGGTTCCGCCTACGAGTTTCATCGGGTTTTCACTCCGGAGTCTCATGTTTTCACTGTCGAGTTTTATCACGTTTTTACCTCCGAGTCTTATCACGTTTTCGCTGCTTAGTCCTATCACAAATCCCCACTAAATGACAAGCAGTTAAATAGGTGAAATGTTGATATGTGAAGTGTTTTAAGTTTTTCTTGCACTTGAGACGATATAGTTTAACGATTGTGAAAATAACTGAAGACAAAATGCTCCAGTTATTCGATAAAATACGAAAAGGCTGAGAAAATAAAGGAAAAGATATCAGGTATAACGAACTATCAAGAATTTAATTGACAGATATTATACTTAGGAACTTTAAAAACGCAACAAATAAAGTATGTTTACTTTTTTAATTTCTTGTGTTATAATTGCAAATAGGCGCCTATTTATTAGACTTCAGTGCCTGTCTACATCTTTCTGTCTGGCGGTATCAATGTGTGAATTCTGAGTTAAGAGAAAAATCTACGCAGCTGAAAAAGTCCTATTCAACGCGGAAGTTACGATGCCGCGACTTTCCGAAAACGAGGTTACAGGCTATAGGGATGTTGATGGATGGTGCTTCGCGCACAGCGGTTGCCAGACAGTTTGGGGTTGCCAGATCAAAAATTCTTCGTCTCATAAGAGGTTACAAGGAAACGGATCGACACGCGATCGCCCCAGACCAGGCCAGCGGCCAGTAATGACCGTGCATCAGAATCGTGAAATTCGATTTGCTATACCTTCGCAATACATCTCAAAGTTCTTTGGCTGCAGCGGCTGTTACGCCGGGTAGACACAACCCGCGAATCAGCGCAAAGACCGTGTTGCGACGTCTTCGTGAGCGCAACCGTGCCTATGTTGGACCTGTGTTTGATAACCGTAGACAATGGGTAAGGCGTCAGTGGGCACAAAACAAACCACTCAGGCAACGTCACAATTGGAACCGGGTCGTGTTTAGCGATGAGTCACGCTTCCTGCTATTCCGCAATGATGCACGGCAAGGTGTATACCAACGAGTAGGACAACGATATCATCATGCATGTTTCCGCGAGATCGACAGATTTGGAGGTGGTAGTACCATGGCGTGGGGAGCGATAAAGTTCGGATGGAAATCAGGGCTCCTAATCATTAACGGCCCTCTTACGGCTCAGTGATACCTAAACACTGTGTTAGAAGGGGAAGTTGTACCTCATTTCAACCAAATCCTCGTGTAATATTCATGCATGATAATGCTCATCCGCACGTAGCCGCTATTTGTCAGGATAGGTTACGCATTACTCGTCTGACAAGAATCAGACCGAATACTTGTGATAGATCCTCGACCGAAGAATTCGCGAGCATATGCCGCAACACTAGCACTGCACCAAGGCTTGATCGAGGAATGGAATCAGATACCACACTGGCGTATCAACAGGCTCATCAAGTCGATGCGCAAGCGGATAAATGCACCTATAAACCCGTGAGGTGTCCACAGGCGTTTCTAAACATTTCAAAAGTCCAAATTTGTATGGCGAAATTTTAAAATGAGCAAGAAATTGTGTTCAATGGCAGCAGTTACAACCAGTGTTCAAGAAAAAAATCGTGTACTCAGAGAAGGACTTACAACGCTGTTAATTTGAAAAAATTAATAAAATAGGTACAACACAATTACTATGATTTTTCTTTTTCGCTGTTGGGTTTTTGCTGTACCTAAGTATATAGGGATAATTCTGTTTGATTAATAGGTGCTAATTGTAACAAAATTTCTGAATCGGTTAATCTAGCTAACAATCCAAAGCAAAGTTTCTTTTGCATGGCATCAGTGGGATAGCTCAACCCTAATACGAATCAGTAAGGTTTCAAGAAAATACTATTATTTTCAAAAACTGGGCTCGTCCGGGATTTGAACCCGAGATCTCGCGCACCCTAAGCGAGAATCATACCCCTAGACCAACGAGCCATGACTTCTGTAAGGGATTGTTTTAAATCGAAATGAATTTAATTGAATCGGATTGGATTTGTTTCTTCACTAAAATGTAGTATCAATATTAAAACTATAATATTTAGTGAATATTTTTATAGCTTTTAACTGCTTCTTACAGTAATCACAGCGCAAAAAGGTTTTATTTTGTCGAAATAAATAATCCGTTTTTGAAGTGACAATCACTGAAATCATTAAGTATCTTATGAAAACTATTCATATGTTAAGAAATGATCGCGTCAGATAAACCCTGATGAGCTACTGATCATGCCAACCACTTGTCTGCAGAACCTGTGCAGCATACTACTTCCTATTAAATTTCAATGTGTCGAACTATAGACAGCCTCTTCTTTTTTATTTTGATTTACAACCCTCACAAATTAGAATGCGCGGAAATATATTTGAAGCTACAAGAATTTTTTCTTTGCTGCTCAGCATCGAGAATATTAAAATATTATTGTGAATGTACGTCATTACTTCATGGTGTTTGAGGGTGTTGATTTTCATACGTTTCTTTGACTGAAAAATATATACATTAGCCGAATCTGGATAGACTGTTTGGAAGGAAGGTACACCAGCTCCTACACTACTGGCATCCGCGCTTGTTTAATTGACAGTAAACAATCACTGCAACTAATTAAGCTTCAAGTATATCATGGCATTATATCGAAAATAATTAAAATATATGAATGTATGTATCCATAAGGCAAATGGTTCAATGGACGATATCTACCTTTATTGTTTTATTAACAGGGTATGTACCTGTAAATCTGATCAAAACTGTTGACATTTTTCGAAAAAAAATCAAAATACTTAATGCATGCATCTGTTTGATAAGTATTTCCAGGGCCGACATCTGACTGCACTGTGTCAGCAAAAATGACGCATACTTTTGTCGTTATTTTCTCAATAGAGATGGCTCATAATCTAATCATGTGCTAGATTATAGGTAATAAAAAGCACTAGATTTCATTTGTGTTTCTCGTACTGACTTCACATATTAGGAAGACTGATAAAAAACTAACCAAAACGCTTTATTAATTACTTAAAATAAGCAATGTCATGGCGTTTACTGCATCTGAACGGTGGTTGTATGAGATTTGCACCTTAACTTAAAATTTGTTCTGTTGATTTTAGTAGAAAAATGGAAATTCATAAATCTATTCAAAACGGGGCTCGTCCTTAACTTGAACACGCGGCCTGTCACACTCAAACCAAGAATCATACGGCTACATCAATGAGCCTTGGGTGGCGTAATCGATTTTCTTTAATCCACCTGAATTCTGAATTCTTTTCTTCATTAATAGACAGTATATATAATACTTTCAAATAACTAACAAATGGAAAACTGTTATTTTTGTTACTTTCACCAGTTTTTTTTAAATAATAAGAATGTGGAAGTTATCCAAAAAATTTAAATTAATTTTAATTAAATTAAAATTCTCTTCTTAGCCCCTGTAAAAAAAAAACGACTGGTAAAACCTTTCTTATCTGGATAATCCTTAAACATTAACTTTTGGCATATTAAGAAAGCTAGTGGTTTATTTATGTCTCAATTAAACTGTTTTTTGTCAAACACTTTAGAAATAGCATTCGTTAGTACTTTTCGAAGGCAATTATGTCAGCACTCAACAGCACCGGCGCTTGTGTGGGTTTTGCTGACCTAAAGCTATTACCATTACGGAATTGTACCATTGGGGAATTGAAAAATAATAAAAAGGTGTAATCTTTGTTTTCCTTTGATAAAGTTCCATGGCTTATATCTAACCGTATTATGCCAACAAAAAGTTCTTTCTCTATAGCTTTTTTATTGATAGAATATATAAAGAAAAGAAGAAAAAAGAAGGAAAGAAATACATATTCTTTTCCAACTTATTTATAAACTATATGACTGTATATCTGGTCATTTGGTAAAGTTAATGCCAAGGGCAAAATAGCATAGTGGTGCTCCCCAGGCTGGTGCCAGAAACACCGGATCAGTTGTGATTTGATGCAAACCTGAGACCAAAAATTAGGCCTGAATTTGAACTCAGATGCTGTGCCGCTTATTGCTTCGAGGAACGGTTCTAAGAAACAGTTCGTTCATTTAAGCAGATATAAAAGGGCGGTGCAGAAATCCTTTCAAAACAGGGCTCCTCTGGGATTTAATCCTGGACCTCTCGCACCCTAAGCGAGAATCACACCCCTTGACCAGCGACCCGTGCTGCGCTACAGCGATTTTTTATTCACAGTAAGCTAACGTGCATTACTTTGGTTATCGCATTACAATTTAATAAAAATAAAGAGCCCATTGTTTAAATAAATCTGAGAAAGAACACACAAGGCATGTTTATTATAGAACTTAGGTTACTGAATATGCTGTATAACACAAATGTTTTATTTATTCTCATTTTTAAGCAAAATGGTCAGAAAAAGTTTACTTCATGATTGCCAGAACGTGTATAAAGGAAGCAGAAGTACTTTGAGTCAGATGCGCACTGCGATACTCTTCCAGTGCTAAAATGCGTACTAAATATCGTCATAACAATGTAACTGCATCGCAGAGCAGTTACATGTAATTATGTAAAAGTACTGAATGAAAAATTATCCCCTTCCCCTTTAACGAATTGGCACCCCGCGCAGACCGTTTTTGAACCCAAATTAGCTAGCCAAATTACCCAGCCAAATTACGTTCTTTTTTGTTGGGCCTTATGATTTCCCTTTGTTGTTGGGCCCTATGGTTCCCCTTTGCTATTGGGTTCTATGATTCTGCTTGGTTGTTGGGTCCTATGGTTTCCCATCTATCTACTTGTTAAGCGACTGTACATACTGTCGATTACAAAATGTGCCAGTCTTTCTGTGTGAGTTTCAGCCCATTCGCATATTTCAGTCACCGATCGTACGGTAATACTCTTGTTCTTTTCTGAGCTATTCCATGTTGAAATTTGAATTAAGGGGCTTGATATTTGCAAACGAGTATATTAGGTTATAACCATGAAGTTTTGAAGTCACACTTTATTCAATTATTATTCAAAATACATGAAAATTATACGAAGAAACTATTAAGGAGAGCATCAAATAAAACGAAAAAACACGATTTGCCCCATGTAGCTCCTTGACATGAATGTATAATCACTATAGATAATGACTGATCGAACTTTGGGTGAATTTCTCTAAAATATCGTTTTGCACAATAAAGTGTCAAAACAGTGCTAAAAAGGGCACTTGCTTACTGACATTACATTTTACAATACAGTTTTTATTACACTTGGGGATTTGCCAAAATCCCCTAGGTATTAAATTTGTACGAAAATTTTAGAGGCAGTTGTGGCATGCTTTTTTCGTTTTTTGAGATTGTCCATGGAACTTGTCAGAGGCTGTTAGAGCTAGAAAGATGAAACTTGGATATGATAAACTTCAGTATTCAGTAATTTTTTAATTGGCTTAATTTTTCAATTAAAAACGACAAAACAAATTTGCGAAAAGCGCGCAAGAAGCTGAGAGCAATAGTTAAAACTGGCATGATATCAGCCTCCCTGTATTGATCGCCCAACTCACAATGAAAGCCATCACAGCATTCGTGTGCAAGTTTAAGTTGGCTGCAGCGTTGGGTTTATCCCAATTGCTAAAGTGTGATGAAATTTGGTTCACTGATAGGGGATGATTAGACCCCGTAAAATCTGCATTTTTAAACCATAACCTTAGAGAACGATTGACATCCTCAACCATAGTCAATGTCAAAACCGGAAGTGGGTTATTATCTCGAAAACGATTAGAGGTAGAGCGATTTTGAGCTTATTTTCGATCGTTTGGGCCTAAAAGACGATAAGTAAGAGGTACCTTGGCGACTTTGACATCCTTCGCCATAGTCAAAGTTAAAAACGGAAGTTGACCATTATCTCGAAACCGTTAAAGATAGAGCGATTTTGAGCTTATTTTCGACCCTTTTGGACGAAAAGGTATTAGATTATAGAATTAAATGACGTGTATACGGATTGTGTTTGAGATTGTAAAGTATATTGATTATAGTTTTGAATTAAATTGCTTAAAGCACATGATATTATTCATCTTCGAGTTTATGCTGTAGAAGTAAATAAAGAGTTGAAATCACGCATAACACTGTTCACAAATGAATACCAATGTAAAATATTGCGTTCTTATGGCGTCATAGGTTAAAAAGTAGGTTGCTAGAGGTTTCTTGCAAAAACTTTTGCATGATGCATTTTATTGCGAAGCTGTAGCTGCAACCGTTTTCGAGATATTTCATCTTAAAAATTCCATAATGTAATGAGACGATGATGATGTCATAGGTCAACAATTATTCGTTTGAATTCAGATCGCAGAGGCCACTATATGTGTTCCCAAGTGCCAAATTCCTAACTCTCGACCTTTCGTGGGAGACGCGCAAAAACCAACAGGTGACGAGGATAGGGCCATAAAAAACCTCGAAGAAAAAAGGAAAAGGAAACAAGATTCGCAATGGCTGGTAATGCAATAATTCCAAGTGCAAATAATCCTGCTTTTCCTTCACCTAATAAGAATCTTTTCTTTACACAATAAACTCTGGCCCATTACTTCTGCCCCAGGAAGCCCCTTTATTGCTTATTTATTTCTTGCCCCTTTTTCTAATGCAACATCAGTATAAAATCATTTTGAATCCCGGCATCTCTCTAAAGAAAAGTGACGTTAAATGTTTACATTAGTTAATTTATAAAGTTCTTTCCTAGTTAGAGAGGGTAACTGCCCTTTTTACACTGAATTCATAACCTCACAAGACCCTGATCTTTATGAAAAAAAGTGAACTGCTGCGCATGAATGTCGACATAAAAACCAAAATGTACACCATATCTGAGAGATGTTTTTGTGTTTCAGTGTTATGTAGTTACATTACACTGCACTTCTGTGTCACGTATCTGAATACCAAAATTCATGTGCATACGTGGCAGTCACAACCATATGTCAATATTTGCAGGCACGTTGAATAGCAAAATATATTTACAAAAAATGTCAAAATCTCATCAGCCACCCAAGTGCTATGGTTGACGAGGATATAGAGCTGTCGCTGGTAAACCTGAAGCCTTTCCAAGAAATAACGGTTGTGGCCTGTCTGAACGAAGCCAAAGCAAAGCGGATATCATGGGGACATTTTATCGCTGATGAAATCGGAAGTATGCATTTGAGCAGGCAGGCCTCTCTTGGAGGATCGTACCAGGGCGTTGATGCTATGGGATTATTCTGGAGTATGGTGCCGTCATCGGATGAGCCGAAACATGCGCGATTATGCAAGAAAAATGTCGACACTCCTTACATAGTTAAACTAGCTGCGATCCAAGGCCACAAGAATGTCACAAATTGGTCTGAGACAAGTGGTAATAGTTTGTGTGAGGCTTTTATCGAGCGCTGGTACCTCGCGACTGATACTCAAAGAAGTAAGGTAAGATGCAACAATTGTCTCAAAACAGAATCGAAACCTACATTACATTAAAACTCAACTCCGCTCTGTTACTTCTTATCAAGTTAAAGTTCTAGCTTGTGCAAGCCTGTGCAGTAAGACGAAAGAGTAGCGAGAAAGGGATAGAAAGTAATGGAATTACTGTTGGTCCAAATGCCTTAAATCTGTTTATTTTGTTCTATTACGTATACGATTTAAAGATCAATATGGATAAAAATAATTCTTTGCACTTCATTGTTGCACGAATGAGATATTTTAACAAAAACCTTTTTCTCTAAAATATATTTTAATAACGTCAACCAAATTTCAGAAGCGAATCTGAAAAATAAGATCTGCAGTTTCTATAACTAAAGGAAAAATCACTATTAAAAAAATCTGGCACTTCCTAAACTTCATTTTATTATTAAATTTTGGTATCACAAAAAATGGTTCATCGGTGAAGTAGTTTTTGCATTTTATAGGATGAAAAACGTTTACGTATTCAAGGAAATGTCATAAGATAAATTACAAGCTCAGTACACTGCACAGTATAGATTATCAATGAGTAAATGAGTACAAATTACACAGACGAACGGACTGACTGGAAATGAAAACTTTTATCATCTAATTTTCTGTAATATTATTTACTATATATGGGGTGGAGGTCGAAAATGAGGTCAGAATTGCTCTGTCTCTTACCGTTTTCGAGATAAATCATTGTTTTTCTTAAATAACGTTTTTCGCGATTTCAAGGTCAAGGTCAAAAATTTTTATCGGTTACTTCAGATCACATTGCACTTTATATATGTGCCAAATTTGGCTTTTCTAGCTTCAATGGCCTTTCTGTAGATGTCTGGAAACCGATTGACCTTTTTTGGCGATTTGACCTTGACCAGTAAGGTCAAGGTCAAAAATGTTTATCAGGTGCACCACTTCAGATGACCCTGCATACATGATCCATGTTTGGTTGGTCTAGCTTCAGCGGTCTCGGAGGAGATGTCTGGAAACCGAATCGGCGGTAAAAGAAAAAAAGGGGCAGAAAAAAAACAGGTGAAGAATTCAAAGCAATCCATCCCAATTTGGTATTTTCAATACCAAGTGGGAATAAAATCATATGCACACCAAAAATGTTTATCATATAGTAGAATAAATCACTTAATCTCAGGATACAGCCACACACACACACACACACACACACACATATATATATATATATATATATATATATATATATATATATATATATATATATATATATATATATATATATATATATATATATATATATATATTAATCACAGGATGCACACACACACACATACACATATATATATACATATATATATATATATATATATATATATATATATATATATATATATATATATATATAGAGAGAGAGAGAGAGAGAGAGAGAGAGAGAGAGAGATCCAAACTTGGACGCTGTAGGCTTGAGGCTGTACATCAAATAGCGCATAGGAAAAGCACGACTACGCCAAAAAATGCAGCAGAAACACACGAAAAAAATAAAACACACACAGGATATGTAAAACTAGAAGGACAATAAGGGAAAAGAAATCTAACACACCAACCTCCCCCTCCCATAACAACCACCATCACCATCCAATATTTGTTGCATTTGGGTAATTAATGTCGATGAAATGTACCAAAAGCCTCCATAAATAATGTCACACTGAGATAAAGAGAGAGAGAGAGAGAGAGAGAGAGAGAGAGAGAGAGAGAGAGAGAGAGAGAGAGAGAGAGAGAGAGAGAGAGAGAGAGAGAGAGAGAGAGAGAGAGAGATCCAAACTTGGACGATGTAGGCTTGAGGCTGTACATCAAATAGCGCATAGGAAAAGCACGACTGCGCCAAAAAATGCAGCAGAAACACACAAAAAAAAACAAAACACACACAGAATATGTAAAACTAGAAGGACAATAAGGGAAAAGAAATCTAACACACCAACCTCCCCCTCTTAACAACCACCATCACCATCCAATATTTGTTGCATTTGGGTAATTAATGTCGATGAAATGTACCAAAAGCCTCCATAAATAATGTCACACTGAGATAAAGAGAGGAAAGCTGTTTTTGATTTCCCTCAATGTTTGGGATCGTAAACGATATGATAACATTGTGAAACTTCATAATCACGTTAGTAAGAGAGAGAGAGATAGAGAGAGAGAGAGAGAGAGAGAGAGAGAGAGAGATTTCCGAGTCAGTACAGCATAGAAAAGGACTTACCTACGATGACAGCAATATGATATATATGTAGCCGTTTCTGAATTATAGAGAAGTGCGATAAGAAAATCATACGCACATCCCCCGACAACTTCCGGTTTGGGGCTCGAAAGTGACTTGGAGGTCAAGGACACCGGAAGTTATACCTTATGTATCGTCGTATAGGGGGTGGAGGTCGAAAATGAGGTCAGAATCTCTTACCGTTTTCGAGATAAATCATTGTTTTTCTTAAATAACGTTTTTCGCGATTTCAAGGTCAAGATCAAAAATTTTTATCGGTTACTTCAGATCACATCGCACTTTATATATGTGCCAAGTTTGGCTTTTCTAGGTTCAACGGCCTTGCAGTAATTGTCTGAAAACCGTTTGACCTTTTTCGCGATTTGACCTTGACCAGTAACGTCAAGGTCAAAAATTTTTATCAGATGCACCACTTCAGATGACCCTCCATACATGTGCCAAGTTTGGTTGTTCTAGCTTCAGTGGTCTCGGACGTTTTCGAGATAACTCATTGTTTTTTTAAAAAAACGTTTTTCGCGATTTCAAGGTTATAGTGAACGTCAAAGTCAAAATTTTTTATTGGTTCCTTTAGATCACATCGTCCGTTATATATATGCCATGTTTGGCTTTTCTAGCTTCAACGGCCTTGCAGTAATTGTTTGAAAACCCTTTGATCTTTTTCGCGATTTGACCTTGACCAGTAAGGTCAAGGTCAAAAAGTTTTATCAGGTGCACCACTTTCGATGACCCTCCATACATGTGCCAAGTTTGGCTGGTCTAGATTCGGCGGTCTTGGAGGAGATTCTGGAAACCGATTCGGTGGAAGAAGAAAAAAATAAAAAAAGCGAGAAAAATAAAAAAAATAGGTGAAGAATTCGAGGCAATCCATCCCCATTTGGCGTTTTCAATGCCAAGTAGGAATAAACACTGAGACGCGGAATTGGAAGAATAAGAAATTCCATGTGAGCAATTTAATACAAAATGGTGGAAACTTTATGAACCCCGAAGAAATATAAAAGTTTAAACAAAATATTAATATTATAAATATAAAGGGATTAATCAGTACTATCCATAAAAGAATGGAAAGCATTAGTCGCTCGAAACCTACGTAAAGAGTTTCAAAAACAAATATAAACTTAAGAAGAGATATTACTAAAGTAACGTTAGTTATATGATTTGTTTAACGACACGAATGACGTAGCGGTTACATTGTGTCAAAACAAATGTTAAGTCTAAAACAGTATGTTAGACTGTTATTGTTGATAAAAGGACACTGCTTAGTTGCATAACAAGGTTGCACAATGAGGTAATCAATCTTGTGGAAACAGCATGGAAACAAATATCTCGAAAAACCAAGTACCTAAAAAATGACAAAAATATACATGAGCTAGACCGTTTTCGCTACCGAGTAGCAAAAACTACACTTGGGGTCACAAAAAATACGATTCTGAACTCTTAATCTCTTACACATCGTCTTTTAGGCCCAAAAGGTCGAAAATAAGCTCAAAATCGTGTTCATGATAATGGTCAACTTCCGATCTCCAACCGTTTTCGAGATAATGACCCATTTCTTGTTTTTTACTTTGACCATGGCCGAAGAAATCTAGGTCACCAGCTATCCGTTACATATCGTCTTATAGGCACAAAGGGTCAAAAATAACCTCAAAATCGCCCTAAGCGTTTTCGAGATAATGGTCAACTTCCGGTTTTTTACACTGACCATGTCCGAGGAGGTCAAGGTCATCCAGGTACCTATTAAATAAGAGCCCAAAGAGTCGAAAATAAGCCCAAATCCCACTGTCTGTAACCGTTGCCGCGATGATGGTCCAGTTTCGGTCTTTGACTTTGATCATTTCCGAGGAAGTCAAGGTCACCGAGGTACCTCTTCATATCGTATTTTAGGCTCAAAGGGTCAAAATAATCTCAAAATCGCTCTATCTATAACCGTTTTCGAGATAATAGCCCACTCCCGCTTTTTACTTTGACCATGTCCGAGGAGGTCAAGATCACCGAGGAACCCTTACATATCGTCTTTTAGGCCAAAAGGGTCGAAAATGAGCTCAAAATCGCTCTGTCTCTAACCGTTTTCGAGATGATGGTCGCTTGTTTACTTTGACCATGTGTGAGGAGGTCAAGGTCACCATGGTACCCTTTACCTATCATCTTTTAGGCCCAAAAGAGCCGAAAATGAGCTCAAAATAATGGCCCAAATTCGATTTTTGACTTTGACCATGGCCGAAGATGTCATTCGTTCTCTAACGTCGTAGCTAAAAAAATGCGGATTTTATGGCATCCAATCACCCTCTATCAGTGAACCAAATTTCATCACTCTTTAGCAATTGGAAAAAACTCAAACGTTATAGCCAACTTAAACTTGCACACGCATGCTGTGATGGCTTTTATTGAGAGTTGAGCGATCAATACGCCGAGGCTGATATCGTGCCAGTTTAAACTACTGCTCTGAGCTTCTTGCCACCTGTTTCGCAAATTTGTTTTGTCGTTTTTTAATTGAACAATTAAGGAATTAAAAAAAATACAGGAGGATCAACTAGACATACTGAAGTTTATCATATCCAAATTTCACTAACGGCCTCTGACTAGTTTAACGGACAAACTAAAAAACGGAAAAACATGCCACAACTGCGGCTAAACTTTTCGTACAAATTCAATATACTAGGGAATTTTGGCAAATGCCCAAGTGTAATTATGCAGCAGACAAGAATATATAAAAAATGTACCTAGTGTGAGAAATCGTGAGCGGTGATTCACCTTCGCCACTAGTATAAAAGAATTCTGGTCAATTTAAGGACGATGGCTTAGCAACAATCTTACTACAACTGAAAATATATTATGAAATATTAGAGTGAAAATGTTAGGAATGTTTGAAAGAGATATGGATAAAGATTTAAATTTTATAGTTGACAATATCATATTTAGGGCCAAATAATTTATTCGTAAAAATTACTTCTATAATGTCTGTAATTTAGAAAATAAAGAATATATAACATAATAGATATCAGTAATAAGAGGTTCTCAGTTAGCGACAAGTTTTACACTGAATAAGACATAGCAGCTAAAAATCACTTTAATAATAGATCACTTAATATTGAATTATGCGTATTTGTTATTGTTATAATTTGCTAGAAAATTAAGAGCATCCTTAGGCATCTTTCAATAATTCTGTTCAGCCAATTTTGTTGTTTTGCACTGTAGTGTTTTTGTATAAAAGGTACGTTCCGGCAGAGTGCGTGGCATGATATTTCATCCCAAGAGAAGTGGCAAGTACCCAGGCGTAATTGATTTGTTTGGGTTATCCAAAGGCCTGATGGAATATAGGGCTGCCTTATTGGCTTCCTATGGTTATACGACATTTGCACTGCCTTATATGGGCTATGAAGACCTTCCAGAGGAGCTGACATTTGATTATGACTATTTTGATGAAGCAATTGACGTTTTTTTGAATCAACCTATGGTAGATGCAAAGCTGGGTTTAGCTGTCATAGGCGCGTCAAAAGGTAAAAGTATTTTCCCTTAATCCTACAAATAATGAAAAACAAAATTGTCTGTTTTAAGTGATGAATGATTTCTACCAATAATCAGTCAAGGACTGTACCAATTTTGACATCATTGGACTAAAAATAAGAGCTGATACTACTTCCTTGGCTTAAGTAAACTATGACCAGCATCAGATGACAGAAAGAAACTGTGACCAACATAAAATGACAGACAGAAATTATGACCAGCATCGAAAGACAGACAGGAACTATGAGCGGCATCAAATGACAGAAAAAAAATAGAATGAGAATCACTGACAGTCACTGGCAACAGTCTCAATGAGTTGTGTCTAGATTCCCTTTAAAACACATAAGTTGTAATAAATTCTAACAGTCTTTGACATTCTTCTAAAATTCTGAAAATTTTAGAAGAATGTCAGTCACTTGGAGTTTACGACATATGAATAGTATTTCAATTTATCAGAAATAAACATAGTTTAGTGGTGCAAATTTTAGTTATTATATTGGATTTTGATAAATTCACCACTAACTATGTAGTATGCAGAAGTGGGTGCTTAGACTACCCTAAATAAATCCTTTTGTGATTAACTGAGATTACCCTACAAACGACAGCTTTCTGTGATTGACAGGTGCTGAGATTGCCCTACATATGGCAGCTTTCAATGACGTAGTCACGGCATGTGTTGCAATAAACGGCCCAAATCGTTATTTTCTTGGCCATCATACATATCGTGGAAGATCAATTAAATCACACCAAACGGATATAAACGAATTCATTGCAACAGCAGATGGCGTGATTTCCAAGCACGCAAATGCCCCCCAAAATACAAATCCGACTGATGCTATTCCAGTGGAGCGCTCAAAAGCCAATTTTCTTCTTCTACATAGCATTGATGATCAATGCCATTATTATAGCTTATCGGTGGGGCTTGCCAAAAGGCTGCATGAGTCTGGGAACCGGAAGTGTACGTGGATCTTGTATCCGGGTGCTGGGCACCTGTTAGAACCACCTTGCACTCCCCTAAATAGAAGTGCTTATGTGGCTTCAGATTACAGTCCAAATCCCATACCTTTGCTTTACGGGGGGAAGCGAAGACCTCATTCTATTGCACAACAACAGTCTTGGCAATATATTCTTCGGTTCTTGAAAAAACACTTTCAAAATGAATACAAAAGACAAGGTCGCGTCCTCAATGCAATTTGCAGAATTGTACACAAATAGTGTACTCCCTTGCTCTCATATCGATTCTGTGACTGTGCGCTTTTCCAAAATTATTAAAATAAAACACATGTTAAAATAAAATGACACTTAAATTGAAATAATTGTATGGGTATACAAAAACAATAGGGCATTGAAAATACACCAAGCAGGGATGAAATGGGGGAAAAGACCCGCCAATGCACAGTATGCAGTGATCTGAATCTGCAAGCTCAGACACAGGAGGAAAGTGAGAGAAGGAAGGAGTCAACTGGCTAATTGGTGGCCAGACAAAACAATAGCAACAACTTTAAGAATATCAGTGGGCATTTTACTCAGATGTTACACCGGTGAGCGTCTGGTCAAGATCATGAGTGAGCTGTTTTGCAACCTTACTAAATCAAAACTAAATCTATCATGAATCACATCTGATGATTGGGATGCAAGACACTGCAGTGATTCAACAACAAGACACTACCACGGGAGGGGACACTAAACTACCAACTGGTTACCATGCGTACTTGGTTTGTTTAAAGTGACCCCTGAGCGCGGAATGCTAATTTCGAGATAATAATTTCGTTTTTTAGTCAAACTTAGACTGGTGTTCTGGGAGAACCTCACTTTTGTGTGAAATGCATACTGAATTGACAATTACTCCATTCTTTTGGCTTGAACAATTTCCCTTTCTCCATCTTTGAATTTGACATGCATGGTAATACATATGATACCTAGTGCTCCCTCCCCGGGGGACATCACAATCAATACTGTGAGTACAATAAGACGTTCCGGGAAATAGCACATCAGATTTGCTCCAGCTGCAAACTATTTGTTATGATTATGTGTACTTTTGTGTGTAGAAAAGGCCACCAATTTCTTTTTTGTTTCTCTACCGGATCAGATGGTATGTGTGAAAATCTATTTTATAAACTCCGCTCACTTTTATAAATAGACCTGTTAACATTAGATTTATCCATGTGTTTTATATGTATTTGTCTAATCTTGGTGATCCTTTGTAATCATAATTCAACAAATAGCTTAACCAGACATTGAGAAAATTGATCCTACTTTCAAACATATTATTTAAGGAAATATTTTCATGGCACAAGTGATCTTATTAGAAACGTTTAGATTAAAAGCTTTTATAACTGTCACATATTTCCACTTGATGTTAGATGTTAACCATAAAATTCGTAGATTTCACTGCATACATAAATATCCTTGATCATATAGTAGAAATGCAATTTACAACACATTCCTGCACAACGCCTTTTTGGCACTGCACATGCCTGAAAGTTTAGACCACATTTCTAGAACAGCACATTCCTGAAAATTGAGATCACATTTCTGTCATAAAGCATTCCTGGTAATTAAAATCATATACCTGGCACATCACATTCCTGGCATATCACATTCCTGGTACATCATATTCCTGAGTTACCACATTCCTGGCCTAACACATCACTGGGACACCACATTCCTGGCACGCTATATTCGTGATGCAACACATGCCTGGCACAATACGTTCATGACACACAACACTCCTAACACACTGGTTTCTTGACGTAACATTCCAGACACACCACGCCCCTGGCATATCACGTAATTGCTATACCATCTTCATGGCCAATTCTTATTATCTATTTTCTTTAACGTACTAGGCTATTTTGTGTTCAAATATTCAACTTATATATACACACTCGATGCAGATTTTGCTATATGTAAGCTGTTTGATTATTTTAATGCACTATTTTCATAATATCTTTCATGCTGTCTTGGAAATGCGGAAATATCTTGCTTTGAATAAAAACTAAAGTTTAATTTTAGAGAAAATGTACTTGTTCTACATTTTCAGTGATGTAGCTTATGTCTTATAAGCACCACTTCTTATTTTGCAATAATTTGATTTATGTTGTCATCGTATTTCGAGTGGCCAACTGTTTCATCACCAAGCCAGTTTTGTTGCGAAAAAGAAAGTAAATATAAGAGTGGAATAATGCATTCATGAATTGTACAATAAATAGGAATACTTATGATCAAGATTGTATGTACACCAAAACGGTAGCGTGAGATCAACCTGATTGTTTGATTGAATTTTGTAAAAGAGAAACTATTTGGTTGTGTTTTTCTTATTTATTTGATTGATGTAACTATCTCCACCATTAACCCGTCGTATTCAGTCTGATATAACTATATGTCATTCAAACTGTCCGTGGTGAAATCAACCGCAACGAAAAACAGGTGCCCACTTTCCGCGTTGATGTCAACCGATACCAATTTCATATACACACTTTGAGGCGTTGGCTTCAACTGAAACGATTTCAAAGTACCAACAATTAATTAATTTAATTAATAATAAGAGTAACATTGCAACTCTAATGTGATTTCTAACAAGGGATTATTTCTTTTGATTCTGGGATTAGCTTATTCATATAAATATGCATTTTCCCTACACTTCACGTTTTCCCAGATTTATTTTGTAACATGATGAACGTATTTTCTGCAATTCCATCTTAACCATGTTATGTAACTTAATACTCTTTTTATTTCTTTCTCACCTAATATATACATTTTAAGATCGATTGAAATTGCACTGTTATTATTAAAAACAAACCATGCTACTGCACAGCCTGTAAGAGCAGAAGTTTAGATCCGCCATAGTTGTGTTTTCTTTTGCCTGTTAGCTCTAGTTCTGACCATTATACTGGGAGTATTTTATTTGAAAATTATAGAAATGCCCTTTTCTTTATTTACTGAAATATATGTGTAAATAAAACAGAATTATAACGATACAACTGTTTTAAAATTTAAAGTGAGCTGGTCGCGCTTATACAATAGATGACACATGCAGTATTGGCTAAAAGCTAAAAAAGTGACATTTAACCAACTGTGATGTATCAGTTTCAAATGCTTTAACAATTTGAGAAATTATCACTGTCTAAAAATTGGTGTGTCTTCGCGCTTTCCATTGTAAAAAAAAAGAACAACCTTCGTCTCACTGTGCGTATTTTATAAAAGCCTATCTCTTCTTAGTAGTAGGGAAATAAGGGTTCTGGAACACCCCCCTCCCCCTCCCCCCTCCTAGGGTCGACTGTCAAGGACCCCCCCCCTAGGGGTCGACTGTCAAGGACCCCCCCTAGGGGTCGACTGTCACCGGTAAGAAAATCTGAGGACCCCCCAGGGGTAGACTGTCACCGGTAAGAAAATCTAAGCCCCCCCCCTAGGGCTAAGAAAATTTTGCGATTTCAGCATAGTTATATGTTTCAGAGGATTCTGTAGAAGTTTGGTTTGTATGACCTCCCCCCCCCCCTGGGGCTAAGAAAATTTTGCGATTTCAGCATAGTTATATGTTTCAGACGATTCTGAACAACTTCGGTTTTGAGGACCCCCCCCCTAGGGCTAAGAAAATTTTACCATTTCAGCATAGTTATCCTTTTCAGACTATTCTAAACAACTTTGGTTTTCATGACCCCCTCTTACTTAAAACTGCGATAACTTTCGTTATAGTTAACCGATTTGTATGACAATTTCACCATTTGATTCAGTGTTATGTAAAGTTCTGTCATAAAGTAATCATGAGCTACTTGCACAGCTGGCTGTATGCATATTTATAGCATGTAGCCATTTTAACTTAAAACTGGCATAACTTTTGTTATACTTGACCGATTTACCTGGAAATTTCACTGTTTGATTCAGTTTTCTATCTAGTTTTTGACATAGTCATGGGCTATTTGCACAGCTGGCTGTATGCATATTTATAGCATGTAGCCATTTTAACTTAAAACTGGGATAACTTTCGTTATACTTAACCGATTTACATGAAAATTTCACCATTTTGTTCAGTTATTTCTTGTGTTATTTCGCGGATGAATACCATTTTGACTTCACCGCTAGATGTCTCTGCTGTGCAGCTCTACAACTGTATGTGAGACATTCTGCTGAGTCAACGTTTTTAACAATTTTGGGAACAAAGTTACACACCATATTTTGATTACATGGAAGTAGTATAAAAGCATGAGTGAAACATGCCAACTAGTCAACTTGTAATACATTCTGTCAACAAGTTAACAAGTGGGGATTGTGTGACGAGAAAATACTTAACAATGTCAGCATTACTTCTTGACAGATGTATGACTATGGACGACGTCTTCAAAGTGAATTATACTAACTATGTATTTTCAAAGCTTCCTGCTTTTGAATGGAATTGGATGCAGCAAGTGAAGAATTTACATCTGCATTGGGAAGCTGTTGGAAAGGCTATTCCAAGTCATTCTTTCATCCACTCGTTTCTACGTGACTGTGAAAATTTACATATACTATCAACTTATGACATTGATTCAGCATTTATCAACGCGAATACAATTTGGGCAGTGGAGCTCATGTTAGTTATAGCTGCAAGAATCATTTTACTTTATGATGATGATGTTCCATTGACGACGAATGTATCAGACCTTGTTCGGTTCAACCATGGACGAGTTGAAGTGAATTCAAAGCTTTGCAAGAAGTTTGAAAAGCTTGATTCAGCAGATGGCTGGGTATAAAAGAACGGACCTCAAAGGTATTAGTACATTGTAGACAGATGTGCAGAGACTATGGATGATGTGTTCAAAGTAAACTATATTGACTATGTGTTTTCATTACTTCCTAAATTTGAACGGCATTGCATTTTACAAGTGAAGAACTTACATCTACATTGGGAAGCTGTTGGAAAGACCATTCCAAGATATCGTTTCATCCACTCATTTCTGAGGGAATGTGAAGACCTGAATTTACCAGGAAACACCTATGACATTGAATCAGCATTTATCAACGCTAATACAATTTGGGCAGCTGAACTCATGTTAGATGTAGCTTATAGAATTATTTTACATTATGATGATGACGTTCCATTGGCGACGAATGTATCAGAACTTGTTCGCTTCAACCATGGACGAGTTGAAGTGAATTCAAAACTTTGCAAGATGTTTGAAAAAGGAGCTAACTCAGCAGATATTTGGGTATAAAAGGAGTGGACTCAAAGTCATCATTACATTGTGCAGCCATCGAGAAGACAAGCAGTTTTAAAATTAGTGTCAACTTAACCATTACTGTGGAGCATGGAGAATTTGGGCCATTTCTTCGAATCAAACGTGGAGAGAAATGGCTTGCATTATCGCCATCTTTGTGGAATATTATGTGTCAAAACTTGAAAAATTTACGCGACATTGGCTTCAAACTGTACTTAACGCAGATGAAGTGGCTTGAAGTCATTTCATACCAAGACATGCGCTATGTGAGTTTTGTGCGCACATCGCTGTTTAAAGGGAAAGAATACAACTATTACATCAACATGAATGACGGTGAATGGGAGACCCTGCTTCAGGAGTTGGATAACATCAACTCAGTCTTATTCGCCAAACCTGAACCATGTACAGAATGCCATGGTGTGAAAACTGTCATCAAACTGCTAAAGGATAATCGGATGAAGGTATCAAAACTATCCAAGAAAAGACTGGCTGAAGTTGAATTGGAGAATATGAACGTGCAAAATCAGCTTGAACTTACGTGTGAATATTGCGGCGCTTGTGGATATGTCAGTGATTATGATTGTCACTGTCACAAGTATAATTGTAAGATGTGTGAACCAGACAACTTCTGTATCAAGTGTTGTTAGCTAACAGTATCACCTTTTTGAAAATCATTTACTCACCAGGCGTCATAGTGTGCAGACGTGTCATATGAACATGTAGGATGGATGTAGAAACGTGTTTTAAGGAGAAGTATGTGAACTACATGTTAATTGAACTGGAACGTTTTGGATCTGTTCAACAACAACTAGAACACTTTAGCATCTATTGGGAACTTGCTCATTTAGCGCTGAACTTGTCAAACTTACGTGAGGATTTCATCAAAGAGTGTGCGCTTTCAGCCATTGACGGAGCTGAGAATTTTGATGTGGAAGCAGCATTTCACTTTGCTCGATTTGATCCAAGACTGTTTGATGAAGTGAGAGAGTGGTTAATGTATATTGCAGTATAATGGCGGACATTACATTGAAACAGTATATTGTGCAAAAAACATATTGTGAAGAAATGTTATTAGCTGTAAAAAAATTTGCATGTTTATTATGTCCTGCTTGTCAAAATGAAGAGTGTCAAGAACATACTTGCCATTTCGCA
The DNA here is from genome assembly GCA_949752745.1 of Protula sp. h YS-2021. Taxonomy (NCBI): domain Eukaryota; kingdom Metazoa; phylum Annelida; class Polychaeta; order Sabellida; family Serpulidae; genus Protula; species Protula sp. h YS-2021. The sequence goes on along the minus strand of OX457029.1, from coordinate 11,028,785 downwards.
AGTGTCTATACATATTGGAATGAAGCTAAATATTATATTCATTTAGATAAAGTGTTAGACAATGCCAACAAACGTTGTCAGAAGTATGGGTTAAATGCTATAACATTTGATGAATTAAGTAGTTGGTTAGTATGCATTGAAGATGAATGGACGCCAATTATTCACACCATTGTGTCTATACTTGATTTATAAAAACATGTAACATGTGTTTATTGGACAACGAAATAAAATGTAATATATGTTGATTGAGGTATGAGGTGAAATAAAATGTGGCGTATGTGTACAAGTGCTTTTCATTTAGTGTTAACATGTCAACGTGGAAGGAATACTTAACCAATATTTACTTTAAACCTGGTCAACCCGGTGCATTTGCTGGTCCTTACAAACTTTATCACATATTAAAAAAACATGATCAACCAATTACTCATTCCAAAGTGAAGACATGGTTACAGAATCAAGATGCATTCAGTTTACTACAACCTGTAAAATATAGGTTTAAAAGGCAGCATGTCATTACACGCGGTATTGATGACATGTGGGATAGTGATTTGGCTGACATGGGAAACCTAGCCTCTTATAACGATGACACCCGCTTTTTATTAGTGGTCATTGATGTGTTTTCGAAATATTTGTGGGTGCAGCCAATACCTAACAAATCACATACCAGCGTCATACAAGCTTTCCAGAATATTTTTCATGAAACACGTCGAAGACCGCGAACTCTAAGGTCAGATAAAGGAACTGAATTTAAAAACAGATGGGTAAAAGCATTTTTGAAGAATGAGAGAATTCATGCTTATACGACAAAGAATGAAACTAAAGCCAACTTTGCTGAGAGAGTCATTCGTACTCTAAAGGGAATGATGTATCGATATTTTCTACATAATCAAACTTATCGGTATGCAGACATCCTTCAAGAATTGGTATACAATTACAACCATAGACCACATGGCTCTCTCTCTAATAAGTATGCTCCTGCAGATATTCGAAAGGAAAATGAATCTAAAGTGTGGAAGTATATGTACAGTCAATGGACATAATTGTTCGTCATTTTACAAAATGGCGGCCCATTGGTATTGTTTTCATTCTGAATTCAATATCCTCTGGTAATGCAATAGAAAATTGTCTTACCTTAATATTTGGTCAAATTGCCCTTCATTTTTATTACTTCCGAAATACGATCGGGAATAGTGTTGTATAAACTTTGAATTCGGGTTTGTGGTGTGTTTTCCCAGATGTGTCTGATTTCATCCATTAGCTCTGTCTGGTTGTGTATTCGATTTACGGCTTCTTGCAGCTTTCTTTTGATATATAACCACATATTTTCTATTATATTTAAATCTGGGGATTGTGCTGGCCACTCTGTCGTACTGATATTGTTTTCCATTACAAAATTTTGTACAATTCGAGCCCTGTGAACCGGTGCATTGTCATCCATAAATACATAATTGTTTTGAGGAAAATGCTGTGCAATTACAGGCCAAAGGTTTTCGTCCAGTATATCTATGTATTTTTGACCATTTATTGTACCTTCAACTTTGGTAATTGTTCCTATCCCTTGATAGGTAACACATCCCCAGACCATTAAACTAATTCTGTGACGAGGTGTAGGGCACACGAGTTGGGGGTTGTACTTTTCGTCGCCTTTTTTCCAAACATAAATACGGTTATCACTTCCCAAAACTATTTGACTTTCATCACTAAAAATCCAATTTTTCCACTGTCCAGCAACTGACCAATGTTTTCTTTCTTTGCACCATTTAATTCTTTTTTTCTTGTTGACATCTGTAACTGAGCATTGTTTTTTGCTGGACCTCCGTTGATACCCTAAACTATTAATATTTCTTCTGATAGTTCTAGTACAAAATTTATGTGATTTTTGTTCATTAAATACACCAGTTATGTCCACCAAACTTTGTCTTCTATTTGCTTTAATGATCCGGGAAAGTTGGTTTTTGTCTCTTTCAGTAAATAATTTTTTCCTTCCTCTCCCAGTACGATTTTCAACACCTTTTTGTTTTTCAAATTTTTTCAAAATACTACAAATTGTAGTCCGAGGTATATTAAAAATTCTTGCCAATTCTGAAGTATTTCTGTTGTGTTTATAACTTTCTACAATTTTTTGTTTTAGTTCACTTCCATATTCCTTCCTACCGGAAGCCATCTTTATATGCTAAAATTTTACATGTAAAATCAAAACAACTTGTCACAATACTTATAAGAACGTAATCTGCATTGATTTTACTATGGATACAGTCACTCATGACGTAACAATTACGTTGTCAAGTATTAAAATACAACGCCCTAATATAGAACACATGCGGTACCCAATGCGAACTCGTACAAGGTGACGAACAATTTTGTCCATTGACTGTATGTAGACAAATTGAAATTGAAACCAAAGAAGAAGAAAAATCCTTACAAATTTAAAATTGGTCAACATGTTCGCATTTCTCACTTGAAATATACGTTTCAACGAGATTATCATATAAAATGGACACAAGAAGTGTTCATTATCACACATCGTTATAAGAAGCAAGGAATACACCTATATCGTGTGAAAGACTTTTTAGACGAAGATATTGATGGTCATTTCTATGAAGAAGAATTGCAAGCTGTTACAAAAGATATTGAATCCATCTACAGAATTGAACAGGTCTTGAAAACACGAAAAAGGCGAGGTGTAAAAGAATTATTTGTCAAGTGGTTAGGCTGGCCAAAGAAATTTAACAGTTGGGTAAAAGAAACAGACATTCAAAAATGAAGCATCCATTCACATGTTTGGTCTCTGGGCCTACAGGCAGTGGTAAAACTTCTCTGGTGAAGGAAATTCTAGAACAAAATTTAATTAAACCCTCTCCAAAAACCATTTTATGGCTCTATGCAGCAGATCAACTTTTGTACAAGGGAATGAAAGGTGTAGAATTTTACCAAGGCATTCCAGACGACATTGAAGAGCGCTTTTACCCGAAAAAAACAAACTTACTCATCATAGATGACTTAATTACTAAATGTCATAGTGATGAGCGTATGACACGCCTCTTTAGTGTAGGCAGCAGCCATCAAAATCTCAGCATTATTTTTATTGTGCATAATTTATTTCATCATGGTAGAGAAATGCGAAATATTAGTTTGAATACACATTACATCATTCTGTTTAAAAATCCTAGAGATAGTCAACAAATAAGTACATTAGCGCGACAAATGTATCCTGGAAAATCTCATTTTCTCATAGAAGCCTATCAAGATGCTACAAGCAAACCTCATGGCTATTTATTCATTGACTTGAAGCCGAAGACAAATGATCAACTACGTATTCGTACAGGCATTTTACCAAAAGATACACATTACGTATATGTTGATAAAGTAGTGTATGAGCAAGAACCAAGTCACTTAACCATTCGCAGTCAAGATGTCTAAACGTATTCAAGCGAATCAACCTTTTCTTCATTTGCTCGCACGCAGCGGGCCTAAACGACGTAAATACTTGTTAGAGCAAGCTACTAAGGAGGAATTAACTAGCTTGTTTGAAATTTGTTTGAATATATTGCGAGGACATTTACCCTTAAGCTCAAAAAGGTATAAGCAATTCAAGCGTGAGCGTCATACCCTTCGCACTCTAGCAGATAAGAAGATATCACTTCAAAGAAAAAAGAACTTGGTTAATCAGAAAGGAGGATTTATTGGAGCTATTGCTAAATTTGCATTACCTTTGTTAGCTCAGTTGCTGCTAAAATGAAACATACTTTGAAAATGGTCCTCATTCCTGAATATGAATATAAAATGTTGCTGGAAAAGAAGGGAAAACATGGTGAAATCAAATCGAAAGTGAATAAACTTTAACGTTGGAAACGAACTCGTTAGAAGGCAATGGAAATGTCTCAACTTCTTGGTCGTCATTTACGAACAATTCAATCACAACAACAACGACAAAAGTCTGTCACATCATCTGATACAGCAAAATCAGAAAAGTCGCAACAGTTTCTAAGCTATTTTCAACCTATATATCATGGAAAACTAACACAACTTTTGGTAGAACTTAAGAAACATGGTACGAGATGGACAGATAAAAATGAACTTGTATTGAAAACTGGAGATGTCATTGAGAATTCCAACAGTATTGATTTGTTGAAAGAAGCATTGGTTGCTACAAGAAGAAAAGAACGACGACAACCGCCGCAGGGGTGGAAGCAGTTTATTGAGAAAATTTTAGACGCTAATATCCCAAAAGCTGTTTTTGGAAAAAAGACAACTCGTGAAGATATTGCAACAGAGATAAAACAGCGTCAACAAAGGTTGTTTCCAGAAGGATGGGAAACTTTTTAACATGGTTTAAACAGTTATGGTGTTGCTGTAAAGACAATGAAAATAAGAATACTATTCCTGTAAAAATTAGGTGTGTAAGCGCTTGTTGTCAAGGAGAAGTAGTAGACAGTAATATAGATCATGGAGACAGTAATATAGATCATGGAGACAGTGAAGACGACGTGAGCCAGACATAATGTATATACACATTCAGTCTATCTACATCACATAAACGATTTAGTCATCATGGAGTCAACAAGTTTTACGTCACTTTGCCCAGCAATGCTAGTTTGAACTATTATTCTACTAATAAGGCGTCTAATTATCAAATTCGTTTACCTCGTACAATATATTTGAACGGAAAATATGAAGTAGCCTTAGCTGAAATTCAATACCCACACACATGGACGACAATGAGGCCAGGAATAGACTATACTCTACATTATCGATCATCATCATCAGATGTATTTTATCCAGTTTATATTCCATATGGTTATTACAGAACCATACCTGAAATATGTACTGCAATAAATGCAGAATTACAAAAATCTATTAATGCAAACCCTATTAGGTTAAAGTATGATAAAATTAGTCGAAAAGTTTCTCTTATTTTAAAAGAGGAATATGATATTGTCTTTTCTACTGGATTAGCTGAGATTTTAGGATTTAAACCAGGTAGATGGTATAGAGAATCCGGTCCTGCTGAACATCAATCCGATGTGAAACATGGATTTTGTACACTTTATGTGTATTGTAGTATTTGTGAGCCACAAGTAGTTGGAGATTATTATGTTCCTTTACTACGTTCTGTTCCCATTGAAGGGTATGATGGTGATATTATTATGAAAACTTATGAAGATCCTCATTACGTCACTGTAAACACATCCAAATTTGACACAATAGAAATGAATATTAAGGATGACGCAGGTTATAATGTGTCATTTCAAACTGGGAAAGTGATATGCAAACTTCATTTTCGACCAAAAGCATTATGAAAGCATATAGACACGATCCGTCAGCATATCGCAACCACTTTCTTCGTCCAGTGGGCGGGGAATTACCAGAATTTAAAGGAGCACGAATACAATATGGAGATGGTATTGGTTCAATATTAGGATCATTGGCTCGCAAAGCTATTCCACTGCTTAAGGCAGGGGCTAAAATCGTTGCACCACATCTTAAAAAGGCTGCGAAAGATGTCGCGAAAGATGTTACAGGTCGAGTAGCACAACGTGTTATTGGTGATGTCTTAGGAGTACAAAAGAGAGGACAACCTGCAAAACCTGTCAGAAGGCGAAAGGCAGCTAAACGGATAACATCAACAAAATATAAGAAAGATATTTTTTAAACATGTCTTTAATTCATAGTAATTCTTGTGAATGTAGCCTTTCTCCATTAGAATGGTTTCACGTACCACCAACGCAAACTGCTGTAGAAAAAAGTTATAATGTCGACTATCAACCACTCACTACCATTAGAGAGGGCACTCCAATAGAATTCTACATTCCTGCGAGTACAGAAGAATATCTTGATTTAAAGAACAGTAGACTTCATATTGTATGTCGCATTGTAAAAGCTGATGGAACACCATGCGTTGTTGATGATAATGTATCATGTATCAATGATTTGTTTAATGGGTTATGGTCCAATATTGAATTGTTTCTAAATGATCGTTTGGTATCGCATAGTAACAATACCCATGGTTATACCAGCATTATATCTCATCTCATTCATGACTCGGAAGAAAGTCTCAATTCTGAGCGCTCTATGCGTCTCATCTATAAAGATACTGCCGGGTCAATGAATAGTCATGAGGTGAAAAGAGGTAATTATGAAAGATATGTAGCAGGTTTTCATGTAAATGTTGAAGGTGGCGATATAGCCGATGCAGGAAATAATGGCTTACATAATCGTTATTTGTATACACGTCTAAGCCGTGAGTTTACGCTTACAGGTGGTTTAAGAGTAGATTTGTTTGAGCAAGATCGCTATCTTCCAAATGGTATTAGTATGAAATTACGTTTACATAGACAAAAAGATGAATATGTATTACTGGCTGCAAATAATGGTTATAAAGTAGAAGTGAGAGATGCGTTTTTAACCATTCGCAAAGTGAGGGTTAGTCCAGGTATTCAGTTAGGACATGCAGATGCATTGATGAAAAGTCCTGCTAAGTTTATTATTACTAGACAAGAGTGTAAAGTGTTAGCTATTCCAGCTGGATTTCAATCTTTAGTGAAAGATAACATCTTTTTAGGTCAATTACCAAAACGTATTGTCATTGGACTGGTTCATAATGAAGCCTTTGCTGGAACAGTATTGAGAAATCCATACAATTTTGATCATTTTTTTCTGAACTATATGCAACTTTACACGGATGGCGAACCAGTCCTATCCAAACCTCTCAAACTTGATATAAATCGAAGCAAATATCTTGATGCTTTTGAAACGCTTTACAAATCTTTTGATAGATTGAATGGTGAGAAAAGTTCCATTATAAAACGGGAAGATTGGCCTAGAGGTTATGCTTTATTTTCGTTTGACTTGACACCTGATTATGATGGTGATGATCATTACGCCCTTATCAAGCATGGGAATTTGCGACTAGAAATGAATTTTGCTGGTGCCTTGCAAAATACAGTCAATGTTATACTGTATGCTGAATTTGATAACATTGTTGAAATAAGTGCAAATCGTAGCATTCAATTCGACTACCAGTCATAAACACGAAGCAGATAGAAGCCATTCTATCCCATGATGCCGCGACAAAAGACTTGTTTCAAGGTGTGTTTGCCATGGATCAGTTACCATCTTTACAACGCGGTGCCTATGTCATCAACACAGACGATCATGATGAGCCAGGAGAGCATTGGGTGGCAGTATATTATGACAAAGACCCTGTAGAATATTTTGACTCTTATGGACTTTTACCTATAGACAGTCGTTTGAATAAGTTTTTAAAGTTTAATTTCATGTTTAATTCAATTCCATTACAAACACCGATATCATCTACATCCGGATTTTATTGTGTGTATTATATAATTCAAAGAGCTCGAGGACATAGTCCTTTTGAAATCATTGATGTATTAAGAAGAAGTGATGGTGATTTTGTAGTCAAAGATTTTGTATATAGACATTATAAATCATTATTTTATTGATGTATATAGATCACTATGTTTTATTAGTTAAGGTGTGGTAAATGTCATTCATAATAGGTAAAGGATTTTGTGTATAGACATTATTTTAATCATGGTGTATTAGTTGTGGTAATTGTCAATGTTCATTTATTATATGAATAAAAACAAGGCAGTTCTATACAAGTTTTCTTTTTATTGTGTTATACATTATTTTACATTCTTCTTTATTCAAAACATAGCATGAGGAATTAGTTACATTTCAAAACACTTATTTTCAAAGCCATTCAATACATCGATAAACAAATGCCATTCATACCAATCTAAATTAATATATGTATCATAGACATTACATCCACGTTTGTAAATGCTATGAAAACTAGCATAGCACTGTCCATTGCCAAACTTTATCATTTTAACATCTTCGTGTTCAGACAGTTTCAGTTCATATTCATGATCATTTATATCAATGTCCATCACCATAACACACATGGGATGTGTCAGCTCAATGGACTTGGTGCCCCGCATGAGTTGCACTCCTTCCTCTTTGAATTCAAGCGTCAGGTTCTTTCCAATCCAATGCTTGTAACAGAGCGTACCATTCCACTGTGTTGAGGGTGATGTAGTCGTATCGTTCTGCAAGCTCGTCATACTGACGAAATCGTACAAACACGTCTAGAGAGTTCTCAGTCACACGCACTTCTAAATCCTCTGAGAGTTTTAGAAGAAAGTCAGGTATCCTCAACTTCTCTAGATGGTCTTTCAACACGGATTGTTCGTCAGGGGATAGAATGATATACTTTCCAAAATGTCTTAACACAATGTCATCACATAAGTTTCTCAGATATGAGAATCCACGTGTAATTGGTTCATATTCCGATAAAAAGTCTTCCATCTCGTTCAACAGTCAGATCAACTATGGGCTGTCTTCTCTGCAAAGATCTTTTTATGCTCGGATGATGTCAAACAGTGGATGTTGTATAACTTCTAGGAATCGTAAGATTGCGCGCCAATTCTTGATATCAAAGTGAATCATATCTGTATATGGTGTATCTGGCACAACTGCCTTATAATCTTCTGGATAATCCTGTAAAAGATTTCTCCAAAATGTCACGCGTTTGTTAGAATCATGTTCAGTCACAAACACTTCCACTTTATTTTCAAGTCTGCGTTCAAACCCAGCTTCAAGCGGTATGTTTTTAAAGTCTTTCCACACTTCAGGTTTAAACCGATGATAACTTATTCGAGAACCTATTATGACTTCATTCCTCTCATTTACAGTAAGGTAAGCACCATTGTTAAACATGTATGCATTCATGATTTTTTTCACCTTGTTATGCGCTGTCTTCTTGTCTGCGAAGCCTTTTATCCACTTCTTTCACTTGCTTCTTCAACATTTTCCATTCAGGTATTGTCAGCAAAATTCCCTTTTTCGTAGGACGGTTTCTTCCAGTCCCCTCATCTCTCAGGTACTTGCGAATGTTTACCACACCTTCATTGCTCTGTTTCATAATCCTGATATACTTTCCATTTCCTAGAGAAAGCATTCCATCCCACGACTGTGGTGTTGGTGCTGTCGTCGCCGTCGTCTCCACTTTCAATTTCTTGATGGTAGTGGTAGGATTTTTCACTTTTAAGTCTTTCACTGTATCTGCAAGAGTATCCATATCAGTTGCAGATCTTTTACGACTTTCACGTTCCATGTTCACGCTTCAATGTTCACACCTCAAATAACTCTTACGTTGGAGGACCTCCCCCTTTTATAACGTTGCCTTGTAATGTCCATGCGCCAAGGTGGAATAGCCATCATTCAGCACGTACCGCTTGTCGTCATATGGAGAGAGGGCTACTTTCTTCAACTTCTCCGAAAAAAGCTGGTGGTCATGACTTCGAATAATGTGTCCTGTAGCCATCGTTTGAGTTTGATTGAGCAAACTGTCTCTATACTGCACATGTCGCATACGTCTTTGACAAGCTCGAGTGATGCCTTTGGCCGTATGTTTTTCTTTCCCGCCATACATCAAACTGTACATTTTCGGTCTGAGTCCAACAAATTCTTCAATGGGGATGCCCGCCGTCTCATCCTTTATTTTCCCAAGCACTTTTTTGTTTACGTTGGAATGTAGGAAATGATTTGAAGGATAGTCACTTGTGTCAAAAAGGTCAGCATCTTGCTGCATATCTTTGTAGATATCTTCCGTTTCTATGTCATAACATAGACTGTCGGTGTCGCTGAACAACAACTTGGCATTGGGATACTTGACCATGATGTAATTGTAATGAAAGTCAAACATAAGCACTTTGCTGAGATCTAGAATGGTACAACCAACTTGAATGGGCTTATCAAGAAGTACATCCACTTTGCGTAAATGTACGGCAGTCAAATCTTCGTTGAAAATTTTGAATTTGTGGAAAGAAGATTTAGCCACGAGTTTCTTGAACCGCTTTTCTTTGTGAACAAGTTCGACATTGATTCGCTTTCTCACATTTTCCATGGTTTTGCCAAACACAGAATTATTCATGAGTTTGAAGAAGTCTTTCTCAAATGGGTTCTTGGCCAATTTTCTCTTCTCCGTGTTCAAGGTAATGTATTTCTCCAACCATTTGCTCTGTTCAAACATAATCGCACGGTGCACTTTGGTCACTTTCAACCCCAGTGAGACGTACTGCTGCAAATTCCTATAATGAAGCACATATTTCTTCTTGTTGTATAGGTTAGGTATGAGTTTTTCACCAGGTTTGCCTTTCATATTCAGATGTTTCCGTAACTTCTGACTGTACTCGGACAATTCTTCTACTTTGACACATTTCCGTTCTGGAGCCACTGGGTAGTGATTATGACGATCATGGATTGAATGTGGGTATTCTAAATCCACTTCTAAAATGTACCCAATGTCGTCATCTTCAGCCACATCCATGAAGTCGAGGGATTCAGGCTCGCTCACCCACATAAATCCACGCCGCGGCATGCTTTGTGACATGGCCCAGCCATACAGGTTGTTTGCGTCCAGGTACATCAGGTAGTTGTTTGGCATCTCAGGATTGTAATTTGACGCGTAGGGATTATTTGCTTTCGCGTACTTGTGCGTGATCACAGATATTCCTCCACGTAGGCCTTGTTCAACCATTTGGTACATATCAATGTCAGTAATCAATTCCAACTTCACCTTCGTCGCTTTTAGCATAGCATCCCACGACAGTCCTGGCGCTGTATAATAATGGGCAGGATCCAATTCATACGTGTTAAGACATACTTGACGAAAGTTTTCAAACACGTCAGCCAGCAGCAACACATCTGATTTCAGGTACAGGTCATGGTATTCACCGAATGTGGTACACTTGAATGTATCCCACACCTTCTGCGCATGCGCATAATCCTCGTCGCTAATGTCTTCTTCACTGAGCAGACTGTAAAACTTGTCCTTGGACGGCAGTTGTGTTTCAGTAAACTTGGATGGTTCGTCCACGTAATCATAGGGGTACACTCCCTTTCTCAGTAGTAAATCTTGTCGGTCGCTATCGTGAATGTGAGACGTCATGTTGTAGAAATTGTCTTTCCCTTCTACCGCAAGGTTGGATACTAACTTCTGTAGAGAGGTACTCATAAACTGAAAGCTGTCTGTAAATTTCAGATTGCTCATGGTGAATGCAATATATTTCTCAATGGTGTTGGGAATGACTGTAATCATTTCATTTTTGAATTTCCCAATTTCGTCCATGATCAGGTGGCTGTCATAGCCTCGCAAATTGTGGAAAAATACAGGAATGATAAAAGAATCTTTATCCCCCTGCTTATCCTTTCTAAGTCGAAATTGTAGGTTACATTCATTATGCGCTGCTCCGCGATATTTACCATTGATATGGTCATGATCTCTCACACGATCTGCTCCTAGAGGCTCATGACAAATGTGGCAATCGATGGCGTTCTTAAAATTTTCTTGATCCTCATGAGTCATCACCATATCTACCGGCAGCTCTAAACCACACACAATATGGTCACGCTCGTTGACCATATGGTCTAAAAAGACTTTTACGGCATTGTCTCCTCGATACACGACTGGTGCGCGTGTTTCGTACTGGCTGACAACCACATAGGCAAAGATGTTTGGACGATGATATTGATACTTGTCTCCTTCATGCTTTTGCGTGAAACATTCAAAGTCTGCATAAATTACAAACGGTGCTCGCTGTTGTTTAGCCACATTCTTAAACTTGATGAAAGGTTCCTTGGGAAATGATAAACGTTGCGCTCCATGCTTACCACACACTTCACGATGCTCATCTAAAAGCTCTTGTCGTATAAACCCGTGAAGACAGTTGAAACAATAAAATGCTGCATTCTTGCACTTTGATCGATAAGCCATAAGTCTGCTGAAATTCTTGATGAGACAGTAATGCCTTTTCTTACTATTGCTAATCAAAAGTAAGTTGATTTCTCTTGCACTGGTGTTTCGACTAAGTTGTATTGGAACAACTACATCATGTTCATATCCAAACACGTTGATAGACACATCATTCTCCTTTTCAAACCTTGGAATGTCCGTAATCGGCGTCTGAAATGTCATGCCCTCTACCTTTAATTCCTTCTCAAATGGTGTGTAATGATTCACGCGATGGGGGTTGTCGTTATGAGGGTGGAGGTGTGCCAATATAGACCATAAGAAACACTTGTTGTCATGATTCTTAATGTTTAATACACCCTTCGTATTCTTCATTTTCTTCGGCAGCGGGATAAAACTACTCGCTTCCAGAGGTGCTAACGTAGCTGTATGTACTTTAATGTACAGTATATTATCCAGAAACCAGCCAGGGCCTTGTCGCTCATGTTCATCAAACTGGGTAAACAATTCTTTATAGGCTGTTGGTAAGTCCTGATCAATATCCGCTGGATTGTACGCTGCATACGTTGGACTGCTGATAAATGCATTATCCAATTGTTCTATCATGATACCTTCTGCATTTGGTGTCATTTTCTTGAAGCGAGCATGCACTACAATCTACCATTTCATTCCATGTTCTAAAGTCTCCAGCAAATGTGTCTTGATACGGTTCTCTTGCTGTCGCATTTCAAGCAGTAAATCCGTTCCATTGTCGGGCTCAAACCGTTTCTCCTGCGCGTTTTCACCAAGACCAATCCTTCTGCCTTTCCCTACTTGCCCCGTCTTTTGTCTCTTTATAGTTTGTTCTTCCTGAGGTGGAGTACATGTATGAGCATCAAACACATCCATTGAGGGAAGTATTACATTGCATCCATGGCAGAGAACTGAACTCGGTATGAAAATGCCATCTTGCTCCATCTTTTGTCTCTTTGCTTCATTCTGTCGCTCAAGCTCTTCAATAGCACGTTTCACAACAGTTGTCATCTCATTTTCAGCGCATGTATGCGACTCCAACAATTCCACTGATGGAAATGTTGCATAACACTCATGGCAAAAGACTCGTGAGTCTGAACTATCAGCCATTGTTGCTGTCACATCAATTGCTTGAACTGAAATGCTTGAAATAGGTTCTCATACAGCCCCTTTTATACCACTCAGACTTCGTCAAATTGACTCAAATTGTAAAATGTCTACAAACCAAAGTTACTCAGATTTTCTTACCGGTGACAGTCGACCCCTGGGGGGGGGGGGGTCCTTGACAGTCGACCCCTAGGGGGGGGTCCTTGACAGTCGACCCTAGGGGGGAGGTCATACAAACCAAACTTCTTCAGAATACTCTGAAACATATAACTATGCTGAAATAGCAAAATTTTCTTAGCACTAGGGGGGGTCCTTAGATTTTCTTACCGGTGACAGTCTACCCCTGGGGGGGTCCTCAGCGCTGACAGTCGACCCCTTGGGGGGGGGGGTCCTCAGATTTTCTTACCGGTGACAGTCGACCCCTGGGGGGGGGGGGGGGGTCCTTGACAGTCGACCGTTAGGGGGGGAGGGGGGTGTTCCAGAACCCTTATTTCCCTACTACTCTTCTTGTCAGTCAATTATAAATGACAAAGAATTCATCCGTTGAATACTATATTTCTTGTAAAGTCATAATTTCACAGTTTCAATTCGTTGTGGTGTCGTGTAATCGACATAAGTATGACGCACCAATGAAATGATCATGCCTCATTGGGATTAAACTAGATCAGTGGTATTTCACCAGGGTGCAATAACTGGTAAATAATGACAATTAAAAACGTGACTCTTAGCTTGAATTTTGCAAAAATTATACTGGTGAGTTATTGTTTGGAAATAAATCAATTTTTATCGAAACATTTTTTTACCACAAAAGATCCAGCAGTCGGACTTGATAAATTAGAGGGTTGGACGTTCAAATGCTACCCTCGTCATTTCTTTACTGATTTTATATTTATATGATATGGTTTCATTTTATATTAATATGATATGGTTTCGACACTGTCATACAAATGACATTTAAAGGTGTATAATAACAGCACGTTATGGCATACATTATAACCATAACGTCAAATAAAAGATCTAATAAGACCTAACAGCACGCGGAGGCGTCAGTGGTGTAGCGGTTAGCATGGTTGCCTTCCAAGCAGTCGATCCGGGTTCGACTCCCGGCTGACGCATGTTCTCTTTTTTTTTTTTTTTTTTTTTTTTTGGGGGGGGGGGGTGGATTTAATTTAAAGGGTATGCAAAATACTTAACTTTGTGCAAAGACCCTGCATATAATAAGACGGTGCTCTCCCATTGACCTCTATAGTATCATGGAAAATAGCAGCTGAGGTACCTGGATTAAGTACTTGCCTTGCAGCAAGTAATGGGAAGTAAATGAAATTGATGGCTTTGATTTTATTTCTGATTTTTTTATTTTGCTACTGATTTTTTTTCATAAATTCATTAACTTTAGTACTTTCCTGTTTTGTTTACTAGTGCTACAGCTAGATTTAGCGAAATTCGCTCTTTTTAAAGACGCATGAATTCTAACTTTATATATAACTTCACTGCAAAAATGAGTTTTTGACAAGTTAAGATATTGTTTGTTAAATTGGTAACAGCTTCTCTCAATTTCTTGATTTTAAACGCAATGAAATTATGTAAGCGCCAGAATATTATCTCTGACTTTTAAATGCAACTTAAGAATATTCCTTCCAATTTTTGAGATCTCGAGATGGTCTCGGTTTGGAAAAAATAGAAACTTGCTTATTTCGGACATCAAATTGGGTAAAATGGAAACCCATCAGCCAGCCCTACATCATTAAAATACTTTTTTGTACTAAAGACGGTTGTCGTGATGAGATTCTGACATCAATAGAACTTTAAGTGAACGATAGGTAAAGATATATATTTTTGCAATTTCCACAAAAACATTTTCAACTTTTGAAGCAGTACAATTTAAGGAGCGGGATTGGGGTGGCGAAAACACTCATTCAGCACAGTTAAATTAAATGAGGGTTTATATCCATGCAAGATAAATTATATTGGCAAATATGTTGTTAATAAATCTGGAAGATATGTCCTGTTTATAATTACCATGTTCTGAAGTGGTTATATGTGTCAATATTGTGTTCATGAATAAGCCACTATTGGTAAATTTTGGTCTGTGTTATCAGAAAATAAACTAATAGGTTCTCATACTATTCCTTAAATCCACACTTTAAAGTTACTGTCGATGTAGAGTTTGAGCAGACTTCTTTCAATCTTTCTTGGCAAATTGTCAAAATATTTGTTTCTTGAAAAAGTTTAAAGACCAAATCATTTAAATTGTTTGATACTTTGAATCCAAATAATTACAAAACTGATATAATAGAAAATAAAGAACATTCCCAAAGTTTACAAATAAGAATAAACTGTAACATGACAGTTTTTTATTAGATTAATTTTTGTGATGGACCATTGTGGGTAGGATAGTTCAGTGGGTATGTTTCAAATTTTACAACGAGCAAACCATATGTTAGTTGTTGAACGACTATAGCTGTTCAGTTGTTTATTGACCATATTTTGATGGGTGATCTGGGTCAATAAATTCGCTTAAAACATCTTATATATGATTACCACATGCTGTTCACGAGTCACCTATATCTCGATATTAATCAGGAACCTTTGCAATATTTAGCCAGGTGACCTCATATGAAACACATGTGGCAAACCAGAATTCACTGATCTCATCCGGTGTCCTTAAGCTGGGAAATGCTCTTCCTAACCATTGAACCTTCAAACAAAAGATTTTATCCATAAATTGAAGTGCATATTTAGGAATTTGGAGTTTTCCGAACTGGAAAGGCCTACAAGACAATATGGAATTTAATTGAATGTAAAATGTTTGAGCAACCATTCGCACGTCAAGACTCTTATCCGGACATAGTCGCTTCCAGTCTGAATTCTTTGGTTCTATTATAATATTGGTGCCGTGGACCAGTGTATATGTGGCATCTACATGGCTAAATAGACATATTATGTCAAATTCGTCAGGCCCATAACAACGCGTCCCCTCAGCCATACTTCCAGAGAGGAAATGTTCAAATTTCATAAATGGTACCACACTTCTTGCAATGCAGTTTGATAAATAATCAAAAAGTTGGTTAATAGCCACCACAATGTCATCGACTTCCTCTTCCTGAATGTACAGCAATTCTTTACATTTTTGCACTAATCTGGTTATATTTGATTTATCTTTTGTATAACCCCGCCTGTATAATGGCAATTTTGATGAGGCCTGTTCGCGAATCCAACACCAGTCACTACGCGTGTTCATGGACCCATATACAAGCCCATGTGCGTTATCTCTTACGTTGTCAGAACAGTCTATATCCAGCTTACGGATCCAGGAATCAAGGTTTGCTTTTCGTAGAAAGTCTTGCATAGATGCACCTTCAGATTTACACTTCTTTATACTCAACTGAATGACAGACGGTGACAACTTTCTACCAAGTTTTTCAATCCCGGTAAACATTTTTGGTTTGGAAAACGTTTTATAAACGTTTTTTGTGAAACCTAAAAAACCTTCAAAAAACGTTTTATTTTCGTTATATATGAAATGCTAGAAAACGTTTTTTTGGGACCGTTTTTTTGAAGGTTTCAAATGAAACCTTTTCCGAACCATTTTGACGGGGTTTTGACAATAAAATTCTGAAACCCTTTTTTGTGATCCTTAAAAAATAATCATTTGTAACGTCCATTTACGACTATTGATCATTCAAACAACACTACAAGACACCAGTCTGCAACTGAACATTCGTACTTACCTGGGATTGAACCTGGGACATCTGGCATGCTGCGCGTCGACCTTACCTCTACGCCACCACGCATCCGATTAACTGTGAACTATTCGGCTACCAATATCTTGTTTCTATGCGATCCCCAACAATTGATTTTAACATTTTTCTGTTTTTAGTGGTGCTTTTAAAATTATTTTCTTGATAAAAAACAATGCATTTTGCTTTCATAGTGGTTATTTGCTTAGGATTAGTTGATCGAGGCAAATAATATTCTTAGCTAGCGATATAGAAAGCACGTAAGTTGACGTCATTATATTACTATATCATTTTTATATAGTAATATAATAACTAAAATCAAATAAGTTATACCTATAAGTCAATATTAGATACTAAAATTATATATTTTATCTTTATTAGTATCTAAAATTTGCCAATTTATTTGAAAATGGTATTCAGTACATGTGGTTTCCCATGATGCTCCAATACACGACACCCAATAATATTGATTTTTCATAATGCTCCAGTACAAAACGTTTGATTTTGGTTTAAAAATAGTTCCCCCTGAAACGTTTCGAAAAGGTTCTACAAAAAACGTTTTACTTTGGTATCCAAGAACACAAAGGTTTTATAAACGTTAATAAAACGTTTCAACCAAAAACGAACCTTAAAAAACGTTTCCATGTTTACCGGGATTATTTCCGTTTTACATTTGTTAGTAACAGCTAGCTGAAACGGTGTTAGGGCTCTACACTTAGCATTTAAATCAGGGTTATATTCTAAAGCAATAGATAATTTCTCCACTGAGTTTCTCTGTACCATGCAATGTATTATAGTTTCATTGTTTGCTAATGAGTCATTAATGTTTGCGCCACATTCTAGCAGCCTGCGAAACACGTATGGTGAACAAAACGTTGCTGCAACGGCTAAGCTTTGTGCCGATGCCGTGACTAATCCCGGTACTTTAAGCAGGAGCTCTAGCAGTTCATATTCACTTTCTAAGATATCAATATCAAAAGTATTATGTATGTCATCTCTTAAAAATAAATCCAAGGCACTACAGACATGTTCATCAAGCAGTGATGCACAAGTTTCAATTTGGGAATGTTTGAGCATTACATGGAGAATATCGCATTTAATCTTATGATGCTTTATTGTGGAATTGTAGACAAGTTCGTAAAGTACACTTCTTCATGACCATGGCCTTATGGTAAGGTTGCACTTTGGGTGCTTTAAGAAAAGCCTGGCAGCCAACACCGAGTTAGCAAGCTGGTATATCACATGTAAAGACCAGCTAATTTCAAATATGTTTTTGTCACACTTTGGATGATTAAGTATCATCGATATGAGAGCTTAGTACCTTTGTTCGCCACTATCTCCAGCCTTGATATGGATGCAACCAAACGTCATCCCCACTGTGTAGGCAGACTCCCCTTTCCGAGCGTACTTTGGACCAATATACTGAGGATCACGTAACATTTGCTCAGCCAAATTTTAGCAAGAACGGCTTGCTTGAGATCCATTAATTTGACAGATGAAAATTTTCCACGAGGCTGACTTTTAGCACATCCCATTACGTATTCTTAAGTTGCAATTAAAGTACATTATCCATTACTTAATTCATTCTATCTGTTAAGCAGTAACTGTAGAGATAAACTATTCAGCATGCTACTTCCTATTGAATTTCATTGTGACGAACTATAGACGTGTTTTAAACAACATCTTTTTATTTTGGTTTACAATCCCTACAAATCAGTATACCTGGAAATATTTTTGAAGGTACAAGATTTTTTCTTTTCTACGGATCAGCAAGTCTTTCGTACTTAAAGATGCTGAACCCAATACAAAACCAAGGCCTTCGCCTCTGCCTTAACGCTTTCAGAACGTCACCTGTGGAAAGCCTTCAGGTTGAATCAAATGAACAACCATTAGATATCCAACGAATCAAACTTTCAATGCAATATGCAATTAAACTATACGCAAATAAGGAAAACCCGACCCATAAGGCAGTGTTCGAAAAAGACCATTCAGAACTCTTAAGCACACGCCCTAGGGTTATCGCACCCTTTGGCACTAGAATCCGTAACCATCTTAATAATGCTGGAATCAAAGTTGAGCAAATTGCAAACTTAAAAGTTTCAAAATACCCAACATGGAAAATACAAAGGCCAACCATAAACAAAACTCTGACAAACTTTTCCAAAGACACAACAAATGCTGAAGAGTTCAAAGTTAGGTTTGCTGAGATAAGGGAAACTTACCCTCGTCACATTTCATATACACGGACGGATCTAAACTCAATAACAAAGTTGCTGCCTCAATAGTTACAAAATCGAATACCCTGAAAACAAGAATACCAAACGGCTCCTCCATCTTTTCCGCGGAGGTTCGGGCACTCCAACTAGCCATGGAAATCGTCAAGATTAGTAGGTACAAAAACTTCCTTATCTGTGTCGATTCCTTATCGGTCTTACAATCACTAGAAAATCTGCAGGTGTCGAACACGATAATTTTAGACCTAATAGAACGTTATGAAAGGGCAATCAAACAAGGCAAATCCGTAGTGTTTTGCTGGGTGCCAAGCCACGTCGGCATATCGGGTAATGAAGCTGCGGACCAGGCAGCAAAAGAGGCGCTAAACTACAACATATCCGACCTTCTCATACCATACTCCGACTTTAAACCCCATATCTCAAGCTATGTAAAAAACCTTTGGCAACAAAAGTGGAACGAACAAAGAAATAACAAACTGTTACAAATCCAACCAACAGTTGGACAAAAGCAGCTAGCTTTTGGCAATATTCGCGACACAACGGTTATGCATAGAGCCCGAATCGGGCATACATACATCACCCACAGATATCTTTTGAGAGGCGATGCGCCGCCAGAATGTATTGGTTGTCAAGAACGTTTGACTGTAAAACATATTCTACTCAATTGCGTAGACTTTCAGAACATTCGTTCACGCTACTACAGTGTGAATTCCATGAAAGACCTTTTTACAAAGGTAACACCAAGCAAAATTATTTCTTTTTTAAAAGAAATTCACCTGTACAGCAAGTTTTAAATTAAATTTAGTTGGTTTTAGATTATACACTACTTTTTTGTCTATTTTAATTGATCTTAGTTTCAACTGAGTTTTCCAATAGCAACAGAACTGACACAATATGACCCTAACGGGTTGCTCGTGTCGCTAAACCAATCAATCAATCAATAAATCAATCTTTTCTGCGCAGCATCGAGAATATTAAAATATTATTTTGAATTTACGTCATTACTTCATTGTTTTTGAGGGTGTTGATTTTCGTGCGTTTCTGTGACTAAAAAATATATACATTAGCCGAAGCTGGATAGACTGTTTGAAAGAAGATACACCAGCTCCTACACTACAGGCATCTACGCTTGTTTACTTGACAGTAAGCAATCACTACAACAGTTAAGCTTGTAGTACATCGGGACATTATATCGAAAATAATTAAAATATATGAATGTATGTATCCCTTAGGCAAATGGTTCCATGGGCGATATGCGCCTTATTGTGTCAGTAAAAAAATGAAAAAACAAAACAAAACGAACAAACAAGAACGGATAAAAACAAGCAAATTCTTCACCTAATGTCTACCTTTATTGTTTTATTAACAGGGTATGTACCTGTAAATCTAATCATATGCAACTATCACAAAAACTGTTGATATTTTCCGAAAAAAAAATCAAAATACTTAATGCATGTATCTGTTTGATAAGTATTTCCAGGGCCGACATCTGACTGCAGTGTGTCAGCAAAAAAAGTAATGCCTATTTTTGTCGTTATTTTCTCAATAGAGATGGCTCAAAATCTAATCATATGCTAGATTACAGCTAATACAAAGCACTAGATTCCATGTGTTTCTCGTACGACCTTCACAGATTGGTAATTAATTAAAAACTAACTAAAACGCTTTATTAATTACTTAAAATAAGCAATGTCATAGTGTTAACTGCAGCTGAAACGGTGGTTGTCTGAGATTTGTACCTCAACTAAAAATTTGTTCTGTTCGTTTTAGCAGAAAAAAGGGGATACATAAATCTTTTAAAAACGGGGCTCGTCCTTAACTTGAACACTCGGCCTGTCGCACCCAAACCAAGAATCACACTGCTACATCAATGAGCTTTGGGTGGCGTAATCGATTTCCTTTAATCCACCTGAATTCTGAATTCTTTTCTACATTAAAAGACAGTATATGTAATGCTTTCACATAACTAACAAATAGAAAACTGTTATTTTTGTTACTTTCACCAGTTCTTTTTAAATAATAAGAATGTGGAAGTTATCTAGTGAAATTGAATTAATTTCAATTAAAATTTTTTTCTTAGCCATTATAAACACAAGTGATAAAACCTTTTTTATCTGGATAATCCTTAAAAATTAACTTTTGGCATGTTGAGAAATCTAGTGGTTTATTCATGTCTCAATTAAACTGTGTTTTTTGTCAAACACTTTAGAAATAGCATTCGTTAGTAAGGAAATCACTGTTTCGAAGGTAATTATGTCAGCACTCAACAGCACCGGCACTTGCGTGTTTTTTTTCTAACCTAAAGCTATTGCCATTAGGGAATTGTATCAAAAAGCAATAAAAATATATAACGTATGTTTTCCTTTGATAAAGTTCCATGGCTTACATCTGACAGTATTATGCCAACAAAAATTCTTCCTCTATAGCCTTTTTATTGATGGAATATATAAAGAAAAGAAGAAAAAGAAAGAAAGAATACATAGTCTTCTCCAACTGTCTTTCTATTTATAAGTTATATGACTGTACGTCTGGTAATTTGGGGAAGTTCATGCCAATTGCAAAATTGCATAGCGGTGCTCCCAATACTGGCGCAGAAACACTTGTTTCAAATTGTGATTTGATGCAAACCTGAAACCAAAACTAGGACTGAATTTGAACTCAGATGCTGTCTCCCTTACTGCTTTGAGGAACGGTTCTAAGAAACAGTTCTGTCCATTTAAGCAGATAAAAAGACGATGCAAAAATCCTTTCAAAACAGGGCTCGGCCGGGATTTGAACCCGGGACCTCTCGCACCCTAAGCGAGAATCATACCCCTAGACCAACGAGCCGTGCTGCACTACAGCGATTTTATATTCATATTAATCTAACATGCATTACTTTGGTTCGGGCACTTTAGTGCATTATCATAATTTAATAAAAATACATAGTCCATTATGTAAACAAATCTGAGAAAGAACACACAAAACGTGTTCATTGTAGAACTTGGGTTAGTTAATATGGCTGTATAACATAAAGCTTTATTTATTGTAATATTTAAGCAAAGTGGTCAGTATAGCGACATTTGGTTGCCACATTATTTTTGAAAAAGCTTACTTCATAATTGCCAGAATGTGTATAAAGGAAGTAGAAGTACTTTGAGTGGTTCATGCGCCAGTGAGATGCGCACTGCCATACTCTTACAGTGTTAAAAGTAGGGTGTAAATAAGAGTTCTGCCCCACTTTTGGGGTAGAACTCTTAGAGTTCTGCCCCACTTTTGGGTAAGAGTTCTGCCCCACATTGTGGATAAGAGTTCTGCCCCGCATTGCGTTCTGCCCCAGTTGTAAGAGACGAGAGACGGTACGAGAGACGGTACGATAGAGTGTGACGAAAGAAAACGTCATATGATGCAGGGATGATGCAAGGATTGCGATAGCGAGCGATTGCGAGCGAAAAGTGTGTTTCCGGTGGAAGGATTGCGAAAGGTTGTACGTTGTGTGTAGAATGGTATAATGGTATGGGGGGCTTGTGAAAAAAAGCCGAGACGTCTCGAGTGAAAGGGTGTGTGTGTGCCGAGACGGGTGCCGCATAATGTGTGAAAGGTCAGACCACCCCCCCACCCCTCCCCAAGAATCTGTGTTGTCGACCACCCCCCCCCACCCCTCCCCAAGAATCCTTGTCGACCACCCCCCCCACCCCTCCCCAAGAATCTGTGTTGTCGAACACCCCCCACCCCTCCCCCCAGAACTCATATATAAGTGAGGCTGTTGTCAGTGTAGCCACCAGAGGTACACACACACAAAGAGGTACACAAGATGAACTCGCCAGCTATTGCCATAGATGACCTGAGCCGTTTCGAAGCGAATGAAGTAGTTAGGATTGTGATGCCGTTGACGGATAAGAAGGCAAAGGCTGAAGCAAAGGCTGAGATGAACTATGCTTTGGAGGAAGCTTTACAGTTTCCATCGGCAGTGGCGGCAGTGGCGGCAGTGGGGGCAGTGGCTCCGGTGGAGGAGAAGAAGACAGTGAGAGTGCGGAGGAAGAACGGAGAGATGGTGACGCTAACAACGGAACGTTACAAGTGCTGGGTGTGGTTGGAGTATGAGGGGCAGCCGCACAATTGCCCGGTGAAGCACAACGCCCCGCGACATTACTGTTGTAAAACGTGTGGTGGATTGCTACCCTACAAGTTCACAGCGAGATTGCTAGGACAGGAGTCGTGCACAGATTGCTGGTGGTGCGGGGCAACGCTGAAGAACTTTGGTTATTATAACTTTCATCCGTTCCGATGCTCGAGGAGGCCGTTTACAATGAATCAATTCTACCGCTACCAGTGCGACTGCGGAGAGCCAACGTGTTGGTGAAGATCATGGACGGAGGGGGGGGGTACATCAGCGCTGTGTTGAACGTTTTGAACTTTAGACATTTTATTAGTTTGTGAATGACATTTGCATTTTTTTAACGTTAAATTGTTTAATATATTTTATCACAGACTCTATGTGTTTATAGTGTTGCGAGTTCATCTTGTGTACCTCTTATGTTTAACGTTTTTTTTTTGGTTATCTTTTTAGCATTTAACGTTAAATTGGTTTAATTTTTATTTTTTTTACATTTAACGCTAACTTGTTTAATATTGTATGAAACTATTTGTGGTTTATCTTATAGTTAAGTGGAAAAAGTATTGTTAGATGTTGAGAAGCAAGAATAAAAATTGTTTTTACTTTCAAAAAGCCTCTTTGTGTGTGTGTATATAAAAGGGGAGGGGGGGAAACATCACATCAGTCTTTCGTAGTTGACGGCGGTAGCGGCAGCAAGCAGCGGCAGCAAGCAGCGGCAGCAAGCAGCAGCAACAAACACCAATGGCTATGAATTCAGACACATCAGTGTTTTGTCATGAGTGCAAACGGACATTTCCATTTCTGGACTTGTATGTGGCACATACATGTAAACCAGCAAGGTTGAAACGTGCTATAGAAGAGCTTGTTCAGCAGATAGAAGTGAAGAGACAAAAGACGATGGAAGATAGCATTATCAGACCTGATCCGTTCCTCTGCGGTGAATGTGTAAAGATATTTCCATCTATGGAAGCGTTTGACACACATGTATGCAGGATGCTTCCAAAGACAGTACAAGTAGGGAGAGGGAGAAGAGTGAGTCTTGGTGAAAATGCACAGGAAAGACGGTTTGAGCCTGAAGATGGATCGGATTTATTACTTGAAATGCGGCAACAAGAGAATCGGATTAAGAGACATTTGTTGGAGACCTTAAACCATGGCATGAAATGGTACATTGTCGTGCATGCACGCTTCAAGAAACTGACGGCGAATGCTGAAGGTGTGATGGTAGAACAAGTGGATAATGCTTTTATCAGCAGTCGAACCTATATAGCTTACAACCCAGAGGATATTGAACAGGACTTGCCAGAAGCCTATAAAGAATTGTTTACCAAGTTTGATGAACATGAGCGACAAGGGTCTGGCTGGGTGTTGGATAACATCCTGTATATTGAAGTGCATACAGCTACATCAGCACCTCTGGAAGCGAGCAGTTATATCAAACTGCCGAAGAGAGTGAAGGATACAAAGGGTGTGTTAAACATTAAGAATAAAGACAACAAGTGTTTCTTATGGTCAGTATTGGCTCACCTTCACCCTTCAACAAGCAATAACCCATAGCGTGTGCATCTATACAAGGTATTTGAGAATGAATTGAAGGTGGAAGGCATGACATTTCCGACACCGACGAAGGACATTCCAAAGTTTGAAAAGGAGAATGATGTGTCCATCAACGTGTTTGGATATGAACAGGATGTCGTTGTTCCGATACAACTGAGTCGAAACACCAGCAGCGCTAGCAGCGCTAGCAGCGCGAGAGAAATCAACTTACTTTTGATTAGCAATGACAAGACAAGGCATTATTGTCTCATCAAGAATTTCAGCAGACTGATGGCTTATCGTACCAAGTATAATGGAGCAATGTTTTATTGTTTCAACTGCCTTCACGGGTTTAAGCGACAAGATCTGTTAGACAAGCATCGCGAAGTGTGTGGCAAGCATGGAGCGCAACGTTTATCATTTCCCAAGGAACCCTTTATCAAGTTCAAGAATGTAGCCAAACAACAGCGAGACCCTTTTGTGATTTATGCCGACTTTGAATGTTTCACGAAAAAGCATGAAGAAGTGAGGTACCAGCATCATCGTCCAAACAGCTTTGCCTATGTGGTTGTGAGCCAGTATGAGACACGCGCCCCAGTCCTGTATCGAGGAGACAATGCTGTGAAAGTCATTTTAGACCATATGGTGACTGAGCGTGATCGTATTGTGCACGGTTTACAACAGCCAAAGGAGATGGTGATGACTCGCGCAGACAAAGAGGATTTCAGGACTGCGGCCGACTGCTACATTTGTCATGAGCCTCTAGGAGCAGATCGTGTGAGAGATCATGATCATATCAATGGCAAATACCGTGGAGCTGCACATAGTGAATGCAATTTACAATTTCGATTTCGAAAGGATCAGCAGGGGGATAAAGATTCGTTTATCATCCCTGTCTTTTTCCACAATTTGCGAGGCTATGACAGTCATTTGATCATGGAGGAAATTGGAAAGTTCAAAAATGAAACGCTTACGGTCATTCCCAACACCGTTGAGAAATATATTGCATTCACCATGAGCAATCTGAAATTTACGGACAGCTTTCAGTTCATGAGTACGTCTCTACAGAAGTTGGTCTCCAACCTGGCGGCAGAAGGGAAAGAGAACTTTTATCACATGACCTCTCACATTCACGATAGCGACCAGCAAGAGTTACTGTTGAGAAAGGGAGTGTACCCCTACGATTACGTGGATGAGCCATCCAAGTTTGCTGAAACACAACTGCCGTCCAAGGACAAGTTTTACAGTCAGCTTAGTGAAGAAGGCATTAGTGATGAGGATTATGCACATGCACAGAAGGTGTGGGAGACATTCCACTGCATTACATTTGGCGACTACCATGACTTGTACCTGAAATCGGATGTGTTACTGCTGGCTGACGTGTTTGAAAACTTTCGTCACGTATGTCTCAACACCTATGAATTGGATCCTGCCCACTACTATACAGCGCCAGGCTTGTCGTGGGATGCGATGTTAAAAGCGACAAAGGTGAAGTTGGAATTGATCAATGACATTGACATGTACCAAATGGTTGAACAAGGCTTACGTGGAGGAATATCTGTCATCACACACAAGTATGCGAAAGCAAATAACCCCTACGTAGCAGAGTATGATCCCACGAAACCGACCCATTACCTGATGTACCTGGATGCGAACAACCTGTACGGCTGGGCCATGTCACAAAGCATGCCGGAAAGTGGATTCATGTGGGTGAACGAGCCAGAATCCATTGACTTCATGGAAGTGGATGAAGATGACGAGATTGGCTACATTTTAGAAGTGGATTTGGAATACCCACAGACCATTCATGATCGTCATAATCACTACCCAGTGGCTCCAGAGCGGAAATGTGTGAAGGTGGGAGAATTGTCAGAACATAGTGAGAAGCTACGGAAAGATCTCAACATGAAAGGCAAACTTAGTGAAAAGCTTATTCCCAACTTGTGTGACAAGAAGAAATATGTACTTCATTATAGAAATTTACAGCAATATGTGTCACTGGGATTGGAAGTTACGAAGGTGCATCGTGCCATCATGTTTGCACAGAGCAAATGGTTAGCGAAATACATCTCGTTGAACACGGAAAAGAGAAAGTTGGCCAAGAACCCGTTTGAGAAAGATTTTTTCAAATTGATGAACAACTCTGTGTTTGGCAAAACCATGGAAAATGTGAGAAAACGCATCCATGTGGAACTCATTCACCAGGAAAAGCGGTTCAAGAAAGTTGTAGCCAAACCGTCATTCCACCAATTTAGAATTTTCAACGAAGATTTGACCGCGGTACATTTACACAAAGTGGATTTGCTTCTGGATAAGCCCATTCAAGTCGGCTTCACCATTCTCGACCTCAGCAAAGTGCTCATGTTTGACTTTCATTACAACTACATCATGACCAAGTATCCCGACGCCAAGTTGTTGTTCAGCGACACCGACAGTCTATGTTACGACATAGAAACGGATGATATCTACAAGGATATGCAGGAAGATGCCGACTTGTTCGACACAAGTGACTATCCCCCCAATCATTTCCTGCATTCCAACGTGAACAAGAAAGTGCTTGGGAAAATGAAAGATGAGACGGCAGGCATTCCCATTGAAGAGTTTGTTGGACTTCGGCCGAAAATGTACAGCATGATGTATGGTGGGAAAGAAAAACATACGGCTAAAGGTATCACTTACGCGTGTCAAAGACGGATGAAACATGAGCAGTATAAGGACAGTTTGTTCAACCAAACGCAGATGATGGTGACAGGACACACCATTCGAAGCTATGACCACCAGATTTTCTCGGAGAAGTTGAGGAAAGTAGCTCTCTCCCCCTTTGATGATAAGCGATACGTGTTGAATGATGGCTATTCCACTTTGGCGCATGGGCATTACAAGGCAGCAGCCAGGGCGGCGGCAGCCAGGGCGGCCGGGACGGCCAGGGCGGCGGCGGCAGCAGCAACAGTATAAAAGGGGGGGGGGGGACTCTCACCACAACTTCAGAGTGAGAGTGAGCTGAGGGTGAACATGAAGAGATCTGCAACAACAACGGATATGGATACTCTAGCAGATACGGTGAAAGACTTGAACGTGAAAAATCCCACCACCGCCACCACCACCACTATAAAGAAATTAAAAGTGGAGACGGCGACGGCGGCACCACCACCACCACAGTCGTGGGATGGAATGCTTTCTCTAGGCAATGGAAAGTATATCAAGATTATGAAACAAAGCGATGAAGGTGTGGTGAACATTTGCAAGTACCTCAGAGATGAGGGGACTGGAAGGAACCGTCCTACGAAAAAGGGTATCTTGCTGACCATACCTGAATGGAAAATGTTGAAGAAGCAGGTGAAAGAAGTGGATAAAAGGCTTCGCAGACAAGACGACAACGCATAACCAGGTAACCCCCCATCATGAATGCACTCATGTTAAACGATGGTGTTTACCTTAAAGTCAATGAGAGGAATGAAGTGATGATGGGTTCTCGGAGATGTTCTGCTTATCAGTTTAAACCTGAAGTGTGGAAAGACTTTAAAAACATACCGCTTGAAGCTGGGTTTAAACGCAGACTTGAAAATAAACTGGAAGTGACAGTGGCTGAATATGATTCTAACATACGTGTGACATTCTGTAGAAATCTTTTACAGGATTATCCAAAGGATTATAAGGGAGTTGTGCCAGACACACCCTATGCACAGTTGATCTTCTTTGATATCAAGAACTGGCGCGCAATCTTACGATTCCTAGAAGCTATACAGCATCCACTGTTCGACATCCTCCGAGTATAAAATACACACACACACGAGACGAGATGGAAGACGACTATTTGATGGATTATGAACCCATGACATATGGGTTCTCCTATCTGAGAAACTTATGTGATGACATTGTGTTACGGCATTTTGGACAGTATCTCGTCCTATCGCTTGATGACCAATCCGTGTTGAAAGATCACCTAGACAAGTTGAGAATACCCGGCTTTCTCCTAGCAGTCTCGGATGAATTAGAAGTGCGTGTGACTGAGAACGGTCTAGACGTGTTTGTACAATTTCGCCAATATGACGAGCTTACAGAAGGCTGCGACATCATCACCCTCAGCACCGTGGAATGGAACGCGCTGTTGCACGCATTGGATTGGGAAGAATCTTCTGCTTGAATTCAAAGAGGATGGAATACAACTCAAGCGGGGTACCAAATCCATTGAGGTGACACAGCCTATGCGGCTGATGCGGCTGATTCCGCTGATGGACATGGAAGAAGGATATGAACTGAAACTGCCTGAACATGAAACTGTTAAAGTGATAAAGTTTGGTGATGTGTGTTATGTGAGCTTTCATAGCATTTACAAACGTGGATGTAATGTCTATGATACCTATATTAATTTAAATTGTAATGAATGGCATGCATTGATCCATGTATTGAGAGAGAGAGAACTGTAAAAAAAAAGTAGTTGGTAGATAAGAAGTGGAAAAAACAATTATTCAACAACTTAACTTAACTTAACTTAACTTAACTTAACTTAACCACACGCCGATGATATCGGCGTTTGTAATGAGATGGAATTATACATATAGTCCTTTCTTAAAAACGTTTCTAAACGCTCACAGGGTCTTTGTCATAATACACTGCCACCCAATGCTCTCCTGGTTCATCTTGATCGTCGGTGTTGATGACATAGGCACCACGTTGTAAAGACGGTGGTAACTGGTCCATGGCAAACACACCTTGAAACAAGTCTTTGGTCGCGGCATCATGGCTCAGGATAGCTTCAATCTGCTTCGTGTTCATGACTGGTAGTCGAATTGGATGCTACGATTGGCACTGATCTCAATAATGTTGTCAAATTCAGCATAGACGATGACATTGATGGTAGGTTGCAAAGCCCTAGCAAAGTTCATTTCTAGCCGCAAATTCCCATGCTTGATCAGGGGAAAATGATCAGCTCCATCATAATCCGGTGTTAAGTCGAACGAAAATAAAGAATACCCTCTAGGCCAATCTTCCCTTTTTATAATGGAGCTTTTCTCACCATTCAATCGGTCAAACGATTTGTAAAGCGTTTCAAAAGCGTCTAGGTACTTGTCCTGTGGAATGTCAAGCTTGAGCTGTTTGGACAGGACTGGTTCACCATCCGTGTACAGTTGCATATAGTTCAGATCAAAATGTTTGAAATCATATGGATTCCTCGCGACTGACCCACCAAAGGCTTCGTTATGAACCAGACCAATGACAATGCGATGTGGCAATTGACCCAAAAAGATGTTGTCTTTCACAAAAGAGCGGAATGGCCAGGACTTTACATTCTTTTCTAGTGATGATGATCTTGGCAGGACTTTTCAGCAATGCGTCTGTATGCCCTAACTGAATGCCTGGACTCACCCTCACTTTGCGAATGGTTAAAAATGCCTCTTTCACTTCTACCTTATAGGTATTATCTGCAGCCATCAATACATAATCATCTTTCTGTCTATGGAAACGCAACTTCAAACTGATGCCATTCGGAAGATAGCGATCCTGCTCAAACAAATCTATCCTTAAGCCACCTGACAGCATAAACTCACGGCTGAGACGTGTATGCAAATAACGATGGTGTAAGCCATTGTTTCCTTGCTCAGCTAGATCACTACCGTCGGCATTGACATGAAACCCGGATACATAGCGTTCATGATTAGGCCTTTTCACCTCATGACTATTCATCGACCCAGCAGTATCCTTGTACATGAGCCGTAGAGAGCGCTCGGAATGGAGACTTTCTTCCGAATCATGGATGAGATGCGAGATCATGCTGGTATACCCATGGGTGTTGTTACTATGAGATACCAACCGATCATTCAGAAACAATTCAATATTAGACCATAGCCCGTTAAACACATCATTGATGCAGGAGACCTGGTCCTCTGGGCCACACGCTGTTCCATCGGCCTTTACAATGCGGCATACAATATGAAGTTTGCTGTTCTTTAAATCCAGATATTCTTCTGTACTCGCAGGAATGTAGAATTCTATGGGAGCACCCTCTCTAATGGTCGTCAGTGGTTGATAGTCAACATTATAACTTTTCTCTACAGCCGTTTGCGTCGGCGGTACGTGAAACCATTCCAATGGTGAAAGACTGCATTCACACGAATGATTGTGAATGAGAGACATGATTTCTTTCTAAAAGATATCTCTTTTATGCTTTTTTGATGTTATCCGTCTAGCTGTTTTTCGTCTTCTAGCACGTTTCATCGGTTGCACTCTCTTTTTATGTACACCACCACCAAACACACGCTGTGCTACTCGGCCCGTAACATCTTTCGCAACATTCTTTGCAGCCTTCTTAAGATGTGGCGCAACGATCTTAGCCCCAGCCTTAAGTAGCGGAATAGCTCTACGAGCCAATGATCCCAGTATTGAACCAATACCATCCCCATATTGAATTCGCGCTCCTTTGAATCCTGGCAATTCTCCACCCACTTGTCGAAGAAAGTGGTTGCGATATGCAGACGGATCGTGTGTGTAGGCTTTCATAGTGCTTTTGGTCGAAAATGGAGTTTACACATCACCTTTCCAGTTTGAAATGGAACAGTATGGCCTGTGTCGTCCTTTATATTCATCTCTATCATGTCAAATTTGGATGTGTTTACAGGAACATAGTGCGGTTCATTGTACGTTTTCATAACAATCTCACCATCATGGCCTTGTATCCCAACAGAACGTAGCAAAGGCACATAATAATCCCCAACCACTTGTGGTTCACAAATGCTACAATACACATACAGTGTATAAAACCCCTGTTTCACATCAGCTTTATGGTCAGCTCTACATGTTTCAGTATACCAGTGATCTGGGATAAATCCTAAAATCTCAGCTAATCCAGTGGAGAAGGACACTTCAAAACTCTCATTGAGAAATAGAAACACACGTCGTCTAATTCTATCATACTTTAGCCGAATAACAGAATTATTAGCTTCTTCTTCTCCTCCTCCTGTAAGGTCCTCGGAGTTAGCCACTTCTTCATTCACTGCCTGACATAGTTCTTGTATGGTTCTGTAGTACCCATGAGGAATATCGATAGTGCCAAATGTATCTATGCGTCGATACTGAATAGAATAGTCCATTCTATGTCTCATCGTTGACCATGTATGTGGATATTGAATTTCAGCTAGAGCCACTTCATATCGTCCATTCAGATAGATGGTTCGAGGCATACGAATTTGATAATTCGAAGCCTTGTTGTTGGGATAATAATTCATACTCGCATTGCTAGGCAAAGTAATGTAAAAGCTTGTCGACTCCATGGTGGTCAAATGGTATGGGTGCGTCGTCGCCGTTGCCTATATACCTCATCAGGTACCTCAGGACAGCGCGGGCCATTCGACCAAGTCTCATCCTCATTCACATGGTCTTTTATTTCTCCTTCACAACACGCACTTGTACATCGGATCTTCACGGGAATAGTCACGGGAATAGTCTCTTCCTGGCCACCACCACCACAACACCATAGCTCTTTTGTTAAAACTTTTCCCATCCTTTAGGAAACTGTCTTTGCTGACGCTGGTTCATTTCTGTGGCAATGTCTTCACGAGTGGTCTTTTTACTAAACGTCGTTTTTGGAATATTCGCATCAACAATTTCCTGGATAAACGGATGCCAGCCATGGGGTGGGGTTAGTATGGTTCGGTCTTTTCTTCTTGTCGCCACCAATGCTTCTTTCATCAAATCAATCATGTTAGAATTTGTAATGATCTCGCCCGTTTTCAACACAAGTTCATTCTTCTCTGTCCCTGTCGTACCATGTTTCTTCAGTTCTGCTAAAAGTTGTATTACTTTTCCATGATAGATAGGTTGAAAATGACTTAACACTCGCTTTTCTAGTGGTGGTGCTGGTGCTGGTGTTGATGAGCGCCGCTGTTGCTGGGACTGACTTGTTCGTAGATGACGGCCAAGAAGTTGAGACATTTCCATGGCCTTTTCACGTGTTCGTTTCCCACGTAAAAGTGTCTTGACTTTTGTTTTGATGGCACCTCCCCCTTCTTTTTCTAACAACAGTTTGTATTCCTGTTCAGGAATGAGAACCATTTTCATAGCATGCTTCATTTTAACAGCAGCTTGGCTAGCAAGGGCAATGCAAATCTAGCAATCACTCCAATGAATCCTCCTTTCTGATTCACCAACTTCTTTTTTCGTCGAAGGGATATCTTCTTGTCTGCCAGAGTACGTAGGGTATGACGCTCATGCTGGAATACCTTATACCGTTTTGAGCTTAAGGGTAAATGTCCCCTTAATATATTCAAACAAATTTCAAACAAGCTCGTTAATTCCTCCTTCGTAGCTTGCTTTAGCAAGGATTTACGCCGTCTAGGCCCACTCCGTGCAAGCAAATGAAGAAAAGGCTGGTTCGTTCGAATGCGTTTAGACATCTTGACTGTGAATGGTTAAATGACTTGGTTCTTGGTCGTACACGGCTTTATCAATATATATATAATGGGTATCTTTTGGTAAAATGCCTGTACGAATACGCAGTTGATCATTCGTCTTCGGGTTCAAGTCAATGAACAAATAACCATGGGGTTTGCTGGTAGCATCTTGATAGGCTTCTATGAGAAATTGTGATCTTCTAGGATACATTTGCCGCGCCAATGTACTGATTTGCTGACTGTCTCTCGGATTTTTAAACAAAATGATATAATGGGTATTCAAACTAATATTGCGCATCTCTTTCCCATGATGGAACAAATTATGCACAATAAAGATGATACTTAGATTTTGATGACTGCTACCCACACTAAAGAGACGTGTCATACGTTCATCGCTATGGCATTTGGTCATTAAGTCATCAAGGATGAGTACGTTTGGCTTTTTCGGGTTAAAACGCTCTTCAATGTCATCTGGAATGCCTTGGTAAAATGTCACACCTTTCATTCCCTTGTACAAGGGCTGATCGGCTGCATAGAGCCATAAAATGTTTTTCGGAGAGGGGTGAATCAACTTTTGTTCAAGAATTTCCCTGACCAGAGACGTCTTGCCACTGCCTGTAGGTCCAGAGACCAAGCATGTAAAGGGATGCTTCATCGTTGAATGTCTGTTTCTTTCACCCAAGTGTTAAACTTGTTTGGCCAACCTAACCACTTGACAAATAATTCTTTCACACCTCCTCCTCGCCTTTTACGTGTTTTCAAGACTTTTTCAATTCTGTACACAGATTCAATATCTTTGGTCACTTTCTGCAGTTCTTCCTCATAGAAATGCCCATCAATATCTTCGTCTAAAAAGTCTTTCACACGATACAAATGTATTCCCTGCTTCTTACAACGATGTGTGACCGTGAAGACTTCTTGCGTCCATTTAACGTGATAATCCCGTTGAAACACATATTTAACGTGGGAAATGCGCACATAATCGCCAATGTTGAACTTGTACTTCTTCTTCTTCTTCGGTTTCAATTTTAGTTTGTCGACATACATATACTTCCACACTTTCGATTCATTGTCTTTACGAATCTCGGCTGGAGCATACGTATTCGGGAGGGAGCCATGAGGTCTATGGTTGTAGTTGTACACCAAGTCTGGAAGGATGTCTAAGTAACAGTAAGTTTGATTATGTAGAAAATACCGATACATCATCCCCTTTAGAGTACGAATGACTCTCTCAGCAAAGTTGGCTTTGGTTTCATTCTTTGTGGTATAGGCATGAATGCCCTCTTTCTTCAAAAATGCTTTGACCCATCTGTTTTTAAATTCCGTGCCTTTATCGGACCTTAGAGTGCGTGGCCTTCGGGGTGTGTCATGAAAAATTTTTTGGAAAGCTTGTATGACGCTGGTATGTGATTTATTAGGGATTGGCTGTACCCACACATATTTGGAAAACACATCAATGACAATGAGTAAAAAGCGTGTGCCATCATTATAGGGAGCTATGTTTCCCATATCAGCCAAATCCACATCCCACATGTCATCAATGCCTCGTGTAATCACACGTTGTCTTTTGAATCTGTATTTGACAGGTTGGAGTAAACTGAATGTATCTTGGTCCTGTAGCCATTTCTTCACTTGCGACTGTGTCACGGGTTGATCATGTTTTCTTAAGATGTGATACAGTTTGTAAGGACCAGCAAATGCCCCGGGCTGTCCAGGTTTAAAGTACATATTAGTCAAGTAGTCTTTCCACGTCGTCGTCGTCGTCGACATGGTCACGCCTCTACTAGAGCAGCAGCACAGCAGCAGAGTAGCCACTTGCTTCGTTGGGCGTCTCGTTGGGCGTCTCGAGTGAAAGAGGGGCTGCTTACGGGACACACTGGGAAGAGTAGTCACTTGCTTAACCGTCTCGTTGGGCGTCTCGTTGGCGTCTCGAGTGAAAGAAGCTGCTTACGGGACACACTGGACCACGGTCTATTGGGCCACTGGGAAGAGTAGTCACTTGCTTAACCGTCTCGTTGGGCGTCTCGAGTGAAAGAGGGGCTGCTTACGGGACACACTGGACCACGGTCTATTGGGCCACTGGGAAGAGTAGTAACTTGCTTAACCGTCTCGTTGGGCGTCTCGAGTGAAAGAGGGGCTGCTTACGGGACACACTGGACCACGGTCTATTGGGCCACTGGTGCTTGACCGTCTCGTTGGGCGTCTCGAGTGAAAGAGGGGCTGCTTACGGGACACACTGGACCACGGTCT
This sequence comes from Protula sp. h YS-2021, assembly GCA_949752745.1. Lineage (NCBI taxonomy): Eukaryota > Metazoa > Annelida > Polychaeta > Sabellida > Serpulidae > Protula > Protula sp. h YS-2021. Next base: position 10,993,644 of record OX457029.1, on the reverse strand, counting down.
ATTGAGCCACTGGAAAGGGGGGGGAGGGGCATGTAAAGTTTTTTTTTTTTTTTTACGAGACCGTTCACACCGAATGAAAACCACCTTCTCAACAGAACAGCTTTTTTTTTTATTTAACTCAACCAAAAAACTTAACTCCACAAGTTTTTTACAAATCAAGTATAGATACAATGGTGTGAATCACTGGAGACCATTGATCTTCAATGAATACTAGCCAATGACTGAGTTCATCAAGTGTTATCGTATCTACACCATATTTCTCACAACGCTGATTTGCATTCTCTAACACTTTATCTAAATGAATATAATATTTAGCTTCATTCCAATAAGTATAGACACATGTAAAATGACAAGTATGTTCTGAACACTCTTCAAGTTGGCAAGCAGGACATACTAAACAGGCAAACTTTTTTACAGCTAATAACATTTCTTCACAATAAGCTTTTTGCACAATATATTGTCTCAGTGTCATGTCCGCCATGATACAGCGCTCTCTAGCGCTCTATCTAGCGCAGCGCTCTCTCTCACTCAGTCTTTAGAGTCCCCACACTCTTCACAAGTTTGTCAAGTTCAGTCTGGGGGGGGGGTCTCCACGTCGCCACACCCGTGAGTGGACTGGTGAGCGGCTGAGTGAGCGTTCTTCACGTCTCCACACCCGTGAGCGGACTGGTGAGCGGCTAGGCGGCGACGGCGGCGGCGACGGCGGCGGCGGCGACGACTGCTGAGTGAGCGGTGATGGTGGAGGCACAGTCTCTTTTATACCCTCCCGGCCCCGGTCACACAACAGTTCCACAAGATTCTCCATGTTGACTTTGGTTTTACTCTAACATGTCTTCCTCCTGCAATAAAATATGTTTGAATATATCTGCTACTTCTTCTATCATCTTCTTTCTTTGTTCACGTTGAAACCACTCACATAAAATTAAATTTGCTAGCAAGAAAAACATTGTTAGCTGCTTGCTGCCGCTGCTGTGCTGCCGCCGCGCTGCTGCTGTGCTGAGTTAGAGTTGTTAGAGTTGTTAAAAGGGGGGGGGGTTTGGCTTACCTGACAAGGCTGACAAAGCTGCTCGGTTTCTTCTTCTTCCTCCTCCTCCTCCTCAAATCCACAGCAATCTCTCAAATAATCCACCACGGTGAAATATGCTTCTACATCATTGCGGGCAGAATAGAGTGCAGAATCAAAGTCAAAGTCAGGATCTTCTTCGAGTCCAATTGTGGCACATTCTCCAAGAAATCGTGAATAGAGTTCAGTCACATCAAGACTGTGATGTACAACATCCCAGTAAGCGTCCAAGTGATAAAGCTGATAGTCTGGAGTGCCGCAGCAAGCAAGTTTAACAATCATCAAGTCAATATAAGCTTTTCTAAAACATGCGTCCATCTTTGCAGTGTGTGTGTGTGGTGTGGGGGGCTTCTACTGTGCTTTACAGACCTTAAGTACTCCACACTTGCCGCAGAAGTTGTTTGGTTCACACATCATGCAATTGTACTTGTGGCAGTGGCAATCATAATCCTCCATATATTATGATTGCCACCGCAATAGTCGCACGTAAGTCCAAGTTGATTCTGTACATCCATATTCTCCAACTGAATTTCAGCCTGTCTTTTCTTGGATAACTTTGACACCTTCATCCGATCATCCTTTTGCAGCTTGATGATCGTTTTCTCACCATAGCATTCCGTACACGGCGGTTCAACTAAGGCTGAGTTGATGTGAGCCATCTCCCGAAGCAGTGTCTCCCATTCACCATCATTCATGTTGATGTAATATGTGTATTCTTTCCCTTCAAACCGTGATGTACGCACGAAGCTCACATAGCGCATGCCTTGATATGAAATGACTTCAAGCCACTTTGTTTCCGTTAAGTATAGTTTGAAGCCAATGTCACGGCATTTTTTCACGTTCTGACACACAATCTTCCACAAAGATGGTGAATAAGCGCACCATCTCTCTCCACGTTTGATGCGTAGAAATAATCCATATTGTCCAGACTCCACAGTAATGGTTAAGTTTGCACTAATTTGAAAACTGCTGCCGCCGCCCTGGCTGCCGCCGCTGCGCTGCGCTGCCTGCCTGCCGCCGCTGCGCTGCGCTACTGCGTTGCTTGCTGCGTTGCTTGCTGCGCTCCTTGTCTTGTTCTCCATGACTGCTACACTGCTACACTGCTACACTGCTACACTGTACTGATGAGGTTCACACACACCCCCCCCCCTCTTTTATACCCAACCATCCGCCGCTGAGTCAAGCTTTTCAAACTTCTTGCAAAGCTTTGAATTCACTTCCACTCGTCCATGGTTGAATCGAACAAGGTCTGATACATTCGTCGCCAATGGAACATCATCATCACAAAGCAAAATGATTCTTGCAGTCACACCTAACATGAGCTCCTCTGCCCAAATTGTATTCGCATGGATAAATGCTGAATCAATGTCGTAATAGGATAGTATATGTAGATCTTCGCATTCACGTAGAAACGAGTGGATGAAACGATCACTTGGAATGGTCTTTCCAACAGCTTCCCAATGCTGATGCAAATTCTTCACTTGCTGCATCCATTCCGATTCAAAAGCAGGAAGCTTTGAAAACATCCAGTCAGCATAGTTTACTTTGAACACATCATCCATAGTCTCTGCACATCTGTGAAATGTGGAAGACATTGCGAGTGAGACTTCGCCGTGCGCTGCTGCTGCCTGCCTGCTGCCGCCGCCGCCCCCCCCTTTTATACCTTTTACATGTAAGTTTTCGTGAGATGCTTGTAAAATCGCGGAGTCATCTCATTGAAACCATCCAGAAAGGCTGTTGGTAAACCACCTGTTAAAGATTGTCTCATGACAATCACTAGAAAGTCGCCTGGTTTCCGATGCCCTAGTATCCATTGAAACAGCATTGACATGGTGAAATGTCCTTTTTCATAGAGGTAGGCCATCATATCATACACCTTAATGCGTTCTTCAAGGTATTTGAAACCATGTAGCATCATCTTTGCACATTTGGAATCGCGACCCTCATTCACTTGCTTCGGCTCTGGCAGACACAACGCCTTAAACTGTTCCTCATGAAGGAGTTTAAACAGTTGAACAAAACGCCGAGTCATGGCTTCGGTGAACTTTGGCTGTGACACCGGAACATCCTCTACACTTCCTTCCAGCATGAACATGAGCATAATGACAGTGTTCACTTCTTCCATTAGGTACATGTACGTGTGCTTGTCGAAAAAGCCTTCTTCACATAAACGCCATAAAATGTTGCAATCAATCAGAGGAAGCACGGCTTGAAAGTTTCTTTTCAACAGCGTCACATCGTCCTCAGTCACAGGGATGGTCTTACTCGATTCAAATTTCAATTTCATATGCTTGTCTTCTTCATCATCGCTTAACATGTCCACTTCTGAATCCTCAGACTCCTCGTCCCCGGACTCCTCCCCGCTGCCGCGCTTGCTGCCGGGGGACTCGCTGCTGCTGCGCTTGCTGCTGCTGCGCTTGCTGCCGGGCTCCTCCCCATCCCCGTCCCCGTCCCCGTCCCCGAGCTTGCTGCTGCCGCCGGGGCGGCGGTACTCATTTCTTCGTGAAGTTGCTTCAATTGAGCTTCCAGGGGAGGAGGCTTGCTGCTGCCGCTGCCGGGCTCGGCCGGGGCGGCCGGGACGGCCGGGACGGCCAGGGTGGTGGTGGTACTCATTTCTTCGTTCAGTTGCTTCAATTGAGCTTTTAACTTTGCGCTGAGTTGTGTGTTTCTCCCATTGACAAGCGCATTTGCAACCCAGAACGGGTAGTCGGGGCCCTCAGGATCTGGCATTCCTTCCTCTATCTCCATCTCTATTCCTGCTAGCTGTATATCTGACGGGGCAGCAAGTCATCCATATCCATATCCATGTCCGTGTTGATAGATAGAGGAGGTGTATTCAGCAACGTCGCTTCCATGATCTAGCCCACCACACACACCTCGACAATAAGGGGGGCTCCCTTATTATATGTGAGCTTTTTTTTCAATTTGGGGGAGGGAGGGAGGGGGTGGGTGGGTGGTAATACACTTCATCAACGCTACAGCGCGCTTCAGCGGAAGCTGTTATTTCCCAATCTCGTAATCACGCAACTGCACAAAATGACGTTTCGTTTATACTGCCATCCATTTCGTCAAGAAAAAATGTGTGTGGAACCTAACATAAGTTTCAAAAAAAAAATGATCTTTTAACTCTTCTTTTGGTTGTATGGGGGAGGGGTGGGGAGGGTGGTCGACAAGGATTCTTGGGGAGGGGTGGGGGGGTGGTCGTCTCTGTGTATTGACAAGGAGGGGTGGGGGGGGGGTGGTCATCAACATATAATTAACATAAAATTCCCGGGTACATTCCCCTTTATATGAACCAGCTAGGGGAGCGAAAGTTTACCAATAGGAACGCTCCTTTAACGCAGCATTCTCATTGGCAAACTTTCGCTCCCCTCTCCCACGCTATATAAGCTGCAGCTCAGCCCCCATGCCTCTCCAACTTGCAATACCAAAAAGATGCAGTACAAGAAGGAATTTTTTACCGAGGAACGCCTGGTGGCTAATCATTTCTCAAGGAAAGATGCCGACTTGTGGGAAGAGGTGTACGTCGACTACCAGGCGTTCCTCTATGAAACATGGAGGGATTTTCAGTCTCAACACCAAGCAGAATTCCATCGCTTTGGCAAGGCGGCTGAAAAAAGCCATCGGCGGCTGAAAAAAAGAAGAAAAGAAAAGAAAAACACGTCCTCGTCGCTGCTGCCGCCGCCGCCGCCGCCGCCGCTGCCGCCTTGCCAAGAAGAAGAAGAGGAAGAGAAAGAGGAAGAGGATCCTCCTCCCACCCAAGTGACTTCGCTGCCGCTGCCGCCGCCGCCGCCGCCGCCACCATCTCATCCGCAGCAAGCAGTTGATGTTCAGAGCGTGCCGGTGGCACCTCCTACACAGCAGTGTATACAGGTTCAAGAATATAATACCCTTACATCAACTGCTGCTGAAGATGAGATAGTGACCGCTGTTGCTAGCATCTCCGACGATGCGCAGACAACTTCCACAATGGACTGCACTTTCAGCCTTAGTGATGATTCAAAACTGGAGGAACAAATAGAGAACAACCCAGACCTCCAGTGTCTTATGCGTCTTGTAGACGATTTACAAAGCATTGTATTTTGTGACTTCTGTCACCATCCTGTTCCTGGGGGCATGACCATACGCCAACACGAACAGAAATGTGCAGAAGCTATGAAATACGCACATCATTACTGCAGTCTACTGCGTAAAGATATTCATTCTACTAAGGCTGGAATTGCAGCACACAAAAGGAAGTGTGCCTGCACACAGACTAGCAACAGCGCCAACAGCGAAGCCTCTGGTAGTGGGAGCGGCACGTAGAAACTAAAAGTGGGAGGAGGAGAAGGGGAGGAGGAGATCAACGACGCGACACTGAAAATCCCTCCACGGCTGCCACCGGCAGCCACCCATTCTTACAAAATAAGCAAACAAAAAACCGTGTTTGGTGTGTATGCATGAGAATGTGTGGGAAATGCTTTTTTTTTTTTAAATCTCTCTCTGTCTCTCTCTCCACACCCCCTCGTTCACTCGAGACACTCACGCCTTCTTTCAAAAAACTGTCTCTCTCTGTCTCTCTCTCTGTCTCTCTGTCTCTCTCTCCACACCCCCCCCCCGTCTCGGCGTACACAACCCTCGTTCACTCGAGACACTCACGCCTTCTTTCAAAAAAAAAACTGTCTCTCTGTCTCTCTCTCCACACCCCGTCTCGGCGTACGGCGCACGGCACACACCCTTTCACTCGAGACGCCACACCTTTAAAAAAAAAACAAAAAAACTGTCTCTCTGTCTCTCTCTGTCTCTCTCTCCACACCCCCCCACCCCGTCTCGGCGTACACAACCCTCGTTCACTCGAGACACTCACGCCTTCTTTCAAAAAAAAAACTCTCTTTGTCTCTCTCTGTCTCTCTCTCTCCACACCCCCCCACCCCGTCTCGGCGTACACACACCCTTTCACTCGAGACGTCTCGGCACGCCATACCTTTTTTTCCCCAAAACTCCCATCTACCATACACATATCATCCCCCCATACCATCCCCCATACATACACAACGTTTTCACCGGTAGAACCGGAAACATACTTTCTTTCACTCGCAATCATTGCAACTGCATCAAATGACGTTTCGCGACGTTTCGTTTATACTACCATCCATTTCGTCAAGAAAAAATGTGTGTGGAACCTAACATAAGTTTCAAAAAATGATCTTTTAACTCTTCTTTTGGTTGTATGGGGGAGGGGTGGGGGGGTGGTTGTCAATACTCTGTACTCTGTACTCTGTGTATTGACAAGGAGGGGTGGGGGGGGGGGGTGGTCATCAACATATAATTAACATAAAATTCCCGGGTACATTCCCCTTTATATGAACCAGCTAGGGGAGCGAAAGTTTACCAATAGGAACGCTCCTTTAACGCTGCATTCTCATTGGCAAACTTTCGCTCCCCTCTCCACACTATATAAGCTGCAGCTCAGCCATACCTCTCCAGCCTTTTCACCATGGAAGAACTTACGTTCCATCTAGATGAGGAAACTCCGATCGCCTCGATCAACCGTGTACAGTATGTACCCCAAAGAATTCGGGAAACGCCGTTTCGAAAATTTTTCTTACAACCGGTGACAGTTAACAGACTTCTTATGGCAGGCAGAAGAATCGAAGATATTGAGCAAGGTCACCACATCTCTGCATTCTTGCGAACATACATGCTTGGAGAAGAACTACCAAGTACCCTGGAAGAACGGGAATATAGCGATTGGGCTGAAGATGTTCTAGGTATGGATACGGAGCCCTGCCCGAAGTGCGACGTGATTATGCTATATGACAAAGCAATCTTCCACGATTGCGGGCATACTGCATGCCTCCATTGTACACTAATAGCAGCCTTTTGGGAAGCGGCCATCAACACAAGTTATACAATGACTTGTCTTCGCTGCGGAATCCACACCGACTGCTATCTATTCAACAACCAACAGATGAGCCAGTGTGGTCGCCAAGATTGTGACATTGTCACCTTTAAATAAACATTCAGTGAGGAGTATATCTCCTGGCCGCGAGCGGCGCCGCTCGCGGCCGCCAACTATTAAAAAATAAGCAAACAAACCGTGTTTTCCAAAGTATGCATGAGAATGGGAAATGCTTTAAAAAAAAACTCTCTCTGTCTCTCTGTCTCTCTCTGTCTCTCTCTGTCTCTCTCTGTCTCTCTGTCTCTCTGTCTCTCTGTCTCTCTCCAACACACTCACACCTTCTTTCAACCCTCTCTCCAACCCCACCCCCGTCTCGGCACACACACACCCTTTCACTCGAGACGTCTCGGCTTTTTGGGGAGGGGTGGGGGGGGGGGTGGTCTGACCTTTCACACATTATGCGGCACCCGTCTCGGCACGCACACACCCTTTCACTCGAGACGTCTCGGCTTTTTTTCACAAGCCCCCCATACCATTATACCATTCTACACACAACGTACAACCTTTCGCAATCCTTCCACCGGAAACACACTTTTCGCTCGCAATCGCTCGCTATCGCAATCCTTGCATCATCCCTGCATCATATGACGTTTTCTTTCGTCACACTCTATCGTACCGTCTCTCGTACCGTCTCTCGTCTCTTACAACTGGGGCAGAACGCAATGCGGGGCAGAACTCTTATCCACAATGTGGGGCAGAACTCTTACCCAAAAGTGGGGCAGAACTCTAAGAGTTCTACCCCAAAAGTGGGGCAGAACTCTTATTTACACCCTACTGTTAAAATATCGCCATAACAATGTAACTGCGTCTCAGAGCAGTGGAGAAATTATGTAATTTGCATATACGAGGGTCGTGGGATGGGGTTGGATTGATGCGTGTATTGTATAGGTGGTCCTTAACGCACATTATATGAACATGATAGGGCTTTATAACACAATAATCATGTTGTTAGCATAAGATAAGCATATAATTATAATGCATAGTTTTAGTATTTATTTCAAGGCTGCGGGAACGTGTACAAGGTAAACAATAATGTTGTGACTGGTACATACGCCCACAGCGGCACTTTTCAAGTATAGAAAACGCCACGCTACGCATATGTATACGCATACGTATACACAAACTAGCCTTGCATTATGGACTATCCGTAAAACTATCTTTCGTAACTTAGGTTTTAACAGCTTTTCGCCTTTCAAGTGTATGCAATACTCGTACGGCATTCACATGCCGACTGGTTACCATGCGTGTCTATGACTTCTTAAAACCAGCCCTGAACGCGGTGTACTAATTTTAAAATAATACCCACTTTTTACCCAAACCCGGAGTAAATTTCTGAAAGAGCTCCGTATTTTATGGGAAATCAGAAGTACTGAATGAAAATTATCCCCTTCCCCTTTAACGAAAATGGCACTCCGCGAAGACCGCTTTTGAGCCCAAATTACCTCCTTCCTCCGCGTTAGGTTTGGACACACATGGTTTTAGGGAAGCTTTAATGCCTTTAACGAACGCGTGAACATTATAGTTTTCCTGGAGAAACTATAGTTTTCTTGAAATTAATCCTTTCCGGCAACACATGTATATGTATATGTGTATGTGTGTTTCTGTCACCAATTCTACAACCAGTATCTCGCCATCACCCGGAATTCTTACATTTTATTCAGTTTTGGGATATCATATATATCACACTTATCCAACATAGGGAAAGAAAATATAATCTATTTATGTTTTAAACTAAACCTTATTTATATATTTCATTATGCCTCCTGAGGGTTTTGAGCAATCACAGCTGCCTTACCTTCTTTGTTATACACGTTCTTTGTTTTTGGGCCTTATGATTTCCCTTTCTTGTTGGGCCCTATGGTTTCCCTTTGTTATTGGGTCCTATGATTCCCCTTGGTTGTTGGGTCCTATGATTTCCCATCTATCTACTTGTTAAGCGACTGCACATACTGTCGTTTACAAACTGTTCCAGTCTTCCTGCACGAGTTTCAGCCCATTCGCATATTTCAGTCACCGATCGTACAGTAAATACTAGTGTTCTTTTCTGAGCTATTGCATGTTGAAATCTGAATAAGGAACTTGATATTTGCACTCTTTTTTATAACTTTATTCAAGTATTATTCAAAATACTTGAAAATTATACGAAGAAACTATTAAGGAGAGCATCATTTAAAACGGAAAAACACGATTTTACCTATGTACCTCCTTGACATGAATGTATGATCATTATAGACAATGACTGATGAACTTTGGGTGAATTTCTCCAAAATATCGTTTTGCACAATAAAGTGTCAAAAGGTGCTAAAAAGAGCACTTGCTTACTGACATTACATTTTACAATAAAATTTTTATTACACTTGGGGATTTACCAAAATCCCCTAGTGTATTGCATTTGTGCGAAAATCTTAGCCGCAGTTGTGGCATGTTTTTTTTCGTTTTTTTTTTTTGGAGTTTGTCCATGGATCTAGTCAGAGACCGTTAGGGCTAGAATGATGAAACTTGGATATGATAAACTTCAGTATGTCTAGTTAATCCTCCTGTACTTTTTAATTTGCCTAATTTTTCAATTAAAAAACGACAAAACAAATTTGAGAAAAGCGCGCAAGAAGCTGAGAGCAATAGTTAAAACTGGCATGATATCAGCCTCCGTGTATTGATCGCCCAACTCGCAATGAAAGCCATCACATCATGCGTGTGAAAGTTTAAGTTGGCTGCAGCGTTTGGGTTTATCCCAATTGCTAAAGAGTAATGAAATTTGGCTCACTGATAGGGGTTGATTAGACGCCGTGAAATCTGCAGTTTTTAACCATGACCTTAGAGAACGAGTGACATCCTCGGCCATGGTCAATGTCAAAAATCGGAAGTGGCCTATTATCTCGAAAACGATTAGAGGTAGAGCTACTTTGAGCTTATTTTCGATCGTTTGGGCCTAAAAGACGATATGTAAGAGTTACCTCAGTGACCTTGATCTTCTCGGACATGGTCAAAGTCAAAAACCGAAAATGGGCCATTATTTCGAAAAACGGTTAGAGATTTTGAGCTTATTTTCGACCCTTTGGGCCTAAAACACAATGTGTAAGAGGTACCTTGGTCACCTTGACCTCCTCGGCCATGGCTAAAGTAAACCCGGAAGTTGACCATTTTCTCGAAAAGGCTTAGAGATAGATGATTTTGAGCTATTTTCGACCCGTTAGGCCTAAAAGACGATATGAAAAAGTTTAAGAGTTCAGAATCGTACTTTTCGTGACCCCCAAGTGTAATTTTCGCTACCCGATAGCGAAAACGGTCTAGGTTTTACTGAATCAGTTTTAGTTCTCTAAGTATCTAATATATGACTCATTTAAGACCCAAAAACTAGATTCGTTCGTCTTTTAGATTGATTTTTTAGTTTTATGAATAACAATGTGATAAGGTACTTTATCAGTGACATTTTTCACACTGAAATGCGTCATTTCTACGAGGAGGTGAAATATGGTAGAAGTTCACTTAAATGTATACCAGTCTTTATGTGATGTTTGAAATATTGTAGCGATTCTGGATTAAGTGATTTAAGCAAAATATAATGTTTTTTTCATGAGTTGTACTTATAATGTATATTTGGTGTTACATTTTACATTGAACTAGTACTACAGAGTGCCAAAAAAAGTAATTTCTAAAGGGAAGTGAAACACGATGCCGTTTTTATAGTCCTTGTAATGCATCTGATATTTATCTTCTATGTGGTGTAACACGAGTGAACGTGCCTTTGTAAAAATAGATACTTATTATGCATAGCAATCTAAATATAAATGTTTGAATGATATAAACTTGTTTATATAGTTTGTGCTGTGCTAGTTATTTTCAGAAATGTTTTCACAAATATTATCTCTAATGCAGCGTCGGAGAGTAGTGGTGAAATGCTACACTACAGTAAGAAATGAATGTTGTCATTCAATAGAACATTAGAACATTTAAAATCAATTGTGCATGTTTCATACGAAAAATACCACAGTACAATAGTAGATGCACTCAAAACGATTATAATACAGCGTTCGTATTCAACAACATCGCTCAAACCCCAATTCACGCACAAACTCCAAATTTAAGCCAACTGTTAGATTTGCGTATTGAATAAATAGATCTAAAGCTAAAAATTAGCTTATATTGAGGACCACTTTGAGCAAGCGCGGAGGTAGCCTAAAATGGTAAATTTAGATGAGGCTCACAAAGAAAATGGCACCATTCTGTGTCTTAAACTACGCTTGAAGTACTTTAAGCTAATTTTGTAACAAATAATTTTGAGCTAAGTTATTGTATACGTGCTTCACGTATTTCACAACACCACAACAAATAGTCTACATTCAATTTTTATGGAATCTATTAGCCTTCTGTCTGCCTGTTTAATTAATCAGTTATTTTAATACTGCGTTGTGGGAATAATTCACTTGCAACAGATAGAAATAAGTTAAGCAGCTTTATGGCGGTTCTTCTGTAACTGCTCACTGTAACTTTTTACAAAACAAGCATTGGTAGCAAAATCGGGGTAAAGCAATAGAATATCTTGATTGGCCAGTTTTACATTACAAGATAGCTGAAAACCACTCTCTGAAATTTGTGAAATGCCACACTTGGCATTTAAATTTATCAAGATGTCAAAAGGTAATTTAAAACTACAGCTGCGTAGAACATGCTTGGACTTTATCTCAAAATTTAAAACCTTAAAATAATTATAGTTAAGAAAGTCAGTTTATATGGATTGTGTTTGAGATTGTATAAAAGTGCATATTGATTATAGTTTTTAATCAATAAATTATTTAAGGCACACGAAATTATTCATCTTCGAGTTTATACTGCAGAAGTAAACAGAGAGTTGAAATCACGCATAACATTATTAACAAATGAATAACAATGTAAAAAAAATTACTCTCCCATGACACTATAGGTAACTCTCGACGTTTCGTAGGAGACGCGAGGAAACCAACAGGTGACGTGGAAAGGGCCAAAAAAGGAATTCGCAATGGCCGGTAATGTAATAGTTCCAAGTGCAAATATTCCTGTTCTTCCTTCACCTAAAAAGTATCTTTTCTTTGCACAATAAACTCTTGTCCATTAATTCTGCGCTAAGAAGCTACTTTATTGCTTTATTTCTTGCCCCATCTTCTAGTGCAACATCAGCATAAAATTATTTTGAATCCCGGCATCTTCCTAAACACAAAGTAATGTTAAATGTTTAAATTCATTTCAATGAATATATTAATTTACAAAGCTCTTTCCTAGTTAAAGAGTGAGCCTGTTCTTTTGCATTGAATTCATAAGCCTTCAAAACCCTGATCTTTATGAAAAAAGTGAACTGCTGCGCATGAATGTTGACATAAAGAACAAAATGTACGCTATATCTGAGATGTGTTTTTTGTGTTTCAGTGTTATGCAGTTACATTGTGCTGCACTATTGTGTCACGAATCTGAATACCAAAATTCATGTGCATACGTGGCAGAGAAAATTATATTTCAAAATTGCAGGCACGTTGAATATATTTACAAAAATGCCAAAATTTCTCATCAGCCACCCGAGTGCTATGGTTGACGAGGATATAGAGCTGTCGCTGGTAAATCTGAAGCCTTTCCAGGAGATAACGGTTGTGGCCTCTCTCAACGAAGCCAAAGCAAAGCGGATATCATGGGGACATTTTATCGCTGATAACATCGGAAATGTGCACTTGAGTAGGCAGGCCTCTCTTGGAGGATCGTACCAGGGCGTTGATGCTATGGGATTATTCTGGAGTATGGTGCCGTCATCGGATGAGCCGAAACATGCGCGATTATATAAGAAAAATGTCGACACTCCTTACATAGTTAAACTAGCTGCGGTCCAAGGCCACAAGAATGTCACAAATTGGTCTGAGACAAGTGGTAATAGTTTGTGTGAGGCTTTTATAGAGCGCTGGTACCTCGCGACTGATACTCAAAGAAGTAAGGTAAGACGAAACGATTATCTCAAAACAGAATCAAAACCTGCATTGCATTAAAACTGAACTCCGCTCTGTTACTTCTTATTAAGTTAAAGTTGTAGCTTGTGCAATAAAACGAAAGAGTAACGAGCAAGGGATAGAAAGTAATTACAACTAAAACAAGCCTACTAGAGGATGAAACTACATTAACTCTATACTGCTGGTCCAAATGGATTGTGTTTAAGATTTAAAGGTGAATACGGATAAAAATTATTCTTTGCACTTCATTTTTGCACAAATGAGATATTTTAACAAAACATTTTTCTCTAAAATATATTTTAATCAGGTCAACAAAATTTTAGAAGTGAATCTTAAAAATAAGATCTGCCATTTCTGTCACTCAAGGTAAAATCACTATTATAAAAATCTAGCACTTCCTAAACTACGCTTTGTTATGAAATTTTTGTGTCAAAAAGGGTTCATCGGTGAAGTACTTTTTATCTTGTCCTGAAACGCAAATTTTGTATAAAGGTATTTTGCTGAGATTGTTCTCTGTAATTGATAGTCTTAACAATAAAATTCAAGTTCTCTAGCAATGGCTTTGGCATAACAAACATATACTAATACACACTGAGACGCGGAATTGGAAGAATAATATTTAGGGCCAAATTATTTATTCACAAACGCAACTTCTATAATGTCTTTAATTTAGAAAGTAAAGAATGTATAATGCAATAGATACTAGTAATAAGAAGTTCTCATTAAACCGTTTTAAATGCTGAATAAGGCATAGCAGCAAAAAAAAATCATTTTAATAAAAAAATCACTTATTATTGTATTATATGTATTTGTTATTGTTGTAATTTGTTAGAAAATTAAGTAAAATGAATAAAACACTTGTGTCAAAGGGAACAACACATCCTTAAATAATTACGCACAGCCAGTTTTGCTGTTTTGCATTGTGGTATTTTTGCACAAAAGGTAAATTCCGGCAGAGTACGTGGCATGATATTTCATCCCAACAGAAGTGGCAAGTACCCAGGCGTAATTGATTTGTTTGGGTTATCCAAAGGCCTGATGGAATATAGGGCCGCCTTATTGGCTTCCTATGGTTATGCGACATTTGCACTGCCTTATATGGGCTATGAAGACCTTCCAGAGGAGCTGACGTTTGATTATGACTATTTTGATGAAGCAATTGCCGTGTTTTTGAATCAGCCTATGGTAGATGCGAAGCTAGGTTTAGCTGTCGTAGGCACGTCAAAAGGTAAAAACATTTTCCTTTAATCCTACAAATACTGAAACAAAAATTATCTGTTTTTAGTGGCGAATGATTTCTACCAATAATCAGTGAAGGAATGTACAAATTATGATATCGTTGTACTAAAAATGAGAGCTGATACTACTTCGTTGGCTCAAAGTAAACTATGACCAGCATCAAATGACAGATAGAAACTATGACCAACATCAAATAATAGAAAGAAGATATGACCAGCATCAAATGACAGACAGACACTATAACTGTTTAACTGGCATCAAATGACACAAAAACTAGTGTGAGAATCAATGATAGACACTGGCAATGGTCTCAATTGGGTAGTGTCTAGATTTCCTTTGAAACACATAAATTGTAATGAATTCTAACACTCTTTGACTACGAAAAATTAATCAATTCTTCCGAAAATTGCAGAAGAATGTCAATCACTTGAATTGAAGCATTTCAATTTATCAGAAAAAACATATTGTAGTGGGTACAAATTCAGTTATTATATAAGATTTTGATAAATTGACCAATATCAATGCAGATTGCCCTGCAAACGACAGCTTTCTGTGATTGACAGGTGGTGAGATTGCCCTGCATATGGCAGCTTTCAATGACGTAGTCACGGCGTGTGTTGCAATAAACGGCCCACATCGTTATTTTCTTGGACATCATACATATCGTGGAAGACCAATTAAATCACACCAAACTGATATAAACAAATGCATTACAACAGCAGATGGCGTGATTTCCAAGTACGCAAATGCCCACCAAAATACAAATCCGACTGATGCTATTCAAGTGGAGCGATCAAAAGCCAAGTTTCTTCTTTTATATAGCACTGACGACCAATGCCACAATTATAGCTTATCGGTGGAGCTTGCCAAAAGGTTGCACGAGTCTGGGAACCGGAAGTTTACGTGGATATTGTATCCGGGTGCTGGGCACCTGTTAGAACCACCTTGCACTCCCCTAAATAGAAGTGCTTATGTGGCTTCAAATTACAGTCCAAATCCCATACCTCTGCTTTACGGAGGAGAGCGGAGACCTCATTCTATTGCACAACAACAGTCTTGGCAATCAATTCTTCAATTCTTGAAAAAGCACTTTCAAAATGAATACAAAAGACAAGGTCGCGCCCTCAAAGCAATTTGCAGAATTGTACACAAATAGTGTACTCCCTTGCTCTCATATCGATTCTGTGACTGTGCGCTTTTCCAAAATTATTAAAATAAAACACACGTTAAAATAAAATCACACTTAAATTTAGATAATTGTACGGGCCCACAAAAATGATAGAGGACTGAAAATACGCCAGGTGGGGATGAAAATACCCGCCGAAGCACAGCATGCAGTGTTGATGAAGCAGTGGAGACCCAGAAAGGAGAAGCAAAGCACGGCGTTCTGAATCTACAAGCTTACACACAGGAATAAAGTGAAGAAAGGAAATCAAATGGCTAAGTGGTGGCCAGACGAAACAATAGCAACAACTTGAAGAATATCAGTAGGTATTTTACTCAGATGTTACCCCAGTGAGCGACTGTTCAAGATCATGAGTGAGCTGTTTTGCAACCTATCGGAGGTGGGGGGTCACAAAACCTTACTAAATCAAAACAAAATCCATCATGAAGCACCTCTGATTATTGGGATGCAAGACACTGCAGTGATTCAATAACAGGACACTACCGTTGGAGGGGACACTAAAGTACCAACTGGTTACCATGCGTACTTGGTTTGTTTAAAATGAACCCTGAGCGCGGAATGCTAATTTCGAGATAATAATTTCGTTTTTAGTCAAACTTAGACTGGTATTCTGGGAGAATCTCACTTTTGTTTGAAATGCATACTGAACTGACGATTACTCCTTTTTTAAAAAAATGTGCAATCCCCGCGGACCGCATCTGGCTTAAACAATTTTTCCTTTCCCCGTCTTTGAATTTGACATGCATGGTAATACATATGATGCCAAGTGCTCCCTCCCCGGGGGACATCACAATCAATACTGTGAATGCAATAAGACGTTAAGAGAAATAACACATCAGATTTGCTCAGCTGCAAACTATTAGTTATGATTATGTGTACTTTTGTGTGTAGAAAAGGCCACCAATTTCTTTTTTGCTCCTCTACCAGATCAGATGGTACGTGAGAAAATCTATTTTATACACTCCGCTAACTTTTATGAATAAACGTGTTAACATTAGATTTATCCATGTGTTTCATACGTATTTGTCTAATCTTAATGATCCTTTATAATCATTATTCAACAAATAGCTTTACCAGACATTGAGAAAATTATCCTACTTTCAAACATATTACTTAAGGAAATAATTTCATGGCACAAGTGACATTATTAAAAGCTTTTATAACTGTCACATATTTCCACATGATGTCAGATGATACCCATAAAATTCGTAGATTTCACTACAAACATAAATATCCTTGAACATATAGTAGAAATGCAATTTACATTACATTCCTGCACAACGCCTTTCTTGCACTGCACATTCCTGAAAGTTTAGACCACATTTCTAGAACAGCACATTCCTGAAAATTGAGATCACATTTCTGTCATAAAGCATTCCTGGTAATTAAAATCATATACCTGGCACATCACATTCCTAGCATATCACATTCCGGGTACATCATATTCCTGAGTTACCACATTCCTGGGATAACACATCACTGGGACACCACATTTCTGGCACACTATATTCGTGATGCAACACATGCCTGGCACAATACGTTCATGACACACAACATTCCTAACACACTGGTTTCCTGACATAACGTTCCTGACACACCACGCCCTTGGCATATCACGTAAATGCTATACCATCTTCATGGCCAATTCTTATTATCTATTTTCTTTAACGTACTAGGCTATTTTGTGTTCAAATCTTCAACTTATATATACACACTCGATGCAGATTTTGCTATATGTAAGCTGTTTGATTATTTTAATGCACTATTTTCATAATATCTTTCATGCTCTCTTGGAAATGCGGAAATATCTTGCTTTGAATAAAAACTAAAGTTTAATTTTAGAGAAAATGTACTTGTTCTACATTTTCAGTGATGTAGCTTATGTCTTATAAGCACCACTTCTTATTTTGCAATAATTTGATTTATGTTGTCATCGTATTTCGAGTGGCCAACTGTTTCATCACCAAGCCAGTTTTGTTGCGAAAAAGAAAGTAAATATAAGAGTGGAATAATGCATTCATGAATTGTGCAATAAATAGGAATACTTATGATCAAGATTGTATGTACACCAAAACGGTAGCGTGAGATCAACCTGATTGTTTGATTGAATTTTGTAAAAGAGAAACTATTTGGTTGTGTTTTTCTTATTTATTTGATTGATGTAACTATCTCCACCATTAACCCGTCGTATTCAGTCTGATATAACTATATGTCATTCAAACTGTCCGTGGTGAAATCAACCGCAACGAAAAACAGGTGCCCACTTTCCGCGTTGATGTCAACCGATACCAATTTCATATACACACTTTGAGGCGTTGGCTTCAACTGAAACGATTTCAAAGTACCAACAATTAATTAATTTAATTAATAATAAGAGTAACATTGCAACTCTAATGTGATTTCTAACAAGGGATTATTTCTTTTGATTCTGGGATTAGCTTATTCATATAAATATGCATTTTCCCTACACTTCACGTTTTCCCAGATTTATTTTGTAACATGATGAACGTATTTTCTGCAATTCCATCTTAACCATGTTATGTAACTTAATACTCTTTTTATTTCTTTCTCACCTAATATATACATTTTAAGATCGATTGAAATTGCACTGTTATTATTAAAAACAAACCATGCTACTGCACAGCCTGTAAGAGCAGAAGTTTAGATCCGCCATAGTTGTGTTTTCTTTTGCCTGTTAGCTCTAGTTCTGACCATTATACTGGGAGTATTTTATTTGAAAATTATAGAAATGCCCTTTTCTTTATTTACTGAAATATATGTGTAAATAAAACAGAATTATAACGATACAACTGTTTTAAAATTTAAAGTGAGCTGGTCGCGCTTATACAATAGATGACACATGCAGTATTGGCTAAAAGCTAAAAAAGTGACATTTAACCAACTGTGATGTATCAGTTTCAAATGCTTTAACAATTTGAGAAATTATCACTGTCTAAAAATTGGTGTGTCTTCGCGCTTTCCATTGGAAAAAAAAGAACAACCTTCGTCTCACTGTGCGTATTTTATAAAAGCCTATCTCTTCTTAGTAGTAGGGAAATAAGGGTTCTGGAACACCCCCCTCCCCCCTCCCCCCTCCTAGGGTCGACTGTCAAGGACCCCCCCCCCCCCTAGGGGTCGACTGTCAAGGACCCCCCTAGGGGTCGACTGTCACCGGTAAGAAAATCTGAGGACCCCCCCCCAGGGGTAGACTGTCACCGGTAAGAAAATCTAAGCCCCCCCCCCCCCTAGGGCTAAGAAAATTTTGCGATTTCAGCATAGTTATATGTTTCAGAGGATTCTGTAGAAGTTTGGTTTGTATGACCTCCCCCCCCCCCTGGGGCTAAGAAAATTTTGCGATTTCAGCATAGTTATATGTTTCAGACGATTCTGAACAACTTCGGTTTTGAGGACCCCCCCCCCCCTCCCTAGGGCTAAGAAAATTTTACCATTTCAGCATAGTTATCCTTTTCAGACTATTCTAAACAACTTTGGTTTTCATGACCCCCCTCTTACTTAAAATTGCGATAACTTTCGTTATAGTTAACCGATTTGTATGACAATTTCACCATTTGATTCAGTGTTATGTAAAGTTTTGTCATAAAGTAATCATGAGCTACTTGCACAGCTGGCTGTATGCATATTTATAGCATGTAGCCATTTTAACTTAAAACTGGCATAACTTTTGTTATACTTGACCGATTTACCTGGAAATTTCACTGTTTGATTCAGTTTTCTATCTAGTTTTGACATAGTCATGGGCTATTTGCGCAGCTGGCTGTATGCATATTTATAGCATGTAGCCATTTTAACTTAAAACTGGGATAACTTTCGTTATACTTAACCGATTTACATGAAAATTTCACCATTTTGTTCAGTTATTTCTTGTGTTATTTCGCGGATGAATACCATTTTGACTTCACCGCTAGATGTCTCTGCTGTGCAGCTCTACAACTGTATGTGAGACATTCTGCTGAGTCAACGTTTTTAACAATTTTGGGAACAAAGTTACACACCATATTTTGATTACATGGAAGTAGTATAAAAGCATGAGTGAAACATGCCAACTAGTCAACTTGTAATACATTCTGTCAACAAGTTAACAAGTGGGGATTGTGTGACGAGAAAATACTTCACAATGTCAGCATTACTTCTTGACAGATGTATGACTATGGACGACGTCTTCAAAGTGAATTATACTAACTATGTATTTTCAAAGCTTCCTGCTTTTGAATGGAATTGGATGCAGCAAGTGAATAATTTACATCTGCATTGGGAAGCTGTTGGAAAGGCTATTCCAAGTCATTCTTTCATCCACTCGTTTCTACGTGACTGTGAAAATTTACATATACTATCAACTTATGACATTGATTCAGCATTTATCAACGCGAATACAATTTGGGCAGTGGAGCTCATGTTAGTTATAGCTG
Source organism: Protula sp. h YS-2021 (assembly GCA_949752745.1). Taxonomy (NCBI): domain Eukaryota; kingdom Metazoa; phylum Annelida; class Polychaeta; order Sabellida; family Serpulidae; genus Protula; species Protula sp. h YS-2021. The sequence continues at coordinate 10,973,822 of OX457029.1, read as the reverse complement.
CAAGAATCATTTTACTTTATGATGATGATGTTCCATTGACGACGAATGTATCAGACCTTGTTCGGTTCAACCATGGACGAGTTGAAGTGAATTCAAAGCTTTGCAAGAAGTTTGAAAAGCTTGATTCAGCAGATGGCTGGGTATAAAAGAACGGACCTCAAAGGTATTAGTACATTGTAGACAGATGTGCAGAGACTATGGATGATGTGTTCAAAGTAAACTATATTGACTATGTGTTTTCATTACTTCCTAAATTTGAACGGCATTGCATTTTACAAGTGAAGAATTTACATCTACATTGGGAAGCTGTTGGAAAGACCATTCCAAGATATCGTTTCATCCACTCATTTCTGAGGGAATGTGAAGACCTGAATTTACCAGGAAACACCTATGACATTGAATCAGCATTTATCAACGCTAATACAATTTGGGCAGCTGAACTCATGTTAGATGTAGCTTATAGAATTATTTTACATTATGATGATGACGTTCCATTGGCGACGAATGTATCAGAACTTGTTCGCTTCAACCATGGACGAGTTGAAGTGAATTCAAAACTTTGCAAGATGTTTGAAAAAGGAGCTAACTCAGCAGATATTTGGGTATAAAAGGAGTGGACTCAAAGTCATCATTACATTGTGCAGCCATGGAGAAGACAAGCAGTTTTAAAATTAGTGTCAACTTAACCATTACTGTGGAGCATGGAGAATTTGGGCCATTTCTTCGAATCAAACGTGGAGAGAAATGGCTTGCTTTATCGCCATCTTTGTGGAATATTATGTGTCAAAACTTGAAAAATTTACGCGACATTGGCTTCAAACTGTACTTAACGCAGATGAAGTGGCTTGAAGTCATTTCATACCAAGACATGCGCTATGTGAGTTTTGTGCGCACATCGCTGTTTGAAGGGAAAGAATACAACTATTACATCAACATGAATGACGGTGAATGGGAGACCCTGCTTCAGGAGTTGGATAACATCAACTCAGTCTTATTCGCCAAACCTGAACCATGTACAGAATGCCATGGTGTGAAAACTGTCATCAAACTGCTAAAGGAGAATCGGATGAAGGTATCAAAACTATCCAAGAAAAGACTGGCTGAAGTTGAATTGGAGAATATGAACGTGCAAAATCAGCTTGAACTTACGTGTGAATATTGCGGCGCTTGTGGATATGTCAGTGATTATGATTGTCACTGTCACAAGTATAATTGTAAGATGTGTGAACCAGACAACTTCTGTATCAAGTGTTGTTAGCTAACAGTATCACCTTTTTGAAAATCATTTACTCACCAGGCGTCATAGTGTGCAGACGTGTCATATGAACATGTAGGATGGATGTAGAAACGTGTTTTAAGGAGAAGTATGTGAACTACATGTTAACTGAACTGGAACGTTTTGGATCTGTTCAACAACAACTAGAACACTTTAGCATCTATTGGGAACTTGCTCATTTAGCGCTGAACTTGTCAAACTTACGTGAGGATTTCATCAAAGAGTGTGCGCTTTCAGCCATTGACGGAGCTGAGAATTTTGATGTGGAAGCAGCATTTCACTTTGCTCGATTTGATCCAAGACTGTTTGATGAAGTGAGAGAGTGGTTAATGTATATTGCAGTATAATGGCGGACATTACATTGAAACAGTATATTGTGCAAAAAACATATTGTGAAGAAATGTTATTAGCTGTAAAAAAATTTGCATGTTTATTATGTCCTGCTTGTCAAAATGAAGAGTGTCAAGAACATACTTGCCATTTCGCAAGTGTCTATACATATTGGAATGAAGCTAAATATTATATTCATTTAGATAAAGTGTTAGACAATGCCAACAAACGTTGTCAGAAGTATGGGTTAAATGCTATAACATTTGATGAATTAAGTAGTTGGTTAGTATGCATTGAAGATGAATGGACGCCAATTATTCACACCATTGTGTCTATACTTGATTTATAAAAACATGTAACATGTGTTTATTGGACAACGAAATAAAATGTAATATATGTTGATTGAGGTATGAGGTGAAATAAAATGTGGCGTATGTGTACAAGTGCTTTTCATTTAGTGTTAACATGTCAACGTGGAAGGAATACTTAACCAATATTTACTTTAAACCTGGTCAACCCGGTGCATTTGCTGGTCCTTACAAACTTTATCACATATTAAAAAAACATGATCAACCAATTACTCATTCCAAAGTGAAGACATGGTTACAGAATCAAGATGCATTCAGTTTACTACAACCTGTAAAATATAGGTTTAAAAGGCAGCATGTCATTACACGCGGTATTGATGACATGTGGGATATTGATTTGGCTGACATGGGAAACCTAGCCTCTTATAACGATGACACCCGCTTTTTATTAGTGGTCATTGATGTGTTTTCGAAATATTTGTGGGTGCAGCCAATACCTAACAAATCACATACCAGCGTCATACAAGCTTTCCAGAATATTTTTCATGAAACACGTCGAAGACCGCGAACTCTAAGGTCAGATAAAGGAACTGAATTTAAAAACAGATGGGTAAAAGCATTTTTGAAGAATGAGAGAATTCATGCTTATACGACAAAGAATGAAACTAAAGCCAACTTTGCTGAGAGAGTCATTCGTACTCTAAAGGGAATGATGTATCGATATTTTCTACATAATCAAACTTATCGGTATGCAGACATCCTTCAAGAATTGGTATACAATTACAACCATAGACCACATGGCTCTCTCTCTAATAAGTATGCTCCTGCAGATATTCGAAAGGAAAATGAATCTAAAGTGTGGAAGTATATGTACAGTCAATGGACATAATTGTTCGTCATTTTACAAAATGGCGGCCCATTGGTATTGTTTTCATTCTGAATTCAATATCCTCTGGTAATGCAATAGAAAATTGTCTTACCTTAATATTTGGTCAAATTGCCCTTCATTTTTATTACTTCCGAAATACGATCGGGAATAGTGTTGTATAAACTTTGAATTCGGGTTTGTGGTGTGTTTTCCCAGATGTATCTGATTTCATCCATTAGCTCTGTCTGGTTGTGTATTCGATTTACGGCTTCTTGCAGCTTTCTTTTGATATATAACCACATATTTTCTATTATATTTAAATCTGGGGATTGTGCTGGCCACTCTGTCGTACTGATATTGTTTTCCATTACAAAATTTTGTACAATTCGAGCCCTGTGAACCGGTGCATTGTCATCCATAAATACATAATTGTTTTGAGGAAAATGCTGTGCAATTACAGGCCAAAGGTTTTCGTCCAGTATATCTATGTATTTTTGACCATTTATTGTACCTTCAACTTTGGTAATTGTTCCTATCCCTTGATAGGTAACACATCCCCAGACCATTAAACTAATTCTGTGACGAGGTGTAGGGCACACGAGTTGGGGGTTGTACTTTTCGTCGCCTTTTTTCCAAACATAAATACGGTTATCACTTCCCAAAACTATTTGACTTTCATCACTAAAAATCCAATTTTTCCACTGTCCAGCAACTGACCAATGTTTTCTTTCTTTGCACCATTTAATTCTTTTTGTCTTGTTGACATCTGTAACTGAGCATTGTTTTTTGCTGGACCTCCGTTGATACCCTAAACTATTAATATTTCTTCTGATAGTTCTAGTACAAAATTTATGTGATTTTTGTTCATTAAATACACCAGTTATGTCCACCAAACTTTGTCTTCTATTTGCTTTAATGATCCGGGAAAGTTGGTTTTTGTCTCTTTCAGTAAATAATTTTTTCCTTCCTCTCCCAGTACGATTTTCAACACCTTTTTGTTTTTCAAATTTTTTCAAAATACTACAAATTGTAGTCCGAGGTATATTAAAAATTCTTGCCAATTCTGAAGTATTTCTGTTGTGTTTATAACTTTCTACAATTTTTTGTTTTAGTTCACTTCCATATTCCTTCCTACCGGAAGCCATCTTTATATGCTAAAATTTTACATGTAAAATCAAAACAACTTGTCACAATACTTATAAGAACGTAATCTGCATTGATTTTACTATGGATACAGTCACTCATGACGTAACAATTACGTTGTCAAGTATTAAAATACAACGCCCTAATATAGAACACATGCGGTACCCAATGCGAACTCGTACAAGGTGACGAACAATTTTGTCCATTGACTGTATGTAGACAAATTGAAATTGAAACCAAAGAAGAAGAAAAAACCTTACAAATTTAAAATTGGTCAACATGTTCGCATTTCTCACTTGAAATATACGTTTCAACGAGATTATCATATAAAATGGACACAAGAAGTGTTCATTATCACACATCGTTATAAGAAGCAAGGAATACACCTATATCGTGTGAAAGACTTTTTAGACGAAGATATTGATGGTCATTTCTATGAAGAAGAATTGCAAGCTGTTACAAAAGATATTGAATCCATCTACAGAATTGAACAGGTCTTGAAAACACGAAAAAGGCGAGGTGTAAAAGAATTATTTGTCAAGTGGTTAGGCTGGCCAAAGAAATTTAACAGTTGGGTAAAAGAAACAGACATTCAAAAATGAAGCATCCATTCACATGTTTGGTCTCTGGGCCTACAGGCAGTGGTAAAACTTCTCTGGTGAAGGAAATTCTAGAACAAAATTTAATTAAACCCTCTCCAAAAACCATTTTATGGCTCTATGCAGCAGATCAACTTTTGTACAAGGGAATGAAAGGTGTAGAATTTTACCAAGGCATTCCAGACGACATTGAAGAGCGCTTTTACCCGAAAAAACCAAACTTACTCATCATAGATGACTTAATTACTAAATGTCATAGTGATGAGCGTATGACACGCCTCTTTAGTGTAGGCAGCAGCCATCAAAATCTCAGCATTATTTTTATTGTGCATAATTTATTTCATCATGGTAGAGAAATGCGAAATATTAGTTTGAATACACATTACATCATTCTGTTTAAAAATCCTAGAGATAGTCAACAAATAAGTACATTAGCGCGACAAATGTATCCTGGAAAATCTCATTTTCTCATAGAAGCCTATCAAGATGCTACAAGCAAACCTCATGGCTATTTATTCATTGACTTGAAGCCGAAGACAAATGATCAACTACGTATTCGTACAGGCATTTTACCAAAAGATACACATTACGTATATGTTGATAAAGTAGTGTATGAGCAAGAACCAAGTCACTTAACCATTCGCAGTCAAGATGTCTAAACGTATTCAAGCGAATCAACCTTTTCTTCATTTGCTCGCACGCAGCGGGCCTAAACGACGTAAATACTTGTTAGAGCAAGCTACTAAGGAGGAATTAACTAGCTTGTTTGAAATTTGTTTGAATATATTGCGAGGACATTTACCCTTAAGCTCAAAAAGGTATAAGCAATTCAAGCGTGAGCGTCATACCCTTCGCACTCTAGCAGATAAGAAGATATCTTCAAAGAAAAAAGAACTTGGTTAATCAGAAAGGAGGATTTATTGGAGCTATTGCTAAATTTGCATTACCTTTGTTAGCTCAGTTGCTGCTAAAATGAAACATACTTTGAAAATGGTCCTCATTCCTGAATATGAATATAAAATGTTGCTGGAAAAGAAGGGAAAACATGGTGAAATCAAATCGAAAGTGAATAAACTTTAACGTGGGAAACGAACTCGTTAGAAGGCAATGGAAATGTCTCAACTTCTTGGTCGTCATTTACGAACAATTCAATCACAACAACAACGACAAAAGTCTGTCACATCATCTGATACAGCAAAATCAGAAAAGTCGCAACAGTTTCTAAGCTATTTTCAACCTATATATCATGGAAAACTAACACAACTTTTGGTAGAACTTAAGAAACATGGTACGAGATGGACAGATAAAAATGAACTTGTATTGAAAACTGGAGATGTCATTGAGAATTCCAACAGTATTGATTTGTTGAAAGAAGCATTGGTTGCTACAAGCAGAAAAGAACGACGACAACCGCCGCAGGGGTGGAAGCAGTTTATTGAGGAAATTTTAGACGCTAATATCCCAAAAGCTGTTTTTGGAAAAAAGACAACTCGTGAAGATATTTCAACAGAGATAAAACAGCGTCAACAAAGGTTGTTTCCAGAAGGATGGGAAACTTTTTAACATGGTTTAAACAGTTATGGTGTTGCTGTAAAGACAATGAAAATAAGAATACTATTCCTGTAAAAATTAGGTGTGTAAGCGCTTGTTGTCAAGGAGAAGTAGTAGACAGTAATATAGATCATGGAGACAGTAATATAGATCATGGAGACAGTGAAGACGACGTGAGCCAGACATAATGTATATACACATTCAGTCTATCTACATCACATAAACGATTTAGTCATCATGGAGTCAACAAGTTTTACGTCACTTTGCCCAGCAATGCTAGTTTGAACTATTATTCTACTAATAAGGCGTCTAATTATCAAATTCGTTTACCTCGTACAATATATTTGAACGGAAAATATGAAGTAGCCTTAGCTGAAATTCAATACCCACACACATGGACGACAATGAGGCCAGGAATAGACTATACTCTACATTATCGATCATCATCATCAGATGTATTTTATCCAGTTTATATTCCATATGGTTACTACAGAACCATACCTGAAATATGTACTGCAATAAATGCAGAATTACAAAAATCTATTAATGCAAACCCTATTAGGTTAAAGTATGATAAAATTAGTCGAAAAGTTTCTCTTATTTTAAAAGAGGAATATGATATTGTCTTTTCTACTGGATTAGCTGAGATTTTAGGATTTAAACCAGGTAGATGGTATAGAGAATCCGGTCCTGCTGAACATCAATCCGATGTGAAACATGGATTTTGTACACTTTATGTGTATTGTAGTATTTGTGAGCCACAAGTAGTTGGAGATTATTATGTTCCTTTACTACGTTCTGTTCCCATTGAAGGGTATGATGGTGATATTATTATGAAAACTTATGAAGATCCTCATTACGTCACTGTAAACACATCCAAATTTGACACAATAGAAATGAATATTAAGGATGACGCAGGTTATAATGTGTCATTTCAAACTGGGAAAGTGATATGCAAACTTCATTTTCGACCAAAAGCATTATGAAAGCATATAGACACGATCCGTCAGCATATCGCAACCACTTTCTTCGTCAAGTGGGCGGGGAATTACCAGAATTTAAAGGAGCACGAATACAATATGGAGATGGTATTGGTTCAATATTAGGATCATTGGCTCGCAAAGCTATTCCACTGCTTAAGGCAGGGGCTAAAATCGTTGCACCACATCTTAAAAAGGCTGCGAAAGATGTCGCGAAAGATGTTACAGGTCGAGTAGCACAACGTGTTATTGGTGATGTCTTAGGAGTACAAAAGAGAGGACAACCTGCAAAACCTGTCAGAAGGCGAAAGGCAGCTAAACGGATAACATCAACAAAATATAAGAAAGATATTTTTTAAACATGTCTTTAATTCATAGTAATTCTTGTGAATGTAGCCTTTCTCCATTAGAATGGTTTCACGTACCACCAACGCAAACTGCTGTAGAAAAAAGTTATAATGTCGACTATCAACCACTCACTACCATTAGAGAGGGCACTCCAATAGAATTCTACATTCCTGCGAGTACAGAAGAATATCTTGATTTAAAGAACAGTAGACTTCATATTGTATGTCGCATTGTAAAAGCTGATGGAACACCATGCGTTGTTGATGATAATGTATCATGTATCAATGATTTGTTTAATGGGTTATGGTCCAATATTGAATTGTTTCTAAATGATCGTTTGGTATCGCATAGTAACAATACCCATGGTTATACCAGCATTATATCTCATCTCATTCATGACTCGGAAGAAAGTCTCAATTCTGAGCGCTCTATGCGTCTCATCTATAAAGATACTGCCGGGTCAATGAATAGTCATGAGGTGAAAAGAGGTAATTATGAAAGATATGTAGCAGGTTTTCATGTAAATGTTGAAGGTGGCGAGAAAGCTGATGCAGGAAATAATGGCTTACATAATCGTTATTTGTATACACGTCTAAGCCGTGAGTTTACGCTTACAGGTGGTTTAAGAGTAGATTTGTTTGAGCAAGATCGCTATCTTCCAAATGGTATTAGTATGAAATTACGTTTACATAGACAAAAAGATGAATATGTATTACTGGCTGCAAATAATGGTTATAAAGTAGAAGTGAGAGATGCGTTTTTAACCATTCGCAAAGTGAGGGTTAGTCCAGGTATTCAGTTAGGACATGCAGATGCATTGATGAAAAGTCCTGCTAAGTTTATTATTACTAGACAAGAGTGTAAAGTGTTAGCTATTCCAGCTGGATTTCAATCTTTTGTGAAAGATAACATCTTTTTAGGTCAATTACCAAAACGTATTGTCATTGGACTGGTTTATAATGAAGCCTTTGCTGGAACAGTATTGAGAAATCCATACAATTTTGATCATTTTTTTCTGAACTATATGCAACTTTACACGGATGGCGAACCAGTCCTATCCAAACCTCTCAAACTTGATATAAATCGAAGCAAATATCTTGATGCTTTTGAAACGCTTTACAAATCTTTTGATAGATTGAATGGTGAGAAAAGTTCCATTATAAAACGGGAAGATTGGCCTAGAGGTTATGCTTTATTTTCGTTTGACTTGACACCTGATTATGATGGTGATGATCATTACGCCCTTATCAAGCATAGCAATTTGCGACTAGAAATGAATTTTGCTGGTGCCTTGCAAAATACAGTCAATGTTATAGTGTATGCTGAATTTGATAACATTGTTGAAATAAGTGCAAATCGTAGCATTCAATTCGACTACCAGTCATAAACACGAAGCAGATAGAAGCCATTCTATCCCATGATGCCGCGACAAAAGACTTGTTTCAAGGTGTGTTTGCCATGGATCAGTTACCATCTTTACAACGCGGTGCCTATGTCATCAACACAGACGATCATGATGAGCCAGGAGAGCATTGGGTGGCAGTATATTATGACAAAGACCCTGTAGAATATTTTGACTCTTATGGACTTTTACCTATAGACAGTCGTTTGAATAAGTTTTTAAAGTTTAATTTCATGTTTAATTCAATTCCATTACAAACACCGATATCATCTACATCCGGATTTTATTGTGTGTATTATATAATTCAAAGAGCTCGAGGACATAGTCCTTTTGAAATCATTGATGTATTAAGAAGAAGTGATGGTGATTTTGTAGTCAAAGATTTTGTATATAGACATTATAAATCATTATTTTATTGATGTATATAGATCACTATGTTTTATTAGTTAAGGTGTGGTAAATGTCATTCATAATAGGTAAAGGATTTTGTGTATAGACATTATTTTAATCATGGTGTATTAGTTGTGGTAATTGTCAATGTTCATTTATTATATGAATAAAAACAAGGCAGTTCTATACAAGTTTTCTTTTTATTGTGTTATACATTATTTTACATTCTTCTTTATTCAAAACATAGCATGAGGAATTAGTTACATTTCAAAACACTTATTTTCAAAGCCATTCAATACATCGATAAACAAATGCCATTCATACCAATCTAAATTAATATATGTATCATAGACATTACATCCACGTTTGTAAATGCTATGAAAACTAGCATAGCACTGTCCATTGCCAAACTTTATCATTTTAACATCTTCGTGTTCAGACAGTTTCAGTTCATATTCATGATCATTTATATCAATGTCCATCACCATAACACACATGGGATGTGTCAGCTCAATGGACTTGGTGCCCCGCATGAGTTGCACTCCTTCCTCTTTGAATTCAAGCGTCAGGTTCTTTCCAATCCAATGCTTGTAACAGAGCGTACCATTCCACTGTGTTGAGGGTGATGTAGTCGTATCGTTCTGCAAGCTCGTCATACTGACGAAATCGTACAAACACGTCTAGAGAGTTCTCAGTCACACGCACTTCTAAATCCTCTGAGAGTTTTAGAAGAAAGTCAGGTATCCTCAACTTCTCTAGATGGTCTTTCAACACGGATTGTTCGTCAGGGGATAGAATGATATACTTTCCAAAATGTCTTAACACAATGTCATCACATAAGTTTCTCAGATATGAGAATCCACGTGTAATTGGTTCATATTCCGATAAAAAGTCTTCCATCTCGTTCAACAGTCAGATCAACTATGGGCTGTCTTCTCTGCAAAGATCTTTTTATGCTCGGATGATGTCAAACAGTGGATGTTGTATAACTTCTAGGAATCGTAAGATTGCGCGCCAATTCTTGATATCAAAGTGAATCATATCTGTATATGGTGTATCTGGCACAACTGCCTTATAATCTTCTGGATAATCCTGTAAAAGATTTCTCCAAAATGTCACGCGTTTGTTAGAATCATGTTCAGTCACAAACACTTCCACTTTATTTTCAAGTCTGCGTTCAAACCCAGCTTCAAGCGGTATGTTTTTAAAGTCTTTCCACACTTCAGGTTTAAACCGATGATAACTTATTCGAGAACCTATTATGACTTCATTCCTCTCATTTACAGTAAGGTAAGCACCATTGTTAAACATGTATGCATTCATGATTTTTTTCACCTTGTTATGCGCTGTCTTCTTGTCTGCGAAGCCTTTTATCCACTTCTTTCACTTGCTTCTTCAACATTTTCCATTCAGGTATTGTCAGCAAAATTCCCTTTTTCGTAGGACGGTTTCTTCCAGTCCCCTCATCTCTCAGGTACTTGCGAATGTTTACCACACCTTCATTGCTCTGTTTCATAATCCTGATATACTTTCCATTTCCTAGAGAAAGCATTCCATCCCACGACTGTGGTGTTGGTGCTGTCGTCGCCGTCGTCTCCACTTTCAATTTCTTGATGGTAGTGGTAGGATTTTTCACTTTTAAGTCTTTCACTGTATCTGCAAGAGTATCCATATCAGTTGCAGATCTTTTACGACTTTCACGTTCCATGTTCACGCTTCAATGTTCACACCTCAAATAACTCTTACGTTGGAGGACCTCCCCCTTTTATAACGTTGCTTTGTAATGTCCATGCGCCAAGGTGGAATAGCCATCATTCAGCACGTACCGCTTGTCGTCATATGGAGAGAGGGCTACTTTCTTCAACTTCTCCGAAAAAAGCTGGTGGTCATGACTTCGAATAATGTGTCCTGTAGCCATCGTTTGAGTTTGATTGAGCAAACTGTCTCTATACTGCACATGTCGCATACGTCTTTGACAAGCTCGAGTGATGCCTTTGGCCGTATGTTTTTCTTTCCCGCCATACATCAAACTGTACATTTTCGGTCTGAGTCCAACAAATTCTTCAATGGGGATGCCCGCCGTCTCATCCTTTATTTTCCCAAGCACTTTTTTGTTCACGTTGGAATGTAGGAAATGATTTGAAGGATAGTCACTTGTGTCAAACAGGTCAGCATCTTGCTGCATATCTTTGTAGATATCTTCCGTTTCTATGTCATAACATAGACTGTCGGTGTCGCTGAACAACAACTTGGCATTGGGATACTTGACCATGATGTAATTGTAATGAAAGTCAAACATAAGCACTTTGCTGAGATCTAGAATGGTACAACCAACTTGAATGGGCTTATCAAGAAGTACATCCACTTTGCGTAAATGTACGGCAGTCAAATCTTCGTTGAAAATTTTGAATTTGTGGAAAGAAGATTTAGCCACGAGTTTCTTGAACCGCTTTTCTTTGTGAACAAGTTCGACATTGATTCGCTTTCTCACATTTTCCATGGTTTTGCCAAACACAGAATTATTCATGAGTTTGAAGAAGTCTTTCTCAAATGGGTTCTTGGCCAATTTTCTCTTCTCCGTGTTCAAGGTAATGTATTTCTCCAACCATTTGCTCTGTTCAAACATAATCGCACGGTGCACTTTGGTCACTTTCAACCCCAGTGAGACGTACTGCTGCAAATTCCTATAATGAAGCACATATTTCTTCTTGTTGTATAGGTTAGGTATGAGTTTTTCACCAGGTTTGCCTTTCATATTCAGATGTTTCCGTAACTTCTGACTGTACTCGGACAATTCTTCTACTTTGACATATTTCCGTTCTGGAGCCACTGGGTAGTGATTATGACGATCATGGATTGAATGTGGGTATTCTAAATCCACTTCTAAAATGTACCCAATGTCGTCAACTTCAGCCACATCCATGAAGTCGAGGGATTCAGGCTCGCTCACCCACATAAATCCACGCCGCGGCATGCTTTGTGACATGGCCCAGCCATACAGGTTGTTTGCGTCCAGGTACATCAGGTAGTTGTTTGGCATCTCAGGATTGTAATTTGACGCGTAGGGATTATTTGCTTTCGCGTACTTGTGCGTGATCACAGATATTCCTCCACGTAGGCCTTGTTCAACCATTTGGTACATATCAATGTCAGTAATCAATTCCAACTTCACCTTCGTCGCTTTTAGCATAGCATCCCACGACAGTCCTGGCGCTGTATAATAATGGGCAGGATCCAATTCATACGTGTTAAGACATACTTGACGAAAGTTTTCAAACACGTCAGCCAGCAGCAACACATCTGATTTCAGGTACAGGTCATGGTATTCACCGAATGTGGTACACTTGAATGTATCCCACACCTTCTGCGCATGCGCATAATCCTCGTCGCTAATGTCTTCTTCACTGAGCAGACTGTAAAACTTGTCCTTGGACGGCAGTTGTGTTTCAGTAAACTTGGATGGTTCGTCCACGTAATCATAGGGGTACACTCCCTTTCTCAGTAGTAAATCTTGTCGGTCGCTATCGTGAATGTGAGACGTCATGTTGTAGAAATTGTCTTTCCCTTCTACCGCAAGGTTGGATACTAACTTCTGTAGAGAGGTACTCATAAACTGAAAGCTGTCTGTAAATTTCAGATTGCTCATGGTGAATGCAATATATTTCTCAATGGTGTTGGGAATGACTGTAATCATTTCATTTTTGAATTTCCCAATTTCGTCCATGATCAGGTGGCTGTCATAGCCTCGCAAATTGTGGAAAAATACAGGAATGATAAAAGAATCTTTATCCCCCTGCTTATCCTTTCTAAGTCGAAATTGTAGGTTACATTCATTATGCGCTGCTCCGCGATATTTACCATTGATATGGTCATGATCTCTCACACGATCTGCTCCTAGAGGCTCATGACAAATGTGGCAATCGATGGCGTTCTTAAAATTTTCTTGATCCTCATGAGTCATCACCATATCTACCGGCAGCTCTAAACCACACACAATATGGTCACGCTCGTTGACCATATGGTCTAAAAAGACTTTTACGGCATTGTCTCCTCGATACACGACTGGTGCGCGTGTTTTGTACTGGCTGACAACCACATAGGCAAAGCTGTTTGGACGATGATATTGATACTTGTCTCCTTCATGCTTTTGCGTGAAACATTCAAAGTCTGCATAAATTACAAACGGTGCTCGCTGTTGTTTAGCCACATTCTTAAACTTGATGAAAGGTTCCTTGGGAAATGATAAACGTTGCGCTCCATGCTTACCACACACTTCACGATGCTCATCTAAAAGCTCTTGTCGTATAAACCCGTGAAGACAGTTGAAACAATAAAATGCTGCATTCTTGCACTTTGATCGATAAGCCATAAGTCTGCTGAAATTCTTGATGAGACAGTAATGCCTTTTCTTACTATTGCTAATCAAAAGTAAGTTGATTTCTCTTGCACTGGTGTTTCGACTAAGTTGTATTGGAACAACTACATCATGTTCATATCCAAATACGTTGATAGACACATCATTCTCCTTTTCAAACCTTGGAATGTCCGTAATCGGCGTCTGAAATGTCATGCCCTCTACCTTTAATTCCTTCTCAAATGGTGTGTAATGATTCACGCGATGGGGGTTGTCGTTATGAGGGTGGAGGTGTGCCAATATAGACCATAAGAAACACTTGTTGTCATGATTCTTAATGTTTAATACACCCTTAATGTTTAATACACCCTTCGTATTCTTCACTTTCTTCGGCAGCGGGATAAAACTACTCGCTTCCAGAGGTGCTAACGTAGCTGTATGTACTTTAATGTACAGTATATTATCCAGAAACCAGCCAGGGCCTTGTCGCTCATGTTCATCAAACTGGGTAAACAATTCTTTATAGGCTGTTGGTAAGTCCTGATCAATATCCGCTGGATTGTACGCTGCATACGTTGGACTGCTGATAAATGCATTATCCAATTGTTCTATCATGATACCTTCTGCATTTGGTGTCATTTTCTTGAAGCGAGCATGCACTACAATGTACCATTTCATTCCATGTTCTAAAGTCTCCAGCAAATGTGTCTTGATACGGTTCTCTTGCTGTCGCATTTCAAGCAGTAAATCCGTTCCATTGTCGGGCTCAAACCGTTTCTCCTGCGCGTTTTCACCAAGACCAATCCTTCTGCCTTTCCCTACTTGCCCCGTCTTTTGTCTCTTTATAGTTTGTTCTTCCTGAGGTGGAGTACATGTATGAGCATCAAACACATCCATTGAGGGAAGTATTACATTGCATCCATGGCAGAGAACTGAACTCGGTATGAAAATGCCATCTTGCTCCATCTTTTGTCTCTTTGCTTCATTCTGTCGCTCAAGCTCTTCAATAGCACGTTTCACAACAGTTGTCATCTCATTTTCAGCGCATGTATGCGACTCCAACAATTCCACTGATGGAAATGTTGCATAACACTCATGGCAAAAGACTCGTGAGTCTGAACTATCAGCCATTGTTGCTGTCACATCAATTGCTTGAACTGAAATGCTTGAAATAGGTTCTCATACAGCCCCTTTTATACCACTCAGACTTCGTCAAATTGACTCAAATTGTAAAATGTCTACAAACCAAAGTTGCTCAGATTTTCTTACCGGTGACAGTCGACCCCTGGGGGGGGGGGGTGTCCTTGACAGTCGACCCCTAGGGGGGGTCCTTGACAGTCGACCCTAGGGGGGGAGGTCATACAAACCAAACTTCTTCAGAATACTCTGAAACATATAACTATGCTGAAATAGCAAAATTTTCTTAGCCCTAGGGGGGGGTCCTTAGATTTTCTTACCGGTGACAGTCTACCCCTGGGGGGGTCCTCAGCGCTGACAGTCGACCCCTTGGGGGGGGGGGTCCTCAGATTTTCTTACCGGTGACAGTCGACCCCTGGGGGGGGGGTCCTTGACAGTCGACCGTTAGGGGGGAGGGGGGTGTTCCAGAACCCTTATTTCCCTACTACTCTTCTTGTCAGTCAATTATAAATGACAAAGAATTCATCCGTTGAATACTATATTTCTTGTAAAGTCATAATTTCACAGTTTCAATTCGTTGTGGTGTCGTGTAATCGACATAAGTATGACGCACCAATGAAATGATCATGCCTCATTGGGATTAAACTAGATCAGTGGTATTTCACCAGGGTGCAATAACTGGTAAATAATGACAATTAAAAACGTGACTCTTAGCTTGAATTTTGCAAAAATTATACTGGTGAGTTATTGTTTGGAAATAAATCAATTTTTATCGAAACATTTTTTTACCACAAAAGATCCAGCAGTCGGACTTGATAAATTAGAGGGTTGGACGTTCAAATGCTACCCTCGTCATTTCTTTACTGATTTTATATTTATATGATATGGTTTCATTTTATATTAATATGATATGGTTTCGACACTGTCATACAAATGACATTTAAAGGTGTATAATAACAGCACGTTATGGCATACATTATAACCATAACGTCAAATAAAAGATCTAATAAGACCTAATAGCACGCGGAGGCGTCAGTGGTGTAGCGGTTAGCATGGTTGCCTTCCAAGCAGTCGATCCGGGTTCGACTCCCGGCTGACGCATGTTCTCTTTTTTTTTTTTTTTTTTTTTGTTTTTTTTTTTTTTTTTTGGGGGGGGGGGTGGATTTAATTTAAAGGGTATGCAAAATACTTAACTTTGTGCAAAGACCCTGCATATAATAAGACGTTGCTCTCCCATTGACCTCTATAGTATCATGGAAAATAGCAGCTGAGGTACCTGGATTAAGTACTTGCCTTGCAGCAAGTAATGGGAAGTAAATGAAATTGAAGGCTTTGATTTTATTTCTGATTTTTTTATTTTGCTACTGATTTTTTTTCATAAATTCATTAACATTAGTACTTTCCTGTTTTGTTTACTAGTGCTACAGCTAGATTTAGCGAAATTCGCTCTTTTTAAAGACGCATGAATTCTAACTTTATATATAACTTCACTGCAAAAATGAGTTTTTGACAAGTTAAGATATTGTTTGTTAAATTGGTAACAGCTTCTCTCAATTTCTTGATTTTAAACGCAATGAAATTATGTAAGCGCCAGAATATTATCTCTGACTTTTAAATGCAACTTAAGAATATTCCTTCCAATTTTTGAGATCTCGAGATGGTCTCGGTTTGGAAAAAATAGAAACTTGCTTATTTCGGACATCAAATTGGGTAAAATGGAAACCCATCAGCCAGCCCTACATCATTAAAATACTTTTTTGTACTAAAGACGGTTGTCGTGATGAGATTCTGACATCAATAGAACTTTAAGTGAACGATAGGTAAAGATATATATTTTTGCAATTTCCACAAAAACATTTTCAACTTTTGAAGCAGTACAATTTAAGGAACGGGATTGGGGTGGCGAAAACACTCATTCAGCACAGTTAAATTAAATGAGGGTTTATATCCATGCAAGATAAATTATATTGGCAAATATGTTGTTAATAAATCTGGAAGATATGTCCTGTTTATAATTACCATGTTCTGAAGTGGTTATATGTGTCAATATTGTGTTCATGAATAAGCCACTATTGGTAAATTTTGGTCTGTGTTATCAGAAAATAAACTAATAGGTTCTTATACTATTCCTTAAATCCACACTTTAAAGTTACTGTCGATGTAGAGTTTGAGCAGACTTCTTTCAATCTTTCTTGGCAAATTGTCAAAATATTTGTTTCTTGAAAAAGTTTAAAGACCAAATCATTTAAATTGTTTGATACTTTGAATCCAAATAATTACAAAACTGATATAATAGAAAATAAAGAACATTCCCAAAGTTTACAAATAAGAATAAACTGTAACATGACAGTTTTTTATTAGATTAATTTTTGTGATGGACCATTGTGGGTAGGATAGTTCAGTGGGTATGTTTCAAATTTTACAACGAGCAAACCATATGTTAGTTGTTGAACGACTATAGCTGTTCAGTTGTTTATTGACCATATTTTGATGGGTGATCTGGGTCAATAAATTCGCTTAAAACATCTTATATATGATTACCACATGCTGTTCACGAGTCACCTATATCTCGATATTAATCAGGAACCTTTGCAATATTTAGCCAGGTGACCTCATATGAAACACATGTGGCAAACCAGAATTCACTGATCTCATCAAAACATTTCTTGGTGAAAGGTTGAAATGATTCTGAATCATACCTACATTACTACAGCATATTTTTCTTAAATGCGCTTGATCTGCTTATCTTCTGGCAAACATGTGGTAACTATATATTCAGGTATTAAGGTATTTGAAAAGAAAAACATGGCTTTTCTTTATTCCATAAGGTTTGCGAAGATTCCTGATGCTTCCAATGCATATATACATAGCTTTCGCGGCTGATACATGAAAGATCGATTATTTGAAATGAAGGCGTAGGCGGATTTGAAACAATTTATTGTAAGGTTAGTTTCGCATTAACTTTACACAGAATTTTACCAGTCGCACCATCACAAAACTTAAGTGATACAAAGTCTCTTTTAGTAACAAGAGTGTTAGTCGTTCACTTTACTTAACGCACATGTTTGTCAAGGCATAATGTTTAGGTATTTCTGAGAATAGCAGTGTCACCTTTTAAGTCTTGCCTGAATGGGGCGCAGTTTGTCTGTAGCGTGTCCTGGGATCCACTTAGTTCCTGAAGTGTTCTACCGGTGTCAAAGCTAATGGATGCCAGTTAATTACAACGCCATTTTTTCAGATAATCTTGAAAATCTTGCACTATATGAGGCCACGCATTACCACGCACGCCCGTGGTCTTGTACCGAGAGGATGACTTGATTGCTCAAAACTGTGTCTATGTATCGATTTACTGATAAATTTGAATCAATAGTGAGCACTTCTGGGCGCTTGTTCCCACTCTGGCTTCCTGAACCTACTCTATTTCTCTCTGCGGCGCACCAGAACTGACTTTTTCGCACTACTTGTGCGGTTAATCCTCTGCTTTTACTGTGAGTTGTATTTAGTACGGACTCTCGTTTCCGGATCTGTTTTGGTTTCTCTGTCTGATATAGATATATTATCAAATGAAACAAACACGTTTCTGAAGTGTTCATGCGAATGAGTGAAAAAGGTAAGCATTTAACTTTCAATTGAGTAAATTTTTGAAACAACAAAAAACATGAAGCAAACCAGTAAATAATAACAAAGCTACAACAAATAAAAATATCAATAAACAAACTCATAAACAAAAAAGCAATAGAAATTCAAATATATTATGAAGAAATAAACAAGTAAATCAAGGAATAAACAACAAATAAACAATAAAGCAAGAAATGATAAACAACTAAAAGATAACAAGTAACAAAATAGGGTCACTGCCCTCCCTTCCCCCGCTCTCCCCCATGGAAGCCAAGTAATCCAGGACATCCTCGTCCTCTGTTAATATAAAACTAAAAAGAATGCAATTTACCTACTTTGTTTCTCACTGCATTAAGCCACTCCGGAATATGTAATCTTTTGTTTGTGGTGTGTATTAATTTTCACTAATACACTGTATTATACACCACCGAATTAAAATAACGACGGCATACTCAGTCACTACTGCGATTGAAATAGCGGAATAATATTTTAATAACGGTTCTTTATTTAAAATACTAACTGAAAAACAAAACAGAGAACTTTTTTCTTTTCATAATGACCATCATAAAAATAAACACAAAAAGATTTTGCAGTTCTTAAATGTAGAGAATTGTTGTTTTTTTTTTTTTTTTTTTTTTTTTTGTGGCGACTTTACTTTGGCACATTTAAATTTACAGTTATGTTAAAAGACCCGCTGCAGGCAGGCAATTGCTGAGCTGAAGCGTGACTATTGCGGTTCGAGACACACAGAATTTTCGAAATATTTTTCTTAATTTCGTCGCTGGTTCGCTTATAAATACGAACTGCATTGGAGCGGTGGCCGGTATACGTGTTGTTCTTCGAACTGAGCCGAGTATATTTTACAGGCCGCGGCTGCACGCAAGGAATGATTGGATCTGAAACCGGGCAATCCAGCCTTGCGGCACAAGTCACTGACAGTAGACGTAATGCGATTTACTCCAATGGACATTTTTTAGTACTAGCAGTTGTCTTCTGGTCCTGCTTTTCTAATGGACGTAAGTAAAACGCGTCCGGGGTATCTTTAGGCCTCAGAGAAGAGCATTTTTAGGCCTCAGAGAAGAGCATTTCTTGAACAATCGTACGATGCGGATTTTCTTCATTTTTGTAGGCTCGTACCACCTTCGGGATGATGTTACGGTGATTTAATCCTCTCTGGTAGTTTCTGGTGGTGTCTTCTTTGTATTCTAGGTATTCAGTATCCGATCGGCTTATAAGTTGTATTCCAAGTATTCAGTATCCGATCGGCTTATAAGTTGTATTCCAGGTATTCAGTATCCGATCGGCTTATAAGCTTTATTTGACTGTTGTTCCAGCGAAGAGAGCGATGTTCTTTTCCTGCTCGCAGTGCAAAATGCAATTCATTTAAGAATATCATCGTATCCAAAAGTACTTTTGGACTTGGGTCCCCTAGCAAACCAATCTCCCACAGAAAATCCCTTTCCGTATCACTGATAATTTCCTCTTGTTTTCTGTCGATTCCCAGCCCCATGGAACTCCTACTTTTCATGAGATTATTCAGTGTATTTTGAAGTTGAAGAAAGTACTCTTCCTATTTTGCTTTTTTAGCTCCAGCTGAAGCATAATCACCATATAGAGTAATTCCAGGGTAATCAGTGCCGTCTGCCTTCTTCACCTGGCAAAGAAAACGGGATACACAAAAGCACGGTTCGTCCTTAGTCATATCTTGAAACCGCACATTGATTGCGCTCATCTAAGATGACGGCTTATTAGCATGTTCGTTCCGATTGTGACGCCATTTTTCAAAAAGAGATACGGTCCACTTTATCTTCCGGCCTGTTGCTGGTGCATGATTACAATGCACAATCATTTAGAAGCTCAAACAATATTTTCTTTCAAAATTTTGTATCTATATTTTTGATATATAAAAACATTTTGTTTTTTACTTTATATCTATTTTTCAAAATTAAAATGAGATCTCTCCATTGTGAACCTACCCCTCCCTCTCAACTGTCAACAAACAGAATAAAATGACCAATTCTTTTTTTGTCAAAATTTTGCTTACTTTTTGCAGGAGAGGTCTCCAATATAGCTTTGCAATACCGGTGATATAAAGTGCAAAACTTGTAAGTTTTCTCACTGGATGGGAAAGACCAAATTTCACCTGATTTTCGACGTCCATCAGCTATACGAAGATACGTAAGGTATATCTTCAGGTCTCCTTGACCTCCAGGTTACTTTCGAGCCCTAAACCGGAAGTTGGCCTTTTTCTCGAAAACGGTAAGAGGTAAAGCTATTTTGACGTCATTTGCAACCTACACCCCTATACAACCTTACGTCGGGTGTAACTTGAAGTGTCCTTGACCGCCAGGTCACATTCGAGCCCCAAAGAGGCAGTTGGCCTTTATCTCGAAAACGGTAAGGGATAGAGCAATTTAGAAATCATTTTCAACCTACACCCCTATACAACGTTACGTCAGGTGTAACTTCCGATGTCCATGACCTCCACGTCATTCCCGAGCCCCAAACCGGAAGTTGGCCTTTATCTCGATAACGGTAAGAGATAAAGCATTTTTGACCTCATTTTCTATCTCCTCCCCCTATACGACCAAAAGTAAGCATACCTTCCCGTGGATATGACCCCCAGGTCACTTTCGAGCCTTAAACCGAACGTTGACCGTTATGTCGAAAATGGTAAGAGATTGAGCAATTTTGACCTCATTTTTGACCTCCACCCCCTATGCGACGATACGTAAGGTATAACTTTCGGTGTCGTTGACCTCCATGTCACTTTCGAGGCCCAAACCGGAAATTGGCCTTTATCTCCAAAACGGTGAGGGAAAGACCAAGTTTCACCTCATTTTCGAACTCAACCCAATATACGAGGATACGTAAGGTATAAGTTCCGGTGTCCTTGACCTCCAGGTCACTTTCGAGCCCCAAACAGGAACTTGGCCTTTATCTCGAAAACGGTAAGAGACAGCAATTTTTAAGTCATTTTCAACCTCCACCCCATACGACGAAACGTACGGTTTAACTTTTGGTGTCATTGTCCTCCGTGTCACTTCGAGCCCCAAACCAGAAGATGGTCTTTATCTCGAAAACGGTAAGGGAAAACATGCATTGGTGCTGTAGAGTCAAAAGATGGTATAGCCAACTGTGCAACCCCCCCCCCCCTCCCCAGGGAGTGGTTGCTTGGTAATAGCGGGTGGCGATTTACAGAATTAGCAGTATCTCGTTTATGTACAGATTAAGCTTAAATTTGCTTAATAAATCGTGTATTATTTGTCCGTTTGCTATTGGCATACATTCGCATCTAAAATTATCGTGTAGATCTCTAAGGTGCGCTCTTAGCCATTTCTTGATCTGTTGTGTTAAGGCCAATCTGATTATTCTTTTTCTACAGCACACGGTTGTGTCACCTTGATAAATTAGACAATTCAATAACCAACGTTATTGTGGTACCAGACTGGAAGCAGTCTTGCTTTCAATGCCTGTTCAAGCTCAGAATAAATCATATCAGCCCATTTGAATTTACACAAACATTCATTGTGTAGTTTGTTTGTATTTCGGTTTTTTAAACGACACAACAAAATGTTTTTCAACATATATGACGTAATATAATCATCAATGTGCAAACCTTCAGTCAAATGTAATTTCGATAATTGCAATCCATGTCCACAGATTTGAGAAATTCTCATTGCTTTGGCAACGACATATCTGTCTTTTATATGCTTTGGCAGTTTGGCCATAATTGCTTTTTCACTGCGACAGAAAGAGATTGGGAACTGATCGTCTGTTTGACGATTATGACGCGAACCTTTACAAACGATGTAGAAGTCACTGCATAATAGCATTTCGAAATGTAATTCAAGAGCAAAGTAAACATCTTCAATTAGTGGCATTTCGCTGCTGTACAAAAATGCAGGGACAATATCTATGGATATCTTTAAGCTGGGAAATGCTCTTCCTAACCATTGAACCTTCAAACAAAAGATTTTATCCATAAATTGAAGTGCATATTTAGGAATTTGGAGTTTTCCGAACTGGAAAGGCCTACAAGACAATATGGAATTTAATTGAATGTAAAATGTTTGAGCAACCATTCGCACGTCAAGACTCTTATCCGGACATAGTCGCTTCCAGTCTGAATTCTTTGGTTCTATTATAATATTGGTGCCGTGGACCAGTGTATATGTGGCATCTACATGGCTAAATAGACATATTATGTCAAATTCGTCAGGCCCATAACAACGCGTCCCCTCAGCCATACTTCCAGAGAGGAAATGTTCAAATTTCATAAATGGTACCACACTTCTTGCAATGCAGTTTGATAAATAATCAAAAAGTTGGTTAATAGCCACCACAATGTCATCGACTTCCTCTTCCTGAATGTACAGCAATTCTTTACATTTTTGCACTAATCTGGTTATATTTGATTTATCTTTTGTATAACCCCGCCTGTATAATGGCAATTTTGATGAGGCCTGTTCGCGAATCCAACACCAGTCACTACGCGTGTTCATGGACCCATATACAAGCCCATGTGCGTTATCTCTTACGCTGTCAGAACAGTCTATATCCAGCTTACGGATCCAGGAATCAAGGTTTGCTTTTCGTAGAAAGTCTTGCATAGATGCACCTTCAGATTTACACTTCTTTATACTCAACTGAATGACAGACGGTGACAACTTTCTACCAAGTTTTTCAATCCCGGTAAACATTTTTGGTTTGGAAAACGTTTTATAAACGTTTTTTGTGAAACCTAAAAAACCTTCAAAAAACGTTTTATTTTCGTTATATATGAAATGCTAGAAAACGTTTTTTTGGGACCGTTTTTTTTAAGGTTTCAAATGAAACCTTTTCCGAACCATTTTGACGGGGTTTTGACAATAAAATTCTGAAACCCTTTTTTGTGATCCTTAAAAAATAATCATTTGTAACGTCCATTTACGACTATTGATCATTCAAACAACACTACAAGACACCAGTCTGCAACTGAACATTCGTACTTACCTGGGATTGAACCTGGGACATCTGGCATGCTGCGCGTCGACCTTACCTCTACGCCACCACGCATCCGATTAACTGTGAACTATTCGGCTACCAATATCTTGTTTCTATGCGATCCCCAACAATTGATTTTAACATTTTTCTGTTTTTAGTGGTGCTTTTAAAATTATTTTCTTGATAAAAAACAATGCATTTTGCTTTCATAGTGGTTATTTGCTTAGGATTAGTTGATCGAGGCAAATAATATTCTTAGCTAGCGATATAGAAAGCACGTAAGTTGACGTCATTATATTACTATATCATTTTTATATAGTAATATAATAACTAAAATCAAATAAGTTATACCTATAAGTCAATATTAGATACTAAAATTATATATTTTATCTTTATTAGTATCTAAAATTTGCCAATTTATTTGAAAATGGTATTCAGTACATGTGGTTTCCCATGATGCTCCAATACACGACACCCAATAATATTGATTTTTCATAATGCTCCAGTACAAAACGTTTGATTTTGGTTTAAAAATAGTTCCCCCTGAAACGTTTCGAAAAGGTTCTACAAAAAACGTTTTATTTTGGTATCCAAGAACACAAAGGTTTTATAAACGTTAATAAAACGTTTCAACCAAAAACGAACCTTAAAAAAACGTTTCCATGTTTACCGGGATTATTTCCGTTTTACATTTGTTAGTAACAGCTAGCTGAAACGGTGTTAGGGCTCTACACTTAGCATTTAAATCAGGGTTATATTCTAAAGCAATAGATAATTTCTCCACTGAGTTTCTCTGTACCATGCAATGTATTATAGTTTCATTGTTTGCTAATGAGTCATTAATGTTTGCGCCACATTCTAGCAGCCTGCGAAACACGCATGGTGAACAAAACGTTGCTGCAACGGCTAAGCTTTGTGCCGATGCTGTGACTAATCCCGGTACTTTAAGCAGGAGCTCTAGCAGTTCATATTCGCTTTCTAAGATATCAATATCAAAAGTATTATGTATGTCATCTCTTAAAAATAAATCCAAGGCACTACAGACATGTTCATCAAGCAGTGATGCACAAGTTTCAATTTGGGGATGTTTGAGCATTACATGGAGAATATCGCATTTAATCTTATGATGCTTTATTGTGGAATTGTAGACAAGTTCGTAAAGTACACTTCTTCATGACCATGGCCTTATGGTAAGGTTGCACTTTGGGTGCTTTAAGAAAAGCCTGGCAGCCAACACCGAGTTAGCAAGCTGGTATATCACATGTAAAGACCAGCTAATTTCAAATATGTTTTTGTCACACTTTGGATGATTAAGTATCATCGATATGAGAGCTTAGTACCTTTGTTCGCCACTATCTCCAACCTTGATATGGATACAACCAAACGTCATCCCCACTGTGTAGGCAGACTCCCCTTTCCGAGCGTACTTTGGACCAATATACTGAGGATCACGTAACATTTGCTCAGCCAAATTTTAGCAAGAACGGCTTGCTTGAGATCCATTAATTTGACAGATGAAAATTTTCCACGAGGCTGACTTTTAGCACATCCCATTACGTATTCTTAAGTTGCAATTAAAGTACATTATCCATTACTTAATTCATTCTATCTGTTAAGCAGTAACTGTAGAGATAAACTATTCAGCATGCTACTTCCTATTGAATTTCATTGTGACGAACTATAGACGTGTTTTAAACAACATCTTTTTATTTTGGTTTACAATCCCTACAAATCAGTATACCCGGAAATATTTTTGAAGGTACAAGATTTTTTCTTTTCTACGGATCAGCAAGGCTTTCGTACTTAAAGATGCTGAACCCAATACAAAACCAAGGCCTTCGCCTCTGCCTTAACGCTTTCAGAACGTCACCTGTGGAAAGCCTTCAGGTTGAATCAAATGAACAACCATTAGATATCCAACGAATCAAACTTTCAATGCAATATGCAATTAAACTGTACGCAAATAAGGAAAACCCGACCCATAAGGCAGTGTTCGAAAAAGACCATTCAGAACTCTTAAGCACACGCCCTAGGGTTATCGCACCCTTTGGCACTAGAATCCGTAACCATCTTAATAATGCTGGAATCAAAGTTGAGCAAATTGCAAACTTAAAAGTTTCAAAATACCAAACATGGAAAATACAAAGGTCAACCATAAACAAAACTCTGACAAACTTTTCCAAAGACACAACAAATGCTGAAGAGTTCAAAGTTAGGTTTGCTGAGATAAGGGAAACTTACCCTCGTCACCATTTCATATACACGGACGGATCTAAACTCAATAACAAAGTTGCTGCCTCAATAGTTACAAAATCGAATACCCTGAAAACAAGAATACCAAACGGCTCCTCCATCTTTTCCGCGGAGGTTCGGGCACTCCAACTAGCCATGGAAATCGTCAAGATTAGTAGGTACAAAAACTTCCTTATCTGTGTCGATTCCTTATCGGTCTTACAATCACTAGAAAATCTGCAGGTGTCGAACACGATAATTTTAGACCTAATAGAACGTTATGAAAGGGCAATCAAACAAGACAAATCCGTAGTGTTTTGCTGGGTGCCAAGCCACGTCGGCATATCGGGTAATGAAGCTGCGGACCAGGCAGCAAAAGAGGCGCTAAACTACAACATATCCGACCTTCTCATACCATACTCCGACTTTAAACCCCATATCTCAAGCTATGTAAAAAACCTTTGGCAACAAAAGTGGAACGAACAAAGAAATAACAAACTGTTACAAATCCAACCAACAGTTGGACAAAAGCAGCTAGCTTTTGGCAATATTCGCAACACAACGGTTATGCATAGAGCCCGAATCGGGCATACATACATCACCCACAGATATCTTTTGAGAGGCGATGCGCCGCCAGAATGTATTGGTTGTCAAGAACGTTTGACTGTAAAACATATTCTACTCAATTGCGTAGACTTTCAGAACATTCGTTCACGCTACTACAGTGTGAATTCCATGAAAGACCTTTTTACAAAGGTAACACCAAGCAAAATTATTTCTTTTTTAAAAGAAATACACCTGTACAGCAAGTTTTAAATTAAATTTAGTTGGTTTTAGATTATACACTACTTTTTTGTCTATTTTAATTGATCTTAGTTTCAACTGAGTTTTCCAATAGCAACAGAACTGACACAATATGACCCTAACGGGTTGCTCGTGTCGCTAAACCAATCAATCAATCAATAAATCAATCTTTTCTGCGCAGCATCGAGAATATTAAAATATTATTTTGAATTTACGTCATTACTTCATTGTTTTTGAGGGTGTTGATTTTCGTGCGTTTCTGTGACTAAAAAATATATACATTAGCCGAAGCTGGATAGACTGTTTGAAAGAAGATACACCAGCTCCTACACTACAGGCATCTACGCTTGTTTACTTGACAGTAAGCAATCACTACAACAGTTAAGCTTGTAGTACATCGGGACATTATATCGAAAATAATTAAAATATATGAATGTATGTATCCCTTAGGCAAATGGTTCCATGGGCGATATGCGCCTTATTGTGTCAGTAAAAAAATGAAAAAAACAAAACAAAACGAACAAACAAGAACGGATAAAAACAAGCAAATTCTTCACCTAATGTCTACCTTTATTGTTTTATTAACAGGGTATGTACCTGTAAATCTAATCATATGCAACTATCACAAAAACTGTTGATATTTTCCGAAAAAAAATACTTAATGCATGTATCTGTTTGATAAGTATTTCCAGGGCCGACATCTGACTGCAGTGTGTCAGCAAAAAAAGTAATGCCTATTTTTGTCGTTATTTTCTCAATAGAGATGGCTCAAAATCTAATCATATGCTAGATTACAGCTAATACAAAGCACTAGATTCCATGTGTTTCTCGTACGACCTTCACAGATTGGTAATTAATTAAAAACTAACTAAAACGCTTTATTAATTACTTAAAATAAGCAATGTCATAGTGTTAACTGCAGCTGAAACGGTGGTTGTCTGAGATTTGTGCCTCAACTAAAAATTTGTTCTGTTCATTTTAGCAGAAAAAAGGGGATACATAAATCTTTTGAAAACGGGGCTCATCCTTAACTTGAACACTCGGCCTGTCGCACCCAAACCAAGAATCACACTGCTACATCAATGAGCTTTGGGTGGCGTAATCGATTTCCTTTAATCCACCTGAATTCTGAATTCTTTTCTACATTAAAAGACAGTATATGTAATGCTTTCACATAACTAACAAATAGAAAACTGTTATTTTTGTTACTTTCACCAGTTCTTTTTAAATAATAAGAATGTGGAAGTTATCTAGTGAAATTGAATTAATTTTAATTAAAATTTTTTTCTTAGCCATTATAAACACAAGTGATAAAACCTTTTTTATCTGGATAATCCTTAAAAATTAACTTTTGGCATGTTAAGAAATCTAGTGGTTTATTCATGTCTCAATTAAACTGTGTTTTTTGTCAAACACTTTAGAAATAGCATTCGTTAGTAAGGAAATCACTGTTTCGAAGGTAATTATGTCAGCACTCAACAGCACCGGCACTTGCGTGTTTTTTTCTAACCTAAAGCTATTGCCATTAGGGAATTGTATCAAAAAGCAATAAAAATATATAACGTATGTTTTCCTTTGATAAAGTTCCATGGCTTACATCTGACAGTATTATGCCAACAAAAATTCTTCCTCTATAGCCTTTTTATTGATGGAATATATAAAGAAAAGAAGAAAAAGAAAGAAAGAATACATAGTCTTCTCCAACTGTCTTTTTATTTATAAGTTATATGACTGTACGTCTGGTAATTTGGGGAAGTTCATGCCAATTGCAAAATTGCATAGCGGTGCTCCCAATACTGGCGCAGAAACACTTGTTTCAAATTGTGATTTGATGCAAACCTGAAACCAAAACTAGGACTGAATTTGAACTCAGATGCTGTCTCCCTTACTGCTTTGAGGAACGGTTCTAAGAAACAGTTCTGTCCATTTAAGCAGATAAAAAGACGATGCAAAAATCCTTTCAAAACAGGGCTCGTCCGGGATTTGAACCCGGGACCTCTCGCACCCTAAGCGAGAATCATACCCCTAGACCAACGAGCCGTGCTGCACTACAGCGATTTTATATTCATATTAATCTAACATGCATTACTTTGGTTCGGGCACTTTAGTGCATTATCATAATTTAATAAAAATACATAGTCCATTATGTAAACAAATCTGAGAAAGAACACACAAAACGTGTTCATTGTAGAACTTGGGTTAGTTAATATGGCTGTATAACATAAAGCTTTATTTATTGTAATATTTAAGCAAAGTGGTCAGTATAGCGACATTTGGTTGCCACATTATTTTTGAAAAAGCTTACTTCATAATTGCCAGAATGTGTATAAAGGAAGTAGAAGTACTTTGAGTGGTTCATGCGCCAGTGAAATGCGCACTGCCATACTCTTACAGTGTTAAAATATCGCCATAACAATGCAACTGCGTCTCAGAGCAGTGGAGAAATTATGTAATTTGCATATACGAGGGTCCTGGGATGGGGTTGGATTGATGCGTGTATTGTATAGGTGGTCCTTAACGCACATTATATGAACATGATAGGGCTTTATAACACAATAATCATGTTGTTAGCATAAGATAAGCATATAATTATAATGCATAGTTTTAGTATTTATTTCAAGGCTGCGGGAACGTGTACAAGGTAAACAATAATGTTGTGACTGGTACATACGCCCACAGCGGCACTTTTCAAGTATAGAAAACGCCACGCTACGCATATGTATACGCATACGTATACACAAACTAGCCTTGCATTATGGACTATCCGTAAAACTATCTTTCGTAACTTAGGTTTTAACAGCTTTTCGCCTTTCAAGTGTATGCAATACTCGTACGGCATTCACATGCCGACTGGTTACCATGCGTGTCTATGACTTCTTAAAACCAGCCCTGAACGCGGTGTACTAATTTTAAAATAATACCCACTTTTTACCCAAACCCGGAGTAAATTTCTGAAAGAGCTCCGTATTTTATGGGAAATCAGAAGTACTGAATGAAAATTATCCCCTTCCCCTTTAACGAAAAGGCACTCCGCGAAGACCGCTTTTGAGCCAGAATTACCTCCTTCCTCCGCGTTAGGTTTGGACACACATGGTTTTAGGGAAGCTTTAATGCCTTTAACGAACGCGTGAACATTATAGTTTTCCTGGAGAAACTATAGTTTTCTTGAAATTAATCCTTTCCGGCAACACATGTATATGTATATGTGTATGTGTGTTTCTGTCACCAATTCTACAACCAGTATCTCGCCATCACCCGGAATTCTTACATTTTATTCAGTTTTGGGATATCATATATATCACACTTATCCAACATAGGGAAAGAAAATATAATCTATTTATGTTTTAAACTAAACCTTATTTATATATTTCATTATGCCTGCTGAGGGTTTTGAGCAATCACAGCTGCCTTACCTTCTTTGTTATACACGTTCTTTGTTTTTGGGCCTTATGATTTCCCTTTCTTGTTGGGCCCTATGGTTTCCCTTTGTTATTGGGTCCTATGATTCCCCTTGGTTGTTGGGTCCTATGATTTCCCATCTATCTACTTGTTAAGCGACTGCACATACTGTCGTTTACAAACTGTTCCAGTCTTCCTGCACGAGTTTCAGCCCATTCGCATATTTCAGTCACCGATCGTACAGTAAATACTAGTGTTCTTTTCTGAGCTATTGCATGTTGAAATCTGAATTAAGGAACTTGATATTTGCACTCTTTTTTATAACTTTATTCAAGTATTATTCAACATACTTGAAAATTATACGAAGAAACTATTAAGGAGAGCATCATTTAAAACGGAAAAACACGATTTTACCTATGTACCTCCTTGACATGAATGTATGATCATTATAGACAATGACTGATGAACTTTGGGTGAATTTCTCCAAAATATCGTTTTGCACAATAAAGTGTTAAAAGGTGCTAAAAAGAGCACTTGCTTACTGACATTACATTTTACAATAAATTTTTTATTACACTTGGGGATTTACCAAAATCCCCTAGTGTATTGCATTTGTGCGAAAATCTTAGCCGCAGTTGTGGCATGTTTTTTTTCGTTTTTTTTTTTTAGTTTGTCCATGGATCTAGTCAGAGACCGTTAGGGCTAGAATGATGAAACTTGGATATGATAAACTTCAGTATGTCTAGTTAATCCTCCTGTACTTTTTAATTCGCCTAATTTTTCAATTAAAAACGACAAAACAAATTTGAGAAAAGCGCGCAAGAAGCTGAGAGCAATAGTTAAAACTGGCATGATATCAGCCTCCGTGTATTGATCGCCCAACTCGCAATGAAAGCCATCACATCATGCGTGTGAAAGTTTAAGTTGGCTGCAGCGTTTGGGTTTATCCCAATTGCTAAAGAGTAATGAAGTTTGGCTCACTGATAGGGGTTGATTAGACGCCGTGAAATCTGCAGTTTTTAACCATGACCTTAGAGAACGATTGACATCCTCGGCCATGGTCAATGTCAAAAATCGGAAGTGGCCTATTATCTCGAAAACGATTAGAGGTAGAGCTACTTTGAGCTTATTTTCGATCGTTTGGGCCTAAAAGACGATATGTAAGAGTTACCTCAGTGACCTTGATCTTCTCGGACATGGTCAAAGTCAAAAACCGGAAATGGGCCATTATTTCGAAAAACGGTTAGAGATTTTGAGCTTATTTTCGACCCTTTGGGCCTAAAACACAATGTGTAAGAGGTACCTTGGTCACCTTGACCTCCTCGGCCATGGCTAAAGTAAACCCGGAAGTTGACCATTTTCTCGAAAAGGCTTAGAGATAGATGATTTTGAGCTATTTTCGACCCGTTAGGCCTAAAAGACGATATGAAAAAGTTTAAGAGTTCAGAATCGTACTTTTCGTGACCCCCAAGTGTAATTTTCGCTACCCGATAGCGAAAACGGTCTAGGTTTTACTGAATCAGTTTTAGTTCTCTAAGTATCTAATATATGACTCATTTAAGACCCAAAAACTAGATTCGTTCGTCTTTTAGATTGATTTTTTAGTTTTATGAATAACAATGTGATAAGGTACTTTATCAGTGACATTTTTCACACTGAAATGCGTCATTTCTACGAGGAGGTGAAATATGGTAGAAGTTCACTTAAATGTATACCAGTCTTTATGTGATGTTTGAAATATTGTAGCGATTCTGGATTAAGTGATTTAAGCAAAATATAATGTTTTTTTCATGAGTTGTACTTATAATGTATATTTGGTGTTACATTTTACATTGAACTAGTACTACAGAGTGCCAAAAAAGTAATTTCTAAAGGGAAGTGAAACACGATGCCGTTTTTATAGTCCTTGTAATGCATCTGATATTTATCTTCTATGTGGTGTAACACGAGTGAACGTGCCTTTGTAAAAATAGATACTTATTATGCATAGCAATCTAAATATAAATGTTTGAATGATATAAACTTGTTTATATAGTTTGTGCTGTGCTAGTTATTATTTTCAGAAATGTTTTCACAAATATTATCTCTAATGCAGCGTCGGAGAGTAGTGGTGAAATGCTACACTACAGTAAGAAATGAATGTTGTCATTCAATAGAACATTAGAACATTTAAAATCAATTGTGCATGTTTCATACGAAAAATACCACAGTACAATAGTAGATGCACTCAAAACGATTATAATACAGCGTTCGTATTCAACAACATCGCTCAAACCCCAATTCACGCACAAACTCCAAATTTAAGCCAACTGTTAGATTTGCGTATTGAATAAATAGATCTAAAGCTAAAAATTAGCTTATATTGAGGACCACTTTGAGCAAGCGCGGAGGTAGCCTAAAATGGTAAATTTAGGTGAGGCTCACAAAGAAAATGGCACCATTCTGTGTCTTAAACTACGCTTGAAGTACTTCAAGCTAATTTTGTAACAAATGATTTTGAGCTAAGTTATTGTATACGTGCTTCACGTATTTCACAACACCACAACAAATAGTCTACATTCAATTTTTATGGAATCTATTAGCCTTCTGTCTGCCTGTTTAATTAATCAGTTATTTTAATACTGCGTTGTGGGAATAATTCACTTGCAACAGATAGAAATAAGTTAAGCAGCTTTATGGCGGTTCTTCTGTAACTGCTCACTGTAACTTTTTACAAAACAAGCATTGGTAGCAAAATCGGGGTAAAGCAATAGAATATCTTGATTGGCCAGTTTTACATTACAAGATAGCTGAAAACCACTCTCTGAAATTTGTGAAATGCCACACTTGGCATTTAAATTTATCAAGATGTCAAAAGGTAATTTAAAACTACAGCTGCGTAGAACATGCTTGGACTTTATCTCAAAATTTAAAACCTTAAAATAATTATAGTTAAGAAAGTCAGTTTATATGGATTGTGTTTGAGATTGTATAAAAGTGCATATTGATTATAGTTTTTAATCAATAAATTATTTAAGGCACACGAAATTATTCATCTTCGAGTTTATACTGCAGAAGTAAACAAAGAGTTGAAATCACGCATAACATTATTAACAAATGAATAACAATGTAAAAAAATTACTCTCCCATGACACTATAGGTAACTCTCGACGTTTCGTAGGAGACGCGAGGAAACCAACAGGTGACGTGGAAAGGGCCAAAAAAGGAATTCGCAATGGCCGGTAATGTAATAGTTCCAAGTGCAAATATTCCTGTTCTTCCTTCACCTAAAAAGTATCTTTTCTTTGCACAATAAACTCTTGTCCATTAATTCTGCGCTAAGAAGCTACTTTATTGCTTTATTTCTTGCCCCATCTTCTAGTGCAACATCAGTATAAAATTATTTTGAATCCCGGCATCTTCCTAAACACAAAGTAATGTTAAATGTTTAAATTCATTTCAATGAATATATTAATTTACAAAGCTCTTTCCTAGTTAAAGAGTGAGCCTGTTCTTTTGCATTGAATTCATAAGCCTTCAAAACCCTGATCTTTATGAAAAAAGTGAACTGCTGCGCATGAATGTTGACATAAAGAACAAAATGCACGCTATATCTGAGATGTGTTTTTTGTGTTTCAGTGTTATGCAGTTACATTGTGCTGCACTATTGTGTCACGAATCTGAATACCAAAATTCATATGCATACGTGGCAGAGAAAATTATATTTCAAAATTGCAGGCACGTTGAATATATTTACAAAAATGCCAAAATTTCTCATCAGCCACCCGAGTGCTATGGTTGACGAGGATATAGAGCTGTCGCTGGTAAATCTGAAGCCTTTCCAGGAGATAACGGTTGTGGCCTCTCTCAACGAAGCCAAAGCAAAGCGGATATCATGGGGACATTTTATCGCTGATAACATCGGAAATGTGCACTTGAGTAGGCAGGCCTCTCTTGGAGGATCGTACCAGGGCGTTGATGCTATGGGATTATTCTGGAGTATGGTGCCGTCATCGGATGAGCCGAAACATGCGCGATTATATAAGAAAAATGTCGACACTCCTTACATAGTTAAACTAGCTGCGATCCAAGGCCACAAGAATGTCACAAATTGGTCTGAGACAAGTGGTAATAGTTTGTGTGAGGCTTTTATAGAGCGCTGGTACCTCGCGACTGATACTCAAAGAAGTAAGGTAAGACGAAACGATTATCTCAAAACAGAATCGAAACCTGCATTGCATTAAAACTGAACTCCGCTCTGTTACTTCTTATTAAGTTAAAGTTGTAGCTTGTGCAATAAAACGAAAGAGTAACGAGCAAGGGATAGAAAGTAATTACAACTAAAACAAGCCTACTAGAGGATGAAACTACATTAACTCTATACTGCTGGTCCAAATGGATTGTGTTTAAGATTTAAAGGTGAATACGGATAAAAATTATTCTTTGCACTTCATTTTTGCACAAATGAGATATTTTAACAAAACATTTTTCTCTAAAATATATTTTAATAAGGTCAACAAAATTTTAGAAGTGAATCTTAAAAATAAGATCTGCCATTTCTGTCACTCAAGGTAAAATCACTATTATAAAAATCTAGCACTTCCTAAACTACGCTTTGTTATGAAATTTTTGTGTCAAAAAGGGTTCATCGGTGAAGTACTTTTTATCTTGTCCTGAAACGCAAATTTTGTATAAAGGTATTTTGCTGAGATTGTTCTCTGTAATTAATAGTCTTAACAATAAAATTCAAGTTCTCTAGCAATGGCTTTGGCATAACAAACATATACTAATACACACTGAGACGCGGAATTGGAAGAATAATATTTAGGGCCAAATTATTTATTCACAAACGCAACTTCTATAATGTCTTTAATTTAGAAAGTAAAGAATGTATAATGCAATAGATACTAGTAATAAGAAGTTCTCATTAAACCGTTTTAAATGCTGAATAAGGCATAGCAGCAAAAAAAATCATTTTAATAAAAAAATCACTTATTATTGCATTATATGTATTTGTTATTGTTGTAATTTGTTAGAAAATTAAGTAAAATGAATAAAACACTTGTGTCAAAGGGAACAACACATCCTTAAATAATTACGCACAGCCAGTTTTGCTGTTTTGCATTGTGGTATTTTTGCACAAAAGGTAAATTCCGGCAGAGTACGTGGCATGATATTTCATCCCAACAGAAGTGGCAAGTACCCAGGCGTAATTGATTTGTTTGGGTTATCCAAAGGCCTGATGGAATATAGGGCCGCCTTATTGGCTTCCTATGGTTATGCGACATTTGCACTGCCTTATATGGGCTATGAAGACCTTCCAGAGGAACTGACGTTTGATTATGACTATTTTGATGAAGCAATTGACGTGTTTTTGAATCAGCCTATGGTAGATGCGAAGCTAGGTTTAGCTGTCGTAGGCACGTCAAAAGGTAAAAACATTTTCCTTTAATCCTACAAATACTGAAACAAAAAATTATCTGTTTTTAGTGGCGAATGATTTCTACCAATAATCAGTGAAGGAATGTACAAATTATGATATCGTTGTACTAAAAATGAGAGCTGATACTACTTCGTTGGCTCAAAGTAAACTATGACCAGCATCAAATGACAGATAGAAACTATGACCAACATCAAATAATAGAAAGAAGATATGACCAGCATCAAATGACAGACAGACACTATAACTGTTTAACTGGCATCAAATGACAAAAAAACTAGTATGAGAATCAATGATAGACACTGGCAATGGTCTCAATTGGGTAGTGTCTAGATTTCCTTTGAAACACATAAATTGTAATGAATTCTAACACTCTTTGACTACGAAAAATTAATCAATTCTTCCGAAAATTGCAGAAGAATGTCAATCACTTGAATTGAAGCATTTCAATTTATCAGAAAAAACATATTGTAGTGGGTACAAATTCAGTTATTATATAAGATTTTGATAAATTGACCAATATCAATGCAGATTGCCCTGCAAACGACAGCTTTCTGTGATTGACAGGTGGTGAGATTGCCCTGCATATGGCAGCTTTCAATGACGTAGTCACGGCGTGTGTTGCAATAAACGGCCCACATCGTTATTTTCTTGGACATCATACATATCGTGGAAGACCAATTAAATCACACCAAACTGATATAAACAAATGCATTACAACAGCAGATGGCGTGATTTCCAAGTACGCAAATGCCCACCAAAATACAAATCCGACTGATGCTATTCAAGTGGAGCGATCAAAAGCCAACTTTCTTCTTTTATATAGCACTGACGACCAATGCCACAATTATAGCTTATCGGTGGAGCTTGCCAAAAGGTTGCACGAGTCTGGGAACCGGAAGTTTACGTGGATATTGTATCCGGGTGCTGGGCACCTGTTAGAACCACCTTGCACTCCCCTAAATAGAAGTGCTTATGTGGCTTCAAATTACAGTCCAAATCCCATACCTCTGCTTTACGGAGGAGAGCGGAGACCTCATTCTATTGCACAACAACAGTCTTGGCAATCAATTCTTCAATTCTTGAAAAAGCACTTTCAAAATGAATACAAAAGACAAGGTCGCGCCCTCAAAGCAATTTGCAGAATTGTACACAAATAGTGTACTCCCTTGCTCTCATATCGATTCTGTGACTGTGCGCTTTTCCAAAATTATTAAAATAAAACACACGTTAAAATAAAATGACACTTAAATTTAGATAATTGTACGGGCCCACAAAAATGATAGGGGACTGAAAATACGCCAGGTGGGGATGAAAATACCCGCCGAAGCACAGCATGCAGTGTTGATGAAGCAGTGGAGACCCAGAAAGGAGAAGCAAAGCACGGCGTTCTGAATCTACAAGCTTACACACAGGAATAAAGTGAAGAAAGGAAATCAAATGGCTAAGTGGTGGCCAGACGAAACAATAGCAACAACTTGAAGAATATCAGTGGGTATTTTACTCAGATGTTACCCCAGTGAGCGACTGTTCAAGATCATGAGTGAGCTGTTTTGCAACCTATCGGAGGTGGGGGGTCACAAAACCTTACTAAATCAAAACAAAATCCATCATGAAGCACCTCTGATTATTGGGATGCAAGACACTGCAGTGATTCAATAACAGGACACTACCGTTGGAGGGGACACTAAAGTACCAACTGGTTACCATGCGTACTTGGTTTGTTTAAAATGAACCCTGAGCGCGGAATGCTAATTTCGAGATAATAATTTCGTTTTTAGTCAAACTTAGACTGGTATTCTGGGAGAATCTCACTTTTGTTTGAAATGCATACTGAACTGACGATTACTCCTTTTTTTAAAAAAATGTGCAATCCCCGCGGACCGCATCTGGCTTAAACAATTTTTCCTTTCCCCGTCTTTGAATTTGACATGCATGGTAATACATATGATGCCAAGTGCTCCCTCCCCGGGGGACATCACAATCAATACTGTGAATGCAATAAGACGTTAAGAGAAATAACACATCAGATTTGCTCAGCTGCAAACTATTAGTTATGATTATGTGTACTTTTGTGTGTAGAAAAGGCCACCAATTTCTTTTTTGCTCCTCTACCAGATCAGATGGTACGTGAGAAAATCTATTTTATACACTCCGCTAACTTTTATGAATAAACGTGTTAACATTAGATTTATCCATGTGTTTCATACGTATTTGTCTAATCTTAATGATCCTTTATAATCATTATTCAACAAATAGCTTTACCAGACATTGAGAAAATTATCCTACTTTCAAACATATTACTTAAGGAAATAATTTCATGGCACAAGTGACATTATTAAAAGCTTTTATAACTGTCACATATTTCCACATGATGTCAGATGATACCCATAAAATTCGTAGATTTCACTACAAACATAAATATCCTTGAACATATAGTAGAAATGCAATTTACATTACATTCCTGCACAACGCCTTTCTTGCACTGCACATTCCTGAAAGTTTAGACCACATTTCTAGAACAGCACATTCCTGAAAATTGAGATCACATTTCTGTCATAAAGCATTCCTGGTAATTAAAATCATTTACCTGGCACATCACATTCCTAGCATATCAAATTCCCGGTACATCATATTCCTGAGTTACGACATTCCTGGGATAACACATCACTGGGACACCACATTCCTGGCACACTATATTCGTGATGAAACACATGCCTGGTAAAATACGTTCATGACACACAACATTCCTAACACACTGGTTTCCTGACGTAACATTCCAGACACACCACGCCCCTGGCATATCACGTAATTGCTATACCATCTTCATGGCCAATTCTTATTATCTACTTTCTTTAACGTACTAGGCTATTTTGTGTTCAAATCTTCAACTTACATAGATGCAGATTTTGCCATATGTAAGTTTTTGTTTATTTTAATACACAATTTTTATAACTATCTTTTATGTTCTCTTGGAAACATGGAAATACTTTGTTTTGAATAAAAATTAAAGCTTAATTTTAGAGAAAATATATTTGTTCTACATTTTCACTGATGTAGCTTATAGCTAATAAGCATCATTTATTATTTTGTAATAATTTGATTTGTGCTGTCGTCGGTGTTAATATGGTATCATATGTACAGGCATGCAAAAGTGTAGGCATTTAAAAGTGTATTGTAACAATGCATCGTGACATGAAATATAATTTAAGCATGACAAAAGACCTAAATAAACAACGAGGCGTCAGTGGTGTAGCGGTTAGCATGGTTGCCTTCCAAGCAGTCGATCCGGGTTCGACTCCCGGCTGACGCATATTTTTTTGTGATTGTAATTTTAATGCTATACAAAAGCACTAAATGACAAATCGATCAAATATAAGCACTACATTTTTGGAAACTGTTCGATGTAATAAACGCATAGATGTAACTTCGGAAATTAGCACTTAATTTTATATGCAAAATTTTTAAATGCTTTACCAGTTCTTGAAATCTCAAGACGTTTTAAAAGTAGAAAAAATATTCATTTGGGACGATAAATTTGGCGAACTGAACAACCAACATTTGAGAAAATTTCAACAAAACAAGGATTCTAACTGTGGAAAAAAGCTGTTTTAGTAAGTGGCCAACTGTTTCACCACGAATCCAGTTTTGTTACGAAAAAGAAAGTGAATATAGTAGTGAAATAATGCACTCATGAATTGTGCAATAAATAGGAATACTAATGATCAAGAGTGTATGTTAATCAAAACTGTAGCGTGAGGTCAACCTGATTGTTTGATTGAATTTTGTAAAAGAGAAATTGTTTGGTTGTGTTTTTTATTTGATTTATATAACTATCTCCGCCATTAACCTATAGTCGCATTCAGTCTGATATAACATGTCATTCAAACTCTCCGTGGTGATATCAACCCCAAGGAAAAATAGGTGCCCACCTTCCTCGTTGATGTCGACCGATACGCATTTGATATGCACACTTTGAGGCCTTGGCATCAACTGAAACGATTTCAAAGTACCAAACAATTAAATTAATAATAAGAATAACATTGCAACTCGAATGTAATTTCTGTCAAGGGATTATTTCTTTTGATTCTGGGATTAAGTAATTCAGATAAATATACATTTTGCCTACACTTCACGTTTTCCCAGATTTATTTTATAATATGACGAACGTATTTTCTGCACTTCCATCTTAACCATGTTATATAATATAATGTTCTTTTTTCTTTCTTTCTCACCTGTTAAATACATTTTTAAATCGATTTAAATTGCACTGTTATTATTACAATACATATCATGCTACTGCAGAGCCTGTGAGAGCGGAAGTTTAGATCCGCCACAGTTGTGTTTTATTTTGCCTATTATCCCTAATTCTGGCCATTTTACCTAGCGTATTTTACAAGGAAATTATAGAAATGCCCTTTTCATTATTTACTGAAATATAGGTGTAAATAACACAGAATTATAAAGATACAGCTGTTTCAACATTTGAAGTGAGCTTGTCGCTCTTATACAATAGATATGTATTAAAATAGCACACGCAATATTGGTTAAAAGGTGAAAAAGTGACCTCTAACCAAATGTGATGTATCAGTTTCAAATTCTTTAACAATTTAAGAAATTATCACTGTCTGAAGAATGATCTGTCTTCGCGCTTTCCATTGTACAAAAATGAACAACCTTTCATTAATATTCAATTATAAATTGACAAAGGATTTATCCGTTAAAAACTATATTTCTTGTGAAGTCATAATTTCACAGTTTCAGTTCGTTGTGGTGTCGTGTAATCGACAGACGTATGGCGCAACAATGCAATTATCATGTCTCATTTGGATTAAACCAGATCAGTGGTATTACATCAATTTGCAATAACTGGTAAATAATGACAATTAAAAAAGTGAATCTTTGCTAGGATTTTGCAAAATTTATACTGGTGACCTATTGTTTGAAAATGAATCAATTTTTATCGAAACATTTTTTCACCACAAAAGATCAAGCAGTCGGACTTGATTAATTAGAGGGTTGGACGTTTACATGCTACTCTCGTCATTTTTTACTGATTTTGTGTTATATTTATATGATATGGTTTCGACACTGTCATGCATATGACATTTAAAGGTGTATTATAATAGCGCGTTATGATATAAGATCTAATAAGACCTAATAGCACACGACGGCGTCAGTGGTGTAGCGGTTAGCATGGTTGCCTTCCAAGCAGTCGATCCGGGTTCGACTCCCGGCTGACGCATGTTCTCTCTTTTTTTCGTGAATTTAATTGAAAATGAAAGTACTAAACTATCCGTTGATAAAATGTACACAGAAAAGTACTTTTCTCGATTTCTTGGTTTTAAACAGAATGAAATTATGTAAACGTCAGAAAATTATCGCTGACTTTCAAAGGCAGTTTAAGAAAATTTCTCCCAATTTTTTAGATCTCGAGATGGTTTTGGTTTGGAAAAAATAGAAACTTGCTATTTCGGACATCAAATGGGGTAAACTGGAAACCCATCTGCCAGCCTACATTTTGTATCAAAGACGGCTGTCGTGACGGGATGCTGACATCAATAGAACTTTATTTGAACGATAGATAAGGATATGTGTTTCGCAATTTCCACAAAACATGACTTTTCAAGCAGTAAAATTTAAGGAGCCTGACCGGGGTGGCGAAATCGCTTATTCAGCACTTATTATGTAAGGCATATACTCATTTTCCAGGTGAAATTGAAACACGAGTTAAATTAAATGAGGGTTTATATACATAAAAAATAAATTATATTGGCGATTATGTTGTTGATAAATATGGAAGATATCTCCTGTTCATATTTACCACGTTCTGAAGTGGTAATACGTGTCAATATTGTATTCACGAACAAGCCACCGTTTGTGGGTTTTGGTCTGCGCTATCAGAAAATAAACTAATAGGTTCTCATACTATTATTTAAATTCACGCTTAAAAGTTACTGTCGATGTAGATTTTGAGCAGACTTCTTTCAATCTTTGTTGGCAAATTTTCAAAATATTTGTTTCTTGAAAAGTTAAAAAAACTAATCATTTGAACTGCTTCACACTTTGAATCCAAATGATTACAAAACCGATACAATAGAAAATAAAGAACATTACCAGGTTTTAGTAATAAGAATAAACTGTAACATGACAGTTTTTTATTAGTTTAGTTTTTTGCGATGGACCATTGTTGGTAGGATAGTTCAGTGGGTATGTTGTAAATTTTACAACTAGCAAGCCATTTGTTAGTTGTTGAGTGACCACAGTTAGGTAGTTGTGTATTGACCATATTTTAATGCGTGATTTGGGTCAATAAATTCGCTTAACCATCTTATATGTGATTACCACATGCTGTACACGAGACACCTATATCTCGATATTTATCAGGAACCTTAGCAATATTTAGCCAGGTGACCTCATATGAAACATATGTGGCAAACCAAAATTCACTGATTTCATCAAAACATTTCTTGGTGAAAGGTTTAAATGATTCTTGAATCATACCTATATTACTACAACATGTTTTTCTTGAATGCGCTTGATCGGCTTATCTTCTGGTGAACATGTGGTAACTATATATTCAGGTATTAAGGTATTTGAAAAGAAAAACATTGCTTTTCTTTGTTTCCATATGGTTTGCGAAGATTCCTGATGCTTCCAATGCATATATACAAAACCACCGCGGCTGATACATGAAAGATCGATTATTTGAAATGAAGGCGTAGGCGGATTTTAAACAATTTATTTTATCTTTGTATAGTCAGTTTTGCATTAACTTTACACAAACTTTTACCATTGGCATCATCACAAAACATTAGTGATACAAAGTCTTATTAAGTAACGAGTGTGTGAGCCGTTCACTTTACTTAACGTACTTCAGTTTGTTAAGGCATAATTATTAGGTATTTTAGGTATTTCTGAGAATAGCAGTGCAACATTTTAATTAAGTTTTCCCTCAATAGGTTGTGAATTTGGGGCGTAATTTGTCTGGAACGTGTCCTGGGATCCAGTTACTTCTTGACGTGTGCTATCGGGTTGATATCAAAGCTAATGGATGCCAGTTTATTACAACGGCATTTTTTACCCTCAGATGATCTTTAAATTCTTGCGCTGTATGTGGCCACACAC
The DNA here is from genome assembly GCA_949752745.1 of Protula sp. h YS-2021. Taxonomy (NCBI): domain Eukaryota; kingdom Metazoa; phylum Annelida; class Polychaeta; order Sabellida; family Serpulidae; genus Protula; species Protula sp. h YS-2021. Next base: position 10,931,550 of record OX457029.1, on the reverse strand, counting down.
ATTATCACGCACGCCCATGGGGATGACTTGATTGCTCAAACTGTCTATGCATCAATGTACTGGAAAATTTGAGTCGATAACGAGCACTTCTGGGCGCTTGTTCCCATTCTGCTCTTGCTCCCCGTAGTACCTGATCTGGTTCTCTCTGCGATGCACCAGAACTGACTTTTTCGCACTACTTGTGCGGCTAGTTCTCTGTTGTCGCTGTGGGTTGATGTTGTCTTGAGTATGGCTTTATTCCTTCTGTCATACCCAGAGACTGTCCTTTTTTCCTCTGTGGATACGAACGCTGACACATGGACAGATTGTCACATAAAATAAACGCGTTTCTGCAGTGCTCATGTAAATGAGTGGAAAAGATAAAAATTTAATTTTCAATTAAATGAAAAAATATGAAGCAAACCAATACATAATAGCAAAGCTAGAACAAATAACAAAAATATCAATAAGCAAAAGCATCAACAAAAATAAGCAATAGAAATTCAAATACAATATAAAGAAATAAACAAGTAAATAAGGGAATACATGATAAATAAACAATAAAGCAAGAAAACCACAAACACTAAAAAGATAACAAGTAACAAAACAGGGTCACTGTCCCCCTCGCCCTCCCCCATGGAAGCCAAGTAACCAGAGAATCCTGGTCCTCTATTAATATAAATTTTAAAAGAATGTATTTTACATATTTTTTCTCATTACAATTAGGTTCAGCATCGTACAAAAAGAAGAAATAAAACCCCAGCACCATAATAGTTCAGATTACAATTCTATATTTCACAAACCCGAGTGTAATGTTCGTTTACATTTGAAGTGTAAACATCCTGTGATTTGCCTTCCCAAGTTTTGCCAAGGGTTTTAGGACATCCCTGAGCTGATAGGTAAGCCACTTCTAAGTGTCGGGCCAAGATATCCTAGGATATTTGGCCCTCCTAGGGCCTAGATATCCATATCTTGGGTCTAGATATCCATATCTTGTGCCTAGATATCCACATCTTGGACATAGAAAAAACAAAGCACGCGTGTGCTGAATAAACAATAGTCGTTGATTCCCACTTATAGGGATTACAATTCTGCCTTCTCTGAGGCTTGATGCTTGTGATTGAGGTGACGCTTAGAACGAGTTATGTACAAAAAAGGACTTGTTTGGACAGAAAAGGTCACAGTTAACTAAATTACAGTGAAATCCCGGATATGGACACCCCTCTATTATGGACACCTCTCAATTATGGGGTGAACGGATGACTGCCCCACCGGATGACAGTCCAACTGGATGACTGCAAACCGGCGCACTGCCCCACCGGGAACCTTTCTTATTATTTTTCATCTATCTGGATTGCTTTACTTTTTCAGCTTAACCTTCCCTTTCGAACCCCCTGCCCTCTACCCCACTCCCTTTTTATTTAATCGACACGTTGATTGACCAGCGGACTGATTATAAGTTAAATGGTTTGTTTCAAGTGCAAACTCCGGTGTTGCAAGTGCAGCATCATAACGACGATTGATCTCTTTTCCAGCTGCACATCTTAATTTGTTTCAATGTGCTTCGTTATTTGATCACCCCCCCCCCCCCCACCAAAAATAATAATAAAATAAAATAAATAATACTCTCAAAACTCGGAGCGTTAAAATAATTAATAAGACTTGTTAACAATCCTCAATCAAAACATCGGAGATCGCGCAATTAAAAGATGCTAAATGAAAGACCTTGAATACCGAACTACTACTGATTATACACTTCTGGGGATTGCAATTAATTGGCTCAGAATAAAACGCCGGAAACCATGTAATCAACTTATCAGTCAATCTTCTGATCACAAAACAATAAAACACCGGAGTTAGCACTTAAAAGAAACCAATTAACTTATCAATCAGTCCTCTGATCAATCAACTTGTCGATTAAATAAAACAAGGCGGCGGGGTGGAGAAGATGGCAGGGGTTTCGAAAGGGAAGGTTAAGTTAGTTAGTTAGTTAGTTAGTTATTTGATTGGTTTAACGACACTGCCAACCTGTTGCAGGTCATATTGTGTCATTCCTGGTGGGAGGGTTAAGCTAAAAAAATTTTTAAAAAATAAAGCTAAAAAAAGTAAAGCTATCCAGATAGATGAAAAATAATAAGAATGGTTCCCGGTGGGACAGTGCGCCGGTGGGGCAGTCATCCTAGGTTACACAAATGGTGGGGCAGTCATCCTAAGTTCGAACTGTGGACAGCAGTTTTCAGTCTGTTTTAAAACACCATAGAGTTCTGCTTTATCTAGACCCCTTTATTGTGGACACCCCTCTATTCAGAATTTGGGACACTCTTTTTAGCCCGTAAGTACGGTTGCACATTTAAAAACAACCCCTTTATTGTGGACAGTCAAATTGCTGTCCATATTTTTTGCGTTATGTAAACAACCCCTATGAGCTTGTTATTCGGTCGTGTTTATTTTCTTTCTCTATTGTTATTTGTGGGTATTGAGTACATTGCATGAACCAAGTGCATGTAAAGACAATGGGGCTTATTACAAAAGGTGTGTGCTTAAGAGAGGAGCTTTATACTACTTATCCCTATTGACATATGCTCCGTCTTTTAAAGTGCGTATAAAAGAGCAAGTAATTCATTGTCTTTATACTCAGTTAATACGTAAAACAAGCTGTTATGCAAGGTGTTATTTATTAATAAGTGTTAAGTCCGATTAAGGGTGGTGTGAGAAAAACGGAACGAACTTTCGCTATCTGATAAAGTTAAAATAATCAAAGCTTCACTATTTAAGTAAAACTCAAATTAACAGAACCTCGAAATTAGGGACACCCCGCCATTAGGAACAAAATTATTCAGTCACTTTTTGTCCCTAATAGCGGGGTTTCACTGTACATTGTGAGGTTTCTAATACAGAAAAAGTGCACCTCCACTTTTAATTGCACTTTGCAACATCAATTCAGTTGTACCATGGACCCCTGAGATCAAATAAATAATGCATACAGCCACATATGCAAATAGCCTGTGATCACTTTACAACAAAACTTTACATAAAACTGAATCAAAAGGTTAAATTTTCATTAAAATCGGTTGAATGTGGTGAAAGTTATCTACTTTTTAAAAAATTGCTAAAATAAACATTATGCTTACAGCCATATGTGTAAATAGCCTGTGACTACTTTTTGTCAAAACTAGACATAAAACTGAATCAAACGGTGAAATTTTCATTCAAATCGGTTGATCATAGTGAAAGTTATCTACTTTTTAAAAAATTACTAAAATAAACATTATGCATACAGCCACATTGAACATAACAAAAGTTATCTACTTTTTAAAAAGTTACTAAAAATAGGTGTTGTAAAATTTCCTCAGTCTAAAAATAGATGTGAGGGGTGTGACGTCACGATGATTGACTGGTGATAGACAGAAAGGGGGTGGGGCTTCATTGTCTCCATTGACTTCATTGGCTTTTCATTGGTCACGTGATTCATGACGTCACGATGACTGACAGGTGATAGACAGAAAGTGGGCGGGACTGCATTGTCTTCATTGATTTCATTGGGTTTTAATTGGTCACGTGACTGATGACGTCACTTCCTGTGGTGGAACCCCTCTTTTACAACTACTTTAAATTACTTTGGCAAGTGGGAGAACAGTCTGTTTTAAATCAGCGCCTCTAGTCTTTTGGTAATATTAACAACGATTTGGGAAATAACCGTTTTTTTATTTACCTCAGGCAACGATAAAAGCAATATACAATACTTTTAATACTTTAACTTGTCTAAGATACTACACATAACCTTTTATATTATTGTGATAACAGTTTTTAGCTAAATTGTGGACATTGAGTATATTCTTAAGCAGTTATGACTTAAAGGAAAAGAGAAGGGGTGGAGGGGAGGTGGTGGAAAGTTGAAAAATGGGCTGCTGTAGTCTTCACGCTCCATCACTAGTGAGCGAGGGGGTCGCTCTTAGCTGATATATACAAAGCATGCACCAAAGTTAACTGTACAGTTAACTGGTTTCATTAACTGCTTACTTAGCAAACATAACTTTTCAAAGTTAATTGATAAATTTTACTTTTATATTCAAAAATGGTTATCAAAATCGTTAATAAAGCCAAATAAGCTGATTTCCCTCGTGCGGCGTACAGTTAACTGCAAAGTGAACTTTTGTGAATACCACGGGCAGAGGATTAAAAACGCAACATATCTGGGACAATAAGCAACAACCGACACAAAAGGCTCTGGGACGTCTGGGAGGGTCGTACCCCTGAGATAACGAAGCAGTGCGCTCCTTACATTACACGGCCATTTTTATTGTGGGTAATTATGCACTCCTATGTGGGCTCATTACACCTGCTGTTGAAACAAAATTAACAAACTTACTTTTACAATAAAGAACAAAAAATTTACCATTAACAATAAAATTGAAATCATAGAAAGCACAAAAAAAAACAAACAATAAAAAAACCGGAAATTTATGTCACTAGAGCATAGGGCAGGGCTAATTAAATTAGGTTAGGTAAAACTCGGAGAGAATTATGAAAATAAAAATGTAAGCAAAATTTTTTTTGTTATCTTTAATAAAACTGGCTGAAATAAAGGGATAAAAAACCTTATTCTTCGACGATCACACCTGGACTTTATTATGGATAACTATGCGCTCATATATGCTTGAACCCCGCAAACAGGCCCAGAGGTTCTGCTGTATATATTTCTGAACAGGAGAAGCACCTAAGTACAATCACAAAACGACAACTAAATAGACGCTTTTTATTTTAGGTTGTGTGCCCATAATTTTTGTTGGATGCGAAGTGCAGCTTCAAAACATTCATGATACCACGCATGATAGCGCATATGCTTTCAAGTGGTAGTACCCCCAGCCCCCATCTCCACCAAATTCCTGAACTTTGCCCTTTCTAAAGCTTCCCTCCCCCTCCCCCTTCTCAAATAATGTTCCCAGACCTGATACCCAGCAAACATTAGCACGTCCTAACACCGTTGGAGAGACACCGCACTTTCATTTAAATTCGGGTTCGGTTGTTTGTGGAAGTCGAAACAACGTATACATTTCGAAGCTGGATAAAAGTCGATTATCCGACTTTTAATCAACGTTTCGTAAAGGTTGCAAATGGAAGGCGAAACAACGTCTATCCCCTGACGTTGTCTAGACGGCTGGAAAGCAACGTCGTCTGGAGAATAGTAATTTGGAATAGTGCAATCCATAGTGGGGCCAACACTCCGTCACAGTACCCCCACACTTGTATTATCCGGTTATAATAAGTATGAAGTTGTTTTTTTTTATGAATATTTTTCAAAAGTAGGTAGCAAACTGCAATTTTCAAATTTTACGTCCTCATTTTGGTCCGTTGTTGTCTAACAGCTAACCTCCACGACAGTTTGGTTTGTTGTATAACACGCCTTAACTCTGTAAAAACAACTCGGATTCCGCGAAAATAGCACTCGTCAGAGAATGGAACTACTTTTCATCCGCTCTGTGCTTATTCAAAGCGGATTAGATATTCAAAGCGGATCAGATAGAACAGATAGATCTCATCAGAGGTCAGATGTTTTATAACAACGCGTTTTGGTCCACTTGAAAATTGAACTGCCATGCTCACCATTTCCGTAGAGCGATAACGCAAGGAGGTTGGTTTTTGGTTATGGGATGTCTATACGTCGATTTTCCGACGTCTTTTCAATGCTGTACCAAAACGTTATATAGACGTCGAAGAAAGTTGTGTTTTGGTTGCGACCAAAGGCAACGTCTGAACAACGTTGCATCCCCAACGTCTATTGAACGTTCTGTCAAAGAAGTCTGAAAGACGTTGATCTGTGGGGGCAACCAATCACAACCTAAGTACAACCAGAGCTGATGTGATGTTGTGGCTTGGTTGGGTGGCAACCTCAAATCGACGTTGGTGAACCTTAAAATGTTAACTGGATATTGATTCCGACTTTAAACCAACACCCTCCTCCACGAGCTCCAACCCCCCCCCCCCCCCCTCCAAAAAAAAAAAGAAGATGAGTGATCAATGACAGATCACCAGGGACTATTGTTTTCCCACAAATTTCACTTCAGCCAGATTTCTTTATCTTTTTTTCGTGGAACTCCGGTAGAACTTCGGTAGAGCTCCGGGAATAGGGCCACCGGGAACATTGAACTACGGTACCGGTGGTCGTATTTCTGTTTCTACATCTAACTTTTGAAAAAAAGTGGTCCTTTTAGGATTACGCTGCAAAAAAAGGCATCATGTTTGTTTACGATAATGCCATTTGCGATTACATTATATTGATTTTTCTTCATGAAGCAAACATAAGTCATTTTTATGACAATATCCTGTGTGGGCTATTTATAGCAACACAGGTTTCGCAACGAGCGACAGGTTAATATGCACGCTTATGCAAACAGCGTAAGATATCCTGTTAGTGACTTGTTCCCGGTACTTCATTCATACAATAAAAACTAAAAAAAAACGCATTAAAAGAGGGGTTTAATCGGTGTTGTTCAATGCACATTTCCAAAAACTGGTGAAACATTGGTGTTGAATCACAAAGATATTTTCATATATCTGAAAAAGTATTGTAGAGTCTTGTGCATTTATTTGAAAGCATTCTACGGAAGAATAAGCCTCGTTGTTCGATAACTTTCGAACCTATAAGATGTGGATATACTTTGCTTTTATTTTGCTGTTACGCTACTCCGTATCAGGTAAGGCAGAAGCCGTTACTATTGTTGTTATAAATTAATCATTTTTTATGTTATTAAATATTTAAATTAAAGTATTAAAGTATAAATATATTAAAATAATTAAAATAAACGTTCCGAATTTAGTGTAAAACATACAACTTTGAAGTTCAATTAAATTATGGGTTTAAATGCGGCGAACTGTCATTTTATATACATCATTTAAATCACCACAAAATATGACATACGTCAAAGGAATTCAGGTGTTTAAGATTTAAGATGTCCATAAGGTACCTGAGTCAGCCAAAAGTCTTTTTTATCACCCTTGCCCACCTCATCCCTCCACCACGAAAACACACCCGATCGCTCTGCCCACTAAATGACGCCCCTCCCCTATATTGATTATAATAACAGTGTGCGCATCCACGCGTGGGGGGGGGGGGGGTGGGCAGTTGGTATGAAACGTGTTGCCATGCGTGTTCGAAAAAAATGTGGAGAAAGGAGGGTAATTTTGATGCCAGACGCGGTCCGCGCGGAATCTCAATCTCCTTAAAAAAGGAGGGGGGGGGTAATTTTCATTCAATACTCCGCGTTTCCCACAAAAAGGACGGGGCGAGGTCATATTGGAATTTTTCTTTGTGTTTGGTTTAAAAAAGGGTGTTATTTCAAAATCAGCACTCCGCTTTTAGGAGTTATTATTATTACTAATAATAATAATAATAATAATAATAATAAATGAGCGTATTGTTTAGGACAATGGAAGAACTTGGACAATTCGATTTATTTCTTTGGAGAAGAGACGCTCTCGTGGAGTGAGGCCCAGCAGTACTGCAGGCGACTCGGGGCAAATCTCGCCGCCATCTCGTCAGAACGAGAACACAACTTCCTTGTCGCTAACTCCAGATAGTAAGTGTTAATAACTGGTGCTACTCAAGACAGGGGATGGTTGGCGGGATCGGGGCGCGGGGGGGGGGGGGGGGGGGAGGGGTGGTGTAGTGGAGGATACGGGCAGCTGGACTAGGGATTGATGGCCATTGTTCAAGGACACACGTAAAAAATTTCTCACATTTAGACAACGCCTGTCCTCTATTCCTCACACAATTTTTTTTAGCGCCAATTATATTGACTGTGAAAAACATACAGCATGCACACAGCCGAACAACCCCCCCTCCCCCTCCCCTCCGCACCATCCTCTCGATAGGCTATGATCGAAAGTCGACAAGTGTCTTCTTTCAAGCCGCAAAAGCGAAATCTAAAAAAGTCAAGAAATTTTTTAAGATTTGCAAATTTGTAACGTTACACATTTACTGTAACTGTTGCGTTCGACGCCCTCCATCACCCCCACCCCCCCCCCCGCACCATCGCACACCACCCCGTCCCCCAACGGCTATATATATATATATATATATATATATATATATATATATATATATATATATATATATATATATATATATATATATATATATATATATATATATATATATATATATATATATATGAAATCTATAAACCATCTTATTTTGTTTGTTTGTTTGTTTTGTTTTTGTTTGTTTGTTTTTTTTTTATTCACAGTACGGGCTTTTTTTTGCAGTACAGAGAGCTGGATTGGTTTGCAAAACAAAGGAAACTGCACGTGTTTTACAGCGACGCCCCACAGATGTCAGCATTGCCGCGATTCGTGGGCGTGGGTGGGCGGCACGCCTATGACGTATCAGGCGTGGCACATGGGTGAACCTCAAACCAGCCAGTGCGGACGCCTGCGTGATAACGGATGGGCAGACAACCCCTGTTCCTTTGACTACGCCTTTATATGTGAACGAGGTACTGAAATACTTATTTATCCATCCAGTATCGTTTGCTTATTAAGGTCTTCCAGTAACAAACATTTCAAGAAATCGTTTGCGATCCAATGGTATTTCGCTTTTCCATACTTTTCCATGCTTTTCCATACTTTTCCATACCTTTCCACACTTTTCCATGCTTTTCCATACTTTTCCATAATTTTCTATACTTTTCCATACTTTTCCATATTTTGTCATACTTTTCCAGATTTTGCCATACTTTTACATACTTTGCCATACTTTTTTATACATTGCCGTACTTTGCCATATTTTTCCATACTTTGCCATACCTTTCCATACTTTGCCATACTTTTCCATACTTTCCCATACTTTGCCATACTTTTCCATGCTTTCCCATACTTTTCCATACTCTTCCATACTTTTCCATACTTTGTCATACTTTTCCAGATTTTGCCATACTTTTACATACTTTGCCATACTTTTTTATACATTGCCGTACTTTGCCATATTTTTCCATACTTTGCCATACCTTTCCATACTTTGCCATACTTTTCCATACTTTCCCATACTTTGCCATACTTTTCCATGCTTTCCCATACTTTTCCATACTCTTCCATACTTTCCCATACTTTGTCATACTTTTCCAGATTTTGCCATACTTTTACATACTTTGCCATACTTTTTTATACATTGCCGTACTTTGCCATATTTTTCCATACTTTGCCATACCTTTCCATACTTTGCCATACTTTTCCATACTTTCCCATACTTTGCCATACTTTTCCATGCTTTCCCATACTTTTCCATACTCTTCCATACTTTTCCATACTTTCCCATACTTTTCCATGCTTTCCCATACTTTTCCATACTCTTCCATACTTTTCCATACTTTCCCATACTTTTCCATACTTTCCCATACTTTGCCATACTTTTCCATAGTTCGCTGCCCTGATGTCCGTGTATAAGGGAGTCCTAACGAGGCAGATCCAAGCAGTCACTTAATTTCGTCTTGGATTCGGGGGACTGTAATTTCTCCGTGGCTGTCTGTGTTACCATGACGGTCTGCCGAGGGTTTTTGTTACCATGACGTTCTGGTAAGGATCTTTGCTACCATGACGTTCTGACATGGCTTTTTGTTACCATGACGTTCTGGCAAGAATCTTTGTTACCATGTGGTTCTTCCAAGAATCTTTGTTACCGTGTCGTTCTGCCATCGGTTTTTGATACCATGACGCTCTTGCAAGGATCTTTGTTACCATGACGTTCTGACATGGCATTTTGCTACCATGACGTTCTGGCAAGGATCTTTGTTACCATGACATTCTGCCATGGATCTTTGTTACAATGTTGTTCTGCCAAGAATCCCTGTTACCATGTCGTTCTGGCAAATATCTTTGTTACCATACCGTTCTAACAAGGATCTTTGTTACCATGACGTTCTGCCATGGATTTTTGCTACCACGTCTTTCTGCCTTGGATCTTTGCTACCATGACGTTCTGCCATGGATCTTTGTTACCATGACGTTTTGCCATGGATTTTTGTTACCATGTCGTTCTGGCAAGGATCTAAGTTACCATGACGTTCTGCAATAGATATTTGTTACAATGACGTTCTGCCATGGATCTTTGTTACTTTGCAGACTTGTTGCTCTTTGCCGTGCCTGACTATTTTTCGTTGTTACCTTACAGGCGTGTTGCTATGTGCCGTTCCTGTGCCCGAGGCCATTTCATGCTATTTTCGTTTTTACCTTACAGGCGTGTTGCTATGTGCTGTGCCTGTCCCTGGGACCGTTTCATGCTATTTTCGTTTTTACCTTACAGGCGTGTTGCTATGTGCTGTGCCTTTCGCTGCGAGCGTTTCATACAATTTTCGTTGTTACCTTACAGGCGTGTTGCTATGTGCCGTGCCTGTGCCCGAGGCCACTTCATGCTATTTTCGTTTTTACCTTACAGGCGTGTTGCTATGTGCCGTGCCTGTGGCCGGGACCGTTTCATACTATTTTCGTTGTTACCTTACAGGCGTGTTGCTATGTGCCGTGCTTTTGGCCGTGTCCGTTTCATACTATTTTCGTTGTTACCTTACAGGCGTGTTGCTATGTGCTGTGCCTGTCCCTGGGACCGTTTCATGCTATTTTCGTTGTTACCTTACAGGCGTGTTGCTATGTGTCGTTCCTGTGGCTGGGACCGTTTCATACTATTTTCGTTGTTACCTTACAGGCGTGTTGCTATATACCGTGCCTGTGGCCGGGACCGTTTCATACTATTTTCGTTGTTACCTTACAGGCGCGTTGCTATGTGCCGTGCCTGTGGCCGTGGCCGTTTCATACTATTTTCGTTGTTACCTTACAGGCGTGTTGCTATGTGCCGTGCCTGTGGCCGGGACCGTTTCATGCTATTTTCTTTGTTACCTTGCAGAGTTGTGCAGCACCCTACAGTGCGACCACGGTGTTTGTGAGGTTCGGAATGGAACAGCCCGCTGTGACTGTGATCCGGGCTATTCTGGAAACCAGTGCCAAGACGGTAAAAAACTCAAGTATTTAACACAAATTAACAACTGCTTATATATTTCAGATTTTCCCCCGATACTATCGAATAGTGTAAGTGTTAAAAAGATTGGAAAAAATAATGACACGGAATAAAAACTTTCCTGACCGCAGGGTTGAGAAAAATTCCTTAAAATCGCTTCCTCCTTTTAGAGAAGTTAATTCAGTTAAATAGAAGGAAATATCCATGCTTAATATTTATGATTAATTGCCACGGTTAAAATTATTCCAAAATTATCCCGGTGTAATGAAACGTTTTGACCCCCAAACAAATCGACCTCCGGTCGATTTGTTTTAAAACAAACAGACCCCCCGGTCGATTTGTTTTGGGAAAATCCGCCATAACAAACAGACCTCCCCCATAATAAAATGACCCCCTCCAAAAATTTATGTTTAAATATAAAATGGAAGTAAAAAAGGTGCATGTGGTTTTTAAATACTATTTTAAGCATTTCCTACCTCTTGATGTAGAAAATTATTATTTTGAGCCTTTGAAATGCCATTATTGAGCTTGGACAGATTTTTTGGTGACTGTATGTTAGTGGTGTTGGAAGTATTTTCGTGTTTGAAAATGTAGATGTTAGTTGTTAGATAAATTGTTATTCGTGGGTATAGTTTTTATTTCAATTAAAGAAACTAATAAGGTGGCCATATATGGAAAGAAATAAAGAAATCAACAAAAAATAAGAGGGTTAAAACATTTCAGAGGGGTCTATTTCTTTTAAAACAAAGCGACCGGGGGTCTGTTTGTTTTAAAACAAATCGACCAGGGGGGTCGATTTATTTTGGGGGTCAAAACGTTTCCTTACACCGGGGTGGGAGTGCGGCTGGGTTTGTGGTGGGGGGCGTTAAAATCACTATATTGATCCTTATTTGTTTTGATTTTCAGCTGACCGTGACAAAATAAACAACAACAACAACAACAAGCGTGAGTAGTATAAATTTGTCATAAAACTGACTGTTATTTTTTATACTAATTTATGGTTCCACTATGTAAAGCACGTCGTGACGAGTTTAAGGTTTCGTAGATTAGGAGTCTAATTGACATCGAAACCGCAGAATGAATCTCATTGGTATCAGGATGTTTTTAACATTTTATTTATTTATTTTATTTAATTTCTTTATTGTATTCATTCTTCCTTTTTTTACTTTTATTTGTTTATTATCCTGTTTATTTTTTATGTTATTTTATATTTTTTCCGGGGATTGGGGGAGGGGAGTTGAAGTTGGTGGTTCTGTGGCAATTATTGAACTTTGTTAAAAACAATATTGCAGGAAAGTTATCGGTGAAAGAAGCAGGCTCAGAGGGTCTATTTTACAACACATTTTATTTACAAACCCTGTCAATAACAATATCTTCGTTAATAACAATATCTAACAATAACAATATCATGAAAGATGCCTCAGCCCACAAATACTAATGTCAGGATTTATAATTATATGGTTAAAATTATAACTAAAATTGCAAGACAATAAAGATATATAAATGGATTCAGTTCAGATTTTAATACAAAAAATCGATTATCACCAAAACTGTCGGCGCGTTGCACTAATACTAAACTAATAGCAAAAAAAATAAAACAAAACAAAACAAAATACAGAAATAAAAAAAAACAAAAAAAAAAACAAAAAAAACAAAACAAAATAACACAAAAAAAAAACAAATAAACAAAAACAGAAACTAAAAAAACCTGTGCCTCCACCCCCACATTAGATAATTAATCACACTTCCACAAAGATCCCAGGAGCAGATGTGTTCATATGAAAATTTGGTTCGGGCCAATATTTCGGCCCTTTTTTTTTTTTTTTTTTTTTTTTTTTTTTTGATAGGTCGTCAAGCAAAAGTGAAACCTACCCTCCCCCCCCCCCCCCTCCTTGTTAACGGGATTGGTACTCTGCGCGGACCGCGTCCGGCCTCTAATTACGCCCCACCCCCTTTTGGATGCGCAAAGCAACACTTAAAACACCATCCCCCACCCCACCTCCTCCCCTCCCCCCCCGTTCCCAGGGACATTCACCGATGTGCTGCCTCTGCCAGTTTTGGTAAATCGTCAAGAAAAATTAAAAGCTGTTTTTTAAGGGATGGCCGAAAGCCTCCGTTTACGTTCATTCTGAATTCCGTGATAGGTGATCTAACCCACTGCATTCGCTTAGCTAAGGCAATTTGAGCGAACGCCAGTCCCCTGCTCACCGCCTCGAGCTGGAATCGAACTCGGGACCTTGAGATTACTAGGCCAATGCTTTTAACAAACTGAGCTAACCGGCACCCCTTCCTTTTCAACAAAATGGCACTCCGCACGGACCGCGTCTGGGGTCAATATTACCCCTGCATCTTTGGACACGTATGACAACCTTTAGGACACCATACCCCTCCCCCCTCCCCCACAGGGACCTTCACCGCTGTCCTATCTCCGCCAGTCAAGTAACAGTAAAAGCTTCCTTTTCAACACAACTAGCACTCCGCGCGGACCGCGTCTGGGCTCGATATCACTCCATTCCCCCTTTGGATACGAATGACAACACTTGGGACATCATACACCACTCCCCCCCCCCCTTCCCAAGGAACCTTCACCGCTGTCTTGCCTCCGATTTTCAAGCAAAAGTAAAAGCTTTCTTTTTTTATAATGTCCCTCCTCGCGGACCGCGTCTGGCCTCAAATTTATCCCCACCCCTCCCTTATCTGCGTTTTTGGACACGTATGACAACCCAGGTCACCCAGCCCACCCTGGGTCCTTCACCCCAGCTCTGCTTTAGCAACACAACATAAAATCAAGTTACCATGCGTTTGCAATGTTTTTCACGTTAAGGTTAAAAGAGTAAAAAGCGAGGGATTTTTAAAAAGAATACGCTTACATTTAAATCTGTTACCTCTTTTTACAGCAAAGAATCCATGTGAAATGTTTTAAAATCCAACAAACGGTTCATCCACTCCCATTCAATACATAAACAAGTACTGCTCTTCAGTAACTTCCTGTGACACATTTCAGTATGTGTCACCATAAGCAATCAATTACATGACAAGGACAAGGTCGTCAAGGCTGTTCCAGACATTGTATTGATTATCGATTAGTGGATTTGCATTGAATAAGATTTATAAAATTTCCAATTTTGTCACTTCACCTGTGTGGAGTAGTGGTCTAGACCGTCACCTTGTAACCCAAAGGTCCCCGGTTCGAATCCCGTCTGGCCACATTTGAAACTAACCCAAAATTAAATTCCTCCCTATCCCATACCGCCAGAAAGATTATCCTAGTAAGGGATAGTGTGGGGTAAAGTAAAGAATAGTGTGGGGGTAAAGTAAGTGTAGTGTAACGGGTAGTGGGGGGAAGTAAGGTGTAGTGCAGCAAGTAGAGTAAGTGTAACGGGTAGTGGGGGGAGTAAGGTGGAGTGCAGCAAGTAGAGTAAGGGTAACGGGTAGTGGGGGGAGTAAGGTGGAGTGCAGCAAGTAGAGTAAGGGTAACGGGTAGTGGGGGGAGTAAGGTGGAGTGCAGCAAGAAGAGTAAGGGTAACGGATAGTGGGGTGAGTAAGGTGGAGTGCAGCAAGTAGAGTAAGTGTAACGGATAGTGGGGTGAGTAAGGTGGAGTGCAGCAAGTAGAGTAAGTGTAACGGATAGTGGGGGAGTAAGGTGGAGTGCAGCAAGTAGAGTAAGTGTAACGGGTAGTGGGGGGGAGTAAGGTGGAGTGCAGCAAGTAGAGTAAGTGTAACGGGTAGTGGGGCAGTAAGGTGGAGTGCAGCAAGTACAGTAAGTGTAACGGGTAGTAATAGGGATTAAGGTGTAGTGCAGCAAGTAAGTGTAGTGTAACGGATAGTGGGGGGAGTAAGGTGTAGCGCAGCAAGTAGAGTAAGTGTAACGGATATTGGGGTGAGTAAGGTGGATTGCAGCAAGTAGAGTAAGTGTAACGGATAGTGGGGTGCGTAAGGTGGAGTGCAGCAAGTAGGGTAAGTGTAACGGATAGTGGGGGAGTAAGGTGTAGGGCAGCAAGTAAGTGTAGTGTAACGGGTGGTGGGGGGGGGAGTAAGGTGTAGGGCAGCAAGTAAGTGTAGTGTAACGGGTGGTGAGGTAGTAAGGTGTAGTGCACCAAGTACAGTAAGTGTAACGGGTAGTAGTAATAGGGAGTAAGCTGTAGTGCAGCAAGTAAGTGTAGTGTAACGGATAGTGGAGGGAGTAAGGTCTAGTGCAGCAAGTACAGTAATTGGAATGGGAAGTGGGGGAGTAAGGTGCAGTGCAGCAAGTACAGTAAGTGTAACGGGTAGAGTGGGGGTAAGGTGTAGTGCAGGAAGCAAAGTAAGTGTAACGGGTAGTGTGTTGGAGGAATGTGTAGGGCAGCAAGTAGCGGGTAGTGTAGTGCAGGAATTACAGTAAGTGTAACGGGTAGTGGGGGGTAAGGTGTAGTGCAGCAAGTAAGCGTAGTGTAACGGATAGTGGGGGGAGTAAGGTGTACTACAGCAAGTACAGTAATTGGAAAGGGCAGTGGGGGAGTAAGGTGTAGTGCAGCAAGTACAGTAAGTGTAACGGGTAGTGGGGGAGGAACGTGTAGTGCAGCAAGTACAGTAAGTGTAACGGGTAGTGGGGGAGGAAGGTGTAGTGCAGCAAGTACAGTAAGTGTAACGGGTAGTAATAGGCAGTAAGGTGTAGTGCAGCAAGTAAGTGTAGTGTAACGGATAGTGGGGGGAGTAAGGTGTAGTGCAGCAAGTACAGTAATTGGAACGGGAAGTGGGGGGAGTAAGGTGCAGTGCAGCAAGTAAAGTAAGTGTAACGGGTAGTGGGGGAGTAAGGTGTAGTGCAGGAAGTACAGTAAGTGTAACGGGTAGGGGGAGTAAGGTGTAGTGCAGAAAGTAGAGTAAGAGTAACGGATGGTGGGGGAGTAAGGTGTAGTGCAGCAAGTAACGGGTAGTAGGGGGAGTAAGGTGTAGTGCAGCAAGTATAGTAAGTGTAACGGATAGTGGGGGAGTATGGTGTAGTGCAGCAAGTAGAGTAAGTGTAACGGGTAGTGGGGGAGTAAGGTGGAGTGCAGGAAGTAAAGTAAGTGTAACGGGTAGTGGGGGAGTAAGGTGTAGTGCAGGAAGTACAGTAAGTGTAACGGGTAGGGGGAGTAAGGTGTAGTGCAGAAAATAGAGTAAGAGTAACGGATGGTGGGGGAGTAAGGTGTAGTGCAGCAAGTAACGGGTAGTAGGGGGAGTAAGGTGTAGTGCAGCAAGTATAGTAAGTGTAACGGATAGTGGGGGAGTATGGTGTAGTGCAGCAAGTACAGTAAGTGTAACGGGTAATGGGGGAGTAAGGTGGAGTGCAGGAAGTACAGTAAGTGTAACGGGTAGGGGGAGTAAGGTGTAGTGCAGAAAGTAGAGTGAGAGTAACGGATGGTGGGGGAGTAAGATGTAGTGCAGCAAGTAACGGGTAGTAGGGGGAGTAAGGTGTAGTGCAGCAAGTATAGTAAGTGTAACGGATAGTGGGGGAGTATGGTGTAGTGCAGCAAGTAAGTGTAGTGTAACGGATAGTGGGGGGAGTAAGGTGTAGTGCAGCAAGTACAGTAATTGGAACGGGAAGTGGGGGGAGTAAGGTGCAGTGCAGCAAGTACAGTAAGTGTAACGGGTAGTGGGGGAGTAAGGTGTAGTGCAGGAAGTACAGTAAGTGTAACGGGTAGGGGGAGTAAGGTGTAGTGCAGAAAGTAGAGTAAGAGTAACGGATGGTGGGGGAGTAAGGTGTAGTGCAGCAAGTAACGGGTAGTAGGGGGAGTAAGGTGTAGTGCAGAAAATAGAGTAAGAGTAACGGATGGTGGGGGAGTAAGGTGTAGTGCAGCAAGTACAGTAAGTGCAACGGGTATTGGGGGAGTAAGGTGGAGTGCAGGAAGTACAGTAAGTGTAACGGGTAGTGGGGGAGTAAGGTGTAGTGCAGGAAGTACAGTAAGTGTAACGGGTAGGGGGAGTAAGGTGTAGTGCAGAAAGTAGAGTAAGAGTAACGGATGGTGGGGGAGTAAGGTGTAGTGCAGCAAGTAACGGGTAGTAGGGGGAGTAAGGTGTAGTGCAGCAAGTACAGTAAGTGTAACGGATAGTGGGGGAGTATGGTGTAGTGCAGCAAGTACAGTAAGTGTAACGGGTAGTGGGGGAGTAAGGTGGAGTGCAGGAAGTACAGTAAGTGTAACGGGTAGGGGGAGTAAGGTGTAGTGCAGAAAGTAGAGTAAGAGTAACGGATGGTGGGGGAGTAAGATGTAGTGCAGCAAGTAACGGGTAGTAGGGGGAGTAAGGTGTCGTGCAGCAAGTATAGTAAGTGTAACGGGTAGTGGGGGAGTAAGGTGTAGTTCAGCAAGTACAGTAAGTGTAACGGATAGTGGGGGAGTATGGTGTAGTGCAGCAAGTACAGTAAGTGTAACGGGTAGTGGGGGAGTAAGGTGGAGTGCAGGAAGTACAGTAAGTGTAACGGGTAGGGGGAGTAAGGTGTAGGGCAGCAAGTAAGTGTAGTGTAACGGGTGGTGGGGGGAGTAAGGTGTAGGGCAGCAAGTAAGTGTAGTGTAACGGGTGGTGGGGGGAGTAAGGTGTAGTGCAGCAAGTACAGTAAGTGTAACGGGTAGTAATAGGGAGTAAGGTGTAGTGCAGCAAGTAAGTGTAGTGTAACGGATAGTGGGGGGAGTAAGGTGTAGTGCATCAAGTACAGTAATTGGAACGGGAAGTGGGGGAGTAAGGTGCAGTGCAGCAAGTACAGTAAGTGTAACGGGTAGAGTGGGGGGTAAGGTGTAGTGCAGGAAGCAAAGTAAGTGTAACGGGTAGTGTGTTGGAGGAATGTGTAGGGCAGCAAGTAACGGGTAGTGGGGGAGTAAAGTGTAGTGCAGGAATTACAGTAAGTGTAACGGGTAGTGGGGGGTAAGGTGTAGTGTAGCAAGTTAGTGTAGTGTAACGGATAGTAGGGGGAGTAAGTACAGCAAGTACAGTAATTGGAAAGGGTAGCGGGGGAGTAAGGTGTAGTGCAGCAAGTACAGTAAGTGTAACGGGTAGTGGGGGAGTAAGGTGTAGTACAGCAAGTACAGTAATTGGAAAGGGTAGGGGGTAGTAAGGTGTGGTGCAGCAAGTACAGTAAGTGTAACGGGTAGTGGGGGAGTAAGGTGTAGTGCAGCCAGTACAGTAAGTGTAACGGGTAGTGGGGGAGTAAGGTGTAGTGCAGGAAGTACAGTAAGTGTAACGGGTAGGGGGGGAGCAAGGTGTAGTGCAGCAAGTAGAGTAAGTGTAACGGAAAGTGGGGCGAGTAAGGTGGAGTGCAGCAAGTTGAGAAAGTGTAACGGATAGTGCGGGAGTAAGGTGTAGGGCAGCAAGTAAGTAACGGTTGGTGTGGGGAGTAAGGTGGAGTGCAGCAAGTAGAGTAAGTGTAACGGGTAGTGGGGGGAGTAAGGTGGAGTGCCGCAAGTAGAGTAAGTGTAACGGGTAGTGGGGGAGTAAGGTGTAGTGCAGCAAGTATAGTAAGTGTAACGGGTAGTGTGGGGGAGTAAGGTGTAGTGCAGGAAGTACAGTAAGTGTAACGGGTAGTTGGGGCGAGTAAGGTGGAGTGCAGCAAGTAGAGTAAGTGTAACGGGTAGTGGTAGGGAGTAAGGTGTAGTGCAGCAAGTAAGTGTAGTGTAACGGATAGTGGGTGGAGTAAGGTGTAGTGCAGCAAGTAGAGTAAGTGTAACGGGTAGTGGTAGGGAGTAAGGTGTAGTGCAGCAAGTAAGTGTAGTGTAACGGATAGTGGGTGGAGTAAGGTGTAGTGCAGCAAGTAAGTGTAACGGGTTGTGGGTGGAGTAAGGTGTAGTGCAGCAAGTACAGTAAGTGTAACGGGTAGTGGGGGAAGTAAGGTGTAGTGCAGCAAGTACAGTAAATGTGGTGCAGCCGGTATAGTAAGAAGTAGTAGGGCGGCTGATGTAAGGGGTGATGCGGCGGGTAAAGTAAGAAGGAGTAGCACGGATATTATGGCTGGTAAAGTAAGGGGAAAGTGTGGCAGATAAAGTGGCAGATAAAGTCCAGCAGTGGAAGATAAAATAAGGTGTAGTGGAAGGGATCGTGTGTAATGTAAGGGGTTGTGTAAGGAGTAGTGACGTAGGAAAAGTAAGAAGGGGTAGACAGGAGAGCCGGTAAGGGTAGACAAAGTAAAGTAAGGGTATGATGGGTAAATTAAGGTCAGTTCGGCAGGTAAAGAGAGGTGCAGTATAAGAAGGTTGTGTGACGGATTAAGAAAGGTAAGAGAGGTAGTGTGGCCGGTGAAGTAAGTTGCAGTCAAAGTAAGGTGATGTAAGGTGTAGTAGTGATGTGACGGATATATGTGGAGTGTTGCCGCTAAAGAAAGTGGGTAATGCATCGGGTAAATGTAAAGAGAAGTGTTACAGATAAAGTGCAGATGGTGTGTGGAGAACAGTAGGGTGTTGGTGGGCAAAGTAAGGTGTAGTGCAAGGGATAGTGTGGCTGGTAAAATAACGTGTGGTTGTACATAACGGGTATTGGGGCAGTGTTGGGTAAGGATTTATTGTGGCAACGTTCTAACCAACTGAGCTAATCGTCACCACGCGGGGGGTGTGTAGGGTACAGTAATATATATGTGTAATACGAGGTGTAGTGAATGGAAACGTAATGGGGTTGTACGAGTAGTATATGACGTAACTTGGGGTGCAGTATTAGTATAATGTCACGGCTCAGTCTAGGTAAACTGTTACAGGTAAATTGAGACCCTGTACAACGGTGTGACGGTAAAATAACACGTGGTAGTAGGAAGTGAAGTAAGGGTAGTTTGGAGAATAAAGAATAAAGTAAGGTAGTGTGACGGGTTAAGAAAAGGAAATGTAAGTTGTAGTACAAGTCAAAAGGGTAAAGTAGTAAGTAGTATGTGGTATATGGGATGATGTGGTTGGTAGCAAGCATAAGGGCAACCTAAAGTTTAGTCTAAAGGGTAGTTGTAGGTAGGGTAAACTAAAATTGTAGCATATGGGAGTAGTAGTATGCGGTGTGGTTTCAAGAAAAAACAAGTAAAATCAGGTGTAGCAGTATAAAAGACAGCAGCAGTACCTGGTGTCAGTTAAGATTTTATGAAAATGGGTTCTCGCCAATATCTTTCCGCCATTATTTGGCAAATCGCCAAGAAAAACAAGAAAAAAAAACAAAAACAAACGCAAAACAAACAAAGAAACAAAATCAACAACAACAGCAAAAAGCGCTATAGAGAGGTAGAGACGTTTGCGTCCTATATCCGATCGAAATTTTAATGTTTCCATTAAAATTTTAGGGAGAAATACATTCTTAAGAACATTGGCTTTATTTTGGCGGATAACTAAAAAAAAAACTGCAGTAGACTAAAGCTACATAACTGCCATCAGTTGAGATTCCAACAAGAAACTGGGTTGTCGCCAATATTTCTGACATTCTTTGATGAAACATAAAAAAAATTACGAGGCTGGTACTAATGCCACTAGCTCAACATTTAAAGGCGATGGTATTATATTTCTGTCGTTAGTAAATTGGTATTTAGCTATTTTTAATCAAAGAAAACAGTAATAATCTGGTACCAAGGATCACTTTATTTAGCTAAAATTTCAAGAGAGTAAGACTATTGCTCTGGCGTCATTTAGGATTTTAGTATTTTTATTTTCTTTTTTTTTCTGTATGTGTTTTTGCCAATATTTGCTCTAGTTTTTGGCGACTCACAAAAATGTAATAACCAGCAATGGCTGGTTATTAATTAACATTTCAAGAAAGTAAGGTGACAGTAAAGATTTTACGAAAACACTTTGTTCTTCACAAATATTATTTAAGCCAACTTTTGGCGAATAACTAAAAATAGTAACTGCTCTGTTGGCATCTCTCCCTTAACTGGCATTTTAAATTTTAGTTGTTTCCATTAAAATCCAAGCAGAAGTACATTTTAGCTAAATTGTTTTTTTTTTTGTCAATATTTTCGTTACTTTTGGGGCGAATCAGGAAAAAAAAGTAAGAGCCAGATGAGAACTAATTATCCAATGTCTTTAACCAAAAATTCTAGAGACTAAAGATATTTCCCTGGCGTCAAAGTTTTCAATTAGAAATTTGATTTTTGCAAATAGTTCCGTCAGTTCCAAAAAAAAAATAGCTACGTAGGTAACAATGCTACATTTTAAAAAATTTAAAGACTGTAAACTATTTTCATGGCGAAATGTAAGATTTTTTATAAAACAGATTTTGGCCAATATCCCCCACCCCAATCCGCCCCCCCCCTCCCCTAAATTTTACGTGAATTGCTAAAAACTTAAAAATAAAAAATGTCCATGCCCAAATACTTCCAACGATCGCTATAGCCGATGCTTCTGTGATCCTATAACATACAATTTGTATAGAGATTTGAAGTGGTTATTTCTGGAAGGGGAGGGTCGGGATCGGGTTATTTCCCTGCTTCCCGCACCCCTCCTTTGTAAATTGTTCTTTTGAAAATAATTTTCTTTTGAAAATTGCTAAAATTTTCTAGAATGGAGCCTGCGAGAGAAGGGACCTCGGTTTACAGTGGTCACATGAACCCTTTCCCAGCTCAGATAAATTCTCTGCTCGTAACAGATTTCGTACTTTGTGTACTTTGTGTACTTTATGGCCTGCATTTTGTGTACTCGCTGTGTACTCAATGCACTAAATGTTCTTATATATATTCCTTTGGTCTGTTTTCCAGTTTCTACTGCAGCGCTGGTCGGCATCGGCCTGGCTTGTGGAGTACTCGGTGTTGGTACTGTGATACTCGTGATTGTACTCGCGAAAAAGAAGATACTTGCCACGCCTAGTAAGTTTTAAGAGTTGTTCAACGGATTTGTTTTAAAGCCGGTTCGATCGTTTTAACGGTGCTTTAAGTATTATTATTGGGTGGTTTTTACTTAGCTGTCGAGTAGAGCGGTACCGGAATGACAAATCCTATCCCGATGACTTGAAATTAAGCTTTATTACAACTTACCCAACTTTAATTCACAAAGACCAAGCGCACACTCCCCGCGCTGTGGTCAAAACCATTTCTTAAATATCTTCTGACCAGACAGTAGACTAGTGAGAAAGATTGACTGATTGAACAAATGCAAATTACAATAAAACCTGCCTACACCGGACAACGGGGGGACTGGCGGATTTTTTCCGATATATAGAGGTGCATGGTATTTCAGGGGTCATATAAACCAATGAGGAAAAAAAGGGACTGAGAATTCTTGTCCGATATTAGCAGTTGTCCGATATTTCAGGGTTTGTCCAGAATGAGGTTTTACGTTACATACATTTTACTTCCAATGAAAACTTAACCGACATCACGAGCCACCAGACACATAGGGTAACATATGTGCTATCAGGTGGCCCACCAAGGGATCCGCCAACCATCCAACAGGATTCATCCTTACATATGCGGTAACACATATGATACAAAGTGGCATGCCTGGGACTCCACCCCCCCTCCCTCACCCCCACCGCCCCCCTCACCAACCAACAGGATCAATCCTGACACTTGTAGCAGAATAGATGTTACGTCCGCTCGTTTTAGGTCAATACTTTTCTCCTCGAGAATATCAATATTTTGGCTTGAAACTAAATGACATATTTTATGAGGTGGATTACTTTTCACAGGACCTACTAGAAAACGAAGTATCTACCGTATCTATAGCAACAAGTACGAATCACCAGAACGTGAGCCTACCGCCGTGGAAAATTTCTATGCAAGCCTGGCAGAGAGAGCGAATCCTACAGAAGCGATACAGTGCGAATCAGGGCCCACAGGGGATGATTATCTGGACCCTGTATGTTGCCGTCATGACCCAGTAACTATCGAACCTGAAAACGAAGAACAATTCAATGCGAGCTTGACAGTAACTGCGAATCCTACAGAAGCGAAACAGTACGAACCAGGGTCGGCAGTTGGTGATTATCTGAGCCCTGTGTGTTGCCGTAATGACGTAAAAACTATCGAACCAGAACACAAAGAACAATTCAATGCGAGCCTGACAGTTACTGCGAATCCTACAGACGCTACAGATGGCGAAACAGGGAGCCTGACAGTTACTGCGAATCCTGCAGAAGCGACAGATGGTGAAACAGGGAACAGAGAGAGTGGCTACCTGGCACCTGTATGTTGCACGCATAACCTAACGACGGTGCTGCCGGGAAAAAACGACCAGTACCAGACAATAGGCGACACGTTTGAAAGCAGTCTGTTAAAAAGTACTTATAATTCGAATAAAACCATACCTGAGGAAGGAGCTGATCATTCCTATGAAACTCAGGTGTCAACTGGCTATATAAGCGTACCAGGAACCCCCTGTGACGCCACAGGTAATTCCAGATATGCTGTGGAATCTCCAAACAAATGTCCAGCATCTCCGGTGTATCTTGAAATCCTGTAATATATTTTTGTGAACTACTGATAAGAATTATTGTGATATATTGTCGGATTCGCCAAATTACCACTGTAATCACTTGAACAAACGTAAACGTTTAAATGCAGTGCGTACGGTGAATTTACGACCAATTTTGATCTTTTATATCTGAACGTGTTTTTTTTTATTTTCATTAACACAAATTAGAAGGGATATGAGGAAATGGTGTGTCGGGGGGGGGGGGGGGGGGTCGCGCATAATACTTTATAAAACTCTATAAATACAAGATATTTGTTTTGTTCAACAGTGCCCAGCAAACAACCGACGTCTTTTTTGGTTGAAAAAAAGGTTGGATTTTGGTCGCGACGATTTCACAACCATATTCTGACCTATTACCCCAAATCTCGACTTTATTCCGACGTCGAGGCGACTTCGGTTTTCTGACGTCATTCCGACGTTGCAAAAATGACAAAAAAGCGATGAACATTATTATAGCTCACCGGAAATGGAAGTCATTTTTAAAAAGAGGAAGAAAAAACGTAATTTTTACATGAAAATTTTAGAATTTTGATGGCGCATTTGTATTTTTCTTCCTAGATTGTAAAAATTTACACGAAAAATGCTTTCGTATGTTGAATGATTAATTATCTATTAATTATATAACTCTAGTCAGTTTCAGGTCGGAATCCGACGTCGGTTCCAATTTCATATACAACCTAAAACCGACTTAATTCCGACGTCGGATTTAGGTCGGAACCCGACGTCATTCTGACGTTGAAAACCCGACGTCGGTTCCATTTCATATACAACCAAAACCGGCACGTCAGTCCGACGTCGGAAACGTCGGGTCACGACGTCGACCCGACGTCTTTCTGACGTCTTAATGTTTGCTGGGTGAATTGGTTGTGAAAAAACGATGTAGATCCACAACTCTGGATAACGCCTAGACTAAACAAGTAAAGTGTCGTGAATTAATAACAATTAAATAGTAACTCATTATTCCGTATATGCAAAATGTTATTTTAATTTATTTATTTAATTTTATTTAATTTGTTTTTTTTTTCCTGAAGCAGGAGGTTTCTACGTGTCCGTAGGCTCAAGACAAAAAATGACATTCTGTACATATAGATCGAATGACACATCACTTTTTTAAATGCCTCACTGCAGGAAGTTTTTGTCTTAATTTATTTAGTTTATGACAAACTAGTTGCCTCCTACATGCGTATGCTTAGTTGGGGCGACAAGGGATGAGTTACACCAGTGGTGGTAGTTTTCATTTGGTCCTATTATTCCCACTTGCAAACACAGTTTGCAAATGGGTATGCTTTGCCAAGAATTCTGGCTGGTTATTCTTTTTTTTTTTTGCGTCTTGGAGATTTCCACAAAACACCTCCTACGCTATTTCCAGAAAACGCCTACAGGCTTTGTCGTAGAAAGACGGCATTTGGAAGAGATATACACAGTAATGAGTTGACGTGAAATCCGTAAAAAATTTTTATCTTGAACCTCAGAGGCCAAGGTCGAAATGAGGTCAAAATATTTTTAATCACAAAAAGTAGCCATAAAAATGCTCACATCCCAGTTTGAACACACAAAACGTACTCAGTAGGGGTAAACATTTATTCTTAATCTTCATTCTTAAGGGTCAAGGTCAAAGGTCACGTGAACTCACGTGCCGTTAACAATAGGCCGACTTATCTCGAAAACGGTTAGAGAGAGAGAGAGAGAGAGAGCGATTTTGAGCTCATTTTCGACTCTTTGGACAAAAACGACCTCCTCCGTCATAGTCAAGGTCAAAAACCGGAAGTTGACCATTATCTCGAAAACGATTATAAAACTGAATTTGATTATTTTGTGCCCAAAAGAGATTACATTATAATTACTTCTATGTCCTCGTTCAAGATATTAATTCGGAAGCTGATAATTATATCGAAACACCGAAAGATGTCTCTTTGACCACACAGATTGTATCATTGCAAGTGGGTGCCATTTCGCTGCGTGTAGCGAAATTCGGACTAGTTGTTTGCATGTTTTAGAAATAACTATATTTATGAACCAGTTGTCAGATGTGAAAACATTTTAGCTTGTTTTTTTTCCAGTCACTGACCCAATTTTCGCTTCCTTCTTAAAGACGAAAACAGAGGAACAACTGGGGTCTGGAAAATTTACACAAAAGTCAAGATATTTGTCTTTTCATGACGTAACTGGCGTTTTGATTACAAATGACAACTAAAAATAAACCCGGCAAAAAAGTTTCTATCCACCTAATATTTTTGAGAAAAGAAAGGGTTTAAATTTTAAAAATGTGTAATATATATACATTTCCAAATACCCCTGTATATGTGTGACAGAAAACTGTTTTTAGCAATATTATTCGGCCATGCTCCAGTGAACACGATTCGTTTTTGCAGAGCAGCGATCTCTTTCAAAAATTGCACTGTGGAAGGTTCAATGCAAAAGTGTCTATTGTTTCATGTGTGCGCTTTGTGTGCGTGTGTGCTAAGATTAATCAATTTGTTTAATCCGACTCGCCCTGCGGTGTTGAAAATGAGTGATAATGGGCAGATTATCTATTCTTGATCGGGCCCGCGCCATCGGGCTACTGGAAGAATACACCGAATGGACTGGCCGTCTTGCTCACCCGGCTTAAATCCCATAGAGCACGTGTGGGATTACTTAGGAAGGGCACTACATCGCCGAGTAACTGCGGAGAAAATCTCAACGACATTAGGAGGTATCTTTCGGAAGAATGGGACAGAATGCCAGAACAATACGTTAGAAAACTCGTGCACAGCATGCGCAAACGCTGGCAGAATGCATAACAAATGGAAGTGGCCACACCCATTACTGAACAGGGATTTCCAAAGTGCAATTTTTGAAAATGACCCCTGCTGTAGAAATTAAGAGTGATAGAATTTTTGTGAGGACATATCTATTATAAGTTATAATATAAGTTTCAACTCAGCTTAGGATAAGTCATGTTGGAAGCAGACAAGAGCAGTCATTACCTCTTAAGTAAGCTATATTTTGAAATATTCACAAATCTCTAAGTGGCTAGAAATTTTTTTTGCCGGGTTTATTAACTTGTAAGTAACAAATATTTGAATCGGCTGTGACAACTGGCCCCTCACCGCTCAGCGCAAATTTATATTTTTGCGAACTCCATAAGTAAATATTGGCATATTATTATACTTTTTGTGTTATATCCTGGTGATATTTCTTTATGTATAATAAGCTTTTATACGAATATTTAAACTGGATAATTTTAGCAATATATTTGTGCGTGACGTCGTATTCTAGTCAAAGCACTGAAAGACAGGAAGTACCATCCACTTTGTGGTTTTGAATGTCACCAGAGGTCTGCTGTTAGATGACAACGTTGGGAGCGTTATTAAGTTTTATGCAGTCTACATGTGTGTCATTTACGGCATTGTAATGAAAATAAAGAGTTGTTATTGTACTTACTTACGTTTGTATTGGCATTTAAATGTATGTGATGACAGAGATCGTTGAAAGATGGCGGTGAGGAGATGTCAGTATGTATAGATAGAATGGGAGGGCGTCGGTGGTGGGGAGTTATTAGTAAGTATAGAGGGGGATATTGGTGGTGAGGAGATGGCAGTAGGTGTAGAGAGAATGGGAAGGCGTTGGTCGTGGGGAGATGTCAGTAGGTGTAGAGAGGGGGGAGGGCGGTGGTGGTGGGGAGATGTCAGTAGGTATAGAGGGGGAGGCGTTGGTGGTGGGGAGATGTCAGTGGGTATAGAGAGAGGGGAAGGCGTTGGTGGTGGGGAGATGTCAGTAGGTATAGAGGGGGAGGCGTTGGTGGTGGGGAGATGTCAGTGGGTATAGAGAGAGGGGAAGGCGTTGGTGGTGGGGAGATGTCAGTAGGTATAGAGGGGAAGGCGTTGGTGGTGGGGAGATGTCAGTGGGTATAGAGGGGGAGGCGTTGGTGGTGGGGAGATGTCAGTGGGTATAGAGAGAGGGGAAGGCGTTGGTGGTGGGGAGATGTCAGTAGGTATAGAGGGGAAGGCGTTGGTGGTAGGGAGATGTCAGTAGGTACAGAGGGGGAGGCGTTGGTGGTGGGGAGATGTCAGTGGGTATAGAGAGAGGGGGAGGCGTTGGTGGTGGGGAGATGTCAGTAGGTATAGAGGGGAAGGCGTTGGTGGTGGGGAGATGTCAGTAGGTATAGAGGGGGAGGCGTTGGTGGTGGGCAGATGTCATGTGTATGCGATGACATAGATCGTTGAAAGATGCGAGAGTCCCTGATAATAGTGTGAGTGTGAATACGGGGCGGGGGTGGGGGGTCAGGGGGACAGGGGCTAGGGGGGATGAGGATATGTCAGTGCTTATGCTGGGGTTTGTGGTTAGGAGGTGTTAGCAGGTGCAGACGGAACAAATTGTGGGGAAGGGGTGGGGAGGTTGGTGGTGTGGAGCTATCAATACGCACAGACGGCGCGAACTAGGGGGGTGGGGATGGGCGGTGAGAATTTGTCATATAGAGTCCACGCATATGGAGACGGGAGGGGGTCTGGTGATGTGGGGATGTCAGTACGTGTAGAGGGGGCGAAATTGTGGGGGGGGGGGGGGGTTGGTGGGGAGGAGGAGGTGGATTCAAGCTTTGTTTATGAATGTTTTGTAGATAGACTGACGCTATATGTGTGTGTGTATGCTATAGTAATAATAATAAACAAACCTCTACAGTTCGAAGTGACCCTTTCCACCTACCCACCCCCACTCTCCTCGACGCCTTCCCTCCCCCCCCCCCCCACCAAAAAAAAAGAGGCAGGTACAAACCCGAACACTCGCGTAACGTCTAAAATACATCTATACTAGATCGGCAATATCGGCAACTTCGTCGGCCGATGTATCGGTTGCACATAGGATTAACTATGGCCCGACGCATAATAGATATAGCGGCTTCGTACATCGGATATACATCGGGCCGATATATCTTTAATACGTCGGGCCACCGTCGGAAATATCCCTACAAATTCTTCGACGTCGGATACCAACCGTCGGCTATACGTCGGTTATACGTTTATATTCCGATGCATTTCCGACGAACTTCCGATGATTTTTATACGTAAAAAAATTGTTTCTAACCTTAACTGACCCATTGAACCTTTACCAATCATTCATAATTCACATATTCATACATACACCATAGCATATCAATATACAACATAGCATATCTATATATTGCAACTGAACACTAGTACTTACTTGGGTTTGAACCGGGGACCTCTTGCATCCTAGGCGCGAAACATACCTCTACTCCACGGCGGCTGGGGCTAGTTTATTGAGGCAAATGATAATTTTCAAGTATATTCATATTGCTCCACTATTGATTCTTCATAATGTCCCCTACAAAACGCCAATCGATGAATTTCCGACGCCGAATAGGCATCGGAAAATATGCGTTTTATAGACGTATAAAAAATACGTATAATATACAATTGCAATATCGGCATCTTTTTTCCGATGTATTTCCGGCGTCGTTTATACATAGGAAAATATGCGTTTTATAGACGTTTAAAAAAATACGTATAATGCGCGTTGGCAATATCGGCATCTTTTTTACGACGCTGTGGAATATGTGGAGCACTCGTACACAATGCAATATAAATATATATATATATATATATATATATATATATATATATATATATATATATATATATATATATATATATATATATATATATATATATATATATATATATATATATAGTTTTCATTTCAAGTTATGCGTGAAATACACAAATTTAGAGATCCATTGGAAATCGGTATATTTCCGACGTTTCACCGACAAATATAACTATATGTATAATATGCGTATATTTTTATACGCATATTACATGCTTGTAATATCTCAAATAAAAACATTAGTTTTCGTCGGAATTCGGTATATTTCCGACGTATAGCCGATGTAGTGATATATTTGAGATCCATTGGAAATCGGTATATTTCCGACGTTTCACCGACAAATATAACTATATGTATAATATACGTATATTTTTATACGCATATTACATGCTTGTAATATCTCAAATAAAAAAATTAGTTTTCGTCGGAATTCGTTATATTTCCGACGTATAGCCGATGCAGTGAGTAGTTGAGAAACGAGAGAATCACCGCACGAGAGAATCACCGCACTTTGTGACGTCATACTGACGGACCCCCCCCCTGGTAGAGAATCAAATACCATGGGACCCCCCCCCCCCTGGTCAAGAGTCATATAGCATGGGGACCCCCCCTGGTCAAGAATCATGTAGCATGGGGACCCCCCCCTCGTCAAGAATCATGTAGCATGGGGACCCCCCCCCCTAGGCGGCAGTCAGGACTGACCCCCCCCCCCCCCCCCAAATTTTTTTTTTTTTTTTTTTTTTTTTTTTTTTTTTTTTTTTTTTTTTTTTTTTTTTTTTTTTTTTTTTCCTTCTTTTTTTTTTCTTTTTTCTTTTTTTTTTTTTTATTATTATGATAACATTTAATTAGTCATATTTCAATGGTTTCCCATTACAGTAACCACACACACACACACACATACAGCATATGTACATGTGTACAGAGTGTGGAGGGAAAACCGACTGAGAAATTTAAGAGTGCACTCGTACAGAGTGTGGGGGAAAACCGATCGATAATTTCAGAGTGCACTCGTACAGAGTGTGAGGGAAAACCGATCGATAATTTCAGAGTGTGGGAACGATCAATAAATTTGAGAAGGAATGGGATTTTCCCTACGTTAAGTCTTAATGCTTTCAGGTATCGTCAGAACACATCGCTCTCCGCTTTCACCTGATTATTAACAATGTCAACATTACTTCTTCACCGATGTGTAGAGACCATGGATGACGTCTTCAAAGTGAACTATGTTGACTATGTGTTTTCAAAGCTTCCTGCTTTTGAATCTAATTGGATTTTACAAGTGAAGAATTTGCATAAGCATTGGGAAGCTGTTGGAAAGATAATTCCAAGACATGAATTCATCCACTCATTTCTACAGGAATGTGAAGAACTACTTTTACCATCAACTTACGACATTGATTCAGCATTTATCCGCGCGAATACAACTTGGGCAGCTGAACTCATGCTAGCTGTAGCTGCTAGAATTATTTTACATTATGATGATGGCGTTCCATTGACGACGAATGCATCAGAACTTGTTCGATTCAACAATGAACGAGTTGAAGTGAATTCAAAGCTTTGTAAAATGTTTGAAGAACTATAAAAAAGCTGACTCTGCAATTTCTAATGGCATAAAAGGAGAAGGGTGAAGTGAAGTTATCATTCAACGCGCACCCATGGAGAAGACAAGCAGCTTTAAAATTAGTGCAAACTTAACCATTACTGTGGAGCATGGAGAATTTGGGCTATTTCTTCGAATCAAACGTGGAGAGAGATGGCTTGCTTTATCACCATCCTTGTGGAAGATTGTGTGTCAGAACTTGGCAAGATTACGCAACATTGGCTTCAAACTGTACTTAACGCAAACGAAGTCATTTCATACTTGGATATGCGCTATGTGAGTTTTGTGCAAACATCACTGTTTGAAGGGAAAGAATATACGCGTTACATCAACATGAATGATGGTGAATGGGGGACATTGCTTCAGGAAATCCATAGCATAATCTCAACCTTACTACCATGTACGGAATGTCATGGGAAGAAAACTCCTGTTAAGCTGCAAAAGGACAATCGAATGAAAGTGTCAAAGCTTTCCAAGAAAAGACTGTCTGAAGTTCGATTGGAGAATATGGATGTGCAAAATCAACTTGGACTTACCTGTGAATATTGTGGTGCTTACGGATATGCTGAGGATTATGATTGTCACTGCCACAAGTACAATTGCAAGTTGTGTGAACCTGACAACTTCTGCAACAAGTGTGGCTCACTAACAGTATCTGCCGAGTAAGACTACAAGTCATTTGCTTACCAGTCGTCAAAGTGTGTAGACGTGTCATATGGATATGTGAAAGATGGATGTAGAAACGTTTTTCAAGGAGACGTATGTGGACTACATGATAAGTGAACTGGCGCGTTTTGGATCTATTCAACAACAACTGGAACACTTTGACATCTATTGGGAACTTGCTCATTCCACGCTGAACGTACCGAAATTACGTGAGGATTTCATCAAAGAGTGTGTGCTTTCAAACATTGACGGAGCTGAGGAGTTTGATGTGGAAGCAGCATATCACTTTGCTCGATTTGATCCAAGACTGTTTTATGAAGTGAGAGAGTGGTTAATCTACATTGCAGTATAATGACAGACATTACATTGAGACAATATATTGTGCAAAAGACATATTGTGAAGAAATGTTATTAGCTGTAAAAAAGTTTGCATGTTTAGTATGTCCTGCTTGTCAAGATGAAGAGTGTTCAGAACATACTTGTCATTCTGCATGTGTCTATACATATTGGAATGAAGCTAAATATTACATTCATTTAGATAAAGTGTTAGATAATGCAAATCAACGTTGTGAAAAATATGGTGTAGATGCTATCACATTTGATGAATTAAGTAGTTGGTTAATGTACATTGAAGATCAATGGACTCCAATTATTCACACCATTGTATCAATACTTGATTTGTAAGATATGTTGATAAAATGCAAGATGTGTTGATAAAATAAAATGTAAGATATGTTAACAAGTGTTAATCATTTAGTGTTAACATGTCGACGTGGAAAGACATTCACGTGTTTGGTCTCTGGACCTACAGGCAGTGGTAAAACTTCTCTAGTTAGAGAAATTCTAGAACAAAAGTTAATTAAACCCTCTCCAAAAACCATTTTATGGCTCTATGCAGCAGATCAGCCTTTGTATAAGGGAATGAAAGGTGTGGAATTTTACCAAGGCATTCCAGATAACATTGAAGAGCGTTTTAACCCGAAAAAACCAAACTTACTCATCATTGATGACTTAATGACCAAATGTCATAGTGATGAACGCATGACACGTCTATTTAGTGTTGGTAGCAGTCATCAAAATCTAAGCATTATTTTTATTGTGCATAATTTGTTTCATCATGGTAGAGAAATGCGAAATATTAGTTTGAATACACATTACATCATTCTGTTTAAAAATCCTAGAGACAGTCAACAAATAAGTACATTAGCGCGACAAATGTATCCTGGAAAATCTCAATTTCTCATAGAAGCCTATCAAGATGCTACGAGCAAACCTCATGGCTATTTATTCATTGATTTGAAGCCGAAGACAAATGATCAACTACGTATTCGTACAGGCATTTTACCAAAAGATACACATTACGTCTATGTTGATAAGGTGGCGTATGAACAAGAACCAAGTCACTTAACCATTCGCAACCAAGATGTCTAAACGTATTCAAGCGAATCAACCATTTCTTCACTTGCTCGCACGCAGCGGGCCTAAACGACGTAAATCCTTGCTACAACAAGCTACTAAGGAAGAATTAACTAGCTTGTTTGAAATTTGTTTGAATATATTGCGAGGACATTTACCCTTAAGCTCAAAAAGGTATAAGGTATTCAAGCGTGAACGTCATACCCTACGTACACTAGCAGATAAGAAGATATCACTTCGAAGAAAAAAGAAGTTGGTTAATCAGAAAGGAGGATTCATTGGAGCTATTGCTAAATTTGCATTACCCTTGTTAGCTCAGTTGCTGTTAAAATGAAACATACTATGAAAATGGTCCTCATTCCTGAATATGAATATAAAATGTTGTTAGAAAAGAAGGGAAAAGATGGTGAAATCAAAACGAAAGTGAATAAACTTTTACGTGGGAAACGAACTCGTGAAAAGGCAATAGAAATGTCTCAAGTTCTTGGTCGTCATTTACGAACAATTCAGTCGCAACAACAGCGGCAAAAGTCTGTTACATCATCCAAAGCAGAAAAATCAGAAAAGTCCCAACAGTTTCTAAGCCATTTTCAACCTATTTATCATGTAAAACTAACACAACTTCTAGCAGAACTTAAGAAATATGGTACGAGATGGACAGATAAAAATGAACTTGTTTTAAAAACGGGTACTGTCATTACAAATTCCAACATTATTGATTTGTTGAAAGAAGCATTGGTTGCTACAAGAAGAAAAGAACGACGAGAACCACCGCATGGTTGGAAGCAGTTTATTGAGGAAATTGTAGATGCTAATATTCCAAAAACTGTTTTTGGTAAAAAGACAACTCGTGAAGATATTACAAAAGAGATACAACAACGTCAACAAAGGTTGTTTCCAGAAGGATGGGAAACTTTTTAACATGGATTAAAGAGCTATGGTGTTGTTGTTGTAAAGAAAATGGAAATAAAAATACCATTCCTGTAAAAATTAGGTGTGTTAGTGCTTGTTGTCAGGGAGAAGTAGTAGATACCAATGTAGATCATGTAGATAGCAATTTAGACGACAATGTAGACAACAATGTAGACAACAATGTAGAAAGTGAGGATGAAGAGTGTCAAACATGAAGTAATGTATATACACATCTAGTCTATCTACATCACATAAACGATTTAGCTGCCATGGAGTCAACAAGTTTTTACATTACTTTACCCAGCAATGCTAGTATGAACTATTATCCCAACAACAAGACTTCGAATTATCAAATTCGTATGCCTCGAACCATCTATCTGAACGGAAAATATGAAGTGGCATTAGCTGAAATTCAATATCCACATACATGGACAACCATGAGACATGGAATGGACTATTCTATTCAGTATCGACAACAACCACTGAATAATATTGTTCTTGACACAATCAATATTCCTTATGGTTACTACAGATCCATACAAGAAATATGTCATGCAGTCAATGAAGAAGCAACTAATTCTATGAAAGATGACCTTAAAGAAGGTATTCGGATAAAGTATGATAAAATTAGACGACGCGTTTTTCTATATCTAAATTATGGCTTTGAAGTGTCATTCTCCACTGGATTAGCTGAGATTTTAGGATTTATCCCAAATCAATGGTATACTGAAACGTGTACAGCTGAATATAAAGCTGATGTGAAACAGGGGTTTTATACACTTTATGTGTACTGTAGTATTTGCGAGCCACAAGTTGTTGGTGATTATTATGTTCCTTTGCTACGTTCTGTTGCAATACAAGGACATGATGGAGACATTATCATGAAAACTTATGGAGAACCTCATTATGTTCCTGTAAACACATCCAAATTTGACGTGATAGAAATGAATATTAAGGATGACACAGACCATAATGTTCCATTTCAAACTGGGAAGGTGATCTGTAAACTTCATTTTCGACCAAAAGCATTATGAAAGCATACACACACAATCCATCTATATATCGCAACCATTTTCTTCGTCAAGTGGGTGGAGAATTACCAGGATTTAAAGGAGCGCGAATACAATATGGAGATGGTATTGGTTCAATACTGGGATCATTGGCTCGAAAAGCTATTCCACTGCTTAAGGCAGGGGCTAAAATCGTTGCACCACATCTTAAAAAGGCTGCAAAAGATGTCGCGAAAGATGTTACAGGTCGAGTAGCACAACGTATGTTTGGTGATGAGTTAGGAGGACAAAAGAGAGCGAAACCAGCAAAACCTGTCAGAAGGCGAAAGGCAGCTAAACGGATAACATCAACAAAATATAAGAAAGATATTTTTTAATCATGTCTTTAATTCATAATCATTCTTGTGAATGTAGTCTTTCTCCATTAGAATGGTTTCACATACCACCAACGCAAACTGCTGTAGAAAAAAGCTATAATGTAGACTATCAACCACTAACTACTATTAGAGAAGGTGCTCCAATAGAATTCTACATTCCTGCGAGTACAGAAGAATATCTAGATTTAAAGAACAGTAAACTCCATATTGTATGTCGCATTGTAAAGGTTGATGGAGAAGCGTGTGGTGTAGATGATAACGTGTCATGTATCAATGATTTGTTCAATGGGTTATGGTCTAATATTGAATTATTTCTAAATGATCGATTGGTATCACATAGTAACAATACCCATGGTTATACCAGTATCATATCTCATCTCGTTCATGACTCGGAAGAAAGTCTCAATTCTGAGCGCTCTATGCGTCTCATCTATAAAGATACTGCCGGGTCAATGAATACTCATGAGGTGAAAAGACCTAATCATGAAAGATATGTATCAGGTTTTCATGTAAATATTGAAGGTGGTGATATAGCTGAAACAGGAAATAATGGTTTACATAATCGCTATTTGTATACACGTCTAAGCCGTGAGTTTATGCTTACAGGTGGTTTAAGGGTAGATTTGTTTGAGCAGGATCGTTATCTTCCCAATGGTGTTAGTATGAAATTACGCTTACATAGACAAAAAGATGAATATGTATTAATGGCTGCAAATAATGGTTTTAAAGTAGAAGTGAGAGAAGCGTTTTTAAGCATTCGCAAAGTGAGGGTTAGTCCAGGTATTCAGTTGGGACATGCAGATGCATTGATGAAAAGTCCTGCTAAGTTTATTGTTACTAGAAAAGAATGTAAAGTTTTAGCTATTCCAACTGGATTTCAATCTTTTGTGAAAGATAGTATCTTTTTAGGCCAATTACCAAAACGTATTGTCATTGGAATGGTTCATAATGAATCCTTTGCTGGAACAGTATTGAGAAATCCATACAATTTTGAACATTTCAATCTTAACTTTATGCAGCTTTACTCTGATGGTGAACCAGTCCTATCAAAACCTCTCAAGCTTGATATAAATCGAGGCAAATATCTTGATGCTTTTGAAACACTTTACAAATCTTTTGATAGACTGGATGGTGAGAAAAGTTCCATTATAAAACGGGAAGATTGGCCTAGAGGTTATTCTTTGTTTTCTTTTGACTTAACACCTGATTATGATGGTGCTGATCATTATGCCCTTATCAAACATGGGAATTTGAGACTAGAAATGAATTTTGCTGGTGCCTTGCAAAATACAGTCAATGTTATAGTGTATGCTGAATTTGATAACATTGTTGAAATAAGTGCAAATCGTAGCATTCAATTCGACTACCAGTCATGAACACGAAGCAGATAGAAGCCATCCTATCCCATGATGCCACGACAAAAGACTTGTTCCAAGGTGTGTTTGCCATGGACCAGTTACCATCTTTACAACGCGGTGCCTATGTCATCAACACAGACGATCATGATGAGCCAGGAGAGCATTGGGTGGCAGTATATTATGACGAAGACCCTGCAGAATATTTTGACTCTTATGGACTTTTACCTATAGACAGTCGTTTGAATAAGTTTTTAAAGTTTAATTTCATTTATAATTCAGTTCCATTACAAACACCAATATCCTCTACATGTGGATTTTATTGTGTGTATTATATAATTCAAAGAGCTCGAGGACATAGTCCTTTTGAAATCATTGATGTATTAAGAAGAAGTGATGGTGATTTTGTTGTAAAGGATTTTGTATATAGACATTATAAACCATTATTTTATTGATGTTGTATTAGTTAAGTTGTATTAGTTAAGTTGTTGGTAATTGTGAATTGTATTATGAATATTGTAAATAAACAAGACAGTTTTATACAACATTCTTTGTTTATTGTGTTATACATTATTTACATTTTAACAATTATTTTACATTGAATTTTTTATTTTACAAATACATTCAATACATCGATAAACACATGCCATTCATACCAATCTAAATTAATATATGTATCATAGACATTACATCCACGTTTGTAAATGCTATGAAAACTAGCATAACACTGTCCATTACCAAACTTTATTATTTTAACATCTTTGTGTTCAGACAGTTTCAGTTCAACTCCATGATCATTCATGTCAATGTCCATCACCATAACACACATGGGATGCGTCAGTTCAATGGACTTGGTGCCTCGCATGAGTTGCACTCCTTCCTCTTTGAATTCAAGCGTCAGGTTCTTTCCAATCCAATGCTTGTAACAGAGCGTACCATTCCACTGTGTTGAGGGTGATGTAGTCGTAGCATTTTGTAAGCTCGTCATATTGGCGAAATCGTACAACACGTCTAAATAGTTCTCAGTCACACGCACTTCTAAATCCTCTGAGAGTTTCAGGAGAAAGCCAGGTATCCTCAGCTTCTCTAGATGGTCTTTCAACACAGATTGTTCGTCAGTTGATAGAATGATATACTTTCCAAAATGTTTTAGCACGATGTCATCATATACGTTTCTCAGATATGAGAATCCATGCGTAATGGGTTCATATTCCGATAAAAAGTCTTCCATCTCGTTCAACAGTCAGATGAACTATGAGCTGTCTCCTTGTCTGCAAAGACGTTTTTTATGCTCGCAAGATGGCGAAGAGTGGATGTTGTATCACTTCTAGGAATCGTAAGACTGCGCGCCAGTTCTTGATATCAAAGATGATCAAATCTGTATATGGTGTATCTGGTACAACTCCCTTATAATCCTCTGGATAATCCTGTAAAAGATTTCTACAGATTTCTACACGTATGTTAGAATCATATTCAGCCACCGTCACTTCCACTTTATTTTCAAGTCTACGTTGAAACCCATGTTCAAGTGGTATGTTTTTAGTCTTTCCATACTTCAGGTTTAAACCGATGATAACTTGTCTGAGAATCTAGTATCACTTCATTCCTATCATTTACAGTAAGGTAAGCACCACCGTTCAGCATGAGTGCATTCATGTTTTTACCTTGTAATGAGCCGTCTTCTTGTCTGCGAAGCCTTTTATCCACTTCTTTCACTTGCTTCTTCAGCATTTTCCATTCAGGTATTGTCAGCAAGATACCCTTTTTCGTAGGACGGTTTTTTCCAGTCCCCTCATCTCTCAGGTACTTGCGAATGTTTACCACTCCTTCATTGCTTTGTTTCATAATCTTGATATACTTTCCATTTCCTAGAGAAAGCATTCCATCCCACGACTGTGGTGTTGGTGCTGTCTCCACTTTCAATTTCTTGATGGTAGTGGTAGGATTTTTCACTTTTAAGTCTTTAACTGCATCTGCAAGAGTATCCATATCAGTTGTAGATCTCTTACGACTTTCACGTTCCATGTTAACACTTCAATGTTCACACCTCAAATAACTCTTCCGTTGGAGGACCTCCCCCTTTATACCATAGCCTTGTAATGTCCATGCGCTAAGGTGGAATAGCCATCACTCATCACATATCGCTTGTCGTCATATGGGGAGAGGGCTACTTTCCTCAACTTCTCCGAGAAAAGCTGGTGACTATGACTTCGGATAATGTGTCCTGTAGCCATCGTTTGAGTTTTCTTAAACAAACTGTCTCTATACTGCACATGTTTAATGCGTCTTTGACAAGCTTGAGTGATGCCTTTAGCTGTATGTTTTTCTTTCCCACCGCACAATAAACTGTACATTTTCGGTCTGAGTCCAACAAACTCTTCAATAGGGACGCCTGCCGTCTCATCCTTCATTTTCCCAAGCACTTTTTTGTTCACGTTGGAATGTAGGAAGTGATCTGGCGGATAGTCACTTGTGTCGAACAGGTCAGCATCTTGCTGCATATCCTTGTAGATATCTTCCGTTTCTATGTCGTAACAAAGACTGTCGGTGTCGCTGAACAACAACTTGGCATTGGGATACTTGACCATGATGTAGTTGTAATGAAAGTTGAACATAAGCACTTTGCTGAGGTCGAGAATGGTAAAACCAACTTGAATGGGTTTATCCAGAAGCAAATCCACTTTGCGCAAATGTATCGCGGTCAAATCTTCGTTGAAAATTTTGAATTTGTGGAAAGAAGGTTTGGCCACAAGTTTCTTGAACCGCTTTTCCTTGTGAACAAGTTCAACATTGATTCGCTTTCTCACATTTTCCATGGTTTTGCCAAACACTGAGTTGTTCATCAGTTTGAAGAAGTCTTTCTCAAATGGGTTCTTGGCCAATTTTCTCTTTTCTGTGTTCAAGGTAATGTATTTTGCCAACCATTTGCTCTGTTCAAACATGATGGCGCGATGTACTTTAGTGACTTTCAACCCCAGTGAGACGTACTGTTGTAAATTCCTGTAATGAAGTACATATTTCTTCTTGTCAGACAAGTTAGGAATGAGCTTTTCACTGGATTTCTCTTTCATGTTTAGATCTTTCCGCAGCTTCTGACTGTACTCTGACAATTCTTCAACTTTGACACATTTCCGTTCTGGAGCCACTGGGTAGTGATTATGATGATCATGGATTGAATTTGGATATTCTAAATCCACTTCCAAAATGAATCCAATGTCGTCATCTTCATCCACATCCATGAAGTCAATGGATTCTGGCTCACTCACCCACATAAATCCTCTTTGTGGCATGCTTTGTGACATGGCCCAACCATACAAGTTGTTTGCGTCGAGGTACATCAAATAGTTGTTTGGTATCTCAGAATTGTAATCTGCTACGTAGGGATTATTTGCTTTCGCATACTTGTGTGTGATCACGGATATTCCTCCACGTATGCCTTGCTCAACCATTTGGTACATGTCAATGTCATTGATCAATTCCAACTTCACCTTTGTCGCTTTCAACATTGCATCCCACGACAGTCCTGGTGCTGTATAATAGTGAGCAGGATCCAATTCATATGTGTTGAGACATACGTGACGAAAGTTTTCAAACACGTCAGCCAGCAGCAACACATCTGATTTCAGGTACAAGTCATGGTATTCGCCAAATGTTGTACAGTTGAATGTCTCCCACACCTTCTGCGCATGCGCATAATCCTCATCGCTAATGTCTTCTTCACTGAGCAGACTGTAAAACTTGTCCTTGGACGGCAGTTGTGTTTCAGCAAACTTGGATGGCTCATCCACGTAATCATAAGGGTATACGCCCTTTCTCAACAGTAAATCTTGTTGGTCACTATTGTGAATGTGTGACGTCATGTTATAAAAGTTGTCTTTCCCTTCTGCCGCTAGGTTGGATACCAACTTCTGTAGAGAAGTACTCATGAACTGAAAGCTGTCTGTAAATTTCAGATTGCTCATGGTGAATGCAATATATTTCTCAATGGTGTTGGGAATGACTGTAATCGTTTCATCTTTGAATTTTCCAATTTCCTCCATGATAAGGTGACTGTCATAGCCTCGCAAATTGTGGAAAAACACAGGAATGATAAAAGAATCTTTATCCCCTTGCTGATCCTTTCTAAGTCGGAATTGTAAGTTGCATTCATTGTGCGCTGCTCCACGATATTTGCCATTGATATGGTCATGATCTCTCACACGATCTGCTCCTAGAGGTTCATGACAAATGTAGCAATCAACAGCGTTCTTAAAATTCTCTTTGTCTTCGCGAGTCATCACCATTTCCTTTGGTCGCTCTAAACCACGTACAATACGATCACGTTCATTCAACATATGGTCTAAAAAGACCTTTACAGCATTGTCTCCTCGATACACGATTGGTGCACGTGTGTTGTACTGACTCACAACTACATAGGCAAAGCTGTTTGGACGATGATGTTGATACTTGTCTTCTTCTTCATGCTTTTGCGTGAAACATTCAAAGTCTGCATAAATCACAAACGGTGCTCGCTGTTGTTTGGCTACATTCTTAAACTTAACGGATGGTTCCTTGGGAAATGATAAACGTTGCGCGCCATGCTTGCCACACACTTCACGATGCTCATCTAAAAGCTCTTGTCGCATAAACCCGCGAAGACAGTTGAAACAATAAAAAGCTGCACCATTATGCTTTGATCGATAAGCCATCAGTCTGCTGAAATTCTTAATGAGGCAATAATGTCTTGTCTTGTCATTGCTAATCAAAAGCAAGTTGATTTCTCTCGCGCTGTTGGCGCTGGTGTTTCGGCTGAGTTGTATGGGAACAACGACATCATGTTCATATCCAAACATGCGCTAAGGTGGAATAGCCATCACTCATCACATATCGCTTGTCGTCATATGGGGAGAGGGCTACTTTCCTCAACTTCTCCGAGAAAAGCTGGTGACTATGACTTCGGATAATGTGTCCTGTAGCCATCGTTTGAGTTTTCTTAAACAAACTGTCTCTATACTGCACATGTTTAATGCGTCTTTGACAAGCTTGAGTGATGCCTTTAGCTGTATGTTTTTCTTTCCCACCGCACAATAAACTGTACATTTTCGGTCTGAGTCCAACAAACTCTTCAATAGGGACGCCTGCCGTCTCATCCTTCATTTTCCCAAGCACTTTTTTGTTCACGTTGGAATGTAGGAAGTGATCTGGCGGATAGTCACTTGTGTCGAACAGGTCAGCATCTTGCTGCATATCCTTGTAGATATCTTCCGTTTCTATGTCGTAACAAAGACTGTCGGTGTCGCTGAACAACAACTTGGCATTGGGATACTTGACCATGATGTAGTTGTAATGAAAGTTGAACATAAGCACTTTGCTGAGGTCGAGAATGGTAAAACCAACTTGAATGGGTTTATCCAGAAGCAAATCCACTTTGCGCAAATGTATCGCGGTCAAATCTTCGTTGAAAATTTTGAATTTGTGGAAAGAAGGTTTGGCCACAAGTTTCTTGAACCGCTTTTCCTTGTGAACAAGTTCAACATTGATTCGCTTTCTCACATTTTCCATGGTTTTGCCAAACACTGAGTTGTTCATCAGTTTGAAGAAGTCTTTCTCAAATGGGTTCTTGGCCAATTTTCTCTTTTCTGTGTTCAAGGTAATGTATTTTGCCAACCATTTGCTCTGTTCAAACATGATGGCGCGATGTACTTTAGTGACTTTCAACCCCAGTGAGACGTACTGTTGTAAATTCCTGTAATGAAGTACATATTTCTTCTTGTCAGACAAGTTAGGAATGAGCTTTTCACTGGATTTCTCTTTCATGTTTAGATCTTTCCGCAGCTTCTGACTGTACTCTGACAATTCTTCAACTTTGACACATTTCCGTTCTGGAGCCACTGGGTAGTGATTATGATGATCATGGATTGAATTTGGATATTCTAAATCCACTTCCAAAATGAATCCAATGTCGTCATCTTCATCCACATCCATGAAGTCAATGGATTCTGGCTCACTCACCCACATAAATCCTCTTTGTGGCATGCTTTGTGACATGGCCCAACCATACAAGTTGTTTGCGTCGAGGTACATCAAATAGTTGTTTGGTATCTCAGAATTGTAATCTGCTACGTAGGGATTATTTGCTTTCGCATACTTGTGTGTGATCACGGATATTCCTCCACGTATGCCTTGCTCAACCATTTGGTACATGTCAATGTCATTGATCAATTCCAACTTCACCTTTGTCGCTTTCAACATTGCATCCCACGACAGTCCTGGTGCTGTATAGTAGTGAGCAGGATCCAATTCATATGTGTTGAGACATACGTGACGAAAGTTTTCAAACACGTCAGCCAGCAGCAACACATCTGATTTCAGGTACAAGTCATGGTATTCGCCAAATGTTGTACAGTTGAATGTCTCCCACACCTTCTGCGCATGCGCATAATCCTCATCGCTAATGTCTTCTTCACTGAGCAGACTGTAAAACTTGTCCTTGGACGGCAGTTGTGTTTCAGCAAACTTGGATGGCTCATCCACGTAATCATAAGGGTATACGCCCTTTCTCAACAGTAAATCTTGTTGGTCACTATTGTGAATGTGTGACGTCATGTTATAAAAGTTGTCTTTCCCTTCTGCCGCTAGGTTGGATACCAACTTCTGTAGAGAAGTACTCATGAACTGAAAGCTGTCTGTAAATTTCAGATTGCTCATGGTGAATGCAATATATTTCTCAATGGTGTTGGGAATGACTGTAATCGTTTCATCTTTGAATTTTCCAATTTCCTCCATGATAAGGTGACTGTCATAGCCTCGCAAATTGTGGAAAAACACAGGAATGATAAAAGAATCTTTATCCCCTTGCTGATCC
Source organism: Protula sp. h YS-2021 (assembly GCA_949752745.1). NCBI lineage: Eukaryota > Metazoa > Annelida > Polychaeta > Sabellida > Serpulidae > Protula > Protula sp. h YS-2021. The sequence goes on along the minus strand of OX457029.1, from coordinate 10,888,408 downwards.
TTTCTAAGTCGGAATTGTAAGTTGCATTCATTGTGCGCTGCTCCACGATATTTGCCATTGATATGGTCATGATCTCTCACACGATCTGCTCCTAGAGGTTCATGACAAATGTAGCAATCAACAGCGTTCTTAAAATTCTCTTTGTCTTCGCGAGTCATCACCATTTCCTTTGGTCGCTCTAAACCACGTACAATACGATCACGTTCATTCAACATATGGTCTAAAAAGACCTTTACAGCATTGTCTCCTCGATACACGATTGGTGCACGTGTGTTGTACTGACTCACAACTACATAGGCAAAGCTGTTTGGACGATGATGTTGATACTTGTCTTCTTCTTCATGCTTTTGCGTGAAACATTCAAAGTCTGCATAAATCACAAACGGTGCTCGCTGTTGTTTGGCTACATTCTTAAACTTAACGAATGGTTCCTTGGGAAATGATAAACGTTGCGCGCCATGCTTGCCACACACTTCACGATGCTCATCTAAAAGCTCTTGTCGCATAAACCCGTGAAGACAGTTGAAACAATAAAAAGCTGCACCATTATGCTTTGATCGATAAGCCATCAGTCTGCTGAAATTCTTAATGAGGCAATAATGTCTTGTCTTGTCATTGCTAATCAAAAGCAAGTTGATTTCTCTCGCGCTGTTGGCGCTGGTGTTTCGGCTGAGTTGTATGGGAACAACGACATCATGTTCATATCCAAACACGTTAATGGACACATCATTCTCCTTTTCAAACTTTGGAATGTCTGTAATCGGTGTTGGAAATGTCATGCCTTCCACCTTCAATTCATTCTCAAATAGCTTGTATTGATGCACACGCTGTGGGTCATTGCTTGTTGAAGGGTGAAGGTGAGCCAGTACAGACCATAAGAAACATTTATTGTCTTTATTCTGAATGTTTAACACACCTTTTGTATTCTTCACTTTCTTCGGTAGTGGAATAAAACTACTCGCATCCAGTGGCGCTGACGTAGCTGTATGTACTTCAATATATAGTATGTTATCCAATACCCAGCCAGAGCCTTGTCGCTCATGTTCATCAAACTTAGTAAACAATTCTTTATAGGCGTCTGGCAAGTCCTGCTCAATATCTGCTGGGTTGTATGCTGTATATGTTGGACTGCTGATAAATGAATTATCCACTTGTTCTACCATAACACCTTCAGCATTCGCTGTCAGTTTCTTGAAACGTGCATGAACGACAATGTACCATTTCATTCCATAGTTTAAGGTCTCCAACAAATGTGTCTTGATACGGTTCTCTTGTTGTCGCATTTCAAGCAGTAAATCCGATCCATCCTCAGACTCAAATCGTCTTTCCTGTGCGTTTTCTCCCAGACTAACCCTTCTACCTCTCCCTACTTGTCCTGTTTTTTCTTTCTGTGAAACATGTTCTTCATGAGACGCATTTTCCATCTCAGCTGGTATGCATGCATGTGCCTCAAATGTATCCATAGATGGAAATATTTTAATGCATTCACAGCAGAGGACTGGATGAGGTCTGATAACACCATCTTGTACCGTCTTTCGTCTCTTGGCTTCAATCATCTCAACAAGCTCTTCATTAGCACGTTTCATCTTAGCACGTTTCATCTTAGCTGGTTTGCATGTATGTGTTTCGAACAATTCCAGAGATGGAAATGTCACATTACAATCATGACAGACGACTAATGTGTCTGAATTAGATGCCATTGTTGTTGTCACGTCAATTGCTTAAACTGATATGATGAAATGTAGGTCTCACTCATCCTATTTATACCACCTAGGCATGTATTGCAGAGACATCTAGCGGAGAGCGATGTGTTCTGACGATACCTGAAAGCATTAAGAAAAGAAAAGCATAATATATTTTCAAAAAAATTAAATTTTGGTTTAGAACCCTGATTTTTACCCTACTACACCATAGTAAAATGTTCAAACTTATTTTCTACATCATATTTTGTCAAAAAACAAAATTTGTTAAAGTTGGTCTAAAACCCTCATTTTTACCCTACTACACCATGGTAAAATGTTTAAACTTATTTTATACATAATATTTTGTCAAAAAACAAAATTTGTTAAAATTGGTCTAGAACCACCATTTTTCCACTACTATGACTTTAGAATATTCAAATAAGTAGCATGCTAAAATGTTCAAACTTATTTTATATATTATATGGTGTTAAAAAACTACATTTGTTAAATGTGTTTTAGAAGTGCCATTTTCCAACTACTATAACTTAAAACATAACATTGGACTTAACGTAGGGAAAATCCCATTCCTTCTCAAATTTATTGATTGTTCCCACACTCGAGCGCACTCTGAAATTATCGATCGGTTTTCCCTCACACTCTGTACGAGTGCACTCTTAAATTTCTCAGTCTCAAAAAAAAAAAAAAAAAAAAAAAATTACTTACCACAAGTCATTGGTTAATTTGTCTTCCAATCTTGCACTTCCCTTTTCCAAAGAATAACCAAATCTTTCACTTCTCTTTTCCAATGAATAGCTAATGTTTCACTTCCTTTTTCCAAAGAATAGTCAATGTTTCACTTCGTCTCCTATGTGTATTCCAGTCAATCCATCGATTGTTCTTCAACAGCACAACACAATAGGTAAGAGCAACTGTTTTCACTTTTTTTCTTCCCATGTGTATCCAACGGCAGCCAGAGCTTGAATGATGCATATGTGCACAGACAAGGTGTTCTTATAGGAATGTTGAATCACATACTATGGTTGGTCCATGATGGTTTGGCAATGCAATGATTAGAGTGGTGACAACCCAACCTTTTTATACTACTGATGGTGAGCCGTGAGCCAGCGGCGTAAAAAGTAGCCGGGAGGGGGGGGGGGGCTCACTAGGTACCTGGGCCGGGGGGGGGGGGGCTCACTAGGTAGCTGGGCCGGGGGGGGGTCAGTCCCGACTGCCTACTAGGGGGGGGGGGTCGGTCCATAGTATGTCCCGAGGGGGGGGGGGGGGTCGGTCCATAGTATGTCCCGAGGGGGGGGGGGTCTAGAAAGTATGACGTCACAAAGTGCGGTGATTCTCTCGTGCGGTGATTCTCTCGTTTCTCAACTACTGCAGTGATATATTTGTATATTATACGATTATTGTAATCCGTCGGTTATACATCGGTAATATCTTTTTCAAAAACAATTAAGTTTTGTTCCGTCGGAAGAACGTCTATGTCAAACGTTGGGCCAACATATGCAAATATATGTATAATGTACGTATAACTAAATACATCGAATATACGTATGCAATATCCGTTTCATTTTTTTTTACCATTGGTCGGAAGTTAATCTATTTCCAACGTATAACCAATGCATAAAAATATATATATAATATATGCATTGAGAAATACGTGTAATATATGAATATAATATTTTTAGCAAGAAAACAATTCCCAATTGGTCGGAAGTTCGTCGGAAAAAGATGTCGGCCCGATGAATATTTGCCAACATCTATTAAACTGAGGAAAATAATCATCGGGCCAACGTCGGTAACCGATGAACTTCCAACGAATGAGAAAAAAATGGAAATTCGACTATTGCCAACCTATAACCGATGCATTACCGATGCATCGAAGCCGATGCCAACGTTTTCCGACCTGGTTTATACCGTTCCGACGTCGGCCCGACGTTATGCGAGTGTTCGGGAATTATATCTGCAATACCCAGATGATATGTAAAAGAAGTACATTTTAAAACTGTATTTTTGAGTTATACTGAGATGACATCCACGCGAAAACATGACATAAATAAGCGGAGACCCCTCCCCCCCCCCCCACTCCCACTCCTTCAAAACAAACATTCAGTTAGTCATAAATTTGGTTATAGTGCTTTTCTGTGGTATATCGGTCTTTATTGAACGCTGTAGTGTAAAAGCAAGCTCATGTGTTAATTCAGTGCCCCCCTCCCCCCTCCACCTCCCCACTCCCCTGATAAACCAAGACGTCTTTCGTCGGTTTTGACTCTACTGTGCACTGGTTTTGACATCTATACACTGAGACCATTTTATTTTCAGGAGTAGTGTAGGGTGGGGGTGGGGGTGGGGGGGGGGTTTCGAAAAGGGACTGCAAACACCGAGATAATAATGAGCGCTGAATGCATGCACGCACCGAGTAAAGCTACCCCTTCCACCCCCACCCCTCTTCCCCAATCCTACTCTGCAATTAAAGATCAAACACTTTATTTGCTCATGTATTCTAAAGTTAGGCAGAAGGGATTTATAAAAGAATGCCACGTGCTTTACAATAAAAACTGTTCAAGTACCACGTATATTTTCAGTATGTACAAACACGTTATACGGTACAGGTTAATACAGTATAAAGTACAGAGAGCTTTATATTTTCGACCAGATCTGTAATATGTAAATCTTTCTAATCTTTGGTGATATGCGGTGTCGGACTTTTTAAAATATGATTTGAAACATATACAGTCAAATGAGTATAAAACACTACAGCACGGAAATAAATAAAAAGCGTGGATAAACATTTTCTAAAGTAGAAAATGTGCCTTGAGATTAGTAGCCTTTAAGTTGGAAGTATTCTAAACCAAAAAATAAACACGTGTTATTGTAACAGGAATAAATACGCTTGATTGTCTGTAAAAGGGAATATTTGTAATGGCATTATTAATGTCATTGATTTTAACTGAAAATCCTTAGATTTCTGGTTTCCTGGCGATTGAACTAGGGACAATTGATCTAAATAGATGGAACGACAACTAATCTTTTTTGCGCTAGATCAATCATCGTGAATTCTACATTTCTTTAAAAATGCTTGATAAATTTGAAAAATGAACTTTAGACTTCACTTGGAACGTATACTAAGCTATACATTCTACAACATTGTTCAAAAGAAAAGAAATCTCAGAAGGATATATTGGAAATTTTGTGAGCGAATCTTTGAGTTGTGGAAGCTTTATCAGTTTGCACTTTCAACAATTTGCTGTTTCGACTGCAAGTTAGGTTAAATCCGTAAAGATTGGTTGTTGAACATATTTTAAAAAGTAGTTCCTCTCTTTTATGAGTACTGATTTCGCGGAATTCCCAGTGGGTCTACGGAGTAAAAAGGTGTTATACACAACAGACCGAACTGCCGAAGAGGTTGGCTGTTGAACAGCGATGTTTACCCCAATTTGTTGCAGTTGAAACACCAAAACTTTTCTGTAGATTCCGAACTGCGAATTCGCACATTGAACCGTTCCACTGCTATAACACCATGATGGCATCATCGACGCAGATGAAACCAAATGAAACCAAAATCTTGTGTAAATCTTTATCAGTGATTTTACTTTTAGCTGTAATTCTATTCGGAATACTTCTTCAATTTATCACATCAGAAACGCACTACCAAGAACCAGAACCTCTTTCGCAGTTTTCAGGTAACTTTATGTTTGTCGTGAACTTTACTACTGTGATGGTAACCTCGATAGGCCGTAAATTAAACATTTAATAGCTTCTGAAATAAAGACTCAGATTTTTAGAGGTTGTTTTAAAACACTTGCAGGCTGTGATGTTTTACTTTTTGTAGGTAATGTTGCAGCATTTGTAAGAGATTCTCACATAGCGAAGTTTCGTGAAGAGGAAACAAACGAATCGCTCATCATCTACAACCGTGTTCCGAAGTGTGGCTCTTCCACCATGAATAAAATTGTTAAAAAGTTGTCAAAAAAGCTTCATTATACTTATGTACATTCAAAGGAGAGGAAGAGCAAAATAGACATAGGCGAACAGGTAAACATTTTTATCACTCATTTTTATTTTCTAACATACAATGGCAACAGTATATACACAAATCAAGTATAACGCGAGTTTTTACTGCTACCACAGGCTGTGTACTGCGAAAGCAGATATTTTTATCTGTTACAGTTTATATTATGTAGTAAAAGTATTAAAATTATGGAAATTATTTTGCTGTGTATTGCAAAACATGTATTTTCTCAATGACAGTTCTATATTTCAAATATTTAATAAATAAAGAGAAATAAATTTGCTCAAATAAAATGGTAGTAGTGAAGAAACGACAGTTCTGTGTCACCGTATGACGTCATAATGACGTCATCAGTCACGTGACCAACACTCCACCTAGGCGGAGTAACCCTAACCCTAGACCATACCATGTGTGGAACACGTAATGACGTCATAACCACAGTGAGGAAGTGAGGGCTCTTCCTCCCCCCTAGACGGCACAACCCTCGGCCATACTATGTGACGTCATACTAAGCGGCGTAACCATAGTCACAAAGTGAAACACCCACCCCCGGGAGATCCGCCATTTTGGCGAAGTCTGGGTGGTATCAAAAGGATGAGCGAGACACCATTTCGCCCATATCAGTTCAAGCAATTAGTGCGACAACAACAATGGCAGCCAGTTCAGTAAGTTGTCACAGGCTATTTGCATATGTACGTATCAGTATAATTTTTTCATCTTTTTATCTTAAAAAAAACAAAAAAGTAGATACCTTTCGTCATGTTTAACCGATATTAATCAAATTTTACCGTTTGATTCAGTTTTATGTCTAGTTTTTACATAAGGTTCTCACAGGCTATTTGCATACGTGGCTATAAGCATAATTTTTTCTTCCTTAATTTTAACTTAAAAAAAACAAAATATATTTGATAACCTTGGTCATGTTTACCCGATTTTAATCAAAATTTTACCGTTGTTTAAGTTTTATGTCTAGTTTTACATAAAATTGTCTCAGGCTATTGGCATATGTGTCAATAAGCATATTTTTAAAAAACAAAAAAAGTAGATAACTTTCGTCATGTTTAACCGATTTTAATCAAAATTTTACAGTTTGATCCAGTTTTATGTCTAGTTTTTACATAAAGTTGTCATAGGCTATTTGCATATGTGGCTATAAGCATATTTTTTTCATCCACAAATTTTTAATTTAGTAACCTATAAAAGAGTAGATAACTTTCATTATGTTTAACCGATTTGTATCAAAATGTTATTGCTTGATGAGCTTTATCTCTAGTTCTTACATAAAGCTGTTACAGGCTATTTGCGTATCTGGCTATAAGCATAACTTTTATTTTAGTTATTTTTTTAAAAAGTAGATAACTTTCGTCATGCTTAACCGATTTGAATCAAAATTTTAAAGATCCAGTTTTATTTCTAGTTTTTGCATGAAGTTGTCACAGGCTGTTGTTATATTTATTTTTTTGGTTGGTGATGTCTGAAGAGCACACCATTTAAACATGTGTTCGAATGGCAAGCCCATTCAAACATGTGTTCGAATGGCAAGCCCATTCAAAGACATGTTCGAATGAGCAGCCCATCCAAAGACATGTTCGAATTATTTTTGGAACATATTACGTCATGATATTGATTATCAAGTTGTTCAACAAGCTGTTGTTCAACGTTCAACATGTTAAACATGTTGAATATGCTGTTCAACATGTTTAACATGCTGTTTAACATGTTGTTCAGCAAGTTCAACATGTTCAACATGTTCAACATGTTGTTGAACAAGTTCAACAAGCTGAACAAGTTGAACATGTTCAACATGTTGTTGAACATGTTGTTCAACAAGTTGTTCAACAAGTTGTTCAAGCAACTGATGCGTCTCGCAATGTGGTCTCGCTCATCCTTTTCTACCACCCAGACTTCGCCAAAATGGCGGATCTCCCAGAAAAATGGCGGATTTCCCGAGTGAATTGATCCTCACTTCGTCACTATGGTTACGTCGCTTATTATGATGTCACATAATATGTCAAGGTCATGCCGCCTAGGGAGGGGTCCTCACTTCCTCACTATGGTTACGCAGTCTATTATAACGTAATAATTTGTTCTACACATGATATAGTCTAGGATTAGGGTTAATCAGCCTAGGGAGGTGTTGGTCACGTGACTGATGACGTCATTATGACGTCACAAGGTGACGCAGAACTGTCATTTCTACACTACTAATGGTACACTTTCGAATGAATAATTTGGCTCGAACGATAAACTGCAAGTGTTTTTAAGTACGCCTTATAGGTGGTTCCTCATGAATTTCTTTTACATTGTGATTCAGTTTATAGATTTTGATTTTCCAGAATTAAAGAGGACTATAAAAATACTTATAATGACGCTTATTAAATAACAGGCTATGAAGACAGGTTGAACATAGGGTTCATTTTGTTCAGTTTGGTATTTTATTGTTTTGTATTGCTACTTTGAGCAAATATCGCAAAAAGTCCAAAGACTATGTATAATGTATTGATATTCCTTTCATAAAATTACAAAAAAATAACAACTTGATAATTAGTAATCTTTAGTCAGCACAAGACGGACCTTAAATATCGAGCTGAAATTGGAAATTGTCTTGTACAGAAAACTTGTCAGCCTACCTCGATCCACCGGGCAACTTACTGTGCTGAAGAGATTTTTTTCTTTCCGTTTTTATTTTTCATTGATTTCAAAAACAATGCATGAAGGTTACTATATGAAGAAATATGAGATACTGGGCACTTGAAACAGTACCCTATTATTTGTGCACCTGCCCATGCATTATTTACTGTTGTTTCTGGGTATCTGAATTTACAGCTTAGTTATATATCACGGTCCTTTTGAGACCTCTACTGTAGGAAATTGCAAAAGGGATTGCAATAAAATTGGTTATGGTGGCTTTAACGCTTCGGAAAATGCTAAACATTGGATAGCAGTGGTTATGTGGTGAGCGATCACGCGTTAAGCTTAATTTGCACAAAACTTGAAAAAAAAACCAGCCATTGCTGATAGATACAAATCAAAGAACATATTTAACATGGATTGAAACTGGAGGCTTTTTCGACACGCCCAAGCGTATTCCAGAGAAAATCCTCTGCAGTCCCCATAGTTATTACCAATTGGTGATACGGTAAAGGTTCACCAGTCAAATTATAAATATATCAAGCTGGCTCAAAAAATATGATATAACAATAGGTATCAAAACTATTAATAGCAATGCTATTTGTATGCAAACAGTGTCTCTTCTCCTTGGGGATAATTCTATTGATATCTTCGGTAGTGATATAAAGAAGGGTCTACAATGAAAGCTTGATATTTTTCTAAGCAATATTTTTTCTGTATCGTATGTATCAATAAATTTAATTTTAAATGATATTTTTTATTATTTTACTTTTACTATTTTACTTCGAACTGTGATATTTTATTTTATTTTGAATTATATTAGGCCAAACTCGTAAAGAAAATTGAGGAATTCCAAAGGCCTGCATTTTTTGACCGGCATATTCACTTTATAAATTTTGAAAGGTAGGGTAATGCATAGTTATCTAGATCTTTTAAACAATAATCATCTTAACATGACCAAATGTCAAATTTACGAAGTTAAAATAAAATGTTTTAATATTGAGTGTTGAGTGTCAAGGTAAAATTACCAGGGTGTTTCTTGTGTTGTTTGTCCGTTTACGTGACATTAATGCAAAATTGTCAGTTTATAAAAAAATAATACGATCTTAATTCTACCTTATTTTGCCCTGCTAAAGCACCCAACTTTCAATATGGTGCCCTGACTGTGATTCTACCTGTACGGCTGGTCGTTCGTTTGTTAGCATTAACATTTATAGTAATAAAATCTCTTCGTGCTTCAAACACTTTTTTCTCATGGCTGATCCAAATGAGTTACAGTTGAGACTGCAATTCGATGTGTTTTTGAATGTGCTCACAATTGCAATGTGCAGGTTGAATAGATCGACACCAGTGTATATCAACTTGGTACGAGATCCTCTTCAGCGACTGATATCTGCTTTTTACTATCATTGGTCGCCTGAAAGAGAGAACAGACCCCACCTCCATCCCGAAATAAGAAATAAGGCAAAGTAACAATTTTGTTGATATCTGAACTGACTAGTTTAAAAAAGAAAACGAACTTAAAACTTTGTTGTATGTAGAATGTTATTATCAGGTTTAATTTTCGTAAATGACTTTAATTTAATTTAAACTTTTAATTTAATTTTAAAATTAATTTCAGTTTTATTTCCTGGAAGTTACTTGAGTTTAAACTTTTGTAAAATAGTCATTTTTACAATTATTTTATAATTTTAATTCTAAATTTCTTAATTTCATTACATATATTCATCTACTCGAGTAACTGATAATAATAATAATGATAATTATAATACTGTGTTGAATTAATTAATCATTTTAATATCACGATTATTATAACTTTAAAGTGCACGGATAATGACTATGCTGGCCCTGACTGTTGATCTATCGCAAGTAGAAGTGACCTCCCCTCGTTTAAAGTTTACGCCTTACATCGCTAAGTAACAGATCAAATGGCTATATCATAATTAGTTTATTTGTTTCGGCCTTTAGTTTGGGGCTGCACTTAAGCGCCCTATGTGTCTGGGTATGACTGTTTTGTAGACGCTTTATATATATCTGCTTATGAATGTCATATAAACAAACTGACGATTTATCTATGCCTGGTTATCAATATCTTGTAGACAAATTGACCATTACAATATATCTGGTTATGAAATCGTTAAATATGTTTATGAATGTCAGACAGACTGATTGTACCTGACAGTTTTCTTTATTTAATCGATTGTAATGTTTTGATTTCAGACTATAGATCAATGTATAAAGGAGAACATCGAGCTTTTCACAAATCCCACATCATCTTATTTTTGGACTGCGATACCTTATATTTGTGGCCAGGACCCAATTTGCAAGTATGATTATGTTATTTTAAATTTTCTTGTCAACCGCATGTCAATATTATGAACTATGAATATGGTCTATAATATGTATAGTACATACATGCATATACTAAAATGCATTAAGTAATATTTTTAGTTTCTATATAATACTTTAAGCAGACCTTACACAATAAAAGGTAAAATATTCATGAATGCTAGTAACGATATTATTTAAATTGAAATGAATGCTGTAATTTTGAATTTTATCAATGTTTGTTGAATTTATATAGCGACATCACATTAAATAAGATAAGCACCCAACAATCATTGAAACATTTATATTGCAATGAATAAGCTCGTCAGATTATTGCAGAACCTATTCGAAATGGTAGTCTTGGTACTTGTTTGTGTACGTTTATATAGGACGCCCTCACGGGCTGGCCTTGACCTTGCTATGCATCACGTGATGAAGTATTACGCCATTATTGGCTATGTAGAAGATCTTTCAACATTTCATTCAGTACTTGAAATTAGATTCCCACGGTTTTTTAAAGGCATGCACGACATATATAATCAAAAAGATAGGTGATAATGACTAATGGTGACTTGACGTTTGCGACAGACCCGGAGTGTAGAATTATCCTTAAATGAAGCTCTAATGATGCCTGAATGAATCACGACTGATGTTTGAATGAAATATGACTAATACCCGAATGAAGCTCAAATGAAGCCTGAATGAAGCTCCTATGATGCCTGAATAAACCACGGCTGAAATCGGAATGAAGTCCGACTGATGCATGAATGAAGCACTACTTATGACTGAGTGGAGAACGACTGGCGCTTCATTTCCTGTTTTCGAATCAGTATTTATCTAGCATATCATAATAATGGCAGATACTTATTGTCAAAATGTAAAGTGATTTTGTCTTTGTTGCTTTAAATTATGCAATATCATACGTTTGGTTTACTTAGAGCTAGTAATACTGATATCTTTTAACATTTATATGATACATTCCAGATCCCTTAAAATGTGGAAAGTTTTGTGCTTTTTATTATAGAACAGTTTTCAATGCAGTTCTTTTTTTAAATATTTGAGGAGTATATAAAATATAATTCTACTTTTTAAAAAAAAAGTATTTTTTTGAACAGCTGATGAAGTAATAATTTAGTAAAACTGTTATTTGTGCCAATATCAACACCGCATTAAGCATTACAAAATGGTGAACACAAGTTTTGGTAAGCGGGAGAGTGTTAGTTAAGGGGACGGGAGTGGCGAGGTAAACAGGAGGAAGCAGATTCAACTTTAAAAAAATTACCCTTCAAAATATTACTCGTCAACCTTTTTTGAATACAAGAAGTTTTACACTGTAACTATTTTTTTGGAATTTAGGGCGGGGGCCTGCATCGCTGAACCTCGCTTTCCTTGGATCCGCCACTATTCATCCACTCCAATGATTGGCTATTTCAGGGAAAGGTACCATCCACCGTCGCAAAACAGAGAATGTCTTCAAGGAGACTCCGTCAGAAGCAGCTCAGCAGTTCTTAAAAGCTCGCCTTGAGCTCGAATACGAGTTTTACAACTTTATAAAACAACAATTTTATCTGTTGTCACGGATGCACATTACATGATCTGAAGAAAGGACATTCATTAATCAACAAAGGGACAAAATATCATTAACTACCAAACAATGTCTTGTAAGTGCATCTTTTATAATATATTTGACATTGTTTACTACCTTACATCTCGCCTTTTAAGGTAAAACAATATATATATATTGTTGAATTAAAACTTTCATTTGGACTAATGCTACAAGCTGCGGAGAAGTTTCCAGATCAGTCCACATTTTCTTGCGATTTTGTCATTGTATTTTATAAGGAAATTATGCAATTCCAAGTTGTAATGTAAGCACGTGAATCCGAGACTATCTACATCAGATCCGAATGCATTAATAAATGAATAAATTACAAAATAACCAATTGAATGATAATGCATATTTTGAATTTATATTGCCCGTTTATTTTATAATTTATTTAATTTCATTGCTGTCAAAGCGACCATATAGAACACATATCTCAAAGTTGCAAAGGCAAAAGTCGTCATTGGAGCGAGTCTTTTCATTCTGGTTTTCGTTGGAGTCATATTTGGATAAAAAGATAGCTGGTTAGGTTAATCCTGGCAAGGAACTGCCTTGAGCATTTCGTTTGGTTTGTCGGGCAGCGGTTTCCGCAGTGCTTTTCTCGGGGATTTAGACCCTTGCCTGATATCGGAAATTTCACATCCTGGTTGATGGCTGATACTTGTTTTTGTTGAGGAGAAGGGGTAAGGTAAAGACAGGGGAAAGGGGAGGACATAGCGACAGGAGACAAGTGTAGAGAGGGAGAGGGGCAAGGGGGAGGTTTAGGGAAGATGAGTGCAGAGGAGGGGTGAGGGGGGAGCTTTAACTTTAGAAAGTGACCCGACATAGGAGGCTCACCTGTTAAACATTTTATGAAAGCAAAAAAGATTAACAATCTCTTCGGATTGGTGGTTTAATAGAAAATGTTTACAGTTATAGGGTTGGCGCTGGAAATGACGTCTGGATTTGGCACTTTATTTTACAATTTGAGGATCTTGTGCAGCCATTGCATATTGAGTTGCTCAGGTGTCGTGCCTGTCCTCTAAATACAATCTATATTCAACAGCCATACAACTGTACCCGGAGTGCGGTACACTTTTAGTTCAACTGAAGAGCGGACTCGTCATCGCTCGCACTTTGAGGCTCATAGCACATGGAGGGTAACACTTTGTTTTGTAGTTCTGCAGTTTATTCAGGTGTTACTGTATATTAGGCACCTAGACAGTAAATCAAAGTGTCTAGGTACGTGAAAATGTACTGCCTAGGTACACGAAGCTTACTTCCTAGGTACATGATAGTGTTCTTTCGAGGTAGGTGAACGCGTACTGCTTAGTTACGTGAAAGTGTACTGGCCAGGAACGTAAAAGTGTACTTCTTAGGCACATGAAAGTGTACTTTAGGGTTATGTGAAAGAGTACTTCCTATTTAGGTGAGGATGTACTTCCCAATTATGTAAAAATGAATTTCCTAGGTACGTGAATGTCTGCTTCCTAGTTACGTGAGACTGTCTGAACTGGTGATTGAAATCCAAGCGTGTGTCCTTCGGAATGCCCTAATTGGAGTAATTTTATAATCATGTGTTCAATCTCTGTTTTGATACTTTTCACTGCGTTCGGCTTTTGAACTGATCTTTTTTGGACTAAATTTTTATTTGTACTCAAAAATATAAAATCTTTTGTCAACAAAATCACCAGTTTCACGAAAGCCTGTCTAGTTCTTCACAACCTTGATCCATAGCGGCAACTCGTACCGCTAGCAATCTTTAGCAATGATTGTTGTTCAGATAAATTATTTATTTTGCATAAACCTAAATTTACATTAACATTACTGTCAACGGAGGAAATTTTACACGTTTTATTTTTTCTCTCTGTGACACAGAGCTGTTTCAATGCATATTGTTAATTCTGCAATATTTCGACGCAGTGTATTATGTCATAGCCAACGACGAGTAGTACCTTTTTAGAGCTTATATATAATACTAGTTAAGATGTGTTTTTTTTTAATAATTAAGTTCCATTATTCAATTCTTGTATTTGTTAGAGATTTACCTAAACTTAGTTAAAATAATTTCCGAATAATGTTTGAATATACTTCCAAAAATAAATTTATCTAGCTTATTAGTTAATAGCATAATAATGCAGTGACGGGATGACTTGGTTTTTGTAAATTTCACATGTATCACAAGATAATTTAGCTGCATGGTACAAGACACATATTTAAATGCTTTGACGAATTATGGTCCAGATTTCTTATGTCTAATGAAATAAAATACTATAAATACAACAAGCAGTATCTATGACTGTTAATTCAGCTCAAGGCGGCTAGGCCTATTTCATAGAATAGCAAAGCATACACTTAACAGAAATAAAGCAAAAATCTTTTCCAAAATTTCCTGTACAAAAATCAAATTAAACCCTTTGTTTAGCAAGCGACTGTCGGTTAATTTGAATGTATTGGGCACTTTAGAAACGTTTTGCTGTATTCTAAATTTTGAATATGCCAAAAAAAGAATATGAAATAGGCTATAAAAATACCAACCACCATCTTTCATATCATCCTCAGATAACCAGATCTAGGAAAATGTGGAAACGAATCTTTACACAGAGGCAGTCTAAAACTGCCTTTTTTCCAAAGTTTTAAATCAAGACTATGTCAATCTATCCATTCTTTAGAGTTCATTGGGTTACGATCTCCCTTGACGTGACATTCTATTGATATGATTCGCTTATTCATGCTTAAACATCCTATTCCCGATTGTACGGTAGTTCGGTGGAATTTATCATTTCTATTTCATAACACCCTCATAAGTAATAATTTATTAACGTTCAAAAGTTTTAAATGCCGGCATCAGTTCATTTGCATTAGAGGGTCTCCAAAATAAAAACGTTCTGCTAAAATTTGGAAACAATCCAATCAAACAGATAAAGTATTTTAGAACATGATCCCAAATATGTTTAAATGGTTTTGCCAAATAACTAAGAAGGTACACTTTTAGGAAAGATTCACTAACAAACATTCATGCAAAATATGAAAGCCATCAGTATAAAATAATTTTAAGAAGCACCTTTAAAATTGACTTCCAAAACTTTTCAATAAATTTTGATAAATTTTTGGAGTAAATAGTACATTTCAAGCTAATATGGACAACATTTCACGATCAAAATTGTAGGCGAAGAGGCATTTTGAATAAAAGAAACCATGGATATCCCGGCTCCCTCACAACCAGCTCCCGCCCATATTCGTTTTGCAAAAAAAAACTCGAAGTTAAGATAATAGAAGGTGTAAAATTGTATTTAGTAGCAAAGGGCACAGGTACTTTCTGAAATGTAATTCTTCGAAACCAATATTGTTTGGTTTGCAAATTGTCCTATGTGTCATCTCAATCTATGGATCAATACGGGGTTATTTACGAGGTTACAAAGTTTTGTTTTATGTTGATCTTCAAGTGTATCAAAAGAATATAAAGTAAATAATCATTGTTTAACTGAAACTGATGCCGGTCACAGTCTATTTATAGAACAGTCTTTAACTGAAGCAACAATGTTTATTTTCACTTATTTTACATGCATAAAGAGCTATTTCATATTACTTACATCGAGGTTTCATCTGACCGTTGCAAAGTTTGTTTTCTAAATCATGAGAGGCTCCGTGGGGCTTAATTTTTAATTCCGTTATAACAAACCTAACGGGTTCCCTAAGCTGAGGGATTTGGAGTCAACGTCAACCCCTGGTTATCCACGAGCCGGATTCGAACTTCTGAGCTCCCACACTCCGACAGAACAACATTGTAACTACCTGAGCTAACTGTCCAAAGATATTACACTGATGTTAGTAATTTTTAGACATTTTAAGATACTTCATGTAATAAAATCGAGAATCAGTGAAGCAATGAACTAATTGGTTTTCGTGTGTCATTTCTCCATTGACAGAATCCTGTGGAAATAGCGTTAACAAAACCCACCAATTCACTCTAAAATCATAAAGTATTGGTGAACCTAAGCGAATCTTAAGATTATTACTCTCATCAAGCCACTTAAGGAACGCATTTAAAATAGATTTCATAAGGCCTTAAAATTGGTCATCTCCCACTTCCTTCCTACGTTGATGGAAGAGTCGAATGGCTTTTAGAACGCGCGCTATGTATTTTACGTTGACAGCGCTGCCTTCTAACAGTAGCCACAATATATCTGTCAAAAAATATTACTGATTGACCCTCTTGAAATCCCAATCTAACTAATTTTAAAAATCTTTTGAGTATGGGTATTCCTGTTCGGGTTAATTGCATCAGACTTTTTTCTAAGCACCAGCAGTGCTTCTGTCTTTCGTACACATTTGCAACGCCTTCAAAATAACTTTTTTCAAGGAGGCTGGCTGCATTTTGTTTATTGTTTCTAGATAAATAGCAATAAATTTTCTAAGAAGGCTTGGGTCGGTACATTGAACAAATAAGGCACAATTGTGCAAGACGAAGGTACAGTGGTCAAGTCTACATACCTTTGAGTCCCATATACACATTGCAAAACATTCACGTGGGACGTTATGAAGTGTGAGAGTAATCCTGTTTCAAGGCCCTCATATCAGCAAAAATTCCAGATGCAAAGAAATGAGCAAATTTACAGGGTCAAAATAAGACCAGATTGCATGATCTGGAGAATGTTCTTCACAGTACCAAAATAAGTTTTCAGCCAATAGGAGTGTACCTTGGCTTCATTAACAGGTTTGACGTGTCTATAAAACACAGTCTTCACAAAGAAGAAATACAGAGTTTTTTAGAATCTACCCATAATTTTCTCTTCTATATTGGAATACGACCAACGCCATTCTTCAAGAGGGTTGCCATCTGCTGAACTTTCAGGGACAAGGTCGAACCTTTAACATGTGTTACCTTTCCTGCCGAGATGGTCATATATCTCTTCCTTTGATCAACTGTCGTTCGATAAAAGCAGTTGCGTGTCTCGGAAAAAATTTACGAGGAAGAGAGGGTACGTTATCGATGCTAGCTTTAGATATAACAACCACGGAGTTTTCCTCAATCAGAATATTAGTTATTGTTACCGCAGTACCTTTCACTATTTTTTCAGCAATTACTGCCGGCTCAATAATCGAACAAAATCCAATTGCAGTGAAAATGTTCATTATTGTATAGTCAAACAACCGGTCATATTCGGGGTTTTGGCAACTGATACCTTTCATTTGCTGCTGTGGATTCAAAAACTCACCAACAAAATCGTTTGCAACGTGTTTTAATTTTGATTTAAGATTTGAGATTTGAGAATGTCTCTGTTCCTACTTGCACATAGTCCGGTCTACCTTGAATAGGTTCCACAAAATAAGAGCTGTGCAGTTATGATGTACACTAATAGTGTGGAAAAACTTTTCAGTCATCCCTTAATTTTATGAACTATAAAATTTGAAGATCTGAACAACTCTAAATTGGAACACTAGAAAAACAAGATATTGCAAACATAGAAAAGCAAATGCTCTCAAAGGATTTGATGACTAACTTGAACCATTTACAATTGGGTTGCGAGTCTTGTTCATGGAGCTTTTAAGTTTGTTATTTTAACAAAAATTAGGCTAGACTTATTTGATTATTGGTATATGTTTGGGTTAATGTTTGATTAGATCTTTTGGCTTATTTGACTAAATCACCATAAAATCTTTTCACCATAAGGTGTATATGTATAGGTATGTTTTATATTACACGTTGGTTTGGTATGATGTGAGGATACAGTTTTAAATTATGAATATTAATAATTGTTAATGGATTTTTATGAATTACGATAGATTCTATGAACGACGAGGAAATGGAACGCTTTTTAAGCGTTCGTTTTGCACAAAATTTTTTTTCAACGACGAAACTTTCAACTTTGTAAATAACATTTTAATTGACAATTATTACATTGCAGTTTGGAGATGTGTAAGTTGTAAAAGTTATTAGGGTTACATTTGTCCCATTTCACATGGTACCGCTGTTTCGTTTCCCTATCACTTCCCGTCACAGATACAGAAACACTCTGACATGTGTGAAACAGTGCTCTTCGTATCTAATGTCCTTTACAGTCATACAGATTAAATAAAGCAGTTGCTTTATAGGCAACAAATTTTAATTCTATACCAGAGTCATACACTATATTCAATTTGTACGTAAATCGAGCAAATATTTTGTACTAAAGGCAACTTATCATATGCAATGCAAAGTAAGCTTTATGTATATTCCAAGAACTATTTGACTGGGCTGTTTTGTCCATCTTAGATTTGTACTTTCACTCGGCTATATGCAGAGCGCAAACTAAGCAAACTTAATTAGATCTTAATTTTTGCACAGTTTGCACCATTCTCCTGTTTTAATAATTTGATTCTTTATTCTTTACTATTTCATATGGCGACGTAATCAATATTAGCTTTTAGATATCTATGAATGCATTATGCTTTTTGCGTACCACGTCAACATTTTTGGATATATTTTCAAGGACTTGGGGAGGAGGAACAAAGAATTATGTGTTTAAGTTTTCATTGTGATGATTGCCATGAAGTGTATCAATCTATCTGTATTTTAGCGATATTGCTTGCGGATACCATTTTCAATTTTAAATTCATCATTTTTATCATGTATCTCCGTTATATGGGCTGGTTCAGTGCACATTTTGCGGATGGAGGATGAATAGCGTATTCGTTATGTGGAATACTGCAATAAATTTGCATCTGATAAGAAATAGAACAGTTCCGGATTTAAAATTAGTAATTTCGGAAAACACATTTTCTAGTTGTTAAAATACATATGACATTTCATATTAATTCTTTTCATTAAAATACCTTAAGACATTTTTTACGATATTCAACTTATTTTCTTTTTACATAAGGTTTGATTTCAAAAACTATCACATTTATGTACAGATATAGCAGCTGCCCCTATTGCAGTGACTAGTCTTGATTTGATCAAAATTTTTGGCTTAAGTATACTTGCGAATGTTTACTTTCTCCAGTCTGTTAACTACATCAGCAAATCAACGCAAAGCTATCGAATTTACTCCATGTCACTTATTACACTTAGCGTTTTGCCGAAATCCCCCTAGTGTATTGAATTTGTACGAAAATTTTAGCCGCAGTTGTGGCATGTTTTTTTTCCATTTTTTGGGAGTTTGTCCGTGGAACAAGTCAGAGGCCGTTAGGGCTAGAAAGATGAAATTTGGATATGACAAACTTCAGTACGTCTAGTTGATCCTCTTGTATTTTTTTAAATTCGCTTAATTTTTTAATTAAAAAGCGATAAAACAAATTTGCGAAACAGGCAGCAAGAACCTGAGAGCAGTGGTTTAAACTGGCCTGATATCAGCCTCGCCCAGCTCTCAATGAAAGCAACCACAGCATGTGTGTGCACATTTAAGTTGGCTGTAGCGTTTGGGTTTGGCAAGTCTTTGACTTGGTCAAGGCTTATATGAATTTGTGCGGGTAGCCTTTTGACTTTTCCTTGACAGTAAAAATATATTTTCTTGTCTCAGCTTCCTCTCTGACAATACACGCCCTAAGGATAGAAAACGTTGTACTTATGTAGAACTTGATCTGAGGGTGTGCCCCCCGCCTTTTACGTCTACGTTTTCGTTTTCATGCTTAAAACTCCATGCAAACACAGCTGATTTTAGAATAAATAACAAGTGTTAAATACAGCGCATTTAAAAGCAAAGTAACGGTTGAGCAAAACAACACGGCTTATGGGCGTTACGCGAGCTCTGCCTGCATAGACCAAAAGTGCTAGTCCGTTCAATCAATAAAACCGTTTAGCCAACATAACCAATCAGATGTACACAGTTTATAAACGAAATTCAAGCTGTGATATTTGCTAATATATCAATGGCATGACAATTTCATTAGAAAAAAACAATTGGCGTGCTATAATAAGTCCGAAATGTTAATATTATTTGAGAAAGGGGGGTGTGGGGCGCGGTCCAGGTGATTTCCGCGGGAGGGGGGCTTTACAGTCATTGAGTTTTGCTTTTTTAACTTTAAATATTTGGCAAGTGTTGAAGATTTCGCTTCCCAATTGCTAAAGAGTGACGATGTGCGGCTCACTGATAGAGGGTGATCAGATGCCGTAAAATCCGCATTTTTTAAACCATGACCCTAGAGAACGATTGACATCCTCGGCATGGTGAATGTCAAAAAACCGGAAGGGAACCATTTTCTCGAAAACAGTTAGAGATAGAGCGATTTTAAGCTTATTTTTTTCATTTGGACCTAAAAGACGACATGTAAGAGGTACCTCGGTGACCTTGACCTTCACGTCCATGATCAAATTCAAAAACCGGAAGTGGGCTATTATCTCAAAAATGGATAGAGATAGAGCGATTTTGAGCTTATTTTCGATCCTTTGCGCCTAAACGGTTATATGCAAGAGGTACCTCTTTGACCTTGACCTCCTCGACTATGGTCAAAGTAAAGAACCGGAAGTTGACCATTATCTCGCAATCGGTTAGAGACAGGGCGATTTCAGTTTATTTTCCACCCTTTGGGCTAAAAGACCACATGTAAGAGGTAGCTTGATGACCTTGACCTCCCCGGACATGGTCAAAGTCAACAAAGCAGGCCATTATCTCAAAAACGGTTAGAGATTTTGAGCTTATTTTCGACCCTTTGGGTGTAAGAGGTTAAGAGTTCACAATCGTATTTTTTTGTGACCACAAGAGTAATTTTCGCTACTCGGTAGCGAAAACGGTCTAGTTATAGCTTATCAGTATGGAAATCGCAGAAAGAGAAGTAGTTGTAACGCGGTGCACTGAAAAACAATTTGCAACATTTGCTATACAAGAGCAGTTGATACGGAATTGTAGGCCAGGTGTATGATATTTTGAAGTGTGTATACAATTTATGGTTAATTTGGTTTATTTGTATCCATTACAAAATTGCATCGACTCATCCAAGGGAGATAAGCGATCGGTGAAAGCAAATCGTTGGCTGAAATATCTAAGACATTTGAATTCGGGAATGAAAAGAGGGGAGGGTATGCAAATACAAACTGGACAAAAGCTGGCGTTTGGGAGAAGGCTGCTTTAGATTTTCCACCGTGATTTTTGGCATGGTAAACCGAAGTAGTTTACATACAATATCATCAATACTATAAATTGGAAAACCATTAAGATGCAATATTTCTGGAAAGTAAAGGATTTACCGGCATGTGTAGTTGGAAAATCAATGGGAGGAACCTATGTCTCACAACACCGTTATGAAATATTACACTACATTACATGGGATTTATATAGCGCATGTACATTAAAATGATCAATGTGCTTTACAATTATAAAAAATGACTAGACTAACATTGAATGCTGAGTACCATTAAGCTAAATACTATCAAAACGAATACTATTACTAAATGCTATTAAGAACAATAAAACTGATTAATAATAATATTCAATAAATAAGTGTGTTTTTTAATCTTTTTCTAAAACGATTGATGCACTTTGTGTTCCTGGGATTTTTTGGCAAGGAGTTCCAAAGCTTTGGTGCTGCTGCGGTACACACAGCAAAAACTCGTCATGCGAAGAACGGAGACCAGGTGTTGAGGGACAGTTTATGACTAACGTGTCGCGAATAGAGACTTGTGCAATATTATTTAGCAATCTGAACGTCCACAGGAGTATCTTGTACTTGACGCGAGATCTGATCGGTAACCAATGCAAGGTTTCGGTGATATGTTCATGCTTGGTCTGGCCGGTGATCAGCCTAGCCATTCAGAGATGCCGTTTAGGAGCTTGTTAGCATAATCGAATCTGGATAGAATAAGAGAATGAACAAGAGCTTTATCACTAAACATGGCCTTATCACCCCTAATTGCCGTAGTTGGTAGTATCCAATTTTGATAAGGTTATTCACATGCCATACCATTTTTAATTCACTGTCAAAGAAAAGCACCAAGATTCCGTACGCACGGAGTTGCGACAATGGGCTCATTGTCTACTAAAATTGAATTTGTTTGCACTTTGCACAGTTGTTGCCTTGTACCAAAAATGATAAACTCTGCTTTTGACTGTTTAGCTGTAACCTGTGTTGGGACATCCAAAGCCCAATTATTTTTATTGCGTTCTGTAAATAAGCGATTCCATCTCTTTGAGACTGAACAGATGAGGGATTTACCACTTGGTAGAGTTGGGAATCGTCTGTGAAAAGGTGAAACAGGACATATCGTGTTCTAAGCAAGGAACCGGGACCCGGCGTGTGTTGGTTATATGTCCTGGGGCCCATACCTGACCCCTGAGGAAAACCCGTTAGTAGTTCAGTTGCTTGTGAATATATATTGCCAATTTTTACCTTTTGTGATTTTTCACTAAGATATGACCGAAACCAGTTTGGAACCGCGCCAGAAGCATGGCATTTGTTTTCAAGGTTTCTCAGAAAGATGCTATGGTTGCAAGTGTCAAAGGCGCCGATAGCTCTAAAAGAGTTAACATTACTATCTGCTGCTTATCCATGGCCATGAGGATGTCGTTTTGAACTTTAATTAGTACCTATTCGGTGCAGTGATCAGCCTCGTAGGCAGACTGTAAGGGCTCGTGCAGTGAGGATTTATTACTGTGTTGTGCGATTCGGTCGGAGACGGCGTGCTCTAGTATTTTTTAACTTTTTAACTTTTAAAAGCTTAAGTATATTTTTATATACCTTTAACCCATTACTTGAAGGAGGATATCATGTTAGTGTTAATGGTACCAAAACAAATTCTAATCTGTTGTCGAACCATTTTCGACAAATTTGGTCAGAGATGTAATATCACACAACTCGACCTAAATAAAGACCTAAAGGGTTTGCCAACCAGATTATAAATGACAGACAACAAGTCACGGATGTAAATTTTGTGTCCGAGTAAATGTTTGAAATGAGATGGAGATTAAAAAAACTATTGAGAACTATTCCAGAACAAACGTGACAATGGCAGCTTACACAACCACACAAGATATTTAAAGCAGAATTTATTGAGAACGATACCAGGGCAAACTTCATCATTGTAGCTAACAAAAACTCACAAGTGAGGCTATAGCCGTATAGCTGTTTAGCAGAAATATAATCATGGAATCTCTATGCGGATAAAATTTAATGATGTCTTCAAAAACAGAATCAGAAAAAGATTTACCGTAAGTGAATTTTTAGGTGATCTTCACTGATGAGGTACACAGTGGTGAAATAGTTCACGGTGTCTGTAGAGGTCAAAAGAACATAAATTAAATTAATCTGATGACATATCATAAGAACAAGGTAAGAGGTAATAAAAGAGCTCTCAATTTGATTTCGATACGGTAAAATATATTGCCGACAATTCAGAATTCTATATTATAACAAAGAGCAACGTAGTAAGACGGCAAAAGCAAAAAACGTACAACTCGCATATGAAGAAGCAAAGAATGCAAGGTTGCATATGACAAAAGGACTACAGTACTTTGCCGAGAAAGTCAAGCAAAAAGTCGTTTATTGTTCCAACGCCGAAAGATGTACATTTGGAACAGATGACACAGGTGATTTAATACTCTTTTCAACTTGAAAGAACACACAGCAAATATTACTAAAGACCTGAAAAACAAAATCAGAATACACCGCTAGCTGCTGAATTCCACACGATTCATTCATCGATTCATTAGGACGGTCTCGGAGCTTTCAAGCAGTGAAAAAACCTGGCTAATTAAGGAAATACTGCGACATGTAAACCCTCCCAATACATAATCGTCTTTTTAAGAGGTGACGAACCTGATATGATGACATTCTGTGTGCTGGATTGTTTTAAACATTCCTGTTGGACTTAAACAAAATGTTAATTAATCTTAATGTTATTGCAATCCACAACTGTAAAATATATTTGAATTGCAGATTTACTTGCCGAAGGGTCTATACAAAGAACTTTTAGTTGTTGTTAGCAACGAATCAATTCAACTGCGCCAAGGTGCAATATAGTATGTATGATAGTTTTTACGTCTCTTACGAACCAAGATCAAATACGCACCGTTGGTGCCTTTTTGTGTTTGGATCAATTGGGTCATTCTTACAGGTGTTCAACAGAGAAATAAGCACACCACATGGTTCTCTGACGATTAGTACTAAGTAAACAACACTCAATCACGAGCGTCTCAAGAACAAACATATATAGCAAGACATATAGCGACCTCTCAAACTGGATGAAGCCATTTCTTTTCTGAAAGTCAAACTGAATGCATATCCAGTTTACAATTGCAAATAAGAAGATTTCGCGTGATAACTGTGGAAATATGTTTGATAATTTGCTCAACTTGCAGTGATAAGGTAAAATGTGTGTGTGGAAGCTGTACCGCCTTTCTAAAACATCTAACAAGTAATTAATAGAAATCAAATTCAATACAGATACCAAGGTCTGGTGGAGAGAAAAATTCAGCAAAATAATGGTGAATTGCAAAGAAAAATTTAAAAGAGCAGGCCCCAAGGCCTGAATAGAGACACAGCTGTGGAAAAGTACTTAGGCATGGATATACTTCGCGAGAAACGCACATTCATCAATAAAATGTCAGTATAAATAATAACAAAAACATTATTATTTTTACCGTCTCGAAAATATGTTGGGAATTTTATATCGAGATATAAAGTAAAAAATGTTCATACTATTTATTTGCGTTAAACATCCAATCAAATTGGTCTGTAATTGTTCAGATATATCATTATGAAATAAACATGTATTATCCTTATTTATCACCGTATTGTTATTCAGTAGATTATTTGTGCAAGTGCAAGTACGTAAGCACCTTGGAATATGACTGTGTATATTTTGCACAGGGACATGTGCCGGCTTCTACACAGGCGTCTACATCTTACAATAACACCGGGAAGATGCCTGACAGTGATCTAAATAATCAAGACGAGAAAATTCAACTCGATGGCCAGGTTGGATATATTTATTTAACAGTATTGAAACATAGCATAACAGTATTAACAGTATTAAACTTGCTCAGGCTTCATTCCTTAAATGCAACATTTTATGCGGTTAGACACGTTGGACTTACCATACCTACAAAAGCTGTCCGTTTAAAGCTGTAGTAAGCAACTATGATAGAATTCAGGGCTGGTTAAAATTTTCAAAATTTTTCAAAATTTCATGAAATTTGAAATTTTTGAAATATTTCAAAAATATCAAAATTTTTGAAATCTTTCAAAGCACATTAGAGAAAGCCACATTTCCAGGCTATGCGTAATATCTGTTGGTTTAACTTAACAAATACCACCGTCAAAAATGCACAAACAGATAAAATGACTGAATTGCATACCGTTTAAACGCATAAATCGGTTGATTGCATAAAATTATGTATTTTAACGGGACAATTGCATACCGCTTTATCGTAAAACCGGGTAAAGGCAAAAAAGCCAAAGATTTTTCTCGTTTAAATGGGAAACACTTCTTAATTGCAGACTTAGGGGTGACAATTCAAAGAGTGCTTAATTTGAAGCAAACTCGCTCACGGGCTCACATACATGAAAAAGCCCTACCTTCTCTCAGGAACATTGCAACATTTTGTTGCAGCCGTCCACAAGCCTGGAAGAAGCCGAAGCCAGCCAATTTGATGAAGGAAATGACTTTCTCCCCAAAGGGAAGGTAGGACTTCTGTACTTATTCAAAAATAATAGTTACTCTCCTTACCCTATATCATTCATTTTCACTGATATCTATGGTGACGTTTCTGAACAAGTTGCAACAAAGAACGCACAACACAGTTAATGCTGATACGAGTATTACGTTGAAAATCTCAAACTTGTATAATAGACAATTGATAAAGAGCAAAAAGTGTGTTTACATCTTTACATAGTATTGCAAGGAACTGGATTACGCAGAGGATATCAGTCATGAAGGAGAGAGAAGTGAGTTGGTAACCGGTGGTTCAAGTTCCCAGTGCGCCCCTTCCAGAGGAGGCCTCAACGAGGTAGTTGTGGCTGCAGTGATAAATAAAGATGCGAGAAAATGGGAATGGGAATGGGAGAAAAGAGAAAAAAGTAGCATGGTCAAATGCACAGGGTTACTGGTTTGAATGTCTTTTATTATAGTATTATTTTTTTGTGTTTTGGTAATCTATGGGAGAAAAGAGAAAAAAGTAGCATGGTCAAATGCACAGGATCACTGGTTTTAATATCTTTTATTATAGTATTAATTAAGGTGTTTTGGTAATCTAGTTTTTCATTTTTAAGCAATCCCTTAATGATAACGATTAAAAAAATAGGTGCATACAAACAATAGTCACGTTACCTCTTAAATTTTAATGATTCTTATTCAATATGTTTTACACGAAATGCAAATATTGTTTTTAAACTATAACTGTTAGAAAGTACACAACTCCAGATAATATTCGAAGAAAGATCATGTCTGTTCCTGCTTTTCTGCCATTCACTATAAAAATCAGCAGGTTATCGAAGTTTTGAGGTTGCAGGGCCGAGACTTTGGAACAAATTAGCACAAAATTTGAGAGAAACAGATAATTTTAACACTTTTAAAAAGAATCTCAAGCCCTTTTTATTTAAGAGATCATACTGTGTTTAATTAAAGCATTGTGTAATTTTAGTTTTTCAAATTAGTATTATCTTACCTGCATTTGAGTGCTATTTTAGACAATATCAGTATTATGTCAGTATTATGTTGATTGTACTATGACTATATTATTTTGATTATTGTAGCGCTTTTATATAGTTTAAAAAGCGCGTAAAAAAGAAAAGTGTAGTAATAATAATAATTGTCAAATAATTGTAAAATAAATTTTAAGCCAAGTTCTTTTATAATGTATTTTTGTATTAAGTTTAAAGCTCACTTTTGACCGTAAAATTTAAGAACACTTGCAATAATTGAATTCTTGAATAATTGAATAACTCGTAAAAACGTTGATGCAAAGTATGACTATTTTCCATTTCCTTGTGTGCTTAGAAGGGCTGAAAAGAATTGTATACTGGTCTTGAGGATGTTGATTTAGGGCGCTAAGAAACAAGTAAAAGGGTGTTGAGGAACAAGTGAAATGAGCATCAAGAGACAAGGAAAGGTGTATTAAGGAGCAAGTAAAGGGGGCAATAGGAGACAAGTATTAAGGAAAGTGTTAAGGACAAGTAAAGTGGTGGTGAAGAGCAATTAAGTGGAGGGAGCATTAAGAGAGAAGTAAAAGAGTGTTAAGGGGCAAGCGAAGGTGATGTTAAGGAACATATTTAGAGGGCGTTAACAGACAAGTGAAAGACTATTAAAAGAGGGGATTAAAGGAGCAAGTGAAATTTTACTATCTCAAATGTTGAATGAATGATCAGTGCATAATTATGTACAATATGAGAGGAAAAATGTTGCAGGTTTTCGTTCTGTATTGCAATCATTATCAAAATTTGTTTATTTGCCATTCTTTGCAATACAAGCCGAAAGAAATCCTGAGTCGTTTTAGTTCTTTTTTATTTCTCATAAAAGTCCGGTGACCATTGATTTTTATACCCTATTTTTACAGCACTGTGTCACATGGTTGCGCATGCGAAGTATTAAAACAAAATTGTTTTAGATTAAAGTTATGGGAGATTTCCTTTTAATCGGACTTTCTTTATTTTTCACTCTTGCTTTTCTATTTCTTCTTCTTTCTTTTTCCCACTTGTTTCTTTAGCAAGTGTGTCCTAATATACCCATCCTAACTGATGGACGAGACGTTAGGCACCAAACAAACAAACAAGCAAGACAGAATCCGCTACATAGGCGGAATTGGCCCACTTGCAAAAACCACTAAAGAAAATATTGCCATTAAATTATGAACAAAAACCTGAAAGTCAAGCAGTACCCCTTCTTTATTTTCGCTTTGGTTCAACGGGCTCGAAATGAACCCAGAATCCTTCTTTGTGTAATTTTCGAGATAATAGTCAACTTTGTTTTTTTTACCTTGACCGTGACTGAGAAAGTCAAGGTCCCCGAGGTGCCTCTTTTGTAACGTTGTTTGAACACATGGGGTCGCAGATTAGCTCAAAATCGCTATTTTTCTAACCGTTTTGAGATAATAGTCAACTTCCGGTTTTTTACCTTGACCTTGACCGAGGAGGTCAAGGTCACCGAGGTAGCTCATATAACGTTGTTTAGGCCAGAAGGCTCGACATTCAGCTCGAAATCGCTTTGTCTCTAGCTACTTTCGGGATAACAGATAGCTTCCGGGTTTTGACCTGGACCCTGACCGAGAAGATCCAGGTCACCGGGGTAACTCTTATATAAGGTTGTTTAGGCCCAAAGGGTCGAAAATGAGCTCAAAATCGCTGTCTCTAACCGTTTCCGAAATAATAGTCAAGAGTTTTCTGGAATCCATTTTGTGAAAAATTTACTTTGATCTCAATTTGACCTTGGCTACTGAGGTCAAAATAAAAAAAAATCGCGGTTTGACCGCGATCAAAACAGTTGTGAAAGATAAGTTGTGAAATATCTTTATACAGTAAAGTACCACATAAAGAATTCCGTTGATTTACAAATGACACACACAAAGCATAAAACATTATTGACATTGAAATGACGCCTGCTGGGAATCACACAAAGGCGCGGGCAAATATAAACCACCACGTAAGTATTTTTTATTCTCAAATAATCTTGTCCGTGACCCACCACTTAAACTTTTTTCAGGCATATCAAATGCTACCACATAATGCAGCCACTACAGAAGATACCTCTTGTTCGTACGTCCGTCTGTCCGTCCGTGTACAAAAGTTTGTGAACACCATATCTCAAGAAGTCATTGGTGGATTTCAATCAAACTTGGTGTGTGGTTTTATATAAAAGGTTCTCGACCTGATCAGGTTTTGGTGTCCTTGATCTCACTTTCAAGGTCACCATGGCACTCAGAATGTTTAGGTATATGAACCAAGAAAATGTACCTTGTGAACACCATATCTCAAGAACCCAGGGTGGATTTCAATCAAACTTGGTGTGTGGCTTTTATATAAAAGGTTCTCGACTTGATTAGGTTTTGGTGACCTTGACTCTACTTTCCAGGTCACCATGGGACAAGAAATTTTACAGATGTGAATGAAGAAAATGTAGCTCATATCTCCAACGTGGACTTCAATCAAACTTGGTGTGTGGCTTCTATATAAAAGGTTCTCGATCTGATCAGGTTTTGGTGACCTTGATCTTACTTTCAAGGTCACCATGGGAATGTTTAGGTATATGAACCAAGAAAATGTACCTTGTGAACACCATATCTCAGGAATCTCACTTCATACTGCATAAAGAAACAAGGGAAACAATCAACTGCCATGATGTCACACGCCATATCCTCAAATGAACAAATATGGGAAATAGCATACCGAAAAGTTAAGATTAATGTGCAACACTGTCAAAGTACATGACTTCTGGCATTTCTACCGGATACTGCAAGACCCTCTCAAAAGGTGGTTGCTCGTTCACAAAACATACTAACTTTTTTTAAAAGCTTATTAACTACCTTTAACCCATTATCTGAAGGAGGTTATCACGTTAGTGTTAATGGTACCAAAACAAATTCTAATCTGTGGTCGTACATTATTATTTTTGCCTTCTCGAAAATATGGTGGGAATGTTATACGGAGACATAAAGTAGAAAATGTTCATACTATTTATTTGCGTTCAATATCCAATCAAATTGGCCTGTAATTGCTCAGATGTATCATTATGAAATAATCATGTATTATCCTTATTTATTACCGTATTGTTATTTAGTAGATTATTTGTGCAAGTGCAAGTACGTAAACACCTTGGAATATGACTGTATATTTTGCACAGAGACATGTGCCGGCATCTACACAGGCGTCTACATCTTGCAATAACACCGGGACGATGCCTGACAGTGATCTAAATAATCAAGACGAGAAAATTCAACTCGATCGTCAGGTTGGATATATTTATTTAACAGTATTGAAACATAGCATGACAGTATTAACAGTATTAAACTTGCTCAGGCTTTATTCCTTAAATGCAACATTTTATGCGGTTACACACGTTGGACTTGCCATATCTACAAAATCTGTCCGTTTAAAGCTGCAGTAAGCAACTATGATAGAATTCAGGGCTGGTTAAAATTTTCGAAATTTTAAAAAATTTCATGAAATTTGAAATTTTTGAAATATTTCAGAAATATTGACCTTTTGGAATCTCTCAAAGCACATTAGAAAAAAACCACATTTCCAAGCTATGCGTAATATCTGTTGGTTTAACTTAACAAATACCACCGTCAAAAACGCACAGACAGATAAAATGACTGAATCGCATACCGTTTAAACGCATAAATCGGTTGATTGCATAAAATTATGTATTTTAACGGGATAATTGCATACCGCTTTATCGTAAAACCCGATAAAGGTAAAGACTTCTCTCGTTTAAATGGGGAAACACTGCTTAATTGCAGAATTAGGGGTGACAATTCAAACAGTGCTAAACTTGAAGCAAACTCGCTCACGGGCGTGAGTTGTCCTCTGTTTGTTTAGCTAACATATTGTCTGCTATATTGTTTACCTATTGTGTACATATCCGACCTCTTTTCCCTTTGCCGTTAGCAGTGAGCCCCCTTTCAGCAGTTACTATAAAATCTCCTGCCTCTCTCCCCGCCTCTTAGAAACACCCGCTCAGATACCCGGAGTAGATGTGTCAACGGTGCTATAGGCCAGCAACTGCTAGCTTTGTTACTCAAAAGTCATAGGCTACGCAGGATTTCTGTGGCTACATTGCTTACTGGTAGAGTTATGCCAACGCAGTGTCTTAACCGACAACTTGAGATAAATGTCCGCTGATAGTTATCCGTCAGTATTTGGTATTCTTGATGTCCAACTTATATCTTATTTAAAAATTTCAAAACATGTGAAATTTTTGAAATTTTTACAGTGAAACATTTCATGAAATATTTCAAGAAATATTTTATTCGAAATATTTCCTACCAGCCCTGATAGAATCAGTGCAGCATCTCATACCCCAAATCAGCAATATCCCGGAAAAAATGGTAGATTGTGATCTCATTTTTATAACAGACTGAGAAAGCAAATTCATTTCACTAGATCTAGTGCGTGCTGTTCTACTTTTTTTACTACCTCCTGTTGATCTGATCAACCTTAAAGCATAATAATGTACATGCTATCTTACAATGTACTCATACAAAGCTCTAGTTACAAATGTACATAACAATTGTCAGGTTATAACCTGTATTAGTAACTACATAATGAAACACTCGGTTCTCTGAACCGAGATGACTTCAAAAAATACGTGACATGTGTTATCTAGAAAATCGTTAGAGAAGATTTTGACCTCATTTTTAACCCCTATACCCAGCTGTTTGATGGGTTATTTTGTGATTTAAACTTTGACCTAGATTGGATTTGACTTTAATTGTGCGCAATGCCTGATGTGTGCATTGCTTTACCAGATTAATCCCAAATTCACAACTTCCAAGGCAACTACCATAATAACCACATCCTATCCCTTATTTGCTATGTTGAATATGAACTGCAGTATTATGAAGTTGTCGGTCTGCATATATGTTTGAGAGGATTTAATTAATGTTGTATGTATTTTTACTAAAGTGGTTTGCTATCGCTCAAACATGTCACTATGAAATAACTATAAACTATCCTTTTGAATAAGGGCATT
Source organism: Protula sp. h YS-2021 (assembly GCA_949752745.1). Lineage (NCBI taxonomy): Eukaryota > Metazoa > Annelida > Polychaeta > Sabellida > Serpulidae > Protula > Protula sp. h YS-2021. The sequence continues at coordinate 10,856,564 of OX457029.1, read as the reverse complement.
ATTATTTAGTAGAGCAGATAAACCTTCTCGTGAACACTCTAGAGTGTAACTATGTGTATTACAGGGACAAGTGTCGGCTTCCGAGCAGGCACATCGCAACATTTTGGTGCAGCCGCCCACAGCCCTGAGAGGAGTCAAAGTCAGCCACGTTGATGAAGAAAATGACTTTCTCCTCAGAGGGAAGGTAGGACTTCTGTACTTATTCAAAAATAATAGTTACTCTCCTTACCCTATATCATTCATTTTCACTGATATCTACGGTGACGTTTCTGAACAAGTTGCAAAAAAGAACGCATAACACAGTTAATGCTGATACGAGTATTACGTTGATAATCTCAAACCTATTTAATGGACACTTGATAAACAGCAAAAGGTGTGTTTATATCTTTACATAGTATTGCAAGGAACTGGGTTACGCAGAGGATATCAGTCATGAAGGAGAGAGAAGTGAGTTGGTAACCGGTGGTTCAAGTTCCCAGTGCGCCCCTTCCAGAGGAGGCCTCAACGAGGTAGCTGTGGCTGCGGTGAAAAATAAAGATGCGAGAAAATGGGAATGGAAATGGGAGAAAAGAGAAAAAAGCAGCATGGTCAAATGCACAGGGTTAATGGTTTTAATAGGTTTTATCATAGTATTAATTAAGGTGTTTTGGTAATCTAGTTTTTCATTTTTAAGCAATCCCTTAATAATAACGATTAAAAAATTGGGTGCATACAAACAATAGTCACGTTACCTCTTAAATTTTAATCATTCTTATTCAATATGTTTTACACGAAATGCAAATATTGTTTTTAAACTATAATTGTTAGAAAGTACACAGCTCGAGATAATATTCGAAGAAAGATCATGTCTGTTCCTGCTTTTCTGCCATTGTAATATAATTGTAAAATAAAATTTAAGCCCAGTTCTTTTATAATGTATTTTTGTATTAAGTTTAAAGCTCACTTTTGACCGTAAAATTTAAGAAAAATTTCAATAATTGAATTCTTGAATAATTGAATAAATCCGTGAAAACGTTGATGCAAAATATGACTATTTTCCATTTCCTTGTGTGCTTAGAAGGGCTGAAAAGAATTGTACACTGGTCTTGAGGATATGGATTTAGGGCGTTAAGAAACAAGTAAAAGGGTGTTGAGGAACAAGTGTAATGAGAATCAAGAGACAAGGAAAGGTGTATTAAGGAGCAAGTAAACGGGGCAATAGGATACAAGTATTAAGGGAAGTGTTAAGGACAAGTAAAGTGGTGGTGAAGAGCAATTAAGTGGATTGAGCATTAAGAGAGAAGTAAAAGAGTGTTAAGGGACAAGCGAAGGTGATGTTAAGGAACAAATTTAGAGGGAGTTAACAGACAAGTGAAAGACTATTAAAAGAGGGGATTAAAGGAGCAAGTGAAATTTTACTATCTCAAATGTTGAATGAATGATCAGTGCATAATATGTACAATATGAGAGAAAAAATGTTGCAGGTTTTCGTTCTGTATTGGAATTAGTCTCAAAATGTGTTTATTTGCCATCCTTTGCAATACAAGCCGAAAGAAATCCTGAGTCGTTTTAGTTCTGTTTTATTTCTCATAAAAGTCAAGTGACCATTGCTTTTTAAACCCTATTATTACAGCACTGTGTCACATGGTTGCGCATGCGAAGTATTAAAACAAAATTGTTTTAGATTAAAATTATGGGAGATAGCTGCATTTCCCTTTAATCGGACTTTCTTTCTTTCTCACTCTTGCTTTTCTATTCTTTCTTCTTTCTTTTCCCCACTTGTTTCTTTAGCAAGTGTGTCCTAATATACCCATCCTAACTGATGAACGAGACGTTAAGCACCAAACAAACAATTTGTTTAAAGCAAGTCATAGCGGAATTGGCCCACTTGCAAAAACCACTAAAGAAAATATTGCCATTAAGTTATGAACAAAAGCCTGAAAGTCAAGCAGTACCCCTACTTGATTGTCGCTTAGGTTCAACACCTCCAATGAATCATCAATTTCACGTATTAAGTTTTGAAGAGAGTGTATTACCCCGCGGTGCTTGCTCGACGCTTACGTCATGCGATATAAGTAGTTTGTCGGTAATGACTGGGTTATGAAAGAGTAAAGAAGTGAGATACTTCCAAGAAGGCTATAAGACGTTCCAAATCGAAGGACCTGTCCAAATCCAACCACACGTCACATGCAGGCAAGTTCTGTCATGGCCGGGTAACCTTGTTCCATAACCTTGTCTTCAAACCAGGCCTTGAACAGTTGCGAGTGCGTCAAAAAGACCATGTTTTCAGAGTCTTTGTTCACATCCTCTAATTATTTTGATACAGAATGTTTGTTACGAAATGTTTGAGGGCGAGTGCCTTTTATGCTCTATAGGAAAATGTCACTCTAGTTGAATACACTATGTCCTAATATGTTTAGAAATAAGTTTACCACATGTTTGAATGGGCTTGCCATTCGAAAGCATGTTGAATGGCGCGGCCTTCCTACATAACCAACCAAAGAAAAAAATATATAACAAACGAACATACATAACAAAGAATTTCACTTACCTCACATTTTCCCATCTTCTAGCAACCAACCAACCAACAACCAACTAACCAACAACAACCAACCAACCAACCCACAAATAACCAACCAACTAACCAACAACCAAGCAATTCTTGCTGAACGTTTTAGAAAAAGAATGGTTCAAATAGGTCAAGTAGTTTTAAAGTTATGCGCTGTTGAAGTTGTCATGCTAGCCACATGGCAAAATAATTTCCCACGGGGGAGTAGGGTAGAAATGGGCATACTAAAACACCCCCCTCCCCCCAGGACACACTATGTCAGGACCCCTTCCCGCTTCCCCTCCCCTCCCCATCACCAATCCCCCCAGGACATAGTATGTGAGGACCCCCTCTTTGAGAGCCCTATTTCAGCACATATCAGTTCTAACAATGGCAGCTAGTTCAGACTGACCAGTCCTCTGCCATGAATGTAATGCGATATTCATCTATGGAATTGTTCGAAGCAAATACATGCATTCAAGCTGAGATGAAAACTATAGTGAAACGTGCTCGTGAAGAGCTTGTTCGGGAGAACGAAGCAAAGAGACGAAAGATGGAACAAGATGGCATTCCAATACCTAATTCAGTCCTCTACCATGGATGCAATGTGATTTTCCATCTATGGATGTGTTTGAGGCACATGCATGTACACCACCTCATGAAGAACATATCTCAAAGAGACAAAAGACGGGACAAGTAGGGAGAGACAGAAGGATTACTCTTGGTGAAAACGCACAGGAAAAACGGTTTGAGTCTGGCAATGGAACGGATTTACTGTCTGAAATGCAACAAGAGAACCGTATTAAGCCACATTTTCTGGAGACCTTAAACCATGGAATGAAATCGTTTATTGTGGTGCATGCTCGCTTTAAGAAATTGACGGCAAATGCAGAAGGTGTTATAACAGAACAAGTGGATAATGCATTTATCAGCAGTCTAACATATGCAGCATACAATTCAGCGGGTATTGAACAGGACTTAACATATCAAATATGACAAAAACACTTTTGTTGATTATTTAATGTGAAGTGTTGTACCAGTCTAAATATGATAAATTCCCGGGAGATTCGCGATGTACGGTAACTTGCCACTTTAACTGCAGCCTCGCAGAGTTGCAGTGTTGTATTCTTGACAACGGAAAACAAATGCAGCTTTTTTGTATTAAGTGGAATGGTTATTCGACAGAATCAGGTGACGTGTAGTTATGTAAAGGATGTAAAAATAAACTCTTGTGAAGAAGATATAAGGTATTTATTGCCTTCTCTTTTGATTAATCTAGCTAGTGTCTGGTTATAGAATGTAAGCAAAACATAGGGCAGCTCGTGATTTGTCAAGCCAATTCGTTAAAATGGTTTCTTCGTTAAGCCATTTAGCTTGAAGAAATGCCGGTTATGACATGTACTTTTGTGAGCCTTGACACATGAATATCTGGCATGGTTTTAAAGGCACATTGTGAACATATTATCTGTCAGAAACTGTCCGAAAACATTGGTTGGGCTTTCGATGTATGGGGTGTTTCGAATGGATTTCTGTGTATGGTCAATTCGTTGTAACCGGCTTCAATTTAATTGTTTTTAATGCCTATATATTGAAATGATATTTGAATGGTAAAAGTAAAGTAAATGTATTTGTACCACCTGGCCGGGTGTTCCTGGTAGCCGTGGAGGCAATGCTGTGGGAGTCTTGATGTAGATTTCTGGTCTGGACGTCCGTCCGCCTGTTCGTGATGATACGTTAGTTGTATTGAAGCAGTCGCAACGTGTCGCGCATCGCAATGTGCTATCGGTTTATAACAGTCGCTTCAAAGCGGAGTGATCGTTACAAATTAGCGTGCTACGAGTCTGCGTGTCATGGTACTGTGCGTGTCTGGGACGCTGTGTGCGTTCTTCTCTGGTGAATCAGCATTTCATGGTACTGTACGCGCTTGGGCGCTTCGTCTTTGTCACCGTGAAGTTTAGTATCCCAGTACTGTGCGTATCGGGCGATTCATTGGATTTTCGCCGTGGAACAATGTGTCAAGTACACGGTAGTGTGTGAGACATCTTTTGGGGTATTTATTTATTTATTTATTTATTTATCTATTTATTTATGCATTTATTTATTTACCTAGCATGTATTGTGGGCAGGTCTGTGATAACGCTGGTTTAAGTGGATGGATTATGACATATTTGCTTTGTTTATATTATAAATAAAATTCTCGTTGTTTAAATATCTGCCTTGCTACTGTATTTCTTTGACTACCGGCCACTCACTGGTCCGAAATAAAAATCACATCCGTAACAACTTGCCGGACAGTCAATTGATCATGAAGGAAAATGAATCATAACCTCTAGGCCAATCTTCCCGTTTTATGATGGAACTTCTGACGTTTTGTCGGTTGCACTCTCTTTTGTCCTCCTAACACATCGCCAATCACATGCTGCGCAATTCGGTTAGTAACATCTGTCGTGACATCTTTTGCAGAATTTTAAAATTTAAAATGTGGCGCAACGATCTTAGCCCCTGGATCTTAGTACTGTAATAGCTTTGCAAGAAAATGAACCAATACCATCACCATATTGTATCCGTGCCCCTTTGAATCCTGGTAATTCCCCGCCCACTTGACGAAGAAAATGGTTGCAATATGCAGATGAATCGTGCGTGGACGCTTTCATAATGTTTTTGGTCGAACATGAAGTTTACAGATCACCTTTCCAGTTTGAAATGTTACATTATGGCCTGTATCATTCTTAATATTCGTTTCTTTCGTGTCAAATTTGGATGTGTTTACAGGAACATAATGAGGTTCTTCGTAATTTTTCATAATAATATCACCAGCATCACCTTTAATAGGAATAGAACGTAGCAAAGGAACATGATAATCTCCAACAACTTGTGGCTCACTGATACTGCATTACACATAAAGTGTATAAAATCCCTGTTTCACATCTACTACTGTTCAGCAGTTCCATTGATTTGGTAGAAATTCTAAAATCTCAGCTAATCCAGTAGAAAAGATAATCATTTCTCAAAATAATAAAAACTCTTCGTCTAATTTTATCATGCTTTAATCGAACAGAGCTGGCATCTAAAGATAGTTCTAATTCTTCATTTACTGCAGTACATATTTCTTTTATGGATCTGTAATAATCATATGGAATGACAACTTCATGATAGGTTTCATTTAATGACACTCCATAATGAATGTGATAGTCCATTCCATGTCTTATGGTTGTCCATATATATGGATACTGAATTTCAGCTAGGGCCACTTCATATTTTCCTTCCAGATATATGGTTCGAGGCATACGAATTTGATAATTTGAAGCCTTGTTGTTGGGATAATAGTTCGTGCTGGCATTACTGGGTAAAGTAATGTAAAAACTTGGTGACTCCATAATGACCAAATTGTATATGTGCGTTGACGGAATGGATGATACATAGCTTTGTGCATAGCGCCCGCCATTCGCACTTTCACTGCATGCATGATGTTTCACATGGTCTACAACACTATCACTGCGTGTATGCGTGTTGCTGTCTGTTACTTCTACTTCACAACAAGCACTTGCACACATATTATTTTTACAGGAATACTAGTTTTCGTTTCATTTTCTTGACAACAACATAACTCTTTAACAAATGTTAAATTTTTTTCATTCCTTCAGGAAACTGTCTTTATTGGCGTTGTTTCATTTCTTTTGTAATATCTTCAAGAGTTGTCTTTTTACTAAACATAGTTTTGGGAATATTAGCATCTACAATTTCCTGGATAAACTGATTCCAACGATGTGGTGGTTCTCGTTCTTTTCTTCTTGTAGCAACCAATGCTTCTTTCAACAAATCAACAATGTTGGAGTTGGTGATGACATCACCCGATTTCAACACAAGTTCATTTTTATCTGTCCATTTTGTACCATGTTTCTTAAGTTCTGCCAAAAGTTGTGTTATTTTTCAATGATAAATAGGTTGAAATGGCTTAGAAATATTTTTTTCAGATGATGGAACAGACTTTAGTTGTTGTGATTGACTTGTTCGTAAATGACGACCAGGAAGTTGAGACATTTCCATTGCCTTTTCACGAGTTCGTTTCCCACGTAAAAGTTTATTTACTTTTGTTTTGATTCCACCATCTTTTTTTCTAAAAACATTTTATATTCGTATTCAGAAATGAGGACCATTTTCAAAGTATGCTTTATTTTAACAGTAGCTGAGCTAACAAGGGTAATGCAAATTTAGCAATAGCTCCAATGAATCCTCCTTTCTGATTGATCAACTTCTTTTTTCTTCGAAGTGATATCTTCTTATCTGTTAGGGTATGACGCTCACGCTTGAATTCCTTATACCTTTTTGAGCTTAATGGTAAAAGTTCCCGCGATATATTCAAACAACTTTCAAACAAGCTAGTTAATTCCTCTTTAGCAGCTTGCTGTAGCAAGGATTTACGTCGTTTAGGTGTCGTTGCATGCGAACAAGTGAAGAAAAGGCTGGTTACCTTGAATACGTATAGACATCTTGACTGCGAATGGTCAAATGACTTGGTTCTTGTTCATACGCTTCTTTCTCAACGTAGCCATAATGTGTATCTTTTGGTAAAATGCCTGTAAGAATACGCAGCTGATCATTTGTCTTTGGTTTATATCAATGAATAAATCACCATGACGTTTGCTGGTAGCATCTTGATAGGTTTCTATGAGAAATTGAGATATTCCAGGATACATTTGTCGCGCCAATGTACTTATTTGTTGACTGTCTCTAGGATTTTTAAACAGAATGATGTAATGTGTATTCAAACTAATATTTCGCATTTCTCTATCATGATGGAATAAATTATGTACAATAAAAATGATGCTTAGATTTTGATGACTGCTGTCAACACTAAAGAGACGTTTCATGCGCTCATCACTATGACATTTAGTCATTAAGTCATCATTGATGAGTAAGTTTGCTTTTTGCGGGTTAAAGCGCTCTTCAATGTCATCTAAAATGCCTTGATAAATTCCACACCTTTCATTCCCTTGTACAAAGGCTGATCTGCTGCACAGAGCCATAAAATATTTTTGGAGAGGGTTTAATTAACGTTTGTTCTGGAATTTCCTTGACCAGAGAAGTTTTACCACTCCCTGTAGTTCCAGAGACCAAACATGTAAATAGAAGCTTCATTTTTGAATGTCTGTTTCTTCCGCCCAACTGTTAAACTTGTTTGGCCAACTTAGCCACTTGACAAATAATTCTTTAACACCTCGTCTTATTCGTGCTTTCAAGACTTTTTCAATTTTGTAGATGGATTCAATATCTTTTGCCACTTTCTGCAGTTCTTCCTCATAGAAATGTCCAGCAATATCTTCGTCCAAAAAGTCTTTCACACGATACAAATGTATTCCTTGCTTCTTGCAACAATGTGTAACAATGAAGACTTCTTGTGTCCACTTTATGTGATATTTCATGTGGAAAATGCGAACATGTTCACCATTTTTAATTTGTAGGGTTTTTTCTTCTTTGGTTTCAATTTCAATTTGTCCACATACATATACTTCCGCAGTTTAGATTCATTTTCTTTTCGAACATCTACAGGACAATACTTATTAAGGAGAGAACCATGAGGTCTATGGTTATAATTGTGCACCAAGTCTGGAAGGATGTCTACATAATGGTAAGTTTGATTATGTAGGAAATATCGATACATCATTCCCTTTAGAGTACGAATGACTCTCTCAGCAAAGTTGGCTTTGGTTTCATTCTTTGTGGTATAGGCATGGATTCCCTCCTTCTTCAAAAATGCTTTTACCAATCTATTTTTAAATTCAGTTCCTTTATCTGATCTTAGAGTTCGTGGTCTTCGATGTGTTTCATGAAAAATCTTCTGGAAGGCTTGTATGACACTGGTATGTGATTTATTAGGTATTGGCTGCACCCACAAATCTTTGGAAAATACATCAATAACAATGAGTAAGAAGCGGGTGTCATCATTATAGGGAGCTATGTTTCTCATATCAGCCATATCAATATCCCATATGTCATCAATACCACGTGTAATGATAGGTTGTCTTTTGAACCTGTATTTTACAGGTTGTAGTAAACTGAATGCATCTTGATCCTGCAGCCATTTCTTCACTTGCGAATGAGTGACTGGTTGATCATGTTTTCTTAAGATGTGATAAAATTTGTAAGGACCAGCAAATGCCCCGGGTTGACCAGGTTTAAAGTAAATATTGATTAACTAGTCTTTCCACGCCGATATGTTAACACTAAATGATTAGCACTTGTCAACGTAACATTTTATTTCGTTATTCAATCAACATATCTTACATTTTATTTCTTTGTCCAACATGTCTTACATTTTATTTCGTTGTCCAACATATCTTAAATTTTATTTCGTTGTCTAAACAACACATCTAACAGTTTTTATTATTTCACAAATCAAGTATAGTTACAATGGTGTGAATAATTGAAGACCATTGATCTTCAAAGTACACTAACCAACTACTTAATTCATCAAATGTTATAGCATCTACGCCATATTTCTCGCAACGTTGATTTGCATTGTTCAACACTTTATCTAAATGAATATAATATTTAGCTTCATTCCAGTATATATAGACACATAGGAAAGGACAAGTATGTTCTTGACACTCTTTATTTTGACAAACTGGACATAGTAAACATGCAAATTGTTTTAAAGCTGATAACATTTCTACACAATATGCTTTTTGTCTAAATGTAATGTCTGCCATTATGCTGCAATATAGATTAACCACTCTCTCCCTCCATCTAACATTCTTGGATCAAATCGAGCAAAGTGATATGCTGCTTCCAAATCAAACTCCTCAGCTCCGACAATGTCTGAAAGCACACACTCTCTGATGAAATCCTCACGCAAGTTTGTCAAGTCAAGCGTGGAATGAGTATGTTCCCAATAGATGTTGAAGTGTTGCAGTTGTTTTTGAACAGATCCAAAACGTGCCAGTTCACTTATCATGTAGTCCACGTACTTGTTCATGAAACACGTTTCTGCATCCATACTTACTTCACATGACAATATATTTATCTGCACGTCTGCACACTATGACGGTTGGTGCGTCTCCAGCCCACACTTGTTGTAGAAGTGTTAGTCTTTCAATGTGTCACACCACTTTTATACCCCCTCACACAAATTTTCTAAAAACTTCCCCATTATATTTTTACTGAGATATGATGGAGATGATAACTGTTTAACACCAGCTCCCCACCAGTTATCATAAGTTGCTTCAACTAAAGTCTTATCTTTACATTCTTTTAACTTTTTTCGAAATAATGTACACTGATTCATTTTTACATATAAAACATCTTGCATTTTACTTATCTTCACTGTATGCCACAAAGGACATGGCTTTCTCAGTTTAGCTGTACGTTTCGCTTCATATCCATTTCTACATGAAACAATAGCTGAAGCAATATCTTGACGGTGATGAAAAACTGCTTTCTCATATTGATATAAAGCTTCACTTGAGTTGAACTTATGTCAATACTTTTTAAGTCTTGTTGGAAACATGTTTGAAAGAACATACTCATGACCGCTAAATAATAACACATTCTCCATGTTGTCTGGTTGCACTTTTTTCAAAGTTTAATCATGTTCTGTTGTTCCACTTTGTTTCTTCCTGTAATAGGATAATGGTGAGTATAGTTATCTATAGCTTCTTTTAAAGTTTCTGTTACCTCTTCTATCATTTTCTTCCTTTGTTCACTTTGAAACAACTCACGTAAGATTAAATTTGTTAGAAAGAAAAGCATTGTTGCTATATCTTCAAAGTTGTTACAAGGCTTTTTACCTTACCTGATCTGTGTGGAGCTGCTCAGTTTCTTCTGTTACATTATCATCCACGCGAAAGTATACTTCTACATCAGTGCGGGAAGAATAGAGCGCAGAATCAAAGTCAATGTCAACATCTTCTATTCCAGTTTTATGCCATTCTCCAATAAATCTTGAATGTAGTTCAATCACGTCAAGACTGTGGTGACAATATCCCAAAAAGCTCTAAATGGTAAAGCTGATAGTCTGGAGTTCCACAGAAAGCAAGTTTAGCAATCATAAGGTCAACATAAGCCCTTTTAAAACACAAGTACATCTTTATTCGTTCTAAACAGCAAAATGTGACTTCTATTTTGCTTTACAAACTTTATGTACTCCACACTTGTTGCAGAAGTTGTCTGGTTCACACATCTTGCAATTGTACTTGTGGCAGTGGCAATGATAATCCTCAACATATCCGTAAGCACCACAATATTCACAGGTAAGTCTAAGTTCAGTTTGCACGTTCATAGTCTCCAATTGAACTTCAGCCAGTCTTTTCTTGGGTAGTGTTGACACCTTCATCCTTTTGCAGCTTGATGACAGTTTTCTTGTCATGACATTCGGTACATGGTTCAGCCAATAAGACTGAGTTGATGTTATCCATCTCCAGAAGCAGTGTCTCCCACCATCATTCATGCTGATGTGATAGTGTATTCTTTCCCTCCAAACAGTGATGTGCGCACAAAACTCACATAACGCATGTCTAGATATGAAATGACTTCAAGCTACTTCGTTTGCGTTAAGTACAGTTTGAAGCCAATGTCGCGTAAATTTTTCAAGCTCTGACACACAATCTTCCACAGGGATTGTGATAAGCCATTTCTCTCCAAGCTTCGAAGAAATGGTCCAAATTCTCCATGCTCCACAGTAATGTTTAAGTTTGCACTAATTTTGAAGCTGTCTTCTCCATGGCTGCACATTGATTGATGACTTGGTCCTCTTACTCCTTTTATACCACATATTTGCAGAGTCAGCTCCTTTACTGTCCTTCAAACATCTTACAAATGTCTGTATTCAATTCAACTCGTCCATTGTTGAATACGATAGTTTTTATATGTCATCTGAAACATTATCATCATAATGTAAAATAATTCTAGCAGCTACAACTAGAATGAGGTAGCTGCCCAAATTGCATTGGCGTTGATAAATGCTGAATCAATGTCAAAGGTGTTCCCTGTAAATGCAGTTCTTCACAGTCAATCAGAAAAGATCGGATGAAACGATTTCTTGGAATTGCCATTCCAACAGCTTCCTCGTGTTTGTGCATATTCTTCACTTGCAAAATCCAATGTCCTGGGGGAAGGGGATTGATCGGCAAGCATAAATAGGGGCTAAAAGATCGAGGCTTAGAAATAAACTTAGATGTCTCGCACAATGTTTACAGGCAGAAGTAGGGTAGAAATAAGAGAATCAGCTCACTTTGTGACGTCATACTGTCTGGAAGTGACGTCATAGCGTCTGGACCGGAAGTGTTGTCTGGAGCGGAAGTGTTGTCTGGACCGGAAGTGTTGTCTGGAGCGGAAGTGTTGTCTGGACCGGAAGTGTTGTCTGGAGCGGAAGTCATGATAAGCGTAAGGATAGGCGCGGCCATCCATGACGTGATAATGACGTCATGATGACGTCATACTGTCTGGAGCGAAAGTCTGGAGCGAAAGTCTGGAGCGAAAGTTGCTTGATAGTGTTGGCCGAGTCAATCATCATGAAGCCAACGAACTCCACCTGTCAATCAGTGTAACCATGGCAACAGACCCTAAAAAGCCAGAACCCCCCCCCCCCCCTCGAAATTGTAATTTTTGCATATTTATCCGCTTCAGACGATTCTGAACATTTTTCATTTTTTGGGTCGACCGACCCCCCCCCCCCTCGAAATTGTGATTTTTGCATATTTATCCGTTTCAGACGATTCTGAACATTTTTCATTTTTTTGGGTCGACCGACCCCCCCCCCCCCCTCGAAATTGTAATTTTTGCATATTTATCCGTTTCAGACGATTCTGAACATTTTTCATTTTTTGGGTCGACCGACCCCCCCCCCCCCCTCGAAATTGTGATTTTTGCATATTTATCCGTTTCAAACGATTCTGAACATTTTTCATTTTTTGGGTCGACCGACCCCCCCCCCCCCCACTTACAGTACAACTGTAAGTGAGACATTCATATACATAAGTAAAATTCTGCTGAGTCAGCAATTTTTGAACAAAGTTACACACCATATTTTGATTACATGGAAGTAGTATAAAAGCATGAGTGAAACATGTCAACTAGTCAACTAGTAATACATTGTGTGACGAGAAAAGACTTCACAATGTCAGCATTACTTCTTGACAGATGTATGACTATGGACGACGTCTTCAAAGTGAATTATACTAACTATGTGTTTTCAAAGCTTCCTACTTTTGAATGGGATTGGATGCAGCAAGTGAAGAATTTACATCTGCATTGGGAAGCTGTCGGAAAGACTATTCCAAGTGATTTCATCGACTCGTTTCTACGTGACTGTGAAGATCTACATATACTATCAACTTATGACATTGATTTAACATTTATCATATCAACTTATGACATTGATTCAGCATTTATCAACGCGAATACAATTTGGGCAGTTGAGCTCATGTTAGTTGTAGCTGCAAGAATCATTTTACTTTATGATGATGATGTTCCATTGACGACGAATGTATCAGACCTTGTTCGATTCAACCATGGACGAGTTGAAGTGAATTCAAACGTTTGCAAGTTCTTTGAAAAGGGAGCTGACTCAGCAACCAGTTGGGTATAAAAGGGAGTGAACTCAGCAGAGTGAAGTCATTTCTCAGCAGACAGTTGGAGGGAGTGGATCATCAATACATTGTTGCAGCCATGGAGAACAAGACAAGCAACGCAGCGCAGCGCAGCAGCAGCTTTAAAATTAGTGCTAACTTAACCATTACTGTGGAGCATGGAGAATATGGGCCATTTCTACGCATCACACGCGGAGAGAGATGGTGTGCTTATTCACCATCTTTGTGGAAGATTGTGTGCCAGAGCTTGAAAGATTTACGCGACATTGGCTTCAAACTATACTTAACGCAAACGAAGTGGCTTGAAGTCATTTCATACTTGGATATGCGTTATGTGAGTTTTGTGCGCACGTCACGGTTTGAAGGGAAAGAATACACACATCACATCAACATGAATGATGGTGAATGGGAGACACTGCTTCAGGAGATGGACAACATCAACTCAGCCCTATCACCATGTGAGGAATGTCATGACAAGAAAACGATCATCAAGCTGCAAAAGGATGGTCGGATGAAGGTGTCAAAGCTATCCAAGAAAAGACTGGCTGAAGTTCAGTTGGAGAACATGAATGTGCAAAATCAACTTGGACTTACCTGCGACTATTGTGGTGCTTGTGGATATGTGGAGGATTATCATTGCCACTGCCACAAGTATAATTGCAAGTTGTGTGAACCAAACAACTTCTGCGGCAAGTGTGGAGTACTTAAAGTCAGTGAAGCAAAGTAAAAGCACACAAGACATTGAAACAAGATGGACGCATGTTTTAAAAATGCTTATATTGACTTGATGATTGCTAAACTTGCTTGCTATGGCACTCCAGACTATCAACTTTATCATTTGGATGCTTTTTGGGATGTTGTACATCATAGTCTTGATGTGATTGAACTGCATTCAAGATTTCTTGGAGAATGTCATAAAATTGGAATAGAAGAAGATCCTGACTTTGACTTTGATTCTGCGCTTTATTCTGCTCGCACTGATGTGGAAGTATATTTCACCGTAGTTGACTATTTGAGAGATTGTTGTAAAGAAGAAGAGGAAACCGAGCAGCTTTATCAGGTAAGTTATAAAAACCTTTTTAAACATGTTTATGACAACATAGTGAATTGATAACAATGTTTTTCTTACTAACAAATTTAGTTTTATGTGAGTGGTTTCAACGTAAACAAAGAAAGAACATGATAGAAGAGGCAGCAAATATATTAAAAGATATTTTATTACAGGAAGAAACCGACATGTCAGAATAAAGAAACAAAGTCAACATGGAGAATCTTGTACTATTCAGCGGTCATAAGGACGTTCTTTCAAACATGTTTCCAACACGACTTGAAAAGTATATTGCTTCAGCCATTGTGTCATCCAGAAATGGATATGAAGCGAAACGTATTGCTAAAGGGATAAAGCCATGTCCTTACCAGTGAAGAGAAGCAAAATGCAAGATGTTTTACAAGTCAAATGGAATCAGTGTGTACTGATGTAAAGTTGAAAGAATGTAAAGACAAAACTTTAGTTGAAGCAACGTATGATCATTGGTGGGGAACTGGTGTGAAACAAGTGTCATCTGGATATCCTGGTCAGAATATTATGGGAAAGTTGTTAGAACTGTTCTGTGAGACTTGATGTGCAGACGTGTGAACATGGAGAAGTGTGTTAAGTGAACAGCAACTGGAAAAAACTTGCTGAACTTAACAGACTTGTGCTACATTGCCGGAGCAGCATAACTTGCTAAACCTGACAGACTTGTGCTGCATTGATTCAAGACTCACAAGACTGCATAATGGCGGACATGACACTGAGACAATATATTGTGCAAAAAGCTTATTGTGAAGAAATGTTATCCGCTGTAAAAAAGTTTGCCTATTTAGTCTGTCCTGCTTGTCAACATGAAGAGTGTCAAGAACATACTTGTCATACTGCATGTGTTTATACATATTGGAATGAAGCTAAATATTACATTCATTTAGATAAAGTGTTAGAGAATGCAAATCAACGTTGTGAGAAATATGGTGTAGATGTTATTACATTGGATGAACTCAGTCATTGGTTAATGTTCATTGAAGACCAATGGTCTCCAGTGATTCATACCATTGTATCTATACTTGATTTGTAAAATAAATACATGTTAGTTATAAATACATGTTAGTTATAAATACATGTTAGTTAAGTTACTATGTTAGTTAAGTGATGTTGGTTGAGTTATAAAATAAAAGCTGTTCTGTTGAGAAGGTGGTTTTCATTCGGTGTGACCATGTCGACGTGGAAAGACTACTTGACCAATATTTACTTCAAACCTGGACAGCCTGGAGCATTTGCTGGTCCTTACAAACTGTATCACATCTTAAGAAAACATAATCAACCAGTCACACAGTCACAAGTGAAGAAATGGCTGCAGGATCAAGATGCTTTTAGTTTACTCCAACCTGTCAAATACAGGTTCAAAAGACAACGTGTGATTACACGTGGCATTGATGATATGTGGGATATTGATTTGGCTGATATGGGAAACATAGCTCCCTATAATGATGACATACGCTTTTTACTCATTGTCATTGATGTGTTTTCCAAATATGTCTGGGTACAGCCAATACCTAATAAATCACATACCAGCGTCATACAAGCTTTCCAAAAGATTTTTCATGACACACGACGAAGACCGCGAACTCTAAGGTCTGATAAAGGAACAGAATTTAAAAACAGATGGGTAAAAGCATTTTTGAAGAAAGAAGGCATTCATGCTTATACCACAAAGAATGAAACCAAAGCCAACTTTGCTGAAAGAGTCATTCGTACTCTGAAGGGAATGATGTATCGGTATTTTCTACATAATCAAACTTACCGTTACTTAGACATTCTTCCAGACTTGGTGTACAATTACAACCATAGACCTCATGGTTCTCTTCCTAATAAATATGCTCCAGCCGAGATTCGTAAAGACAACGAATCAAAAGTGTGGAAGTATATGTATGTCGACAAACTGAAATTGAAACCGAAGAAGAAGAAGAAGTATAAATTTAACATTGGCGATCATGTTCGCATTTCCCACATTAAATATGTGTTTCAACGCGATTATCACATCAAATGGACGCAAGAAGTCTTCATTGTCACACATCGTTGTAAGAAGCAAGGAATACATTTGTATCGTGTGAAAGACTTTTTAGACGAAGATATTGATGGACATTTCTATGAAGAAGAACTGCAGAAAGTGACCAAAGATATTGAATCTATTTATAGAATTGAAAAAGTCTTGAAAACACGTAAAAGGCGAGGAGGTGCGAAAGAATTATTTGTCAAGTGGTTAGGTTGGCCAAACAAGTTTAACAGTTGGGTGAAAGAAACAGACATTCAACAATGAAGCATCCATTTACATGTTTGGTCTCTGGACCTACAGGCAGTGGCAAAACGTCTCTGGTGAAGGAAATTCTAGAACAAAAGTTGATTCAACCCTCTTCGAAAAACATTTTATGGCTCTATGCAGCAGATCAGCCTTTGTACAAGGGAATGAAAGGCGTGGAATTTTACCAAGGCATTCCAGATGACATTGAAGAGCGTTTTAACCCGAAGAAACCAAACTTACTTATCATTGTTGACTTAATGACCAAATGTCATAGTGATGAGCGTATGACACGTCTCTTTAGTGTTGGCAGCAGTCATCAAAATCTAAGCATTATCTTTATTGTGCATAATTTATTTCATCATGGGAAAGAGATGCGAAATATTAGTTTGAATACACATTATATCATTCTGTTTAAAAATCCGAGAGACAGTCAACAAATTAGTACATTGGCGCGGCAAATGTATCCTGGAAGATCTCAATTTCTCATAGAAGCCTATCAAGATACTACTAGCAAACCTCATGGTTATTTATTCATTGATTTAAAACCAAAGACAAATGATCAACTACGTATTCGTACAGGCATTTTACCAAAAGATACACATTATGTATATATTGATAAAGCAGTGTATGAACAAGAACCAACTCATTTGACCATTCGCAGTCAAGATGTCTAAACGTATTCGAGCGAACCAGCCGTTTCTATATTTGCTTGCACGCAGTGGGCCTAAACGACGTAAATCCTTGCTACAGCAAGCTACAAAAGAGGAATTAACAAGCTTGTTTGAAATTTGTTTGAATATATTGCAAGGACATTTACCCTTAAGCTCAAAACGGTTTAAGAAATTTAAACGTGAACGTCATACGCTTCGTACTCTAGCAGATAAGAAGATATCCCTTCGACGAAAAAAGAAGTTGATTAATCAGAAAGGAGGATTCATTGGAGTTATTGCTAGATTGGCATTGCCCTTGTTAGCCAAACTGCTGCTAAAATGAAACATACGATGAAAATGGTCCTCATTCCTGAATATGAATATAAAATGTTGCTAGAAAAGAAAAATGATATCAAAACAAAAGTGAATAAACTTTTACGTGGGAAACGAACACGTGAAAAGGCTATAGAAATATCTCAACTTCTTGGTCGTCATTTACGAACAAGTCAGTCTAGGCAGCAAAAGCCCTCATCATCATCACCACCTGAAAAGCCAGAAAAGTTATTTTTAAGTCATTTTCACCCTATCTATCATGGAAAAATAACACAACTTTTAGCCGAACTGAAGAAATATGGTACGACATGGTCAGAGAAGAATGAACTTGTGTTGAAAACGGGCGATATTATAACAAATTCCAACGTGGTTGATTTGATGAAAGAAGCATTGGTGGCGACAAGAAGAAAAGAACGAGCCATACCACCATATGGTTGGCATCCATTTATCCAGGAAATTGTTGATGCGAATATTCCAAAAACAATGTTTAGTAAAAAGACCACTCGTGACGACATTACAACAGAAATGAAACAACGTCAACAAAGACAGTTTCCTGAAGGATGGGAAAATTTTTAACATGGCTGAAAGAGCTATGTTGTTGCCAAGACACAACTATTCCTGTAAAAATAAGATGTACAAGTGCTTGTTGTGAAGGAGAAGTTATAGATCATCATCATGATGTGAAAGATCATTTACATACTTGGTTGAATGGCGCGCGCTATCGTGAAGTATATAGACAACGTCAACGCACCTATACCATTTAGTTCCCATCATGGAGTCGACAAGCTTTTACATCACTTTGCCTAGCAATGCGAGTATGACCTATTATCCCAACAACAAGGCTTCGAATTATCAAATTCGTATGCCTCGAACCATTTATCTGAATGGAAAATATGAAGTGGCTTTAGCTGAAATTCAATATCCACATACATGGACAACGATGAGACAGGGCATGGACTACTCTATTCAGTATCGACAAGAACTATTCGATGATCCTATTCTTAGCACTCTCGATATTCCTTATGGGTACTATAGAACCATACAAGAACTATGTGAGGCAGTCAATGAAGAAGCGACTAATGCTCTGAAACTTACAGAAGCTATTCGGCTAAAGTATGATAAGATTAGACGACGTGTGTTTCTATTTCTAAATTATGGCTTTGAAGTGTCCTTCTCCGCTGGATTGGCTGAGATTTTAGGATTTATCCCAGATCAATGGTATACTGAAACATGTACAGCTGACCATAAAGCGGATGTGAAACAGGGGTTTTATACACTGTATGTGTATTGTAGCATTTGTGAACCACAAGTTGTTGGTGATTATTATGTTCCCTTACTACGTTCTGTTGGCATACAAGGTCATGATGGTGACATTATCATGAAAACGTATGGCGAACCGCATTATGTTCCTGTAAACACATCCAAATTTGACATGATAGAAATGAATATTAAGGACGACACAGGCCATAATGTTCCATTTCAAACTGGAAAGGTGATCTGTAAACTTCATTTTCGACCAAAAGCAATATGAAAGCTTATACACACGATCCGTCTGCATATCGCAACCATTTTCTTCGTCAAGTGGGCGGGGAATTACCAGGATTCAAAGGAGCGCGAATCCAATATGGCGATGGTATTGGTTCCATACTGGGATCATTGGCTCGCAAAGCTATTCCACTACTTAAGGCTGGGGCTAAGATCGTTGCGCCACATCTTAAGAAGGCTGCAAAGAATGTCGCGAAAGATGTGACGGGCCGAGTAGCAGAACGTGTGTTTGGTGAACGTGTGTTTGGAGAACAAAAGCGTGTGCAACCGACGAAACGTGCCAGAAGACGAAAAACAGCCAGACGGATAACATCAAAATATCGCAAAGATATCTTTTGAAATCATGTCTCTCATTCATAATCATTCGTGTGAATGTAGTCTTTCTCAATTGGAATGGTTTCACGTACCACCGACGCAAACTGCTGTGGAGAAAAGTTATAATGTTGACTATCAACCACTTACAAGCATTAGAGAAGGCGCTCCAATAGAATTCTACATTCCTGCGAGTACAGAAGAATATCTGGATTTAAAGAACAGCAAACTCCATATTGTATGTCGCATTCTAAAGGCTGATGGAACAGAGTGTGGCGCAGATGATAATGTCTCTTGCATCAATGATGTGTTTAATGGGTTATGGTCTAATATTGAATTGTTTCTGAATGATCGTTTGGTTTCGCATAGCAACAATACTCATGGTTATACCAGCATTATCTCTCATCTCATCCATGACTCGGAAGAAAGTCTGCATTCTGAGCGCTCTATGCGTCTCATGTACAAGGATACTGCTGGGTCAATGAA
Organism: Protula sp. h YS-2021; assembly: GCA_949752745.1. Classification (NCBI taxonomy): domain Eukaryota; kingdom Metazoa; phylum Annelida; class Polychaeta; order Sabellida; family Serpulidae; genus Protula; species Protula sp. h YS-2021. Next base: position 10,836,790 of record OX457029.1, on the reverse strand, counting down.
TAGTCATGAGGTGAAAAGACCTAATCATGAACAATATGTATCCGGGTTTCATGTCAATGCTGACGGCGGTGACTTGGCTGAGCAAGGAAACAATGGCTTACATCATCGTTATTTGCATACACGTCTTAGCCGTGATGTTATGCTCGCAGGTGGTTTAAGGATAGATTTGTTTGAGCAGAATCGTTATCTTCCGAATGGCATCAGTTTGAAATTGCGTTTCCATAGACAAAAAGATGACTATGTATTGATGGCTGCAGATAATACCTATAAGGTAGAAGTGAAAGAAGCATTTTTAACCATTCGCAAAGTGAGGGTGAGTCCAGGTATTCAGTTAGGACATACAGATGCATTGATGAAAAGTCCTGCCAAGATCATCATCACTAGAAAAGAATGTAAAGTCTTGGCTATTCCAGCAGGATTTCAGTCTTTTGTGAAAGATAACATCTTTTTGGGTCAATTACCAAATCGTATTGTCATTGGTCTGGTTCATAATGAAGCTTTTGGTGGATCAGTATTGAGGAATCCATATGATTTCAAACATTTTGATCTGGACTATATGCAACTGTACACGGATGGTGAACCAGTTCTATCCAAACCTCTCAAGCTTGACATTACACAGAACAAATACCTAGACGCTTTTGAAACGCTTTACAAATCGTTTGATCGATTGAATGGTGAGAAAAGTTCCATTATAAAACGGTAAGATTGGCCTAGAGGTTATGCTTTATTTTCGTTTGACTTAACACCGGATTATGATGGCGATGATCATTTCCCCCTGATCAAGCATGGGAATTTGCGGCTAGAAATGAACTTTGCTACGGCTTTGCAACCTACCATCAATGTCATTGTCTATGCTGAATTTGACAACATTATTGAGATCAGTGCAAATCGCAGCATCCAATTCGACTACCAGTCATGAACACGAAGCAGATTGATGCCATATTGAGTCATGATGTCATGACCAAAGAATTGTTTCAAGGCGTGTTTGCCATGGATCAGTTACCGTCTTTACAACGCGGTGCCTATGTCATCAACACAGACGATCAAGATGAACCAGGAGAACCTTGGGTGGCAGTGTATTATGATAAAGACCCTGTGGAATATTTTGACTCTTATGGACTATTCCCTCTCGATGATCGTTTAGATATGTTTTTAAGAAATGACTATATGTATAATTCTATCTCATTACAAACGCCAATATCATCGTCATGTGGTTTTTATTGTGTGTATTATATATGGCATAGAGCTCGAGGTCAGAGTATGTTTGATATTGTGAATATATTAAAAAGAAAGGATGGTGATTTTATTGTAAAGGATTTTGTATATAGACATTATAAACCACTGTTTTATTAATGTTGTTGTTGTTATATTAGTTAAGTTGTTGTTGTTATATTAGTTAAGTTGTTGTTATATTAGTTAAGTTGTTGTTAAATAAAACAAACCAAGTTTTCAAACTGTCTTGTTTATTGTGTTCTATTTACAAAGTTTACAAACACTATTTACAAAGTTTACAAACACTATTTACAAAGTTTACAAAGTTTACAAACACTATTTACAAACTCTTAACTACAAACGCTATTTACACTATTTACAAATTCTTAACTATAAATTCTATTTACACTATTTACAAACTTTTATTTACACTATTTACACTATTTACAAAATTCTTAACTACAAACTCTTAACTACAAAGTCTATTTACAGTATTTACAAACTTTTTATTTACAAACACAGTCATTTTTTCAATACATTCATCAATGCATGCCATTCATTAGAATCTAAATTGATATAGGTATCATAGACATTACATCCATGTTTGTAAATGCTATGAAAGCTCACATAACACACATCACCAAACTTTATCACTTTCACAGTGACATGTTCAGACAGTTTCAGTTCATATCCTTCTTCATTTATGTCTATCACGCGCATAGGTTGTGTTAACTCAATGGATTTGGTACCCCGCATAAGTTGTATTCCATGCTCTTTGAATTCAATGGTCAGGTTCTTTCCAATCCAATGCTTGCAACAGCGCGTTCCATTCCACTGTGCTGAGGGTGATGATGTCGTAGTGTTCTGTAAGCTCGTCATATTGACGAAATTGTACAAACACGTCTAGACCGTTCTCAGTCACACGCACTTCTAATTCATTTGAGACTACTAGGAGAAAGCCAGGTATTCTCAACTTGTCTAGATGATCCTTCAACACGGATTGGTCATCAAGCGATAGGATGAGATACTGTCCAAAATGTTGTAGCACAATGTCATCACATAAGTTTCTCATGTATGAGAAACCATATGTCATGGGTTCATAATCCAACACATAGTCTTCCATCTCGTCCATGTATTTTATACTCGGATGATGTCGAACAGCGGATGTTGTATCGCTTCTAGGAATCGTAAGACTGCGCGCCAGTTCTTGATATCAAAGAAGATCAACTGTGCATAGGGTGTATCTGGCACAACTCCCTTATAATCCTTTGGATAATCCTGTAAAAGATTTCTACAGAATGTCCCACGTATCTTAGAATCATATTCAGCCACCGTCACTTCCAGTTTATTTTCAAGTCTGCGTTCAAACCCAGGTTCAAGCGGTATGTTTTTAAAGTCTTTCCACACTTCAGGTTTAAACCGATAAACAGAACTTCTCCGAGAACCCATCATCACTTCATTCCTCTCATTAACTTTAAGGTAAACACCATCGTCCAACATGAGTGCATTCATGATTGTTACCTTGTTATGACTTGTCGTCTTGTCTGCGAAGCCTTTTATCCACTTCTTTCACCTGCTTCTTCAGCATTTTCCATTCAGGTATTGTCAGCAAAATTCCCTTTTTTGTTGGACGGTTTTTTCCAGTCCCCTCATCTCTGAGGTATTTGCGAATGTTTATCACACCTTCATTACTTTGTTTCATAATCTTGATATACTTTCCATTGCCTAGAGAAAGCATTCCATCCCACGACTGTGGTGTTGGTGCCGTCGCCGTCGCCGTCTCCACTTTTAATTTCTTGATGGTAGTGTCAGGATGTTTCACATTCATGTCTTTCACTGTATCAGCAAGAGTATCCATATCCGTTGTTGCAGATCTTTTCATGTTGACGCTTCAGTGTTCACACCTCAACTGACTCTCAAGTTGAAGTGTCTCCCCCTTATATACTGTAATGCCCATGCGCCAAAGTGGAATAGCCATCACTCATCACATATCGCTTGTCATCAAAGGGGGAGAGAGCCACTTTCCTCAACTTCTCCGAGAAGATCTGGTGGTCATGACTTCGAATGATGTGTCCTGTAGTCATCGTTTGCGTTTGGTTGAACAAACTGTCTCTATACTGGTGATGTTTCATACGTCTTTGACACGCGCGAGTGATGCCTTTAGCCGTACGTTTTTCTTTCCCACCATACATCATACTATACATTTTCGGCCGAAGTCCAACAAACTCTTCAATGGGAATGCCCGCCGTCTCATCTTTCATTTTCCCAAGCACTTTCTTGTTCACGTTGGAATGCAGGAAATGATCTGGGGGATAGTCACTTTGTCGAACAAGTCGGCATCTTCCTGCATGTCTTTGTAGATATCGTCCGTTTCTATGTCATAACATAGACTGTCGGTGTCGCTGAACAAGAGTTTGGCGTCGGGATACTTGGTCATGATGTAGTTGTAATGAAAGTGGAACATGAGCACCTTGCTGAGGTCGAGAATGGTGAAACCAACTTGAATGGGTTTATCCAGAAGCAGATCCACTTTGCGCAAATGTACCGCGGTCAAATCTTCGTTGAAAATTCTAAATTTGTGGAAGGAAGGTTTGGCCACAAGTTTCTTGAACCGCTTTTCCTGGTGAACAAGTTCCACATTCATGCGCTTTCTCACATTTTCCATGGTTTTGCCAAACACAGAGTTGTTCATCAATTTGAAGAAGTCTTTCTCAAACGGGTTCTTAGCCAACTTTCTCTTTTCCGTGTTTAAGGAGATGTATTTCGCCAACCATTTGCTCTGTGCAAACATGATGGCACGATGCACCTTCGTGACTTTCAATCCCAGTGAGACATATTGCTGTAAAGTTCTATAATGAAGTACATATTTCTTCTTGTCGCATAAGTTGGGAATGAGCTTTTCACTAGGTTTGCCTTTCATGTTTAGATCTTTCCGTAGCTTCTGACTATGTTTTGACAATTCTCCCACTTTCACACATTTCCGTTCTGGAGCCACTGGGTAGTGATTATGACGATCATGGATTGAATATGGGTATTCCAAATCCACTTCTAAAATGTACCCAATCTCGTCATCTTCATCCACATCCATAAAGTCAATGGATTCTGGCTCGCTCACCCACATAAATCCACTTTCCGGCATGCTTTGCGACATAGCCCAGCCATACAAGTTGTTTGCATCCAGGTACGTCAAGTAGTTGGTGGGTTTCGTGGGATCGTAATCTGCTACGTAGGGGTTATTTGCTTTCGCATACTTGTGTGTGATGACAGATATTCCTCCACGTAGACCTTGTTCAACCATTTGGTACATGTCAATGTCGTTGATCAATTCCAATTTCACCTTTGTCGCTTTCAACATGGCATCCCAGGACAGTCCTGGCGCTGTATAGTAGTGAGCAGGATCCAATTCATACGTGTTGAGACATACGTGACGAAAGTTTTCAAACACGTCAGCCAGCAGCAACACATCTGATTTCAGGTACAGGTCATGGTATTCGCCAAATGTAGTACAGTGGAATGTCTCCCACACCTTCTGCGCATGCGCATAATCCTCATCGCTAATGTCTTCTTCACTGAGTAGACTGTAAAACTTGTCTTTGGACGGCAGTTGTGTTTCAGCAAACTTGGATGGCTCATCCACGTAATCATAAGGGTATACTCCCTTTCTCAACAGTAACTCTTGTTGGCCACTATCGTGAATGTGTGACGTCATGTGATAAAAGTTGTCTTTCCCTTCTGCTGCCAGGTTGGATACCAGCTTCTGTAGAGAAGTACTCATGAACTGATAACTGTCCGTAAATTTCAGATTGCTCATGGTGAATGCAATATATTTCTCAACGGTGTTGGGAATGACTGTAATCCTTTCGTTTTTGAACTTTCCAATTTCTTCCATGATCAAATGACTGTCATAGCCTCGTAAATTGTGGAAAAACACAGAAATGATGAAAGAATCTTCAACATCCTGCTGATCTTTTCTAAGTCGAAATTGTAAATTGCATTGACTATGTGCAGCTCCACGGTATTTGCCATTGATATGGTCATGATCTCTCACATGATCTGCTCCTAGAGGCTCATGACAAATGTAGCAATCTGTAGCGTTCTTATAATGCTCTTCATCTTCATGAGTCATCACCATTTTCTTTTTCTGTTGTAAACCATGCACAATACGATCACGCTCATTCACCATATGGTCTAAAAAGACTTTCACAGCATTGTCTCCTCGATACATGACTGGTGCACGTGTATCATACTGGCTGACAACCACATAGGCAAAGCTCTTTGGACGATGATGCTGATACTTGTCTCCTTCATGCTTTTTCGTGAAACATTCAAAGTCTGCATAAATGACAAACGGCGCTCGCTGTTGTTTGGCTACATTCTTGAACTTGATGAAGGGTTCCTTGGGGAATGATAAACGTTGTGCTCCATGCTTGCCACACACTTCACGATGCTTGTCTAAAAGATCTTGTCGCTTAAACCCGTGAAGGCAGTTGAAACAATAAAACATTGCTCCATTATACTTGGTACGATAAGCCATAAGTCTGCTGAAATTCTTGATGAGACAATAATGCCTTGTCTTGTCATTGCTAATCAAAAGTAAGTTGATTTCTCTGGCGCTGGTGTTTCGACTCAGTTGTATGGGAACAACGACATCATGTTCATATCCAAACACGTTAATGGACACATCATTCTCCTTTTCAAACTTTGGAATGTCTGTAATCGGTGTTGGAAATGTCATGCCTTCCACCTTCAATTCGTTCTCAAATAGCTTGTATTGATTCACACGGTATGGGTTGTTTGTTGAAGGGTGAAGGTGAGCCAATACAGACCATAAGAAGCACTTGTTGTCTTTATTCTGAATGTTTAACACACCTAATGTATTCTTTACTTTCTTCGGTAGTGGGATAAAACTGCTTGCTTCCAGTGGCGCTGACGTAGCTGTATGCACTTCAATGAATAATATGTTATCCAACACCCAGCCAGAGCCTTGTCGCTCATGTTCATCAAACCTGGTAAACAATTCTTTATAGGCTTCTGGCAAGTCCTTCTCAATATCTGTTGGATTGTATGCTGCATACGTTGGACTACTGATGAAGGCATTATCCACTTGTTCTACCATCACGCCTTCAACATTTGGTGTCATTTTCTTGAAGCGTGCATGTACCACAATGTACCATTTCATGCCACGGTTTAACGTCTCTAGCAAATGTCTCTTGATTCTATTCTCTTGTTGTCGCATTTCGAGTAGCAAATCCGATCCATCTTCAGGCTCAAACCGTCTTTCCTGTGCGTTTTCACCAAGACTCACTCTTCTGCCTCTGCCTACTTGTCCTGTCTCTTTCTTTCTTTGTTCTTCATGAGACACATTTTCCATCTCAACACATGCATGCGTCTCAAACGCATCCAAAGATGGAAATATTTTAATACATTCACCGCAGAGGACTGGATCAGGTCTTTCAACATCATCTTGTAAGGTCTTTCGTCTCTTGACTTCAATCTGCTCAACAAGCTCTTCACGAGCACGTTTCAACCTAGCTGGTTTACATCTATGTGTCACGAACACTTCCAGAGATGGAAATGTCACATCGCATTCATGACAGTAGACTGTTGCCATCGTTGTTGTTTCTTCAATTGCTAGAACTGAAATGAAGTAAAATATACGTTTCACTCTTCCTTTTATACCACTTCAATGGTGTGTTAACTCAGCAGAATGTATCACTAGTTGACTAGTTAACATGTTTCACTCATGCTTTTATACTACTTCCATGTAATCAAAATATGGTGTGTAACTTGTTTCAAAAATTGTTCAAAAATGCTGACTGAGCAGAATTTTACTTGTGTATATGAATGTCTCACTTACAGTTGTACAGCTGTACTGCTGCACAGCAGAGACATCTAGCGGTGAAGTTAAATGGTCTGCCAAATGGTATTCATCCGCGAAGAGGCACTGTAATGGTGAAATTTTCAGTCAACTATAACAAAAGTTATAACGAAAGTTATCACAATTTTAAGTTAAAATGGCGGTAAAAATGCATACAGCCAGCTGCGCAAATAGCCTATGACTACTTTATAACAAAACTTTACATAAAACTGAATCAAATGGTGAAATTTTCATACAAATCGACCAAGTATAATGAAAGGTATTGTTTTACAAAGTTTCAATTAAGCAAATAACCAAAGTTTGTTTACAAAGTTTGTTGACAAAGTTTGTTTACAAAGTTTGTTTACAAAGTTTGTTTACAAATTTTCAATTATGTAAATAAGTCAAGTTTGTTTATAAAGTTTGCTTACAAATTTTGTTTATAAAGTTTGCTTACAAATTTTGTTTATAAAGTTTGTTTACAAATTTTGTTTATAAAGTTTGTTTACAAATTTTGTTTATAAAGTTTGTTTACAAAGTTTGTTTACAAAGTTTGTTTACAAATTATATTTATAAAGTTTGTTTATAAAGTTTGTTTACAAAGTTTGTTTACAAATTTTGTTTACAAAGTTTGTTTATAAAGTTTGTTTACAAAGTGTGTTTACAAAGTTCACTTTTTATTTATAAAGTTTCAATAAACACTTACCGAAATAGTTGTCACTGGATGCCATCCCTGGATCTGATGTGATCCAATTGCTCCCTTGCTCCACTCACCGAAATGATTGTCACTGCTGGATGCTCATCCCTTATATACCCCTCTGATGGAACTGAAGCTGACTTGACAGAATGTTGCTCGCCTAGGGGGGGGGGGGGGGGGGGGTCGGTCGACCCAAAAAATGAAAAATGTTCAGAATCGTCTGAAACGGATAAATATGCAAAAATCACAATTTCGAGGGGGGGGGGGGGGGGGTCGGTCGACCCAAAAAATGAAAAATGTTCAGAATCGTCTGAAACGGATAAATATGCAAAAATCACAATTTCGAGGGGGGGGGGGGGGGGGTCGGTCGACCCAAAAAATGAAAAATGTTCAGAATCGTCTGAAACGGAAAAATATGCAAAAATCACAATTTCGAGGGGGGGGGGGGGGGGGTCGGTCGACCCAAAAAATGAAAAATGTTCAGAATCGTCTGAAACGGATAAATATGCAAAAATTACAATTTCGAGGGGTGGGGGGGGGGGGTCCTGGCTTTTTAGGGTCTGTTGCCATGGTTACACTGATTGACAGGTGGAGTTCGTTGGCTTCATGATGATTGACTCGGCCAACACTATCAAGCAACTTTCGCTCCAGACTTTCGCTCCAGACTTTCGCTCCAGACAGTATGACGTCATCATGACGTCATTATCACGTCATGGATGGCCGCGCCTATCCTTACGCTTATCATGACTTCCGCTCCAGACAACACTTCCGGTCCAGACAACACTTCCGCTCCAGACAACACTTCCGGTCCAGACAACACTTCCGCTCCAGACAACACTTCCGGTCCAGACGCTATGACGTCACTTCCAGACAGTATGACGTCACAAAGTGAGCTGATTCTCTTATTTCTACCCTACTGGCAGAATGTAGCAGATAAACCATGTGTTCTATAATATGGTTGTCTGCAATTTGCCGTTGTTATAAACAGCTGACCTCTGAAAGAACTATCTGTATGCATATAACCATAAAGTGGATGAATATCTTAAAAATTAGTTTCTGACTTTATGGGTACTATTTTGCGGAATCATCAGTGGGTCTGCAGAGTGAAAACGTATTAACAACAGGCTGCACAGCTGTAGAGGTTAGCTATTGGAGAACACCGGCGAATTGAAGACCTGCTTTTGAAATAGCCGTACCATAGAAAAGCACCACGGGCAAACAAAAGTAACGTAATCTTGAGTTTTGCAATTATTCAAATTGAATGGAAGTTTGTTCTGATTCCTTGGTTCTTGTTCTTTTGTAGCTGTCCCGGTCGAGTGAAAAGTGGTTATTTTTGAGTGGTAATAGGGTTTTAAAGTTACAAGGCCCAAACCGTAGGGTAGTCTTACGGACAAGTTCACGTCACAACCTTACATCCACCAATGAGAATTAACATTTTCATCACGTGATCAAAAAGTACCAGTGCCTGCGTCAGGGCAAAAAGCATATTTTCCCACTCTTTTATACCAAATATAACAGGGCATTTCTCTTGTTCTGGGCCGATTGCATGCATTTTGGCCTACTTGTCACATGCCAGGAAGTTAGTTCTTTAAATAGTTTTTACCGCTTAGAAAAAATGTTATTACTTAACTGAAATATCGAAGAATTTGTGTTGGTATAAAACTGTGCAAAAAACTCCAAATATCGCTAATTTCGCCCTCAGTTACCCACAATGCATTGCACGAATCTGTCCGCAAGAAGAACTAGCTCCTACGACGTAGTAGTTCTGGAGTGGTATTCTGCTCTGTCCTTATTTTTAAGGATGTCCTTATTTTTAAAAATAAGGATAAAAAAGCTATTCTGCTCTATCCTCAAACTTAACAAAGTCTTTTAAAAATAAGGATAAAAATTAAGGATGAACCATCTACAAGTAATGTCAAAAATAAGGACGTCCTTAAATATAAGGACAGAGCAGAATACCAGTCCTGACTTGTTGTATAACATCGTATATCTCTGTGTCAGAGCTACGACGCCTTCCATTTTTCCACTAATAGGGGTCAATTTCATATATTCTGAGGCATGAATCCTGCACACCATCCCCTATTATTCAAACATCTACAGAAAGTTCAAGGCCAATATGCCCTTTTGCAAAACCGGCAAAGTTTTTAGTGAGCTGTATATCTTTTATTTGTTCATAAAAGTGCAGAAAAGTTAGCTTCCGCATCCACCTGTCAAATGTTTGTTTACATTCTGGCCTTTAAATGTCACGTGACCAAAGTCAAGGGACCGAAAATTTAAATAAAGGGGTTATAGTTTTTTTTTAACAATATATATTAAGTAGTTGATAGATGCAGAATTACGTATAAATTTATTTGGTACACCCACAATATTTGACTTTGTATGTTTACGTTCTTTTTGAAATATCGATTTAAAAGTGTTTTGGTGGATAATTGCAAAAAATTATTGTTACTATTTCACGTAATAAAGCATGCTCACTGTATACAAACAAATGTCATTTATTGCGGGAGATTTGGGGTTATTTCCGTATTATTTTCTTTTAAAGAAAGCGTAACACAGAAGTTGTATATGATTACCGTTGTACTTTGAGGGCCTTTAGCAAATGCCAATAAAAACTTATGAGTCGTTGAATCTCGCACAAAGTAGCCACAGGGGTGCCTCAAAGCGAGCGCAGTTGACTTGCTTATCGTTATATAGCGAGGCTTTGAAGCGGTGCCTGGAAACTTTTTAGTCACCGCTTCTTGGAGCTAGGGTAGCACGAGACATTTGACGCAGATAGGCTGAAACCTGCTTTATTTATTTTACTATTGGATATCGTTAGATCCACATACATGGGAAAGTGTATCTCATAATATTGTAACATAAAATTGAAAGCTGTTCAAGAGAAAAGTCAACAAAACCAGCCAGGTTGATCATCTTGGTTTTGGGACATAGGTTGTAACACTGTTTGTAATTGGTTCATGTTCAGGCCTACAATTTATTTCCCAAACTTGTCTCTTGTTTACCTGTTCACGTGTAAGATGAAGAATTTTCCCCTAAAATCATTAAAAACCCATAATTTTGTCCCAATTACTGTCTCGTCCTTGTCAGAAGCCAAATCACACTTTGGGTGTTTCGAAAAAAATGTGCAAGAATTTTGAATTTCGACTGCGAGGGAACCGGGTTAAAAATGAAAGAAATAATAAAAAAATATAGAAGACATATCACAAAATCAGCTAATTCTCGGAACATAAAAGAAATCGAAACTTGAAACTATTAGTTAAAACTTCAAAAAAAAAAAAATAGCATGCGGGTTGTTAAAAACTCGAGTGCTCTTTGGCGCAAGAGAAATTTGACATTTATGCGAAATCTCTCTGTCATTTCTTTCATTTTTACCCGGTTATTTTTATTCGAAACGCAGAATTTTTGCACATTTTATTGGGAACACCCAAAGTTTGATTTGGTTTTTTTTTATTTCGTACCTTCCCGATCGAGGTACTGTTTCGACTGCAGTTTTTATTTGTATAAATTGCAAACAAATGATAAGGCTAAAACATCAAAAAAAAAAAATAATAAAATGATCTTTTAAACACTATTTTTCATATCACTCCGCGTCTTTTATAGCTTTTATAACTTGTGAGTCTGTTTTTCGCAAGGTGGAATTTTTTTTATTTTTTCCAGATTTTTCTGTCATTCCTTAATGGCTTTACGCCAACCTAATTCGCTCGGATCGCCAAATAGGGACCCGCTTATTCGTACTTTCGAATCTTTCCGATTGAGGTGTTGTTTTTACTGCAAATTATTTTGGGATAAATTATAAAGAAGTGATAAGGGAAAAACATCAAAACTCTAATTTTCTTTCACCATGTACACTTTCGAATTTTATAAGCTATCATATGATCTTTTAAAAAGTATTTCACCTATTATCCAGCCCGTTTAATAGCAATATCTATGGAATGCCTTTTTAGGTCCCAACCCTTCGGATTGGGGCCTATAGGTTTTGGGTGTCCGTCCGTCCGTCTGTCCGTCATCGCTTTATACTCCTATGAATTTGGGGGGCGGTTGGGGCCTGCTTGTGTTTCACAAATACTTACTTGTTCACATTTATTAAGGAATCAATGATATCAAAAATTAATTTTTGATCTTAAATTTTTTTTATCACGAATTAATTTTTGATCTAAAAAAATCCATATTTAAATATCAAGAATTAATTTTTGCTATCAGTAATTGCATTTTTGATATCTCTAAATATATTCCTGATCTACAAAAATAATTTTTGAAATCAAAAAACATTTAGAGATCTCAAAGAATATTTACTGATATCAACAATGATGTAGTGATATATAAAATGATTTTTCGAGATCAAAAATTAAATTCTTGAGAGCAAAGTATCAATTTTGAGCTCAGTAATTCATTTTCTTTTTATTGATGTCAAGAATTTATTTAAGCTATCATTATTTCAGACTGATACTTTTATTAATTTGTATTTTGAAATCTGCAAACGATTTTTTTATCACCAAAATTAATTTTTGATATCAAGATATCAGTCTGTTTTTTTTTTAATTCAAAAACACATTTTTTGTAAGTGAATAATGACTGGTCCTTGTACACAGAATCTTCTTTTAAATTTTTTACTGTATAAAATTAGAAGCAATTCTTGAGATCAAAAATTGTGTTGTTATTATGATCTCAATAATTCAAATTTCATCGCCCGAATTTAATTGACGATTCGTTATATTTTATGTAAATGATTGTCTCCCTTGAGATTTTTTTAAGTTTGTAAAATTGATTTTTTGATCACAAAAATAATTCTTTGCCATCCAAAATTCAATTATTGACAGCAAAAAATAAATTATTGAGCTCTACATTGATTTATTGATATCTTTATTGAAAACAGTTTATTGAAGACTCATTACACTTTCTTGTAATACATTCTAAACACATTTACGGTTCACAACTTTCAAATATTCAGATAACTGTCTACAACTTAAATTCTTCATTTATTGAGCGATCGGTAGCAAAACGCCGGTTTTCCAGCCTTTTCCACTCCGAGGCTTTCCATTCAGCCTTTTCCGCTCGACGCGTAACACTGATCCTTTGTTTTCAAGCACACGCGGTTGAGACGAAAGACCGGAGTACGTTGCAGATATCGATGCTACCGGGAGTTTCTGAAAATCAGTTGCGCTATTACATACCCACTCCAGAGTACATGCTCAAACGGTCTTAATACTATAAGGCGCAAGGCCTTCTTTTCAAACACTACCGGCACTGATCTGCTTCAGGCGTGCTCTCCGCTGCTACCCCCCACCCCTCGGAAGCTCATGTGCACTAATTAGCGTACGGCTTGAGATGCCTTGTTATCCCTGTAAAACGGAGGGATATAGTTATGAGCTGGTCCGTCTTGCCGTCCGTCTGTCTGTCCAGAAAAAGTACTAAGTTTTGTCCGGCCGACTTCTCATAGAAGGGTATGTCATAGGAACCTGAAACCTTGCATGGTGAAAATACAGTCGGACCCGCGTCATATGAAGTCGTCGGGACCGAGCAAAATACTTCATATTACGCGAACTTCATATTACACGAACTTCTACACATCACACTTTCAATCACCCATACAATCAATAGGCATAGATTTATTGCTTATTTTGGAACGATTATTGTGTTTATTTCCGATTGTTTGGAGTAAGCTCGGTAGCTGTAGCAGTTTCCTCCATGATTTGATTTATAATTGATATGCACCTTGTATAGGGTTTCGTACGCGCATTTAACCGTTACTCCAGAACGCAATTAATAGATCAATAACCGGAGTATGATATAAAAATCGCTGGAATGCATAACTACATCAATACCCTGAATTTCGAATACAGCATTGAAACGCAATAGCTTTGAATCAAACGAAGTGCAATTAACCATTACTCCCGGACGCAATTAATAGATCAATGGCGGGGGTAAGATGTAAAATCCCGGGGATGCAATACAACCTCCAATACCTGAGAGTTTGATTACGCTATTGGTACGCAACGGTTTGGAATCAAACGACTGTTTTATCAGTTTAAAGGCTGCCAAAGTGCAATTGCGACCCTTTTGTGATCGTCCCAGAGTAATACCTTTTATAAACAGTAGCATTCAATGTTGACACTTACTCAAAGTCTTTTGTTTACTTGTGATCTTTGTGTTTTTGTTCTTGGCCTTTTGTGTAGTTCATATTACGCGAATAGATTATGCAGTAAATGTGGCCTATGGGACCTTGTGCTGGACTTAATATTACGTGAACTTCATATTAGACGTGTTCATGTTATGTGAATTTCTGTCCATAGAAACCAAGGCATTTTACATTGGGACCAAGCAAATCACTTCATATTACGCGAACTTCATATTAACCGTGTTCATATTAAGTGGGTCCGACTGTATATATCTTGACGATGTGCAACGTGTCATTATTATCAAAATAGGCCAAAATTGACGTTGTGGGAATGTGTTAAATATAGTGAATTTTTGGCTTGAACTTAGCCGTGAGACGATATTTTGTCCGGCCTACTTCTCATAGAGGTGATTGTCATAGGAGCCTGAAACCTTGCATGGTGAAAATATATATCTTGAAGATGAGCAACGTGGCATTATTATCAAAATCGGCCAACAATTGACGTTGTGGGAAATTGTTAAAAATGGTGAATTTTTGGCTTGAACTTAGCCGTGAGACGATGTTTTGTACGGCCGACTTCTCATCGAAGTGATTGTCATAGGAACCTGAAACCTTGCATGGTGAAAATATATATATTGAAGATTATTGTCAAAATCGGGCCAAAAATTGACGTCGTGAGAAAGTGTTAAAAATGATGAATTATTGGCTTGAACTTAGCCGTGAGACGATGTTTTGTCCGCCCGACTTCTCATAGAAGTGATTGTCATAGGAATCTGAAACCAGGGTTCGCGCTGGGTTCTCAGGCAAGTGAGTCAAAAAAAGGAAAGTGTGACTCAGTTTGGTCCAGAAAAACTCGGTGGGTTCCGAAAAAGTGAGTCTTTTCGTAAAAAATGCCCAAAAAGTGGACAAAAGCCCCGCCAACGCTAACCTGGAAACCTTGTGTGATGAAAATATATATATTGAAGATGTGCAGCGTGGCATTATTGTCAAAATCGGCCCAAAATTAACGTCGTGGGAAATTATCAAAAATGGTGAATTTTTGGCTTGAACTTAGCCTTGAGACGATATTTTGTTCGGCCGACTTCTGATAGAAGGGATTCAGGGTAAATCAGGGAATATTAAGCACTGGATTGTGAAAAATATAAAAATTCAAGTTGTTAAATCTCCAATAAATTTTGTTCGGAAAGCTGTCAAAAACTTTTTCATGCATTTTACTTTTACTGCTTCACGAGGGATCCTGTCTTACTGAGGCTCTAGTTTAAACAAGAGGCGTCTCCAAGTGCCTTCAATGCACACATGACACACAATTAAAAAAGGACAATACAGTGCGTAGAAAAAAAAACAAAAATCGCGTGAATTTTTTATGCTGATTTAAATCACAATTTTGATCATGATTTAAATTAACTGATTTAAATCATACCAGCCCTGATCTTTAATCATATTTGATATCAAAAATAAGCAATAAGCGTTAAAGCGGCATTCCATAAATATCTGAATATGTTTCTTGCAAAATGGAATTTTGTTGATTTTTGCCAGTTTTTTTTCTATCATTTCTTTATATCCTTCTCCCAAGTGAATTCAATCGAAAAAGTTCAAGTACAAATCCGCACAATAGGATAGTTCTTTTAACGGGGTACGGAAAAAATGGCAACGGAAAATATGGCAAGTGGAAATAATGGCAACGGAAAAAATGGCAAAGTGAAAAAAAAGGAAAAAATGGCAAATTTTGCAGGTTTCACTGAAGTTCAGTCGAAACAAAGAAATCGCCTACCTTGACTACTCGAGATCAAAGAAAGTCCAATCGAAACCACTTAATGCCACTTGATGTCAGGGTATTTGGGGTGCAAGCAAAAATGGCAAAACGTAATCCCTGTGTGCGGCACCTTTAATCCTTTGGATGCTCGGGTGCCAATGTAACAATACATCTATTTGGGGTGCATCAGGCAAAACTTATTCGCTGTGTGTACAATGTGGTTAATCTTTCGGATGCTCGGGTGTCAACGTAACAAAACATTTATTTGGACTGCATCAGGCAAAACTTAAACCCTGTGTATACAGTATTGCTAATCCTATGGATGTTCGGGTGCCATCACAGCAATGCATTTATTAGGGGCATTGTCTAGAATGAGCAACATGCTCCTGATATTACACTTGAGAATAAATTTGACAATTGTGATAAAATTTTTATTTTGTTATTTTGCCATTTTTTTCGTTTTTTCACTTTGCCATATTTTCCGTTGCCATTATTTCCACTTGCCATATTTTCCGTTGCCATTATTTCCGTTGCCATTTTTTCCTACAACCCTTTTAACAGATCTGGTGCCATTTTGAAATTGAGGGACTAAGGGGGGGGGGGGGTCTGGAAAAGGGTATGAAACAAACCACCGCTTGTCAATAGAATTTTTGTGTGAAAAGATGTTAGTTTCTTATGTTTTCACTAATTCTTGTGTTTTCAACAATGTTTTATTTTTAGTGTTATCGAAGGGACACAAGTACATAAAAATACAGGATTGGTGAAAATAAAGTAAGTAACATGCCTTTTCACATAAAAATTCTGTTTCCAACCCGAGTTTTATCTTATACCCATCTATAGACCCCCTTGCCCCCCCCCCCCCCCCTCACTAAAACTTGAAGGGTTCCACTGTGGAAAACAAAGCATAAAGGAAAAGAAAGAAAAAAATACACCCAAGAAACGGCTAGCTGATAAGCAGGGCTGGTATGACTTAAATCAAGTGATTTAAATCACGATTTAAACCATGATTTAAATCAACGTAAAAAATCAGGTTTTTTTATTTTTTTAAACAATGGTCTGTGTTAAAGGCCTTCATGTGCTGTTACGGCACCGAGCATTTGTTTGCAACCCCTTCTGTTTGAAGAAAGCATTTATAAGGTACGCAAGCAGCACTCTGTGAGGAGGTCAATACCGGTGGTGTCTGAGAAGATACCCTACAGTATTAGATGATTATAAGCATTACCATTATACAAGCATTTACTCGGGAGTAGACATTTAGGCGGCCAGCTTTTATTTGGAAAATCCCGGTAGCATCTCACACTGTACTTACTCCGGTGTTGGAAAAGCGTGTCTACCCCATCTGCTTGCAAACAAAGTATTATGTGTTACGCATCATGAAAGGTGTATTTAAATTCCCTAAATCGACTGCTTCTTTACTTATTCATTGAGAACCTGAGACAACAACATCTCTGCAAGCTTTAAAATCTCTGGCGGACGGCTAGATCCCGTTTGGAGATATTTTGATAGAGACATTTCAAACAGCAAAAATCCGAAAGGAATTTTTTAAGCATGCAAAGTCGAAATTCACGGAATTGTAAAACCATTGGAAAAACATGTTGAAAATTGTAAATTAATTGAGAGAGAAGTGGTATCACAGCAGAAGAAAAAGAGAAAACACGAAGAAGTTGAGACAGAAAGTGATTCTATTTCTCTGAAAAATCCAGGGTTGGACATATTGACAAAATGGTTGTGCGCACCTCGGAAGACGAAGTGCACGCTTTGAATCTTCAAATGACGAAAGCAATTATAGCGACAAACACACCCTTTTTTGTGGGGGGGGGGGGGGGGTGATTTAAATGAAAAAAATCCGCTTTAAATAAAAAATTCAAAAATCATGATTTTTTAAAAAAAAATCGGATTTTTTTTCCAGCCCTGCTGATGAGGCATAGGTAACCGCTTCAAATCCTCGCAATGTTACGATATGTAAGTCAACTGTGCTCGCTTTGAGGCCCCGCTGTGGCGATGCTGTTCAAGATTCAACGACCTACAAGTCTTTATTGGCATATGCTGAAGGTCTTCAAAGTGCAACGGCAATGATATACAACTTATGTGTTACACTTTATTTAAAAGAGAAGAACACGGAAATAAAAAATCTCCCGCAATAAATGGCACTTATTTACATCCAGGGAGCATGGTTTAGTACGCGAAACGTGACAATGAATTTAGTAATTACCCTGCAAAACTTTTGAACTTGTATTTCAAAAAGCATGGAAGAAATTAAAAGTAAATAAAATTGTGGGTGTACAGAATGAATTTTTACCTAATCTGCATTAGTTATCTGAGTATATATTTAAGTATATATTTGACAGATAATAAATAATCCTATTATTTAAGTTTGACTTTGATCACATGACATTTAAATCCCAGAACCTAAACAAACATTTGACAGGTGTGTGAGAAAGCTGATTTTTCTGCATTTTAACTAAGACATAATATATATGTAGCCCACGTAAAATTGTTCTGTTTGGCAAAAAAGATGTTTTGTGCATGAACTTACGGTAAATGTTTGAATATGGGCAGGGCTGGTATGATTAAATCAATTGATTTAAATCGTAAAAACGTAAAAATCGTGATTTATTTATTTACTTTTTTTATTAAAAAGATCGTTTGTCATTAAGCCTTGTTTATGTGCAGTAAAGGCACTAAACAATCGTTAACGACCCCTTTTGTTTATTCCGCACAGGGGGGGGGGGGGGATGTGTCTGTCGATCGGTCTGTCATCAAGCGCTTGTTAACACAATGACTCAAAAACTCCTGCAAGGATTTTAATGAAACTTGGTATGTAGCTTCTATGGGAACAAACACAGATCGGTATTGTAAATGGGCCAGGTTCGTCCTAGGAAAATGGACCAGTTGGACTTGGAAAATTTCAGCTCTTGATTGACAATTGATGACCCTGTTTAAATGATGGGGGGCCTGAGGGGAATATGTGAGCTATGCACACTGCTCTAGTTTAAATAAAGCAATTCATATCGTGTGCTTACCCGTGGACATGAGCTTCAGAGGAAGGGGTTGGGAGAGGGTGAGCAGTTGCCAGCTGGTTGCGAGAGGGCCAGTGCCGGTAGCTAAACCACTCCGGTGTTGATCAAGCATGTCTCTATCCCGTGTGCTTGCAAACAAAGTATTCGTGTTATACGTCGTGCAAGGTGTATTTAAATCCCTCCGTCCCCATTTAATTTAATTTTAATTTAATTTAAAATCTGACAGAAAAAAAATACTGAAAATATCTGGGTGGAGATGCTCTGATAGAGGCATTTCAAATGCACAGGGACTGTCACTTGGGTTTCGGCGAATTTTTAACTAGCATTGCACTTACGTTATTTTCTGCGATAGCAAGCAGGGCAGGACTTAGATGCAATTCAGCAAATTTAAGTTTACATATGGACAGCTGCGAACAAGTCTGTAATTAAAAAGGCAGGGAAACTCGCGTTTTGCTAACGATCGATCAATAAATGACTGTCAATTGGACACATATGGTGTTTGTACGTTCTGTGTGTATGTGTGTGTCAGTCTGTTCTGAACAAAATATTGCATGCAAGATATATCGAGAAGGAAAAGTCCGATCAACTTCAAACTTGATCTGTTCATTCCTTGAGTGGGTCAGCAATGGCTGGCTAATAAAAGTGTTGTACATTTTCGGGTGCACTGATGTTGGTGTGCACTGGCCGCTCTAGTTACTCTCTAGTCTCTTTGAAGCCCATTGCAAGAATGTTTGGTCCGACCTCCTGTGTCATTGGCATACAGTTGTTCTGAGTAATTCATGGCATATTTTCCTAAAATCATTAAATAGCCATAATTTTCTTCCAATTACTGCCTCTTACTTCTATGTAGTTCAAAAGCGAACAGCTGGAGGACTTCAAAATCTAGTCGTATTGAACAATTTTGATGTTTCAACAGGGACATGGTGGGTGAAACATGTACAGATGATAAAAAGGAAGAGAAAAAACTCAAGTATAGTAAGACTGTAGCTTGAGTCTGTAGAAACATAGTCAAAAATAAGTTACTCGTACAGACCCATCAAAATGGAACACAATAAGCCAATTTACTATTTCAGATTTCCGAAAAAATATGTGGAATTTATTTTACCAAATCATTTTAGGATGTGTAAAAATGACTATTTTTGTTCGACAGTGCCAATATAATTTTTGGGAGTTTAGTGATAGAAGCATATCATTTCTTTGTGAAGATTCTCTTAGGCTTTGCAGTCGAACGCATGTAAAACGCCCAAGGTCTGAAAATATAGTCAGTACTCTGAGCCAAAGAGGGGCGTGGGCATAATAAAATCAGGAGCGTTATATCCGCAAGAAAAAGCGTCATCTTTAAATGTTCCATGTGGGATATAATCCCTGTGACGTTTACTTCCAGCGCTAGCCTAAAATGGCGGAGCCCACGACAGCAGTGAGAGAACCGGGGAAAGAAGGGCAGGGAAGGCCTGTCCAGGCGCCAGGAGATGCGGGGCTCAGACAGGACTGGCAGATGGGTCGATCGCTGGACCAATGCTGCCTGGGCATGTTCGAGCGGGAGCTCTTCACTGACGTCACATTTGTGATTGGGAAACCCCCAAGTGGAAATGTCAAAGGTATAGATGACATCTTTTTAGCCCAGCTTACGTTACACGTAAGCTGGGGTATTCCTATCGGTTTGCGGGTGGCGTCCGTTAGTTAGTTAGTTAGTTAGTTAGTTAGTTAGTTAGTTAGTTAGTTCGCTGTAAACTTTGTTTCAAAATGCATCTCCTCCTACAATTTTAATCCGATGTCATTTATTTTTGGTGTGAGGCATCCCTAAGGTGTCGTGCATATGGCTTGTGCTTTTTTAGTCGATCGGGCGATTTTTGAATTTTTGGCGAATTTTTAAAGAAAAAAATTAAAAATGTATCTCCTCCTACATTTTTGACCCGATGTCATTTATTTTTGGTATGAGGCACCCCTAAAGGGTCGTGCATACGGCTTGTGCTTTTTTAGTCGATCGGACAATTTTTGTATTTTTGGGGATTTTTTTAAGCAAAAATTTTGAAAAAAATGCATCTACTCCTACAATTTTGATTCGATGTCATTTATTTTTGGTGTGAGGATTTCCTAAGCGGTCGTGCATACGGCTTGTGCTTTTTTAGTTGATCGGGTGATTTTTGAATTTTTGGCGAATTTTTAAAGAAATTTTAAAATGTATCTCTTACATTTTTGACCCGATGTCATTTATTTTTGGCATGAGGCACCCCTAAAGGGTCGTGCATACGGCTTGTGCTTTTTTAGCTTGTATTTTTGGGGAATTTTTGAAGCAAAAATTTCGAAAATAATTCAAAATGCTTCTACCCATACAATTTTGATTCGATGTCATTTATTTTTGGTGTGAGTGGATACGGCTTGTGCTTTTTAGTCGATCGGGCAATTTTTGTATTTTTAGGGAGTTTTTGAAGAAAAAAACTTCAAAATGCATTTCCCCCTACAGTTTTTTTTTTTTTTTTTGGTTTGAGGCATCCCTAAGGGGTTGAGAATACGACTTGCGCTTTTTAGTCGATCCGACAATTTCTGTATTTTTTGGGAATTTTTGAAGAAAAACTTCAAAATGCATTTCCTCCTACAGTTTTTATCCGATTTCATTTATTTATTTTTTTTTTTGCTATAAGGCATCCTTAGGTAGGTCTCGCATACGGCTTGTGCTATTTGACTCGACTTGGGAATTTTTGATTTCGGGGGGAATTTTTGATGAAAATACCTCAAAATGCATTTTCTCCTGCAGTTTTGATCAAACATCATTTATTTTGTGGCTGAGGCATGCTTAGGGTGTCGTGAATATGGCCTGTCTTTTTCAGTCGATGAGAGAATGTTTTAAGAAAAAAAATTCAAAATGCATTTCCTTCTACAGTTTTTATCAGATTTCATTTATTTTCGATATGAGCCGTCTCTAGGGGGTCATGCATACGGCTTGTACTTTTTGACGGAATTGGAAAACTTTTGAATTTTTTTCGGAATTTTTGAAAGAAAAAAAATTAAATGAATCTCATCCTACAGCGCATAAACGCAAGTAAAATGAACTTGCGCAGTAGTCAGATTTAACAACTGCACTTCGACGCAAGTTAAATAGACATTCGCAGTAGTCCAAATTAAGTACTCCGCATCGATGCAAGTTAAATAACATGCGCATTGGTCCGAAATGTGAACTGCGCATCGACGGAAGATAAATAAAGATGCGAACTGGTCCAAAATAAGCACCGCACATCAACGCAGGTTAAATAAACATGCGCACTGGTCCGAAAAAAAGAACCACGCTTCGGCGTAAGTAGAATAGACATGCGCAGTGGTCTGAAATGCGAACCGCGCATCAACGCAGCCTAAAGAAACATGCGCACTGGTCCGAAATGCGAACCGCACATCGAGGAAAATTAAATAAGCATGCGCAGTGGTCCGAAATGCGAGCCGCGCATCAACGCAAGTTAAATAAATATACGCACTGGTCTGAAATGAGAACCACGCATCAACACAAGTTAAATAAGCATGGGCAATGGCCTGAAATGCGAACCGCGCATCGGCGGAAGTTAAATAAACATGCGATCCGGTCCAAAATAAGCACCGCACATCAACGCAAGTTAAACATGCGCACTTGTCCGAAAAAAGAACCACGCATCGACGCAAGTTGAATAGACATGCACAGTGGTCTGAAATGAGAACCGCGCATCAACGCAAGTTAAATAAACATGCGCAGTGGTCCGAAGAAAGAACCATGAATCGACGCAAGTTGAATAGACATAAGAGTCGGGCATCGACGGGACTTAAATAAACATGCGTTCTGGTCCGAAACGCAAATCGCGCGTCAACGCAAGTTAAATGAACCTGCTCACTTGTCCAAAAATGCGAACTGCGCATCAACGCAACTTAAAGAAACAGGTATACTGGTCCGAAATGCGAACCGGATATCAACGCAAATTAAATGAACATGCACACTGGTCCGAATTGCGAACCGCACATAAGCGTAAGTTAAATAAACATTTGCGGCGGTCCAAAATAAGTACCGATCATCAACACAAGTTAAATAAATATGTGCAATGGTCCAAAATGCGAACCACGCATCAACACAAGTTAAAAAAAAAACAAAAAAACGTGCGCTGGTCCGAAATGCGAACCGCACAGCAACACAAGCTAAATAAGCAAGCAAACTGGACCAAATTAAGCACCTTGCATCAACGCAAGTTAAATAAACATGTGCACTATTTCGAAATGCGAACTGCCCATTAACGCAACTTAAATAACATGCGCACTATTCAAAATAAGAACTGCGCATCAACGCAACTTAAATAAACATGCGCACTGGTCCAGAATAAGAACCGCGCATCAACTCAAGTTAAAAAAATATGCGCATTGGCCTGAAATAAGAACCGCGCATCGACGCACGTTAAATAAACATACGCAGTGGTTCGAAATGCGAACCACGCGCCAACGTAAGTTAAATAAACATTTGCACTGGTCTAACATAAGCACCGTGCATCAACGCAAGTTAAATAAACATGCGCACTTCTCCGAAATTCGAACCGCGCATCAACGCAAGTTAAATAAACATGCGCAGCGGTTCGAAATGCGAACTACGCTCCAACGCAAGTTAAATCAACATTTGCAGTGGTCCAAAATAAGCACTGCGCATCAACGCAAGTTAAATAAACATGCGCACTGGTCCGAAATTCGAACCGCGCATTAACGCAAGTTAAATAAACATGCGTAATGATCCGAAATTCGAACTGCTCACCAACGCAAATTAAATAAATATGCAAACTGGTCCGAAATAAGAACCGCGCATCAAGGCAACCTATGGAAACTTGTGCACTTGTCCAAAATAAGTACCGCTCATCAACGCAAGTACAATAAACATGCGTATTGGTCTGGAATAAGAATCGCGCATCGACGCACGGTAAATAAACATGCGCACTGATCCGAAATAAGAACCGCACATCAACACAAGGTAAATAAACATGCGCATTGATCCGAAATAAGAACCGCACATCAACACAAGGTAAATAAACGTGCGCACTGATCCGAAATCAGAACCGCACATTCACAAAAGGTAAAAAAAAAACATGGGCGCTCGTCAGAAATGCGAACCGCACATCAACGCAAGTTAAATAAACATGTGCACTGTTCAAAAATGGGAGCCGCGCATCTACGCAAAATTAAATAAACATGCGCACTTGTCTGAGTAAGAACCGCGCATTAAGGCAAGTTACATAAATATGCGCACTGGTCCGAAATGCGAGTGTTGTTTGAAGGTATCTATGGCAGACTATCCAGTCTACCAGAGATGCAAAAAATGTGTTTCCCATTTTTCTGGGAAAGAAATCTTTGTATGCATTTATCGGTCTATGTTCTGGTCCGGTGCTACGTTAATTATTGGGCTAGCTCTTTGCCGTCTCATCTTTTGAAGCCCAATTTTTCAGGAAAATTCCCTTACTCATGCACTCTGGAATTGGGTCTTATTGCTTTTCGTAAGCTGGGACTTTGTCCTTGGACAAACTTGTTAATTGTTTGGTTAAGGAAGGGGAGGGGAGAGGTAGGGGGAGGGGTAGGGTTGGGATTTCAAGATCGCTGTTTGCTGGGACGAGCAACTTTTTGGGGCTTGGTCGGTGATTCTCTAAATGTTTTAAAGAAATCTCATTGAGTGTTCCAGCACTATTACAGCGAAATATTACAGGGTGGCTTCTTGCCCGGCGATGAGCGATATAACAGTGGTCGAGCAATGGTTGGCTGAAACATTTTGTGAAATCCCAGGCCTGATTTGTGTGCTGATTGATTTATTGATTTGTTTTGTAATAGAAGAAGAACTAGATGATGATGATGAAGATGAACAAACTGGGGAGAATTTGACGCCAGTGCAAGGCTCGCAGACGGACAGGGAGAACCAAGATGGCGGCGCCAAGGAACCCGACTCCAAGAGGCAAAAGAGCCAAGGTTTTTCACTCTTTCAATATCACATCTGTTTGGAGTATTTTTCCACATTTGTTTTTGTGAGCTTATTCTGAATAATGCCACGGCTGTGTCTTGTTTTGGAGAAAGTTCCACTATAACAATTCAAAAAATATTGAACAGTGTTTACATTGAAATGTGTTTGCAATCACGTGTCTAGTGTCCAGATCCAGCGCTCTTTATTGTCTACGTCCATTTGACCAGCGCTCTTTATTGTCTACGTCCATTTGACAAATTTGTCTACTCCACGCAACGCAAATGCTGTTGAATTTTCGCAAGAAAATCTTTCTTTTTTTGGGGGGGGGGCGGATTTCTTGGAGTAGCGGCTCGCTGCCTACTGAAGTAGGGCAGTAACAAGCCTCGTGCATGTTTGATTCAGCAAGCTGATTCATATAAATCCGTCATCGCTATAACGACATGGCTGGGACCGAAGAAATATGTCGTTATAACCGGTGTGTCCGTAAAACAGGTGTTTCGTTATAACCCATAGTTTTAAAACAATGAAAGCTTTGTGTGGGTCCACATAATTACGTTGTTATACGTCATATCCGATGTCGTTATAGCGAGGTTCTGGTGTACGTGTAAGAGCTAACTTTTGATATCCGATGTCGTTATAGCGAGGTTCTGCTGTACGTGTAAGAGCTAACTTTTGATATCTGATATCGTTATAGCGAGGTTCTGCTGTACGTGTAAGAGCTAACTTTTGATATCCGATGTCGTTATAGCGAGGTTCTGGTGTACGTGTAAGAGCTAACTTTCGATATCCGATGTCGTTATAGCGAGGACCACCCCAACCCCCCTCCTCCACCGCCCCTATTGAACAGTACCCTTTTAGATCTCTGCAGAATGGTTGATTGCTGTTTCATCCATTGGTGGTTGTGAAAACTAGCAGAGGTGGTTGTGCCGTTGCAGACGGCGGCTGTGTGCCAAGCAGCAGCTCTAAGGCAGAAACGAACAGTGGCTATGCACCAAGCAGTAGCAGCAGCAGGGCGAGAGACGACAGCGGTGACGACAGGCGCGGGGAGTGGATCCGCGCCCACAGATTTATCCTCATCGCGCGCTCGCCTGTCTTTGAGGCCATGTTCAGCGGCGCGTGGGCGGAGCAAGCCAGTGACGTCATCCGCATCACAGACTGTGCCATGCCGGAAGCCTTCCGGGAGATGTTGAGGTGATGTCAGCACCCTCCTCCCGGATCAAATATGTATACTTTCGTCATATTCACGAAAGTCAACTCTTTGGTTTTATTCATTGTGTTCACCTAATGGATTAACCAAAGAAATCGGAATTAGCTAAACCAATGGTTTAACCCACATTCACAAGTGAAGTTTAACCCTGGTTTAACTAAACCGCAGTTAACTCTGACACTTCAACACTACAGGGGAGAGTAAAGCGAATGCTGAGAGGGGAATTTTCCAAGTCAATGGCGCTAATGGGAAGAAAAAAATAATAATAATGTTTTGTGTATTTTTGGCTTTATGAAAGTGAACGGCCAGGATGATTTTTATAGATTGAAAAAAAAAAAACGCTGAGAAAAATACTGGTTTTTTCAAAATGAAAACCGAAAACTGATCGGCGGCAAAAAAAAAAAAAAAAAAGAAAAGAAAGAAAAAAAAAGAGGAAAAAAGGTTCAGCAGTCTAATTTTTTCTCGAATTTAGAGGATGAGCGGGGGGGAGGGGTGTAACTCTGAACCCCCTTTGATTCGCCACTGGTAAAAGTAGTGTATTTTTCACATAAAATTCCAACCAGTCTTTGAAATCTAAAATATTACAACATGGTTTTTATTTTTGTTCACAAAACAAACAGCCGTAAGGCGTTCTTTCGAATGCTCGCTTGTAGTCTTGTTTGTGTGCAGTTGCCACTGTAGTTCGAAATGTGTTTATTGTTTGTTTATACGGTCCCACGAAAGATTGAACAATTTCATGTAAATTTTATGTGTTTATTGTTTGTTTATACGGTCCCACGAGAGATTGAACAATTTCGTGTAAATTTTATCTCACGAAATGTTGGTTTTATGGTCACGAATCATGTATTTTACAGGTTTATTTACTCGGATGAGGTGGACTTGAATGACGACATCGTGATGAGCGTTTTATACCAGGCGAGAAAATACATGCTCCCCGGGCTCGTCAAGAAGTGCCTCCGGTACGTGAAGCACACCCTGAACCACGAAGCAAATCTATGCTCGTTTTTGGAGCAGGCGTGTGCGAATCGGGAAGGGGTCGTGCTAAGGACGTGCATAGAGGCCGTGCGGTACTACAGCCGTGAGGTGCTGACGTCACAGGGCTTTCTGGATTTATCGATGTGTGCCCTCTGTTGCCTCCTGCACGTGGATAGCCTGACAGTATCGGAGGAGACGTTGTTCACTATGTGTCACCGGTGGGCGGTGCGGCAGTGCCAGAAGTCCGGGCTTCCTGCGGTCGGCCCGAATTTACTGAGGTTCCTGGGCGCGTGCTTGTATAGGATACAGTTTCAGAACATGGCGGCCAGGTGGTTCACGAAAAATGTCGTGCCCAAGTGCATTCTGCCGCAGAGCATCGTTATTAAGTTCTATGAGTACTTCACCTTGACGGATTATCCGAGCAGCGGGGAGAGTGACCAAGGCGACGGAGACCGCGCCCGCGTTCCGGAAGGATTCTCCTCCGGTAGGGTGTTGCGTCGAGCCGTGACTGCATACCACAAGCCCATAGAAATGTTCTACTTTGACAACGATAATATTAACTACGGACTGACGTATGCTTGTAGCGATATCAGGATCAAACCCAGTGTCCCCATTCGGCTCACAATGTTAAAGATCATACTCGGATTCGATCCGGAGGTCACCGTCGACGGAGAGACGGACGTGTGTCACCTGGAGGATTACCTTGACACGGTCAAAGTCAACGGCGTGCCGTGCTGTAAGCGAATCAGTTACAGCAGTAGCAAAGGTGAAGACGGGCAGCCAATAGAAAACGAGCAGCTTGTTTACATCTATCTCAGCCCGGCTGTCGAGGTCAAGGTCAAGGGTGGCACGATCGAGATGGCGCTGAGCAGTCGCTTCCGGATGGCCCTACTTCCGCTCACGAGGCGACATCTGACGGACGATAACGACATTTCTGTCAGTGTGCGATGGAAAGGATATGAGAGTATGATGCCGTTTCCGGCAATAGGCTTCACCATTGCGCGCTAATTAAAATTTGGGGGAGTGGGGGGGAGTAGGGGGGAGGATAGAGAAAAGGGGTTGAGGGGAGGGTAGTAGAGTTGTATCTTCAAGGCATGTAATGTGTATAGAATTTACTTATATGGAAACTGGTTTTCTATGCTTATGATCCACCCTCTCTTGGTTGGGGGGGGGGGTGGAATCTTAAGAATACGCCTACGGCTTTCTGTTCCGGGCATGGCGTAGAAGGCGACTAATCGGGATTTCTTTCTTTCTAACTCTTCTTTTAATATTTCTTCATTCTTCCTTGTTTTTTCCCACTTGTCCTTTAGCAAGTGCGTCCCCTTATACCCATCCTTATTGGTGAACGGGACGTTAAACACCAGACAAACAAACAAGCAAGCTTGTCATCCAAAAAGGACAAGTTATATATCCACAGTCGTTTATGAAATTAAGACAATTGTGAAAATAAACACTATTTATCAGTAATTTTCCGGGTAATTCCCTTGATTGAGGACAGCGTGACAGTAGTTGTTATGTATGTTATAAAGTACAATTTATGGCGACATGACTGGGAGCGACATATTGTGTCGTTCTCTCTCCGAAATGTAGTTATAGCCTGTACTTTTGAAAAAAAAAGGGCCCGAAAAGCTGAACTGTAACCACATGAAGTTTTGTTGTTAGAAGTGCTATGACGGCATTATCGATGTCATCATAACCGATGTGGCAAATCTACATTAGATATTGTACATTATGCAGTTGATAGAAGCCACAAACGATATTATCTGGGAGGCAATTGTGGTCTCACGATGTTGAACTTCTGATATGTCCTGTGCTTATTATAGAACATCTTGTGTTTTTGTTACAAAAAGATCCCAAAATAGCCCAAAAGTTTTGTTCTAGAAATAAACCAAGTAACATCTGTAAGGTTACTAAGCTTGGTTTTTCTTGCAACGATATATACAGACGAAACCGGTTAATCGCATAGGCAATGTGCCAAGCCGTTATGCGTTTATCCGATATATGCGTTTATCCGGAGTACTGTTGCGGTGCCTATTTTTTTTTCATTTGCGGTAATTGTTAGACGAACACCCCCGCCCCTCCTCAATTTCTTCTTGGCTGCGTATTTAAATGATGACTTTGCGCTCACGGTTATGTGAGGCAACCTGGGGATTAAGGGTTTCGGGCCATTATTTAGTGAGAGCTCAGGCAGCGCGGGGATTAGGAGTTGCAGCCCATTATCTAGCGCAGTGGGGGGGGGGGGGGATTGGGGATAAAGGTCATTATCTAGTGAGAGCTGAGACAGTGCGGTGATTAAGAGTTCGAGACTCACCGTTAACAACCGCGGGTGGGGTTTGTACACAACCGCGGGTGGGGTTTGTACATGTACACAGTGGGTCAAGCAAACAGAACAGAATGCATTAGATAAATAAACGACGAGCAGCTCACTCCCTTAGTTTGCTTTAAGTGTGGCACTGTTTAGATAGTCACCCAGAATTATGCAATTAACCGGCATGCTTCCCATTTTAACGTGAAAAAGCTATGCGTTTATCCAGTTAATGCGAATAAAGGGTATGCAATTATCCGGTTAAATTTCCAAAAGATAGCATTGGAAATGGTTTGGAATTTACGAATAATATGCAGTTAACCGATTTATGCGTTTAACCGGTATGCGATTAAGTGATTTCATCTGTATATATATATTAGCTTATCCAGAAGCTCTTTGGCGTAGACAAAGGTATGCGGTGGTACTTTTAAGTATTGCTGTGTGTCCGTTACATGTACAGCGCATCTATAAAAACGAATAATGTGGAGTGATGTTAGAATGTTAGATGCCGGAGGTTCAACAGGTAGAACAGTCTGGAGGCCTGCTTGTCTTGGAGTGGGTAGGTTGTGGTGGAGAGTGGGCCTTGGCGTGGGTTGATTGTGGGGAGTGGGCCTTGGCGTGTGTTGGCTGTGGAGAGTGGGCCTTGGAGGGGGTTGGTTGTTGTGGCGAGCGGGCCTTGGAGTGGGTGGGTGTTGGAGAGTGGGCCTTGAAGTGGGTTGATTGTGGGGAGTGGGCCTTGGCGTGTGTTGGCTGTGGAGAGTGGGCCTTGGAGGGGGTTGGTTGTTGTGGCGAGCGGGCCTTGGAGTGGGTGGGTGTTAGAGAGCGGGCCTTGGAGTGTATTGGTTGTGGTGGAGAGCGGGCCTTGGTGGGGGTTGGTTGTGGAGGAGAGCGGGCCTTTGAGTGGGTTGGTTGTGTTGGCGAGCGGGCCTTGGAGTGGGTTGGTTGCCTTAGCGAGCGGGCCTTGGAGTGGGTTGGTTGTCTTAGCGAGCGGGCTATGTAGTGACGTTTGTTCTGTCGGTCCGCACCCCGTGTGTTCATATTTTCCGTTCGTATTCCTCTCAGTATTCATTTATATCACGTGTCAGTGATTGATATCACGTGTCAGTAATTTACGTCACGTATCAGTGCTTTATATCACGTGGCAGTGACAGTGTTCATATTATTGCTGTTTCGCCCTACTGTTTTGCTAATCGATCAAGAATTGCTAAAATCATCACTTGTTAAAATGGACACTTCGTTAGCGTGGATATGAGTTGGTGTTTTTAAAATTGCACTGTGATTACCATGCATGTTTTAGTTGACGTGAATTTTGTAAAGGACTTCATGCATTGCTGAAATATGCTCTTAAGGTAACTAATATTTTGGTTTCAGTGTTCTTTTAGTGCGACCAATATCTAGTCAGACTTTCCCATAACTTTTGTAGATAATGAAATAAATACGGAAGTTAACTGCAGTTGCCTTTATTTTTCATTTGGGTCACTAACTGAGAAAAACATCGAACTTTCCTCTGGAGGACTGGGTTGTAAAGATCTGGAAATGGTTGTTTCTAATTCAGGTCGATCAGGGGAAAATCCTGACAAAATCCTGACGAATTTGAATCATGAATATTATCCGGATTTTCATTCTAGCTATTTATGTAAAAACTACGTTTTAAATTTTAAAAAGGATTGTCTTAAATCAGAGTGTCAGCCCAGCTGACTTTCGTCGATGGACTAAACTCATTACTTGTGGGGTATCCGCCGTCCGTTATGTGTCTTTGCGTGTGTGTAAACAATTTTTCAAATGCTACTTTACAGGATGGCCACCTGGAATTCGAAATGAAATTCCCTGTTTTCCCTGAGTTTTCCAGACATTTTCCATACAATGATCTTTGACAGCGCAGGTTTTCAAATTTCCAAAACTTACATGTTTTGGTTGAAAAACAATGATCATCGACTATGTATCCCGCTGTTTCTCTTAAACGCTTAGAAAACTACAACGTTCAACAAATTCTTGCTAAATCTATCCAAGTTTGTGAAAGAAAAATTTACGTGGAAATAACCTGGAAAACCAAGAATTTTCCAAAAATTAAATTCCCTCAGTTTTCCCTGAGATTTGCCGGAATTACCAAATTCCCTGAGTTTTCCCTGACTGAAAAATGTCGATTCATTTTTCGCTGAATTCCCTGATTTCCAAGGTCGGTGGCCACCCTGCTTTTAATACATTTCTTGTCCACCCTTTTCTCCATCCTAAGTAGCAGGGATCGTTTTTTTCCGCCTTTTCCGCCCTTTTTGAGTCGAAATTTGTGGTCCTCGAGATCAGTTGAATTCTGTAATAATATTTTAGGCATTTTTTAGGGGGGGGGGGGTCAACTTGCGTCATTCGTGCTTTCCGCCTTTTCTTGATATGTCATTATCATGTGATTTTTTTCGGCTCGCGCCTTCGGCGCTCGCATTGAAATGATATTTTGTACATTTATTAATACCTTTCACTCTGCCATTTGTGTAATTCATTGTCGCCAAAAATTGCTCTCAGAGTGTCTGAAACCCTAGAGCCCCCAGCTGCTTTTTAGTTTGCGGGGGAATTTCCCTTTCAACAATTTTCCGCCCTTTTGAGAAAGGCGAAAACGATCCCTGAAGTAGACCTTCAATGGGATTGTAGTGTTTTGTTTTCGGTTCGGGGCAAAAAAACGGGCCAAAAAAAACGGATACCTTTAAGAGAAAAACGAACAATGCTGTTCGCCCCTCATATCTAGTCCGATTACTTTTGACAGCACTGTATCGAAAATTTGTCAAAATTGGTCGGTTTAATTGTAAACTGCCCGTGACAGGCCCAACTTTGGGACATTTACTCTCGTTATTTGCAGGTGTCTTTACCCGGGAGATTCGCAGTTTATTGAGTTAAGACATCGTGATGAGTGTTTGGTGCCTGGCGAAAAAAATACGTGCAGTCCGAGTTCGTGAGCAAGTGCATCCGGTTTGCGAAGTACATTCTGCATCACGAACGCAATCTATGGTCCCTTCTCGAAGAGGTTTTGAAAAAGACAAGAAGAGGCCGTCATGGATACGTGTATGGCCGCCGTGCGAAATTACAACCTCGATGTCTTGACGTCGTCCGGCTGTATGAAGGTGTTGCGAAACACCTCAGGCCAGATTTTGTATCCACAGTGCCTGCCTGAAGAGTATGTCTATGAGGTTTGTACATGTTGGGCCATGTGGGAGGGCGAGAGGAAGAGAGTTGGGAATGCGGATGAAGTAAGGATAATATGCTCGTTGCGTCAGGTTAGGCGAGTGCTTTTTTGGGGATATAGTTTTAAAAGACAACAGCGAAATGCTTCGCGGAGCAGGTCGTGCACATATCATTCTTCTGGAGACGGTCGCGATCCAGTTCTGCGAGTATTTTTCTGGTCAAGCAGTGGATATATCGAGACGGAAACAATTATTGTTATTATTATTATTATTATTATTATTATTATTATCTCAACTCTTATATAGCGCTAATTCATATTGATTCATATTGAATTACCGTATTGCAAATGGATTTCTCCATTCAGCTTGACCATGGGCGGCTATCCAGGGGAGGACGAGCTGGAGGAGGAGGGCATACAGTAAGACATAAGTACCGACCGATTAACATCTGTAGCGGCGTCACGATTCACGCTAACACCATGCTGTGTTTCGGCTTCGATTTCATCTGGAGATCCCCTTCAACGCCAAGAGGGACATTTATCGCCTGGAGAACGACCTTGACACCGGCAAGGTCAACGACTTTGCATGCTGTCAGCGAATCAGCTGTGACGGCGCAGACTTGTATAGGTACTAAGTAGAAAGGAACGAACAGCATGTTTACATCTGTTTGAGAATTTTCACAGGAGGGGACCTGGAGAGTGGGGTGAAATTTCAAGTTCCTTCAAACCTCACATTCTAGGGGTTGTAGAAAAATAAATGAAATTGGTTTCAAGAATGTTAAGATAGGAGTGTCTAGTAATGTCTCATCCATTATCTGAAAATTAGGGCCAAGAAATGAGGTTACTCCTGAATATCCTATGGCCAGGCCACAACGATGATACAGTGTCAGCAAATTGGCCTTACCGCTTCGAGATGACAGAGGCTTCCGTGGTTTTATTATTATAATAATAATATACACCACGAACTGCTGCGGATAGTTCCGACCTTTGGAAAAATTATAAGTTTATGATGTTATAAAATCATTTTGCGAGGTTTAGTACCAGCACCATGCATTTGTTCTATTTTTAGCATTCCACTTGGACGAAGGTTCATGGGGCTCCAGGGGGGTGGGGGATTACTTGTTGGTTTTTTTCGTTCTCCATCGTTTACAAAGATTATCCATAAATAAGTTCATTTAGTTGCAACAAAACTTTATTTATCCCTAAAACTTTTGGTATCCCAGGATATTGCCTTGGGACCCTTCAATTCATAGACTGGGTCCCGTGGAACCCTCCAGCCAAAAAGTGAACCTGATGCCCTGTTCTAGCTCTACGGTTTCTTATCACCTGGTACAGTTACGCACCAATCAGACATCTTGCGGGTTTCCTTCCGGGTGGTCAACCAATGAAATGCACAGGACTGAGAAAAATGGGTGTCTTGCGGCGTATCAAAGCCTCCGTAATCAACAAATAGCATGTTGTTTATCAGACAGCTGAATCTTGAAATAAAAAAAAGACATTTTTAAAACTTTTGCTTAAATTTTTTTCTACTCTTTTTCACTTTATTTCAATTTCATTTTAAACATTTACAGCAATTTGTCAAACATCTAAAAGCTACGTCAAGGGCATTAGTTAAATTTCTGGAAAAATTGGGTTCTATTTGTATTCTATCCTTTCCCTTGAATTCACGTCAATCCTGTTGGCTAGAGACAATTTCAGATAAAAACTGTTCGTCATTTACACAGACCACGGCCATTTAAGCCACACGAAGACAAGTTTAGTAGCAAGATCACAGTTACAGACCGAACTGTCTCAGCTGTTTGATGAACCACAACTCGTACAAAAATTGCTGGTACGACAAAGTTATGCAACGAAATTCTGACTTGAAATTCCAATAACTTGTAGAAGTTTATTTTATGTGTGAAACTCAGAAGGTTCAATAATGCATCCAGTGTTACACAACCTCTCTCTCTCTCTCTCTCTCTCTCTCTCTCTCTCTCTCTCTCTCTCCCTCCCTCTCTCCCTCTCTGACTCTCTACTTCTCTCTCTCTCTCTCTCTCTCTCTCTCTCTCTCTCTCTCTCTCTCTCTCCCCTCTCTGCCCTCACTCTTTCTCTCTCTCATTTTCATTTTTTTTTCTCTCAACCTGTCGTTCCCTCTCCAGACGCCAGATCCAGGATCTTGCAGTACAAGCAAATCAACCAACATACAGAATGCAGCATATGACCTTGACGACACATTACACGATCTTTAGCTCTGCACTCCTCACTACACACATACCACAATTGAACCCAACACCTTCACATTTAAAAACTTCAAAATTTCACTCATCTGCCACAATATCAAAATACGATGAGTGTATCTCCAAGGTTTTAATTTATCCCTTTTTTCTGTACGAATGTACCACACTCCAGACCCGTTAGCCTTCTGTGTAGTCTGAAGAGGAGTGTGACGTCACTGATTTGAATAATCGATAATGGTCAATAACCTCCAACAGTCTATGGAATAACATTCGTACTGGCTTCATGCCATTTCGCTTAATTTATTTGCACCACATCAGTCCACATGGAGCTACATTTCACGCAGAAAAGAGCTACATTCCACGTGAAAGAGCTACAATCCATGCGTGGTGCAACAAGCCCACATAAAGTACATTTGAACACGCCCGTTCAAAAATTATTCCTTCGTAGTGCCTAGCCTTATTGAGACCTGCAACAACACACAAGCAAAAGAAGGGATTACTTTTCTGGCCTTTTTTCACACTGAAGCTGTTTTACTTCTCTTATTCTGAACAGGCGGTCGGCCACGTATATAATAACCGCCATTACAACTGTGCTTCCACCTGCTAAGAGCATACATGGGAACGGGGTCGAAAAATAGCCGGAAACTTTTACCATACATTGCAACGGGGTCGGAAAAAAATGGTGCATTTGGCAAAAAAAAAAAAAAAAAAAAAAAGCCGGAATATTCCCATGCATGCAAGAAAGTACATATCATTTCAACACCGGTTTGAATTTGGTACGCCGGGCTGCATACCTTGTGAAGACGTGCTTTCAGTAGCGCGCACCCGGGACGGGGGTGGGGGTTGGGGGGGGGTAGGTAGGGTGGACAGTGACGTACCTTGTTGAGACACACGCCCCGGGGGGTCTCGGCACTAGAACAGGTTTTCCATCTCCTTCATGAACTGGTCGTACGCGTCGTCCTTGGTCTTGGTCGGTGCGGCGGGCTGCCCGCGACCCGCGCCTGGCGCGCCTTCCGCTCCTGTACAATACAAAGAAAATCGTGATCTCAACAAATAACACAATTTCAATTTCTTTTTGAAATACGTAAATCACAGATGGCAATATGAGTCAGGTTTTCAATTTTCCCCTAGACAGTTTTCGTTATGACGCATACACCAGCTTGCTGTCACCCCTTATACCGCCTGATTATGTCGTCTCCTTCCACCTTGCTCTCTATCTCTCTGCCACCTCCTGCTTTAAGTTAATGGAAACGCGTGTGACGTACCGCCCTGTTTGATCCCCCCCCCCAACCACCCCTCATGATAACGCACAAAACAACCTGACGTCACCCACCAACCCACGTGACGTACCGCCCTGTTTGACGTCGCTGCCACCCCACAATATCCCCTCCCCCACCCACCCATGATAACGCACACCACCACCTGACGTCACCAACCAACCCACGTGAGGTATCGCCCTGTTTG
This sequence comes from Protula sp. h YS-2021, assembly GCA_949752745.1. NCBI lineage: Eukaryota > Metazoa > Annelida > Polychaeta > Sabellida > Serpulidae > Protula > Protula sp. h YS-2021. Next base: position 10,800,859 of record OX457029.1, on the reverse strand, counting down.
ACGTCGCTCCCGCCCTTCAATACCCCCTCCCCCCGCCCCACCCGTGATAACGCACGCCACTCCCTGACGTCACCCACCAACCCTTGTGAGGTACCGCCCTGTTTGATGGCGCTCCCGCCCCACACTACCCCCCCCCCCCCCCACGTGATGACGCATCCCACTCCCTGACGTCACACACAAACTCTTGTGACGTGCCGTCCTGCTTGACCCCCCCCCCCCCAACCACCCCTCGTGATAACGCACACCACCACCTGACGCCACCCACCAACCCACGTGAGGTATCGCCCTGTTTGACGTCGCTCCCGCCCCTCAATACCCCCTCCCCCGCCCTCCCGTCATAACGCACCCCACTCCCTGACGTCACCAACCAACCCTTGTGACGTGCCGCCATATTTGACCTCCGACCCCCCCCCCCCCCTCAATCACCCCTCATGATAACAATAACCCCTCTCCCCACCCGTGATAATGCACGCCACTCCCTGACGTCACACACCAACCCTTGTGAGGTGCCGTTCTGTTTGACCCCCTCCCCACCAACCCCCACTCGTGATAACGCAGACCACCACCTCACGTCACCCACCAACCCTTGTGACGTACCGCCCTGTTTGACGTTGCGACCCGTGCTGTCCTTGACATTGCGCTTCACGCGTAGCGCCGTCGGCATGAACTTGGTCACGTCGCCCAGCTTCTTGATCTTGGGTTTCGCCTCGATTGTCGCCCCCTTTGACTTCTTCACAAAACACACAACATTTCTCTCAAATTATTTTTAATATCAAAATTTTCAATTCCTCCGATATTTAAACAAGAAAGGAAATAGAAATTGGATTTTCACCCATTATTTTCCCCACAAATTGAGACTCAGATTTCCTACTGAAAACTGCTATATTAAATTTTTCCACTGAGGCGTGGAAATTTTCCACTCACCTTGACCTCGGCATCCTTTCCGGCCGGGTGCTTCTGCGGCGGCTTTGTGATGCTTGGCGGGGCGCTGAGCACGTTGGGATTGACAACGCCCGGGGGCACGCCCGGCGGCCTCATGCCGGGGGGAACGCCCGGCGGGCGGAGCATGCGGGGCGGGGGGACACCTGCACGGCAGCAGTCAACACCACAATAAATTGTATGTAACAACATGCAAGAAAATCAGAGCAACAAAGAAATAATTTAAAAAATGAGGAAAATATTTACCGACGAGGCAAATTTGTTTATTTTTGAAACGCTAATTGAAGGCCCTCAGAAAATTGTTGCTCGAAAATTACCAAAAACATTGAGCATTATTACGTTTCTTACTTATGATTTATTTATTTATATTTTGATAGTCACATAATTATTCTATTGTTATCACTGTGTTCTTTGGCCTTGAATTTCAAGAACTCACCAGGTGGTAGTCTTGGGGGAGGAGCCCTCATGCTTGGTGGCAACCCTGGTGGGGGGCCTGGGGGTAGACCAGGGGGTCTGCCGGGGGGTGGCCCGGGCGGCAGGCGTAGCGGAAGTGGTCCCCTCATGGGAGGGGGTCTGAACATCATTGGCGGCAGGCCTGGTGGTGGTCCTACAAACAATAAAACAAGGCATAAACTATCACTGCCAATTTTCCCAAACTCATTCATTGGTCAAAATGTTGACTCATTTGATGAGCAACTACTACTGGTATTGTATAAAAACAAGTTTGTCCAAGGACAAAGTCCCAGCTTACGAAAAGCAATAAGACCAATTCCAGCGTGCATGAGCAAGGGAATTTTCCTGAAAAAATTGGGCCTCAAAAGATGAGAAGGCAAAGAGCTAGCCCAATAATTAATTTAGCACCGGACCAGAACATAGACCGATAAATGCATAAAAAGATTTCTTTCCGACAAAAATGGGAAGCAGATTTTTTTATCTCTGGTAGACTGGATAGTCTGCCATAGGTACCTTCAAACAACGCTCGCATTTCGGACCAGTGCGCATATTTATGTAACTTGCCTTGATGCGCGTTTCTTATTCAGACAAGTGCGCATGTTTATTTAATTTTGCGTAGATGCGCGGCTCCCATTTTGGAACAGTGCACATGTTTATTTAACTTGCGTTGATGTGCGGTTCGCATTTCTGACGAGCGCCCATGTTTTTTTTTTTTTTACCTTTTGTGAATGTGCGGTTCTTATTTTGGATCAGTGCGCACGTTTATTTACCTTGTGTTGATGTGCGGTTCTTATTTCGGATCAATACGCATCTTTATTTACATTGTGTTGATGGGCGGTTCTTATTTCGGATCACTGCGCATGTTTATTTACCTTGTGTTGATGTGCGGTTCTTATTTCGGATCAGTGCGCATGTTTATTTACCTTGCGTCGATGCGCGATTCTTATTCCAGACCAATACGCATGTTTATTGTACTTGCGTTGATGAGCGGTTCGCATTTCGGACCAGTTTGCATGTTTATTTAACTTGCGTTGATGCACGGTGCTTATTTTGGACGTGTGCCTATGTTTATTTGGGTCTAGGCGGTCTCCCCCCCCCGGCGGTCTCCCCCCCGGCGGTCTCCCCCCGGCGGACTCCCCCCTGGCGATCTCCCCCCGTAGGCTGACTCCCCCCCGTCCTTCCCCCCCCCCCCCTACGGCAGATTTTGTTTAGTTAGTAAAACTTAAATCAGCAAAACTTGTACATTTCATTTCTTTTTTAATTTTCAGCCTCACCTTTCATCTACTTTTACATACTTATCACTAGGAAATTAATCTGCTTTAAAATAGAATTACGAAATTACAATCAAACACTTACTGTAAACTGATGTTTCAAATGTGATCACGAAATTTAATCTACAGATCACCAGCTTTACTGTGTCACCACCTTACTGCTTTCCTCGTATAGTCGTAATAAATTCCATCTTGATGTGATAATTTGGCTACTTTTGGTGAGCTTTTATACAACCATTTACGTTCTCCGGACACAAATCTGATATCCATAAATAAACCAAACTACTCCTGAAAACATAATCATCAGTAGCCTACTCTGGCGATGAAGGCTAATAAACAATTGAAATTCTTGTGCATGCAATGAGCATAACACTAGATCCGACGTTTCATTGATTCGGTCAAAAATTCAATATATCAATCACTTAATTAAACAGTTTAAAGAAACATCAATAACCCTTTGGTCTTCATACATCAATAAGGAAAGCAAGTTTGAAGGTCGAGAAGGAAAAAAGGAGTGAAATGTAAAAGTTTTGCTGATGTAAGTTTAAAAAAAATCTGCCGTGGGGGGGGGGGGGGAGAAGAACAGCGGGGAGACCGCCTAGGGGGGGGGGGGAGACCGCCAGGGGGGAAATCGCCGGGGGGAAACCGCCGGGGGGGGGGGGGAAGCGCCAGGGGGGAGACCGCCTGTTCCCGTTTATTTAACTTGCATTGGTGCGCAGTTTGCATTTTGAACCAGTGTGCATGTTTATTTAACATGCGTTGATGAGCAGTTCGAATTTCGGATCATTACGCATGTTTATTTAACTTGCGTTAATGCGCGGTTCGAATTTCGGACCAGTGCGCATGTTTATTTAACTTGCGTTGATGCGCAGTGCTTATTTCGGACCAGTGCAAATGTTTATTTAACTTGCGTTGGAGCGTGGTTCGCATTTCGAACCACTGCGCATGTTTATTTAACTTGCGTTGATGCGCGGTTCGAATTTCGGAGAAGTGCGCATGTTTATTTAACTTGCGTGTATGCGCGGTGCTTATTTTAGACCAGTGCAAATGTTTATTTAACTTGCGTTGGAGCGTAGTTCGCATTTCGAACCACTGCGCATGTTTATTTAACTTGCGTTGATGCGCGGTTCGAATTTCGGAGAAGTGCGCATGTTTATTTAACTTGCGTTGATGCGTGGTGCTTATTTTAGACCAGTGCAAATGTTTATTTAACTTACGTTGGCGCGTGGTTTGCATTTCGAACCACTGCGTATGTTTATTTTACGTGCGTCGATGCGCGGTTCTTATTTCAGGCCAATGCGCATATTTCTTTAACTTGAGTTGATGCGCGGTTCTTATTCTGGACCAGTGCGCATGTTTATTTAAGTTGCGTTGATGCGCAGTTCTTATTTTGAATAGTGCGCATGTTATTTAAGTTGCGTTAATGGGCAGTTCGCATTTCGAAATAGTGCGCATGTTTTTTAACTTGCGTTGATGCAAGGTGCTTATTTTGGTCCAGTGTGCTTGCTTATTTAGCTTGTGTTGCTGTGCGGTTCGCATTTCGGACCAGCACGCATGTTTTTTTTTAACTTGTGTTGATGCGTGGTTCGCATTTTGGACCATTGCGCATATTTATTTAACTTGTGTTGATGATCGGTACTTATTTTGGACCGGTGCAAATGTTTAACTTACGCTTATGTGTGGTTCGCAATTCGGACTAGTGTGCATGTTTATTTAATTTGCGTTGATATCCGGTTCGCATTTCGGACCAGTATACCTGTTTCTTTAGGTTGCGTTGATGCGCAGTTCGCATTTTGGGACAAGTGAGCAGGTTCATTTAACTTGCGTTGACGCGCGATTTGCGTTTCGGATCAGAATGCATGTTTATTTAAGTCCCGTCGATGCCCGACTCTTATGTCTATTCAACTTGCGTCGATTCATGGTTCTTTCTTCGGACCACTGCGCATGTTTATTTAACTTGCGTTGATGCGCGGTTCTTTTTTTCGGACAAGTGCGCATGTTTGCTTAACTTGCGTTGATGTGCGGTGCTTATTTTGGACCGGATCGCATGTTTATTTAACTTCTGTCGATGCGCGGTTTGCATCTCAGGCCATTGCCCATGTTTATTTAACTTGTGTTGATGCGTGGTTCTCATTTCAGACCAGTGCGCATATTTATTTAACTTGCGTTGATGCGCGGTTCGCATTTCGGACCACTGCGCATGTTTATTTAATTTGAATCGATGTGCGGTTCGCATTTCGGACCATTGCGCATGTTTCTTTAAGCTGCGTTGATGCGCGGTTCGCATTTCAGACCACTGCGCATGTCTATTCAACTTACGTCGAAGCGTAGTTCAGACCAGTGCGCATGTTTATTCACCTGCGTTGATGCGCGGTGCTTATTTTGGACCAGTTCGCATCTTTATTTATCTTCCGTTCACATTTCGGACCAATGCGCATGTTTATTTAACTTGCATCGATGCAGAGTACTTAATTTGGACTACTGCGAATGTTTATTAAACTTGCGTCGATGTGCAGTTGTTAAATCTGACTACTGCGCAAGTTCATTTAACTTGCGTTTATGCGCTGTAGGAGGAGATTCATTTAATTTTTTTTCTCAAAAATTCCGAAAAAAATTCAAAAGTTTTCCAATTCACTCAAAAAGCGCAAGCCGTACGCATGAATCCCTAGAGACGGCTCATATCGAAAATAAATGAAATCTGATAAAAACTGTAGGAGGAAATGCATTTTGAATTTTTTTCTTCAAAAATTCTCTCATCGACTGAAAAAGACAGGCCATATTCACGACACCCTAAGCATGCCTCAGCCACAAAATAAATGATGTTTGATCAAAACTGCAGGAGAAAATGCATTTTGAGGTATTTTCATCAATAATTCCCCCCGAAATAAAAAATTCCCAAGTCGAGTCAATAGCACAAGCCGTATGCGAGACCTACCTAAGGATGCCTCATAGCAAAAATAAATGAAATAGGATAAAAACTGGAGGAAATGCATTTTGAAGTTTTTCTTCAAAAATTCCCAAAAAAATACAGAAATTGTCGGATCGACTAAAAAGCGCAAGTCGTATTCTCATCCCCTTACAGATGCCTCAAACCAAAAAAAAAAATAAAAAAAAAAAAAAAACAAAAAAAACTGTAGGGGGAAATGCATTTTGAAGTTTTTTTCTTCAAAAACTCCCTAAAAATACAAAAATTGCCCGATCGACTAAAAAGCAAAAGTCGTATGCACTCACACCAAAAATAGATGACATCGAATCAAAATTGTAGGGGTAGATGCATTTTGAATTATTTTCGAAATTTTTGCTTACAAAATTCCCCAAAAATACAAACTAAAAAAGCATTAGCCGTATGCACGACCCTTTAGGGGTGCCTCATACCAAAAATAAATGACATCGGGTCAAAAATGTAAGAGGAGATACATTTTAAAATTTCTTTAAAAAATCCCCAAAAATTCAAAAATAACCCGATCGACTAAAAAAGCACAAGCCGTATGCACGACCGCTTAGGAAATCCTCACACCAAAAATAAATGACATCGGGAGTAGGAGTAGATGCATTTTTTTCAAAATTTTTGCTTTAAAAAATCCCCAAAAATACAAAAATTGTCCGATCGACTAAAAAAGCACAAGCCGTATGCACGACCCTTTAGGGGTGCCTCATACCAAAAATAAATGACATCGGGTCAAAAATGTAGGAGGAGATACATTTTTAATTTTTTTCTTTAAAAATTCGCCAAAAATTCAAAAATCACCCGATCGACTAGAAAAGCACAAGCCGTATGCACTAACTCTTAGGAATGCCTCACACCAAAAATAAATGACATCCGATCAAAATTGTAGGAGGAGATACATTTTGAAACAAAGTTTACAGCGAACTAACTAACTAACTAACTAACTAACGGACGCCACCCGCAAACCGATAGGAATACCCCAGCTTACGTGTAACGTAAGCTGGGCTAAAAACTAAAACTGCGTTCACGAATTTTCTGATATATTTCATAATTTGCAAATTTTCTCAACAATGATATTAGTGTGAAGCTTTAACTTTCTTTAAAAAACTACTAATTTCCTCCCTTTATTTTGCAATTATTCGACGAAAAATCACTGCTGGCACTGTACGTAATTTATTCAAGTTGCCTTCTGAAATTTTCTGATATTTTTCAAATCCTAAATTTAAAACAAAACTCACAGAAAATGATCTGTAATTGGAGCAAAATTTTGTTATTCTGTCGCCGTATTTTGCACTACTTTGAAAATAAATTAGCCACAGGAATTTTAGAAAACCTATTCTACTTCACTTTAAAAATTTACATATTCGATTAGAAGATACTACAGAAAAATGCAGAAAAGTTAATCGAATCGGTTTCAAGAATTTTAAGATATTTTCAAAACTGTACGAGAACCTGTGGAGTTATTTTATTTAGACGTAATTTTTACATACTCGATGAGAAGACACAACAGATATTGTGGAAAAACAAACTGATTTCAAGAACTTTTCAACGTACTTTACCCATATATCATAGTTCTTAGATATTTACGAAGGTAGAGGGTCGGAAAAAGATTTTGGATTTGGAAACTTGGGGCCCGACGAGTCCCGACAGGACAAAAAATGAGGGCCTCGAACCCAAAATATAGGCACAATTGCTAACTCTAGTTGTAGCCAACTATTCTGAAAGGCCCACCGGTCAACTAAGACGAAACAGCTATGTCGTTGTAAGTGAAGAGATTCTGTACTTGTTTTCAATTTTCCTAATTATATTAATTACTTAATAAACAACATGCACAAGATGCGGTACCTGGCCTGAGATCTACACAGGAACAGGGTCGGAGGGGGCGTAAATTCCAGGCGGTACACCGGTAGGGGGTCGAGGGGGGGGGCCAAGAGAATGGGATACTTTCCCGCAGGTACACAAGGAGGGAGTTGTTGGGGCGGGGGGGGGGAGACCGAGAGAATGGGATACTTATCCGGAGGTACAACGGCAGGAGGTCTGAGCGGAGACCAGGGCTGCGGTACTTACCCGGAGGCACACCAGGAGGGAGTCTGGGCGGGGCTGGAGGGCCGAGGTACTTACCCGGAGGAACACCAGGAGGGGGTCTGGGCGGGGCTGGAGGGCTGCGGTACTTACCCGGAGGAACATCAGGAGGGGGTCGGGGCGGGGCTGGAGGGCTGCGGTACTTACCCGGAGGCACACCAGGAGTGGGTCTGGGAGGGGCTGGAGGGCTGCGGTACTTACCCGGAGGAACACGAGGAGGGGGTCTGGGCGGGGCTGGAGGGCCGAGGTACTTACCCGGAGGAACACCAGGAGGGGGTCTGGGCGGGGCTGGAGGGCTGCGGTACTTACCCGGAGGAACATTAGGAGGGGGTCGGGGCGGGGCTGGGGGGCTGCGGTACTTACCCGGAGGCACACCAGGAGGGGTTCTGGGCGGGGCTGGAGGGCGCGGTACTTACCCGGAGGTACACCAGGCGGGGGTCTGGGAGGGGCTGGAGGGCTGCGGTACTTACCCGGAGGTACACCAGGAGGGGGTCTGGGCGGGGCTGGAGGGCCGGATTGCTCCAGGCCTTCCTCTTCCTCCTCTATATCTCCTTCCTATAACCAGAAAAAAGCAAAAAAAAAAAAAAAAAAATTATTCCCAGTCCACCAAAAGCTGACATGTAAAAACTGAAAAAGTAGGAAATGGCCTTTAAGTGTTTCATACATTTTCTCTTTTTTTTCTTTCTTCTTTTTGTGCCAAACAGTCTGCGGTTTGCCCATAAAATAAAATACCTCATAGATGAATTCACGTCGCACATTTTTGGACTGTCTCGGCGACAGGTCTGCTGAAGATCAAACGAAAAGTCGCGCCACTCTGTAAAGGCCATTTCGAAAACTTACCTGCAGCGTGTGACCTGCTGTAATGCTGTGACCACGCTCAGCTTATTCTACATCGGAACTACTTAGTGATAACTTAAATAACTGACAAGTAGAAATCTTAACCCACAGCGACTGGCTAACAGTAGAGCCAATGATAAAATCGCATATCTGCGACTTTAAAGCCTTTTTAATATTTATAGAAATTATTACGCTTTCCCCATATTCAAAAAGGCTCCGGATCGAACGATTGTCAAATAAAGGATTGCCGAAAAATGTTACACGCTAGTCCAAAATAACGTGTTATATGACGTTTGCAAGTGCTAAAAAATCGACACTGCGGGATTCGCCAAGTGACACTGAAAACCGGTCGCTGGGATTGGCCAGACAAAAGATCTCCTACTGAATAAGCCTCGACTGCTTTTTCTGGGTCACGCGGCAACGGGATGTCATGACGACAACCATGACGTCAACTGACGCCAGTGACGTCACATCACACGACGGTATTTCAGTGACGGTGTTTCAGGTGAATGTCGTGGTCCCTCCCCAATCCCCAGACGCGTGTCACCCGACCCCGAGTGACATCACGTGACACCCCGCTCTCGCCTCGCGGGGAAAAAGCAGTGGCACTACAACGACAGAACTAAGCCTGGATTACATTCCTCAGTGCCCGGCGGCAGCGGGATATCCGTGTGCGCCACCAGCAGCTTGGCCGCCATCTTGTATTTGGTACGTGAATCCTTCTCTGGCTCGTCAGGATCGTGCATGCCGTCATCGGCGAACCGGATCTTGCGTCGCTCCTTGCCTGTCACACAAACAATTAGATTTCGACATCAAAAAATCTACATCCCTCATAAGCTGTCACGATCTCTTTATCGCCCACTATTTTATAATTGGGCGATAATTGCCCTTGTATCTTTCATCTATTTTTTATGTTTATGTTTCTCTGCTTCATGCTTTTACCTACTGACTATTATTTTTAAAGCAATCTCAAAACTCCATCATTATCGTCCTTTTCCTTATTATCGCCCACCTCACTAAATTATCCCACGGCTGACTCTACCATTATCGCTCAGTTCCTCATTATCGCCTACTCTCTCATCACCACACCCTGTGACACAAAACACACAGACGCACCGGCATCGCGCGCATCGCCGTCCACCTCGCCCCCATCGTCGCTCTCGCCGCCGTCGTCGCTGTCCTCACTGTCGTCGCTCAGCGACGGCGGCGTACCCGGGGGTGGGCCCGGCGGCTTCCGCCCCCACGCCTGCATGCGCGCGGGGTGCGGCGGCATGGGCGGGGGCCCGCCGGGGAACTTCAGCGACGATAAACTGCAAGGGCGAATTCATGGTATTCTATTCAAAGCTAAATGACATCATTTGACTTTTTGGCCTTCATAATTAACGGAGTGTTGTTTCTCAATTATTAAGTTTCATTCTGAGATCCTTTCAGTGATTCTTCGAGTAAAGATGTTTCTACAGGTTTCACAGAAAAGAAATGCATACAAGGAAGGGTAGGGATAAAAGTGTGACATATTTACGTATTTTTTGGATAGACCACAACCAGTTGTCACACTCAAAACACTGCTGTGTTACAAAGGGAAAATGAAGCGAAAAAATGAACACTTACTCCATGCGGGGCCCGGCTATTTTAAGTATGCCTTTGACGGAAGGCCTGTCTGGTAGCGGCATCATGGCGGGCAGCGGGATATCCCCGGGCATGGGCAGGGCTGACACCACTGTACGACGGCAGAACAAGAAAAGCTAGACAAGTAATGGTTAAAACCCACAACACAGTTATACTCAAAATCAATAGCATACATTTCAAAACGGTTCCCCACGTAGTTCATTTTTAAAGGAAGTCCTATCCGCTTTATGTGATTCCCTAGTGTATTATAAACGTAAAGGAAAACAACGGGAGGTTTGGGAATAAAATAAATAAACCGCTATGCGATTAGTCTATTTCACCTTGGATAAAAAAAGTGTAGAAGGAACGTCTAAAGTGTCTAAAAGGCGCTGAAATAAAACTATGGAAGTATTATTCTTATCGTTTCATTACTGGCACCAAGCATAGATGTCAGCAAGTCATTGGCTGTTGCCTTATCATCAACCTAAAAGTTGTTATTGCATCTTTTTTTCCTAATCTTGGCTGCTTTCTTTCTGAACTGTGATTATCAGGGCAGCACTCCATTTGTGGGGTACGGCTGAACAAAACCATTAATGGCTCTATCTAAGGGGGTGTCAGGTCAATGAATCGCTGAACAAAAGCTTAGCGACTTCATCACATAAGGGGTGTCAGGTCAACGAATATCTGAATAAAAGCTTACCGATATTATCAGTGGGAGGGGGCGGTGGACAGGTAATACTGTCTTTGCTCAATAATAACTTACCGGCTTGGTCCGTGGGGGCGTCAGGTAGTGGAATGGCATCAAGCTGCACGCGCTGCGCGTTCATCACTTGTTCTGCAAAAGCAAACATGGCTACGCATGTAAAACAGTCCAGGGGACCAACCACTCAATGACGGGGTAGGCGGAGTTAGGGGGGCGGACGGAGCGGGACGATGTATCTTAATGGATATATTTGCACGCGCAGGCTCTGGTATGATCATGCGTGCGCGAGGCAAGGTGGGACAGGGTTCGAGGCCAGACGAGGCGCGGGGGAAGGGCGAGGAGCGCGCAGGGCGCGGATATATGGTAACAGAACTAGCAGCAAGCGTTGGTTCTTGTATGATCATGCATACGCCGGACAGGGTGTAAGGCAAGACGAGTGGCGGGGTGGGGGAGGAGGGGGGGGAGGCGAGGAATGCGCGGGTATACCGTATTGGATCTGTAGCTGCACGCGCTGCTTCTCGTATGATCACTTATACGTGGGGCAAGACGAGGGGGGGCGGAGGTGGGGGGAGGAATGCGCGGGTATACCGTAATGGATCTGTAGCTGCACGCGCTGCTTCTCGTATGATCACGCATACGTGGGGCAACACGAGGCGCGGGTGGGGGGGGGGGGCGGGAGGTGAGGAATGCGCGGGTATACCGTAATGGATCTGTAGCTGCACGCGCCGGTTCTCATACTCCACGTAGGCCCGCTTCATGTCCAGCACCGCCTCCGGATCTTCCCGCTCCTTCAAATACAACACACCGGCGCTCAGACCAGAAGTTTGATATATGAGAAACAAGCCTTGCAACCCCCAAACCCCTCCTCCACCCCCCATCCCTAAACCCCCAACCAAATTTTATCTTTTTACGAATGGTTAAACCCACTGCTGCTACAAGCAAGTGCGTTATTTCTGTTCCCAAAATGGTGATATATATATCACATTTTATATATACAAGGAGGTAGACACTTTTATGCGGCATGATACTTACATACATCTATTTTTTCTGCACTTTGTTGTTCCGCAAGAATAATCTGATGGTGGAGGCCTGGCGGGGAGGGGGGGGGGGGGGAAGGTAGAGGTGGGGAGGGGGGGTTAGAGATGGCAAGCGGAGGTTAAGGGTAGAGAATCTCGTGCGGCATGATACTTACATACATCTTCATCACTCGGTCAAATGTTTCCTTCAGCTTCTTCCTTTTGTCTTTTAATACTTTCTCGTTCAATTTCGGAGGCTCCAATGGATTATATTCTGAAAAAATAAGGTCATGAGTAATAACTACACCGCGTTTTCTTACACTTTTTTTTCTAACCCTACCCTTCACGTAATTACATGGTTTTACGTCTCAGAAAAGCAGAAAACTACCTGTGTTTACAATTCTACTTCTGAAAATGATACGATAAATAAACAGTAAAATTTGTACGTTGCCACACCCACCCCAGTCCTCCAAGCCCCCACCCCCCCCCCCCCACCCCCATCCTCACCGCCGCCCCTTCCCCGATATACGAGTTAACCACAGGGGTTTGATAATCAGACTAAATGAGACATACACTTAAAAAACACCAAAATACCTGTGGAATAAAAATCCCCCCTACTGGATATTACTCTTACACAGTATAGAGCCCCCCCCCCCCCTTAACGTTAGACAGTCTCCAGTTTCCAATCCTGTTCTTACACAGATAAAGTCTCATGCCCCCCCCCCCCCCACGAGGTTCTCACCCATCTTGTCGATGATTTCCATGTCGTCGATGATCTTCAGCGGGTCCTTGCCCTTCAGCACGGCCTGCCTGACCATCATGCGCTGCTTCCGGTTCTACCAGCCAATCAAAGAGCTTTGCTTAGCAGGCTACTGGCGTTGCTTAGCAACCAAGATCATAACTTACAGTATTAAAGCCTTCTTCGAGACATACAACAAAATACCACAGTACATATGAAAAAAAAACAAAAAAAAAAACAACAGGATATTTGTTTATTTTTGTTCACTTATAGCCCTGCCCCCACCCCGTCCCCTCCCACCCCACGGACCCATCAATTTTCTTGAAAAATTTTAGCTCCTCAACAAAAATTTTGGTTATTCAATGTAATTCGGTTGCGAGAGAGAGAAAGAGGTACTTGCCTTTTTTAATTCTCTTTTCCTTGCTTCTTTCCCTATTAATAGACAATAATGTCATAAATGTCATTTTGCCATTCAAAAAATTCAAAGATTTTAGTGCATAACTGGGCCTTTGAAATTTGCCCATATTTGTTTCAGTTAATGCTTTGATTGTAGCTAAAAAGTCACACGAAAACTTGAAACTTTTAGATCAATACCAACAGCAAACAAAATAAACCTTTTATTATTTTTTATACTTCGCGGACAGAACTGCGAAGTGGCTTGTTGGCCCAATAACACTACCACGCGTGCGGAAAGGTCTGACAGAAACTGAGAGTACAAAAAGCTAAAATTTTACAAACATTTCTACCTACAACCAAAGTCAGTTTTTTCAGTATAATTTGTGCATTTACTTTATATTGCTATTATTATTTTCTTCTTTTATTTTATTCTTTTTTTGGGGGGTGGGGGTAACATGTGTGTTCTAGCAGGAGTAAACACATTTTACTAATGGAGCGTCGGCCGAAACGCCGAGCCCGGAACCGAAACTTCAGGCGTTTCGGTTTTATTTGGCCCCATATGAGCTTCAAGGAAAGTGATACAGCATGGATGCACTAAGAACATGCAGCTGGCTTGTGTCGTTATGCTCTCCACTCGTCCACTGCTCGAGGTTGAACAACCTTATTGCTTATCACAATACTTCTTTAACACTAAGGTTTCAGATCTAAATGTATAGGCGAAGTTTCAAAACTATTTAATTATGACTACAGCAGCCAATATATTACTACGGTAAGTTAAAATTTTATGCTCTACGCTATGCGATACCACTTTCAAAAATGGATAAAAATCGACATTTTTTTTTTATTTTCAAAGTCTAAAACGCTATGCAATGGTAGATAAAAGCTTGGAAATCATTTTATTAAATTTGTATCGCAGTCAGAAATAAGGATCATCTGCTTACAGGAAATATAGACGTAATCCAACCCCCTTGCTTCTCAATAACCCCGTCAGTGTCAAGTAATCAAAGCATGAATTAACCTGGGTCAGGATAAGTCGCCATCAATCCAACTCGCCATAAGGCGACTTGGTATACCAACTCGCCACAGGCGACTTGGCAATCAAGTCGCCTACTTTTGTGCCAACTCACCACAACTTGCACACCATATTTCTTGTTTTATTTTGTATTTTTTTTTCGCGTTTCTTTCTTTTATTCAGTATTCTTATTTTACCGTTTCCTACCAAATAACAGACTTTTGCTCATTGCCGAATCGAATGTTTAAAGTTCTTTTGAAACAGGTAATTGCGTTTAGGTACATTGTTAATTATCACCTCTCCGAAAGTTGAAAAGCTCTTTAAAAGCTATTTTGTTTGCAAAGTACTTTTTCTATAATCTACACTTAAAACAAAGAATGGAACACAACTGAACGACTGGTCTAGCGAATACAAATTCAATTGCAATTATTTGTGAAAAGAAAAAATGATACATTGCGCAAATTAATTGCAATTACTTGTGCTATGAAGGTTTCTTTAATTCGGTTCCATCCAACTTTAGCCTGCAATTTGTCTTGACAAAAATGAGAAGAAAGAAGTTATTTCATGGCAATTGCACTTAATATGATTGCAGTTCGTTGAAATTCATTGAACCAATAACCAATATTTGCATTGATTTTGCAGCTTTCATTCAATAAAATGTAAATACACATTGTTTTTTTATTTACATTTTACACACCACTTTTCGTCACATTCAATTTTATATATATAACGATTATCCAACCTATTTATGAAGTCATAAAAGAGGACATTATGTCTGCAAATTTCACCAGAAAACATGTTGGAACGGATGTCAGACAACTCACCCAAAAACCAACTCACCCAAAAACCAACTCACCCAAAACATGACCAACTCCCCCAAAACCTTTGGACGACTCACCCAAAAGTTTTGGACGACTCATCCAAAGCCCTTGGACGACTCACCCAATTTTACAAGACGGTGTGAAATGTTTATAAGAGGCTTTTAAAAATATTTTATTGATGTTTACAATTCAGCCTGCATCTTTTCCCCTAGTTAAATTTGTATTTGAAGTTAGTAACAACATCAAAATGACTAAAATTTAAGTAAAACTTTTATTTAAGTGAAATATTCGTTCATTAAAGTGTGTAAGTACATATCAATACAGATCTGAAATGCATTTAATACGAGCAAAGTTAGTTTATTCAGTCATAATGTCATTCGGTGCACGACTCCGGAAAAATCTCATTAATTTTCCAGAGGCCCTCTGACTGAATGACCCCGGGAATCACTAATAAGCTGTTCACCTCAGGAGTTAAGCGACTCCGAGCTGAACTGTGGTGACAGGCCATTGTTTAGTTAATTGCACTTTATAATTACTTTTCAGCTTCTATGTGTCGCACTATTAGGATTAACACGAGCGACTCCGAGCGATCTGCATTTAGCAAAAATTGCAATTAAATACCTGTTCACCGAAAATTATGCAAGTTTAATTATCGAAAGAAAAACGCTGACTTATTTGCGGTTAAATGATGAAATATTTTTTTGGGTGAGTCGTCCAAGACTTTGGGTGAGTTGTCCAAAATTTTGGGTGAGTGGTCCAAAATTATTGGGTGAGTTGTCCAAAATTTTGGGTGAGTTGTCCAAGGATTTTTTGGGTGAGTTGGTTTTTGGGTGAGTTGTCTTGCTCCCGTTGGAACAGTGTAGGTGAGTTGGCACACAATTCCTAAATCTTGGCGAGTTGGCTGTGGTGACTTGGTACAGGGGTTTATGGCGAGTTGGATTGATGGCGACTTGTCTAGAATCCGAATTAACCTGGGTCACATCTGGGATATCCCAAACTTACTTCAATTCGTGCTTATGATAGGTTGACACGAAGAATTATCGAGGTGTTAATTAACCAGTTCAGTTTCGAGGAAATCTGCAGGATCCCAGTAAATGGTAGGAAATTTTCTGATTAATCTAGTCATTAATCGCTTTTGGCATAACCGATTAATCTGTGTGCGTCAGCGGTTTAACCTGCATTCTTGACTACGGGTCGGTTGGGATTTTTTCTCAAGGTGGAGAAAAAAAACGGAACCAACTGCGGGTTTTATTGCTCGGCAAAAATACCTTGTGTCAGTCAGTGTAGCAAAAAAGAAAAAAATCTTCCATCTTTTTTTCCTTTCGGTTGTTCTCCGTTGCAATCTACTTTGAGCTTCTAGCTCCAAGTGACACATTAAGTGTTGCAGTGTCCGTAGTTTCCTTACCACAAGTTTTTACTCACTGGTCAGTGTTTATAACTGTTCAGTCAAAGGCGCCGTTCCAGCTTGTCTTGACAGGAAGAGACAGGGGGAGTAATTCGACACGGTTCATTCGGTATATTGAGTTGCCTGTGCGCTCTTTGTGCAACATCATAATTATGCTTCTTACTACGTTATATGTCATGATGCCCCCCCCCTTCCAATCATCACGGACAATCTGTTTTTATTGGTAAAAAAAGTGACGCAACATTTAACGTGTATCAGGTGAGATTTAATTTACAAGAATTTTGTAACCACTTGATATTTATAATTGCATATATATACATATATATGTTTAAGTGGATAAAAATTAGTTTCACTACTCAGCTGTTTGTGATGACACAAACATATTTTACACTGGAAATGATGTAAACGAAATTTGTAAAACTATTTGTAGCAAATTAGAACATCTTGATAAGGGGTTTAAAATTAATAAGTCATCATTAAATATTACAAAAACGACTTTTATTGTTTTCTCAAATACACATGCTAGTAACAACTTTGATATTTACATAAATAGTGCTCCAATTGAAAGAGTCTACGTTACACAAGTATTCAGTGAAAACTAACAGGCCCCAACGCCCCCAAAATTGTAAGGGGTCGTCTATGGTTTTGAACCTGTTGGCCAGTTTAGGCCAAGAAAAAAAATGTCCTACTTCTGCTCAAAACTTTGAAAAACAATGATACTGGCTGGCGGAAAATCTTTTTTTACCCCCAAAATTTAGCAGATCACGTGACCGAATTTGGCCAAAATGGCCTAAAGGCACATCTACAAGTCCAGACTTTTCAATTGAGCCCAACATCAAGTCTCTAGGCCTCTGCGTTCTCGAGATATCGCCTGTACAAACACAAGTCGATTTTTTGCGTTTTTGGCCAATTTGGCCAAGATCACGTGATCAAATTTGGCCAAAATGGCCAAAAGGCACATCTACAAGTCGAGACCTTTCAAATGAGCCCAACATCAAGTCTCTAGGCCTCTGCGTTCTCGAGATATCGCCTGTACAAACACAAGTCGATTTTTGCGTTTTTTGGCCCATTTGGCCAAGATCACGTGATCAAATTCTTCCAAAATGGCCAAAAGGCACATTTACAAGTCGAGACCTTTCAAATGAGCCCAACATCAAGTCTCTAGGCCTCTGCGTTCTCGAGATATCGTCTGTACAAACACAAGTCGATTTTTTGCGTTTTTGGCCAATTTGGCCAAGATCACGTGATCGAATTTGGCCAAAATGGCCAAAAGGCACATCTACAAGTCGAGACCTTTCAAATGAGCCTAACATCAAGTCTCTAGGCCTCTGCGTTTACGAGATATCGTCTGTACAAACAAGTCGATTTTTTGCGTTTTTGGCCAATTTGGCAAAGATCACGTGATCGAATTTGGCCAAAATGGTCAAAAGGCACATCTACAAGTCGAGACCTTTCAAATGAGCCCAACATCAAGTCTCTAGGCCTCTGCGTTTACGAGATATCGCCTGTACAAACACAAGTCGATTTTTTGCGTTTTTGGCCAATTTGGCCAAGATCACGTGATCGAATTTGGCCAAAATGGCCAAAAGGCACATTTACAAGTCGAGACCTTTCAAATGAGCCCAACATCAAGTCTCTAGGCCTCTGCGTTTACGAGATATCGCCTGTACAAACACAAGTCGATTTTTGGCGTTTTTGGCCAATTTGGCCAAGATCACGTGATCGAATTTGGCCAAAATGGCCAAAAGGCACATTTACAAGTCGAGACCTTTCAAATGAGCCCAACATCAAGTCTCTAGGCCTCTGCGTTTACGAGATATCGCCTGTACAAACACAAGTCGATTTTTGGCGTTTTTGGCCAAGATCACGTGATCGAATTTGGCCAAAATGGTCAAAAGGCACATCTACAAGTCGAGACCTTTCAAATGAGCCCAACATCAAGTCTCTAGGCCTCTGCGTTCTCGAGATATCGCTTGTACAAAAAAGCGATGACGGACAGACGGACAGACAGACACCCCAAGTCTATAGGCCCCCAACCCTGTAGGGTTGGGGCCTAAAAATTCTTAGGGGTTATGGTGGACAGTCGATTCTCTTGGTGTGAACACATAAAACATATTCATGGAAAAATTGCTAAAAGTATTGCTATAATGTACAAAGTTAGCTACCTGTTAGACTCTCATGTTTTATACACACTGTATTGCTCCCTGATATTGTCATATCTAAATTACTGTTGTGAAATATGGGGCAATACATATCTTTCCAGACTAAATGATATAATAAAATCTCCGAAAGAGAGCTGTTCGGATTGTTGGACAGGTTCCGTGGCTTGCCCATACTAACAATATTTTTCTTTAGTATAAACTATTAAAATTTACTGATATTGTTAAACTTAATAATTATGTTGTAATGCACAAAGCGAAAAATAATATGCTACCTGAAAGGCTTACTAGACTTTTTAAAGTAAACAATAATAACATTAAGCAACATGGTGAATTCGTGGTGATGTTCAGGTGAACTAAACTACAAGAATTTTGTGTATCTATTACTGGTGTAAACCTTTGGAACGACTTAGACTGCGATATCAAAGCTGCTAAAAATTGTTTTAAGTTTAAAGAGTTATACAAAAAAAAAACAACTTATAACTGGTTATGAAAAGGCTTAAATATTTTTATTGTGTAAAATGTTAAATTTATTTCAGTGTTTAATTCAATAATATCCGTCCAATTCTATAATATACTATACTGAGTTCAAATTGATTGCTCTATTACGAAATGATTACTTGCTGAGGAATTTTCACAGTTGTATACGAAATGGGTAGATTAATATGAACAAGTTATTAACTTTCTTTAATCTACCTTTTTCCCAATGTTTTATAGCTTATTACGTTATTATGAAAAACTAGTCTATTTGTTAACACACACTTTGGAATATAAACGATTGATTGATTGTCAAATGCTTATTTTCCAGGTATTACGAGTAAATGTCATGTGACAAAGGTGACCAAAATTAAAATAAAGGGCTTTTTATTGTCTATAAAGTTATGCTTAGTTGACTGCTAGACAGAGAAATATGCACAACGAAAGCTGTATTGAATAATATAATGATTACGGTTGTTACCAAAAGATATTACTTAAATCTTAATTATCGCTCACTTGTCGGTACACGACCATCACAAGCAAAACTTACTAGCTTGATCGGTGGGATTCATATATTTCCCACTTTTCGTGGTGTTGATTGATCTTCGACCCATTTTGTACTGTTTAGCAAACGCCAGAAGCCACGTAAATTTAAAAATAAAAAACGCCTCACATCTTTTTTCAACTTCCGGTACTGTGCGTATAGCTATATATCAAACGGTCTTACAATTATCTCTCCGATTTTTCTTCTTTTTTTTTTTTGCATAAAATAGAAATAGTTTAATAGTTAAGAATGCCGTGCATGAAATATGTTCTTTTTGTTTGTAAAATTAATTATTTTCTAAAAAATTCCCTACATTGATTAATGATCATAATTGATGCAATGTTAAATTTGATATTGTTTAATAAAATCTCTGGACTTTGAGTCAAGAGTAAAACAGTACTTTGCCTCAGTCATCTTATTCCACATAAATACATTCCCAAAGTTGTACGTATTTTAAATTATCCAGGTTTGCTAAGACTATGTAGTAAACCTCATGTCAAAATTAACAACAACAAAAAATTATTGTTAATGAGATTTGCATTGACTTCTAAGTTTCGCATTTAATTCACTCTTTACTATCCCCTCGCCCAACTTTGTTGGCGAATGGGATATAGGATTTGGTTCGTCCGTCTTGCCGTCCGACTGTCAGTACGTCTGTCTGTCCGTCCGTCCACCCGTTCGTCCTTCCATCACGCTTTTGGTTAGTGGTCTTGTATGCAGAACTCCTCCGAACGGGTAAGCACACACATTTCAAATCCTATGCAGATTTAGTCCTCGTGTATTCTGGTTGTGCACCTCGTATTCAGTTTGTCCGACTTTTCATTTGTTTAGCCAAAATAAACTGAGGTCGAAACTTAGCATATTTTTCGACTATAAAGGCTATGTAATCTAAGTCTTGTATGCACAACTCCTGCGGACGGGTAAGCACACACATTTCAAATCCTATACAAATTTACTCCTCATGTTTTGTAGTTGTGCACTTGGTATTCAGTTTGTCTGACTTTTCATTTATTTCGCCAAAATTGAGGTCGAAACTTAGCCATTTCATTTGCAAGTAATCTAGCGAAATCTTAAATACTTGACAAAAATTAAAAAGCAAAAATACTTCCTTCTATGGGTTATTTCTTGAATAATATATTGCAAACAACACAGCTTGAATACGTTTTATAAGCCGAGTAGTGTTTGGTTTTGTTGACTTAAGGTTTTATTGACTGATCAGGCATACGCCGTGTTATCTTTTTGCACAGAGCGAGCTCGCACACATCTGAGCAACTGTGTGTTCTGTGTTGTGCATTAAATACTACGCATTTACTTGCAAAAAATACATTTTTTTCAACGGCGTTTTAAACAAGAAAACGAAATTGAAGGCGAAAATAAAAAGTGTCATGCACACGTTCATATCAAGTTCTACCTAACTTCCAAGTTTCGTGGCCCTCAAGCCCATAGTGCCAGTAGAGGAGATGACACAAGAAATCCGATCACTGTCAAGGGAAAAAAAGATACCAACGGCTGCTCGCACAAATTCATAAACACCTTACAAGCCAAAGGCTTGTCAAGTGTTAAATATGTCATACTGTGTTTATGTTACAAAACGTGCGAAGGGTGAGGGGATTTGCAGCGTTCCGGTGCTCTTGTTTCAACAACGAAGCAATAAATATATAATCAACCCTATTTATACAGACTGTGAAATGAACAAAAAGGATTTCGAACCAGTAATGGTTGAATAACGTTGTTTTTAAATTCGCCCTTTTATATGTGTTCTTTGTTTATGCGTCAATACGGGTAGCAGAAAGGTTAGGCATATTAATATATAATAATGACACAGAACATTTGAAAGAATGCTTAAAGGAGAGTGACACTTCCCATCCTAAAATGCTTATTTCACACAAGTTGTGACCTGACTTAAGACAGTATGAACTCTTAGCAACGCACACCTCTCTTTTACTATAAAACGCGAAATAATTGTAATAGAAAATACGACGTATTTGTCATTCGCTTTAGGCAAACCACTGTAGCAGACTATCAGTATTGAAAAGGATTAACATTTCGTGTGAGTATTTATCAGTCTAGTAGAATACTGAGTCTAAGCGAGTGGAATTTGATTTAATTTGATATAATTTGGTATGATTATTGCTATTATTGTTAGATATCAATGTTGTATCAATAATATTTTGGCAATTCACAATGTCTCTACACATTCTTGTTAAAATTATCTGTGTTTACAAAATAGCATATCCGTGTCAATGACATAAACAGCGAACACCGTAAGTGGGCCAGCGGATTAAACGGCCAAGAACACAAATAAATACAACTGAATTGTTTTTTATATATATTTATATATTTATATTCACCGTATTTTTTAACACTGTACAAAATGCCAGTGCAGTATTGCACCATAAAATTACTACAAATAGAAAAATGAGTAAAACGACCAAACATTTGTGCATTTAACAGACTTCTTTCTTGCAACAGAAAATGGTTGTTGTTCCATGCTCAGGAGGCAACAAAATGAGAGAATGAAATAATGAAAAGGACTTTCTGCAGCTACTATGATCCAATCTTCGTCTACAAAGAAAGGACCAGTTTTTCTCTCTACTTTACTTATCGCCATACTTCACAATATGATAAATGTTAAATACATCTGCACTAAAAAAATCGCATCTTAAATAAGTCTTATAAAATACTGCACATTATCGACACACAAACATCAGTGATATAATAACCATACGATGCCGAACGCTTTTAAAATACCTTGGATGATTTGCACAAGCAAATAAAAAGTAGGCGCTCCCCTCCCCCTATTCCCCGACCCCTCCCCATTGTCCCGTCGCCGCAAACCCCAATCAATAGGTTTCAAACTACAAAGGCATACCATAACCACTTAGATGAAAAGGCTTTTGTTTTCAATTATATAAAATTACCCGAAAAGGTTTGACTACAAATTCCTTGATTCTCTAAAGGTTTACAATTATAATTCTTCATTTTTAATATATTTATTCCAAAAGTTTTACAAAACTACTTATTCTCATATCACGTTCACACAAAATACAATTTTCATAGACACCCTCCCCACCCTGCGAAGAACGGGCCATTTAGACTGTTTGTTTTTTTTTTTTTTCATTAAGTAATCATATTTCCTGAATTGAAACTTGCCCTATTTTTCAGTCCGTAAAAAGTTAAGGATATGATAAAGTCATATGGTGCCTTGGTCCTACAATTATTACAATACCTTCACACACTTTCTTCGCTTTTTAGTTGCTCCCTCCCCGACCCCAAACCACCCAGTATATTAACATACAGAACTGAAAATAAATGCAAGGAGAGCTCACTAACATTTCACCCACACACTGGCACAGCGGCTCTCGTGGTGTTTCAGCAAAACCAAAAATGCTCGTCATGACGTTCTGTGACAAATCGATCCGCTTCCAAAGGCACGATTTCAATTTTTTTTAACTATTGGGCCTTCAGCCTTCCTTATATCAGACAGAAGGAAATCTCACCCAACCCCTACCTCACGCAAACACACAAATATCAGGTGAAAATTCTCAGTACTACAGCTCACTACCGTAAACAGCGGAAACGGAAATGATGTCACAGTGCATAACACAAAATGGAGGGCGTGTTCGATGCCGCTCACCTGCCACACTTGCAAACCCACCCCCGATCCCCACAAAATCTTGTCCAACTTCCGGAACCACCACACCCGCCCCTCCCCCCAATATGAAACAACTGAGATGAACCACTGTGGTATGCATAATTATTATTTACATGCATAGATCAGTTTGTTTCTACACGAGAATGTAAAAAAGATAATTCAAGCAGGATCTATTTTTTTTTTTGCAGACCAACTTGTGTGATTTTATTTATGGATTCATTATTATTACTGTTTGTTGTTTTATTTTATTAATTTTTTTTATTTATTTATTTATTTATTTTTTGCAGATCATATTAACATTTTGACACACGAGATTAACGTATTTTGCAGGCGGCACTAACATTTTATGAGACGGCACTGACATTAATATTTTTAGAAGGTACTAACGTTTTGTTTTGAACACGACACTACCGTTTTTTTTTCTTTGCAGGGGACACAAACATATCTTACAGACACAAGAATTTTTTGGCAGACGAAACTAAGGTTTATGCAAATAGCACTAGCTTTTTTGTTGCAGACGGTACAAACATTTTTTGTAGACGACATTGACGCTTTTTGTTTTGTACACGGCGCGTCAGCAAGGAGCACAAGCAATTATGAGAGTGGCGTTTCAAGCTAATACATTTTCTCATGAATATGTAAATTTTGTCCTCCTCAACCCAGCCCAACCCGCTGACCCATCCCAACCTATCTCTAGTGTTAAGAAGTACTCAGGCAGATTCCATTCATCAACCCATGAGAAAAATACAGTCGTTTCAAGGTTTCACTCATAATTTCACTCAGATCATACGATTTCACTCACATCACGTATTATTCACTAAGTTGCTCATGCCACATACTGGACACATGAAAATGAATTCACGCAGGGATGCACTCACGATTTCACGCATACGACCCCCCCCCCCTGTCACGAATTCAAGAACACCAAATCGCACCAAAACATACGCTCACTTAACTCCAATAACGTCATGACTAATTTACGCCACATATAAAAATAGTGGTTTAAGTTTTCGACCGCTCCACTCTTCCGTTTATGTCTTTTAATAATTTGTTCTTTGATACCAGCGGTACACAGCGCAATAAATATGCAGTCTTCTTTCGGTTGTGTTACTCCGCGCATAATTTTGATACGGAGGGCACGAAGAGGGGTAACAGACGCAAACAGGTGTACGTTATTCAATGTACGTCCTTTCTGCACTGAGCCAGAGAGCGATAAATACGCTATCGTTTGCAGACAGTCGCAGACTTGCGCAAAACCTCCAGCGAGTTGAAATCGTGACAAACCCGCTTCCCGCACTGGGATCTACAAGATCACTCCGCGTCTGACAGTACCTTTTTTTTTACAACGGCATACTTTTTTCTTCCACCTTGAAGCTGGGTGTGTTGCTGTGCGCATAAAGACACACTTGCGCTTGGAAATCCCTATCCCTAAGGATAGCAAAAGCTTGGAAGAGTGACCCGCTCCTTTGCGAGTTCCCTCCAGGCAGACAGTTATGCGGAGCAATTTTGCCGAATTCGCTACGGCATAATTGTTTGTTTGTCGACGAAGAAACAAAACACTACGTGTCTTTTCGGCATGTAGACCCACTAACATTGTTCTGACTAAGCCTGGCTAAGTGCTGTGTTTTTCTTTTCTTCTCTACAATACCACGCATAAATGACGTCATAATAGCACACGGAGGATGAGAGCCAATGAGAAAGGCACACGGGGGCGTCGCTATAGGTGATCGGGGATGATTGACAGCTGGAGGCGCATTTCCGGCCAACTGTAGGTTTGCGGTACTTGGAACTGAAGAAAAAACATAACACGGTGTAATCATCTCAAATATTGTGCAAAACAGCCCACCATTTTCTTCACTTTTACATTAAGGAAATCACTTATTAAAATGCTCATATATATATATATAATCTTTACGCTATCATTAGCCGCCTAATTTCATGAATGCAGCGGTTTCACCCCAGCTGATATTACAACAGAAGGGGGAGGTGGGGGAGGGGGGAAGGAGGAGGAGGGGCGAGACGAGTGTATGAGCCACCCGGGATGTAATATGCGCAACACTCACCACTATGTCAGGCTGTGTAAGATGCTGTAAGTCAGAGGATATCTTCTCGATTTGATCATCTGTGAGTAAAACCTGAAAATCAACACAGCAAACACTTACTTCACGAGCTCTTGCGGTACTTCTTATCTGATTAAGTACTCAAAAAGGAATAACATGAGACACACTTCGTAAACAGTTAATGGCTAGGTACACCACCGATGTGCCCACAGGTTCCCTGGATAAATTTTATTATAAAGTTAAAGGTTAAGTATTATCACGAACAGTCCCAGATCCCGAACGTATTCTGGGCAAGCGACATTTTTCCGGGCCTCGCCTGTGCTCCCGTCTGTGGTCACGGGATACTGTGCCAGGCACTGCGTGTGAGCCGGATACGGGTCACTATCCCGGGGTGCCGCATGTGGGCTGGTCAGGGAGCACCCTCATGGGGTACTGCGTGTGGGGTGGACGCTTGGAGGCCGTGGGAGCGGGGACAAGTTTCCAAAGGCGCTGTGTATGGATCGGGATAGAGTGGGGGGGGGGGGGGCACGCGTACATACCTGTAGCCAGGGCCCGTGAGCGGCGTACGGGTGCTGCTCGTCGCAGATCGTGCCCTCTACGCTCCCCGTCACCAACGTGACGGCCATGTCACTCTGCGTGCTCTTGTACGTGAAGTGCCTGCCGTGACGCAACCGACCCCTGCGTACAACACACAACATGCTGATGTCACACAACACACAAAATGGCTACGTCATAAACCAATCGGAGAGCAGTCGACAGTGGGCGGGGTAGGGAGGAGGGGCAGGCGGTACTTGAATGAGGTTTCGGCTAAGCGGGACAAAACTGAATTCTTCAATTCCGACTCCCAAATTCTACCATTTTCACAAAAAAAAATGTTTACAACAATATTCAACACAGGACGTTTTCTCTTACACCGCCCAATCCACACCCCTCCCCCCACCAACCCCAAAGAAAAAGTCACTCACTTTAAGGCTAGAGGTAGAAGCGAAGCGGCTTCTGGGTTTAAATGCAAATGAACGTTGTCGAGTGATCGCGTCCTCAGCAGCTCTGTGGGCGCGTCGCTGCTGATGTTACTGTCAAGCGATTGCTTCCGTGATCTGTTTCGATTGCTGAAAACAAAGAAAAAAGTTCACATTATTACTGCCTCCGTGATCTGTTCCGACTGCTGACAACAAGGAAGAAAGTTCACATTATTACTATTTCCGTGATCTGTTTTGATTGCTAAGATGTTGAAGAAAGATAAACACCGTATCATTTGAAACAAGAATTAGGAAGTAAACAAGAAACCAGTTTTTTTTTTTTTTTTTTTTTTTTTTTGTCTTTTTTTTTGTTTTTGTTTTTTTTTTTTTTTGATAGGCTTTTCCAGAATAGACTACCGATAAATCGAATGTTACGGAAAACATAACAAAAAACAACAAAAACAAACAACTTATTTTCTTGCCTTAGAAATAGCAAAATGAGCAAATTGAAACTAAAAATAAATTTTAAAAAATCCTAAATTGATAGGTCGATATTCGATACGTTATTTTTCAATATTTTTATTTTCCTTTCCCCAAAATATAAAAATTTACGCTGTTCGACTAATTTTCACCCTTTCGTATAAAATGAAGCATTACTGATTTATTTGACATTTGAATTATCGGTAGGCTATTCCGGAAT
This sequence comes from Protula sp. h YS-2021, assembly GCA_949752745.1. Taxonomy (NCBI): domain Eukaryota; kingdom Metazoa; phylum Annelida; class Polychaeta; order Sabellida; family Serpulidae; genus Protula; species Protula sp. h YS-2021. Next base: position 10,774,079 of record OX457029.1, on the reverse strand, counting down.
TGTCTATTAAAAAATATCTCATGTCTTATTCGCCCCAGAATCGATATTTTAAATAATACTGCGTTAATAGTTCACTTTGTGCGTGCTACTATAATGCTTATATCTGTAAACAAAATGCAGAGGGAACAATAATCATTTTACGCTCACATGAGCTACATGGCGCGGCACCCCTGCCCCCCTATCCGCCCCCCTCCCACCACTTCATACAAGTACCTTATTGTATGTAATACATAAAAGTACTTTATATCATAAAGTTAATACTTTACGAAGTACCATATATTGAAGTAAAAGGTTTTTATTCACTGGTGTCAGTTTTATTCACAGAGCTGAGTTGAATATTCACCATGACTTCTTCTATAAAGCTTTTGACCAGATCTGGATGTCTACAATTCCCCCTTATTGCGCAATATATGATGTTGACACTTACACACACACAAAAAAAAAAAAAACAAAACAAAACAAAAACGCACAGTGTAAAACGAATTTCTCTGTTATTGAGTCTTTAATGGCGAAACTGGACCCCGATATATATAGGAATACCTATTCCATTATTCTTCTTTTTTTAATTTGCAAAAATAAGACGATATAAATTGGATGTTATGTCAAGACTATGCATATAAACAAGGTGCCTGCTTAATGAAACACGCGCATTGACGTCACAAATGAAAACATGGAGCTTCCCATGGGTAATGTTTATATTGGTGGAATTTGTAAACAAATTCTTCAACTTATGTCAAGTCATGGCGTTCGCTTACTTCTTTTACCTTTGGTACACCAGTAATAGAACAAAACACACTGAGATATCTTCACGAAGGATTAGCCTGTCCAAACATTTGTCAATATCGCCCACTGAGGGCTTGCGTGTCTTTTGATTCGAGTGTTGACACACAGGAAATTATCCGGAAAAGACCATACCCTAAGTTTTATTAACAGCCATGGCGTGACCTAATTCAGTTCTCGTAAGTCAAGCAAGCACCGTACACAAATTAGTGTATTTCCTACTGCGCCGTTACAAAAAGAACGCAGTGATATGCAAACTCCTCCCGCCACCCCCCCCCCCCCCCCACCCAAACCACCACCTCCACTCATTAAAACAATGCTAACATAACTACTATTCTTTTGTGTTTTCGAACGACAAAGTTTAGGTGGCGCCATTGTTTCTCTTAAGTACACGTGCACTTACTTGTTGTAGTGATGGTTGTCCGTCTCTTCCTGGGCCGTGAGTGGGAGCGCATTAAGCCTTTCTTTAACGTCCGTGTGATTTCATCACGGTCTGCGGGAAAAAAAAACAAATGCTCGTTTTACTCGGTGGCAAAAGTCGAATCGAAAGTTTTCGTGCGTTATAACGATAACAACAGACACAAATTTAATTATTAACGAATTTTACACAGAGCGTTGATATGGCTACATCTTTTTCATCTCTCTGTAGACACTGCGATGCAACAACCATCGACTCCGACCTACTTGTCGTAAAACGTGTATATTACAAGTGAAGCATTTGAAAGTAAGAGAATGGTAATTTGATATTCGTACCTCGACCTAGATCTGGCTATCCAATACTAAATCAAGTAAATAAAGCAAATAAAGTACAAAAAATAAATAAATAATCATAATAATAATAATAATAATATTATTATTATTATTATTATTATTATTATTATTATTAATAGTAACAAGTAAAACAGAAAAGGCCTCACCGTGTTGAGATATAATATTTTGGTCGCCAGCTGTGTAGTTGCTATGTCGGTCACCATTAGTAACCAGGTGCTCGTCGTCGCCGCCGTAGCTGTGTTCGTACGGCAGTTCCTCCCAGCCGCAGCGTGACGTCACGCCGCTCAAGTTGGAGCCCTCGAAGTCGATGCCGCGCTCGACGCGCTCCTGCAGTGACGGCTCGATGTCGTACATTGTCTCGCCGCGACGTACGTCCGTGATGAGCCACGGCCCGCCCGTTCTGTCAACACAGACGCGTCACGCATGCCTTCTACTTCTGCTTGTTTGCGATTCGGGACATGCCCTATTTTTCCATCAGTGCACATTATTTCTCCTGTTCTGAGTGCTTACACAACGATTCTGGCTACTTACGTGCCTATTACATAGCACTGTTACACAGGCACTGTTCTGAGCATTTACATGGTTACTGCATTGAGCACTTACAGGGCTACGTTTGCGAGCACTCGAATGTCTAGCATTTCGAGCACTTACATAGCAAGCAATCCGAGCACTTGCATGACTACGCACTGCGAGCACTTACATGGGAATGGTCCGCAGCAGGTCAGCCACGCCTACGCCGTGCCAGTGCTGCGCCGCCCTCAGCTCCTCCTCACACACGCCCACGATCTGTGTCAACACACAACGCCACACACGCTCATGTAAAGGCCACGCCTATAAACTGGAGGAGACATGCGAATACACAACGCCACACACGCTCATGTAAAGGCCACGCCCATCAAATGAAGAACCAATAGATGTCAAACATGGAGCACCACAAACACTTATTTTAAGTTCATAAAAATGAGAGGGGGTGGGAGGAGGGGGGGGGGGGGTAGAGCGCGTGACATCTCAACTTTATCCGTATTCAAGTGCTGACAAGTTGTGTGAAAAAGAAGCCATTGTTATCGAAATTTTACAAATTATTTGGGCGGGCGGAAACTCAATTCTGGAAAGTAATCTTGGCTTTTGTTGCTATTGTCTTACCTAGCCCACCGGCGACAGTGAATTATCCACTCTGTAGAATAATTGGTCTGGAATACGGAAAAAGCTGGGTATTCAAGACCAAGCTATGACGCATTTTACTCTTAGTCACAAAATGTGGACAGAAAAAAATAAAAACAAAGATGTCGAGGCCTGAATGATGGCCGATCGATTCAAGTAATTCATACGCTCCAGAAGGCTGGGGACAGGGGAGAGGGAAGGTGGGGGGGGGGGGCGACCACCTCAAGCCAGGCACTCAAGGAGTGCACTGAAGGGTGTTGATTTTTTAAACAGATCCATCAATAGTTTACAGTTGGTTCTTGCAATATCAGCGCAACAAACTCATTCATTATTCACGTATCTGGGACACATGAGAATCAATTAATGACCAATTAATCACATTACCTCACATCAACCACGGGTTTTGTCGGAAGACAAACTGTGTACCCCCTAGTGTGCTTAGGCAATTATTTATGCCCTCCCCCCACCCCACCCTTATGACATTAATTCAAAATCGAGCTCTTTACAAGTGATCAGAGCTATTTCTGGAAAGGCGAAATGGATATAAATTGACGTGTTCAGCACGCAGGTCAATTATTTATTGCTCTGACAAGTGCCGCAATGACGGTTCAGTTACTCGTCTGGTCGCATTCCCGACCTCCCGCCCAGGTAAATCGAAAGCATCGAGGCCCAAATTTTTGAGTTTATTTTAATGTTCCATTGTAGTTAATCACGAAGCTGATTCATATTATAAGATACACCTCAGTGATAATACACTCCCGTATTAACAAATGATAAGTAAATTTTACGTTCTTTTGCCGCGTACGAAACTTCGCTAGTAGCATTCGCGCGAGCGTCATAGTAGAAGCCAACGTAACGCCGACCAAGGCTTTGTGACGAAACCGTTTTTGCTTGCGGAAGGCTGCGCGGTTCGTTTCACAAGTCTTCCACGCGTGTCCGAATTAAAATACACAGTACCCAGCCCCATGATCTATCCCCATTATAAACCAAATGAAAAGGGACGAACTGCAGTTTCAGTAAGGCACATGGCGGAGGCAAGGTTGTAGCCGGAGCTCAATTGCAAGTTCAATTGCAAGTCAGCACTCTGAAACGAATTGGATACCCGGTAGTCAACATCTCTGCTTCTTCCCCTCTTCAACTCCTCCTCCTAATTGTTCCCCCCTATTCACCCCCTCCTCCTAATCGTTCTCCCCCTCTTCATCCCTTCCTAATCATTCTCCCCCTCGTCACCCCCCTCCTCCTCCTAATCGCTCTCCCCCTCTTCACCCCTTTCTAATCATTCTCCCCCTCCTCATCCCAATCACGTACTTTGGATGATAAATTCTGTACTTTTCTCATTGAAAATACAGTTTCACTCCACAAACGTTTCAAAAGAATTAGAGTGTATTGCTAGGTATAAACGACACATATATATATATATTTTTGCTTATAAAAATTTCATGGAGCTTGCGGAGTGAAATATCAATCCAGAATTGGATAGCTCCCCACACTCGCTTCTACCCTTCATTCTACTGAAGTATTTATAGAGCTCTTAGCTTCACTTATCGCGTTGTCCTAACAATACTTCGTTTATAAATAAATTACCTGAAAACTGATCGAGCATATCGGGACAAATATACACTGAGCATTAAACCGTCAGTTTCGTTTCTTTCTTTTTTTTTCTTTGGGGGGGGGGGGGCAAGAGGCCTCATGGATATGTCATCACTGCTTCTCCTCTAGGTCCGTTCTTCGTCTATTCCTTCAGATGCGCGTATTAATCTTTATGTCGGTGTTCATTCAGGCCTTCCATGACCTTATGCTGTTGTATTTTTTAAGCTTACGAAACGGCTACTTCACAATAATGGTCGTAAAAATGATGCCCCCCACCCCACCCCATCCTCTCGAAATGATTCCACCAGGAGTAACCGGATCTCCAAATGACCCAGGCAACACAATCAGCCTTTCTCGATTTTCCCATTATTTGATATAGACAGCTCGTAAAGAAGGTCCAATGCTTTCTCTCAAGAACGGGTCAGGGCTTTGATCCGAGACAGGCCGGGGACTCAGGCAGAAAAATAACAGGCTTCCATCCTTTTACATTTTATTTATTTATTTATTTTTATTTATTTATTTTTTTTTTTGGGGGGGGGGGGGGGGGGCGATTCACAATTTTCTGATAAGAATCACAAATGTAGATGGACGGGGAATTAACACTCCCCCCCCCCCCTCACCTGTTGAATACGACGTCCCCCTTCTCACACTTAAAACTCCCCCTACCTGAACAAATTGCACTGAGCGAAGGCGGTGTTGATGGGCGACAGCTGCGGGTCCTCGACCATCAGCATGTGCTGTATACGTGAGTCGCTGCCATCTAGCGGCTGTGCCACGGAATGTGGTCGCCCACACACAGTGTGTTCTCTGAAAAAACGAACGTACCATGTCTACATTTCAAAGTTTTTTTCTTCATAACCGACAGTTGTTTTTTTTTTTTTTTTTTAGTTTTTTTTTTTTTGTTTTGTTTTGGGTTAAAATACTAAGTTATTACAGAAATTTGATTTGGATTGCGGGAGACCACTGCGAATCAATGAGTAGTCCAGTGCGTCACCGTGCTTTACATGCACTTCTGCGTTTAGGCCGCACTCCAAACCTGTGATCCACTTTGCCACTAACGGCATTAACAGAATATTTGCGTACCGTTCGGCCAGCGACAGGCGCAACGCGCTCGTTCCGACGCCATCGGTTATCGTAATAAACGACTCAAGGGACACTCCATTCCGAGATTCTCCCTCCCCCCCCCCCCCCCGCCACCAACCCTCCAACACACTTCTTTTCTCTTCTTTCATGCGCGGCGTGTCTTGAGAACAAAGGGACCATTCAAAAATACGCCCACAAAACCCTTTTCATATCCCGCCTCCCTCAGCTTACAGTCCCAGTCTCTACGGTATAATGGACAAGCCCTAGAGCCCCTACCCCCACCCTCCATCTGCGCCCGCCTACCTGATTTGAAGACATATCTGCAAGAGATTGCATGAGGGCGGCGGGCCACGTGGGCGGGCAGGTTCTCGTCTGCTTCTCGCTTCAGACGGAACCGTCAACTCGAAGCCGAAGCCACTCATTCCATCCGGGCCCGCATATCTGCAGGCAGTGAAAAAAAAAACATGAAATACCAGACAGCTTGCAAAGAAATATTGACCAATGATAATGCTGATTGTTAGTCAATGATCGCATGGAATGAGAACGTTTACATCACGTGATCTATCAAAACCTTTAGCAATCGACATGGAAAATGGCAAGTAACTTTCGATAACCGCGCGCCACGTTTAATTTAAACTCACTAAATGTAAAATACAGCTGATATGAACTTACACTATTCTTCTGATTTCCATTAAAGTTAAATTTGGTTAATTTGAACACATAACTGTGAAATTTGGATAATATGAACTGCCATCAAAATTCAGATTTCAACTTAATTTCAAAACTTACTCATGCACCCGGTTATCTCCGTGTAGTCCGTCAGGCCGAAGCTGACGTAATGCCAGTGTGGCGGGATTCCTTCGCTGGGGACGCCTGGGTTGGCGTACATGCTAATATAATCCAGCGGATCCGGTCCATTCAACCCTGAAAAAAAGGGCGAAAAGAAATACGTACATGTATCACTATAAATATCGCAAACATATTGAATACACTGAAATGCTAACAAGCGAGAAGATAATATAAAAAGTCATAAAAATTCTTCAACGTTCCACATGCAGAAAGAAAACAGCCAAAAAAAAAAAAAACGTATCTCGCCTGGTATAATTTTACTCGTTGTTTTTCGTTGCTATTAATTTCTTTGTTTCGAGACCTTATGGTCACCACCCTGATTGTGTTTGTGTGCCAGTAAATACCTCGTTTGTGAACACCTCAACGTTTTCAACAGGCTCTCTATACTAGTGTACATTTTCGATTTTTTTAATTTCTTTCACCATGGGACAACGTTCTCTTTAGCGAACATTTCTGTGTTAAGAACATTTCAACCTGTCCAAGAGGTACCCATTTTATGAGGTATTAACTGTATCTACAGAACTTGCGAGTACTTCCTGACGTCACATCAAAGCGCTTCCCGACGTCGTAACAAAGCAATTTCCGACGTTACATCAAATCGCTTCTTGACGTCACATCAAAGCGCTTCATGACGTCATATGATTCGATTCCTGATGTTACACAGCAATACGTAATACATCCATAATTTGTAGCTCCACTCCCCTCCTTCGACACGAGTTGCTGCGGTCCACCGCCATTCGTTTTTGGCCCCTCTCCCGCCCATCTCACGTACGCATCCACAACGAGCAGGTCTGAAGACCCCCCTCCCCGAAGAACCTGCAAATGGGGCCTTCACCAAAGAACACTTTAACTTACACATAAAACTGTGCACTGCCGTCGGTGTAATAATACATTGCCATTGTCGGTAGGATTTTATCACTGAGATGTATAAATGAAAAAAAAGGTTTTTGTAAAGACGACTAGTTATCGTGCAAATGAACACAAGATATCCTTCTTTATGTGTCAGAATCAATCACACGTGTTAGCACTAATCACATGTGTCACCACTTATTACACGTGCACCTTCAGTCGTCCAGCTCTATCCAATATACCAGCATGTCCTCCAATGCTTGCTTGACTGAAATTATGTCCTTGATAAAACAATTACGGCGAATTTCAAAACATCCGTTACTGTTTTTTATTTCCAGGATAACAGTGTCAACACTTACAATCTGTTCACATTTTTGAATACAGCTTTTATCCACCGCGTTCTCACACTTGAACTTAACGTTGATTTCTTGCTCAGGAATGTGCTTGCTGAGTTCACGCTTGTTTCTACTCATTTAGTCACAACAGACCACTGTAGTCAATACAATTTATGATTTAGAATGACACACGAATTTCTCTCTCTTGATGTCTTCCGTTTACAAAATCCAAAATAAACACATGTGTCGGATTAACGACCGCCTCAGTGATCCATAATATATTCCGTCCACATACGAAATACTCAATATCAATTCAATATAATAGCTTAATTCAACTTGCCCGAAAAAAACCCTGAACAATCAAAGCGCCTATTTGAGTGACAGACTTTGCATGAGACAACTATCCATTTTAATCTCAATCTCAATACCTTCTTTGCTGTAGGCAGAGCCCCTGCTGTCCGTCAAATGCACGTAGCCTTCTAAGTCTTTCTTTTCTTTTTTTTTTTGTCAACGAGTCTTTAGATAGGACGCCATGCACATGATAACAATAACACGAGACGATCCCCCTTGAGCGTGAAGTGAAGTGGCCCCTTATCAGCACACACACACATAGAAAAAAAAACAACATACTGATCCACAATAAATACAGGTGATATGAATGGGCAAATTGATTGCAACAACGACCTCCCCCACGTAGAATAGAGTAACAAATCAAAGTTTATGTAGGCTATTGAAGCTTGCGACCACATGCAAAGCACCGCCAGGCCACCCACCCGCTGTCGAACTTCGCCCTGCCTGGATCAATGGCTGACTGTGTGTACGAGGCCGCACAGGAATAGCACGTCACGTACATTACAACTACATCCCTTCCCCGTCGGGTCTGCAGTGAGCTCTAGCCGCCATCCCAATGGCACTGCAATGAACCCTAGCCCTAGAAAAGGCGAGGGGTAAAACCTCCATCATGAGCATGCCTCACACTTAACCGAGATGGCCATGAGCAAAAACAAAAAAAAATAGTCCATGACCCACCTGGCCTTATGAACCATCTGGACCACTACCTAAATTTAGATGTCCAAAATGCTCGTAAATTATCCATAAAAGCCTTAAGTGCCAAACAAGTATCAACCCCCCTCGCCGGTACTTAATATACGCAAGATTTTTTTATACCTTTATTCACACATTTATTTATCTTTTAACAAGTGCTAGCCATAATCTTTATCGGCATACATACTGCCTCATTTGTTTAGGAGCTCCCGTGTGGTCTAACAGCTTCACCCACTTTTGACCGTATTGAGTACCAAACCATCGCAAAATCAACAATCTTAAGAAAAGGTGCCGTTTTCTCATTACGGTAACATATAGGAATGTAAAGGGCGACATCTATTGATGTACTTGTGTGATCTACAGCAGCCCACTGAATGACACTTCGCTCCATCTGGTGCATTGAACGGGTCGCTTAAGGCGAGATATTAATTACGTTAGTGTGTCACACACAACCCCCCGCCCCCACCCCCCCCCCCACCCAAGACACCAAGCCTATTTCTCACCGCCTTTAATATCAAGGCCCTCCTTACCCAGCACTGAGGAGGGGGTGTGTCTTTTAAATCTGGCGTACTATCAAGACTTCTTGTCCAACAGTTTTTTTTTTAGTTAATAGACCTCATGATCTAGAATTTAATCGCTACCCCACTATGGTGTGATCACAAAACACGATTAATGCTTATACTACAATTGCTAACACTTTACTTCGCTTTCAAGAACCTATTTTTATGTGTGTAGCAATCCTCTCTCTCTCTCTCTCTCATCTCTCTCTCTCTCTCTCTCTCTCTCTCTCTCTGCGTCTTTCTTTATATATATCTTCCTCCCTCCCCCTCTTTCTATCGTTTTATGTCTCTATTTCCCTTCCTCTCTCTCAATTAACCCAGTCTAGCGATAAAATCACCTTCCTGCTAATGTATCGGTTTTAAGCTTTAATATTTTCTCAGAACGTGTCGCTTGAACAGCCCGTGTTGACAATAACGGCTTATCTGATAATTCAAGATTGTACCAGTGCCTTAGGCTTCTTGGGAGGTATCTACTTTGGGGGAGGGGGCTTTTAGCTTTTCATGAAAAAGCTTTGATCGTCCTGCCAATATCATTTATTTATGGAATTCGGTTAAGAACCAAGTAAGATATATGAGCCAAACTATGAATAAAATCTTGAGAATAAACATGATTAAATACAAGTCTTTGTTTTAGTTAAATGGTTCGGAGCAGTTCCTAGATACAGCTATTACTGAGATCTACCGACCCTTCCACTAGCTCAGTGTCCATTTTGCCTGGCGTTGGGAGCAGATCAGTCATCGATACATGTACGCACGCAAGGGCGGGGAGGGTGTTCACGGTTTTGCGAACCCGTTGCCAACAGATGGCGTCATAAGTTTTGCGTCCCGGGGGTCAGAAAAGATATGGTCAAATGAGTAATGGCCCCCTAATTTTTCTTAGCCAAGCTGTTATTCGGTATGATGTTTCAGGTGGTTACCAAAGCGACCACGTGACGATCAAGGAAAGCATAAAATTCGGGCCTCAAGACGCGAGTAGTTAAACTTAATGCAACGCTACTTAGCATGTTAACATAGCAAACACTGCCATTAAACGCGGCAAAGGTCTGTTGCCACACGTGTTGTCACGACGGAACGATGCCACACGTGTTGTCACGACGGAACGATGCCACACGTGCTGTGACGACTAAACGATGTCACACATGTCATCGAGACTGAACAATGCTATATGTGTCGTCACGACTGAATCATGTCACACATGTCATAACTGAACAATGCCCACACATATTGTCGCCGTGACATGGTTGCAACACGTGTGGCTTCAAGAGAACCTTACAGTAACACATATCTACAGTTGTGGCCACGGCTGTCGTTGTATGGCCGGAGCTCACAGCTGGCAAAGGCTGCTTCGCCTATCCGCAGTCACGACTGATCCTGTCGGTCTACATCACTGAACTAATACTGTTTTGTCCTATTCGCCTAGTCACGATTGATAGCTTTCTGTCCACCATCACCGCTGAACTAAAACTGTTTCTTCTATTCGCCTAGTCACGATTGATAGCTTTCTGTCCACCATCACCGCTGAACGAATACTGTTTCGTCTATTCGCCTAGTCACGATTGATAGCTTTCTGTCCACCATCACCGCTGAAACGAATACTGTTTCGTCTATTCGCCTAGTCACGATTGATAGCTTTCTGTCCACCATCACCGCTGAACGAATACTGTTTCGTCTATCGCCTACAGTCACGATTGATAGCTTTCTGTCCACCATCACCGCTGAACGAATACTGTTTCGTCTATTCGCCTACAGTCACGATTGATAGCTTTCTGTCCACCATCACCGCTGAACGAATACTGTTTCGTCTATACGCCTAGTCACGATTGATAGCTTTCTGTCCATCATCACCGCTGAACGAATACTGTTTCGTCTATTCGCCTACAGTCACGATTGATAGCTTTCTGTCCACCATCACCGCTGAACGAATACTGTTTCGTCTATTCGCCTACAGTCACGATTGATAGCTTTCTGTCCACCATCACCGCTGAACGAATACTGTTTCGTCTATTCGCCTAGTCACGATTGATAGCTTTCTGTCCACCATCACCGCTGAACGAATATTGTTTCGTCTATTCGCCTACAGTCACGATGGATAGCTTTCTGTCCACCATCACCGCTGAACGAATACTGTTTCGTCTATTCGCCTACAGTCACGATTGATAGCTTTCTGTCCACCATCACCGCTGAACGAATACTGTTTCGTCTATTCGCCTAGTCACGATTGATAGCTTTCTGTCCACCATCACCGCTGAACGAATACTGTTTCGTCTATTCGCCTACAGTCACGATTGATAGCTTTCTGTCTACGATCACCGCTGAGTGAATTCTGTTTCGCTTTCAGTTTCTTATATACAGCCCGCCCACTCATCCCCGTAAAACAAAAATAAAATGCGCCAATAAAAGAAATCACCTTGATGTAGAAATAATAGAAACCAAACAATGAACTAAGAAACAAGGTAATTTTTTCCGGACTGACCTGCTTGAGTAAAAAATAAACAGCAAACCCGGTCACTTAAAGTAACTGCTTGAATGAACGAGGAGCAGCAAAGCGATTTTTTCTAGAAGTGGATTTGGTAATAACTTGGGATTTTGGCACAAACTGATCACCATTACACAATTACTGCTCCTTGAAAGCTTCAGTGAATGCCAGTCTTACGTAAACGAAATATCTAGGTAAATACAGGATAAGCCACGGAAAGGCTTGTGCCACAAACACTGTGTACATAAACCCAAGACACAAAATATAAAATTGTGTTAGCACTGATTGTATACACCATCTGTATATAACGTAAGGCCACCATGCGACACTGAAATACTATATATAACTTCTGCGGCTTCTCATGTCCCATTGGTTTTTTATCCGCATGAAATGTGTAATGTAAAATGGTATAATTTTAAATTGAACACTTAACCTGTCCCATTTATGACCATTCCAGGCGCTTCATTTGGTTTTGAATATGCAGGCGTCAAAATTCAGCAATTCGATCACAAGTCGTATGGAAAATGGCACGATCACACACCCCGCACCTCCCCCCCCCCCCTTCCCCCGCCTCCCACCCAACCAACAGTCTAGACTATGGCGCGATCTGGCACGTATATTACCATAGAGTACAGGTAGTTTGTGTGCAGTATTTGGGCTGCAGTTCTTGAAGTGTGTCTTACATCTTGTCTGAGAGCTGAATGCCAGTAGACAACCTCTATCATATGACGTCAGACATTCAAGTACGCCGAACGTCCTGCTTTAAAGGCTGAGGAACATACTTTTGTCAGTCATAAATTTGATGGCGAAGATCACATCCCTGTGAATCATCAGACATGATTGGAGAACAGTGATGCAATCAGGCAACACAGCCAAGTCCATGAAATGGAATCTTCAGGGTTATTAGGTAGAATGGTGTCAGATAGGGTGACGTCACACTCGATTTACCAGCCGCCCCATCCCCCACTCTCCTCCCACCATCTGTGGAAGGTCAGACGCGTTTTACCAACGCTCTTTTTCCAGCGATTGTAAACACGCTTTGCTTAAGCTCAACTACCTGGCGTTTTTGTAATTTTATCACTACCTCTCACACAAGCAGCAACGGATTCCGTGAAGCAAATCTTGGTTTTTGTGTGCAATGTTTTCTGCCCAAAAGTTACCAACTACATAACACTGCTCTCTCAAAGAATCTTTCAACAATTCTAACATTTAAACCTTGTTTTGTAAGGAAAACTAATCTTTCATTCCAACAAGAAGTCCTGATAAATGTCACTTTTCACTAACTCGCAATAGCGACTTTTCGTCTTCTTTTTCTTTGTATTTTTGAGCTCAGGAGTGGTATTCTGCTCTGTCCTTATATTTAAGACGTCCTTATTCTTGAGATTAGATGGTTCATCCTTAATTTTTATCCTTATTTTTAAAAGACTTTGTTAAGTTTGAGGATAGAGCAGAATAGCTTTTTTATCCTTATTTTTAAAAATAAGGACATCCTTAAAAATAAAGACAGAGCAGAATACCACTCCAGGTACTCACACAAATGACCTATAATTCGATTAGAATGGCTTCTTGCTGCTTGGCCTTTAATTTAAAGTGCAAACAGGAATACTCTCCTCCCCCCTGGAAAATTTCCCCCATGGGAATAATCTCCCGTGGAATACCACCCCCACACCCGCTGCAACCATTTTTGTTTGATTTTTTTTTTCAGTTGTAATTTCGCACTTGCCTGTTTTTTTACTTTCTGATAAAATTAAAAATCACTGCAGTTACAACTAATGCTTCACAAGGAACAAGACAATCGTAGCTTGCACATCCCCCGCCGCGCTCATCTACACTATATATATATATTTTTTTCCCTTAAGGTATAGTAAATAACGAAGACCACATTGTGAAAAATCGCCAAAGTTACATTTTTTGAAGAAATCGAAAAAAATCTAACACTGCACAACTTTACTTTATATACTTTCTATCTGTAGGGTTTTATTCGTCTACGATGAATAGTAACAAAGATACAGCCTGGACAAACTTGTTCTGAAAAACGACAAAGTCCAAATTTTCAAAAAATCGCCAAAATTACTTTTTGGAAGAAATCAAAAAATAACCTGACGTTGCACAACTACACGTTATATACTTTCTTGCTGTAGGGTTTTATTAATCTCTGAGGAATAGTAACAAAGATACAGCCTGGACAAACAGGATTGCGGACGGACAGACAGATGGACACAAGGCGTTTCTATATTTCCGCCCCCCCCCCCCCCCCCGTTAGGGCGACGGAGGATAAAAGTTGGTCGTTCATATGCAACTGGTATTCAGAGATGATAGGCAAATTTACTTTTCAAGTACTAATCAATTCAGATGAACAGCACTTTCCTCTGCAATTGCAATATGAGTTTCCATTGTAACTGCGATTTAGAGATGATAGAAAAGATTGCATGTTTCAACTCTAATTAGAATTTAAAGATTACAGGGAAACACTTTCTTGCCATCTATAATTGCAATCTAAATATCACAGGAAACACAAACTTGTCAATTGTAACTGCAGTTTAAAGATCATAGGAAAACATAAAGTGTCATCTTTAAATTGCAGTACAACAGTACAGCGGTTAAAAGTACAGCAGTTATGATACACAACTTTTGTGTCATGCTTTCTTTAAAAGAAAATAATACGGAAATAGCCACAAATCTCCCGCAATAATTGGCTTTTGCCTGTATACACGAAGCATAGTTTATAACGCGAAAAAATAACAATAATTTTTGCAATTATCCACCAAAAAACTTTTGAAGTGATATTTCAAAAAGAATGGAAGAAATTGAAAGTTAAATATTGTGGGTGTATAAAATAAATTTGTACATAATTCTGTATTTATCAACCATTTCAGTATATATTTTACAATCAATCTATAACCCCTTTGTTTAAATTTTTGGTCACTTGACTTTGGTCACATGATATTTATAGGCCGGAATGTAAACAAACATTTGACAGATCCGCCCGGAAGCTAATTTTTCTGCACTTTAATGAATCAATAAAAAATATTAAAAATTGTGTCTATTGTACAAAAAGGGAACATTGAATATGAACTTTCTGTAGATGTTTGAACATTAGGGACTGGTAGGCTGGATTCCTGCCTCAGAAGATATGAAGCTGACCCCACTGGCGGAACAATGGAAGGCTTCGTAACCCTGAGAGCGAGATATACGATGTTATGCAAGTTCAAGTTGACTCGGGGTGAATGCATTTGCAATGAACAAACTTTTGTCTAACCAATATAAATACAAAAAATTGTCAGTTCCAGGAAGTCGGATCTCTCGCCATGTCAGACAAAAAACCTGTTTTAGAAAAACCTTCAAAACGATAAAAACAAGTACGTGTTTGTGAAACACGAGCACGCTCCAACCGCTTCCAAATTCAAAGGGGTATAAAGTTAATTTTTAAAACTGACCGTCAGGTTTAGCATTATAGACTGAAGCAATAGGATATTCTAAATTAGGGGTCGGACAATGCCGTCTCCAACTATTAACAGATTCGACTGGAGATATAGCATGTACAAACATATTTCTCTAAAACCCCAATTGTCGCCCTTTTTTAATTTTGACCACTTCCGGGTGACCGAATCTGACCAAATCTGGCAAAAGGCACATCTACAGGTCAAGGCCTTTCAGCTGAACATATCCTCAATATTCTACGACCAATAGAACCGGAGATATGATGTGTACGAAAAAAGCGATGACGGACACCCCAAACCTTTAGGCCCCAATCCGAAGGGTTGGGGCCTAATAAGACTGGTGGCCCTTGGAAAAAAAAAAAAAGCTCCAAATTCGTATATTTATGAAATTCATATTGGACATGCGAGGCAAAGCACATTCAAATTGAACAGCAATCATAATTGATTAAATTACAAAACTGCCTATTATATGTAGGAGATTATCCTGCTTTATAATAAGAATGTCAAGGTGAATTGTGTAGCCTCTAAGTTTTAAATAAACGTGAAACAAGTAAGTATTTGTGAAACACAAGCAGGCCCCAACCGCCCCCCCCCCACAAATTCATAGGGGTATAAAGCGATGACGGACAGACGGACGGACACCCCAAACCTATAGGCCCCAATCCGAAGGGTTGGGGCCTAATAACCAGCGCAAATGCTGTTTCCATATTAAAATAACATATTTTCAGTTTTGCCAATTATGATGTGTTGTTCAATTTTATGTTTCTCTCCTTGTAATACATCATTTTTTTGTGTGGGTATAAGCCGAACCACACCATCCCAGTAAAATGCGCAAAAATTGTGTCTTTCCAATACAAACTAACCGGGTAAAAAATGAAAGAAATAACAGTGAGTTTTCGCCTAAATGTCAAATTTCTCTTGCAGCAAAAAGCAATGGCGTTTGTAAAAACCCGTATGCTATTTTAAAAATTCAACAGAAGTTTTAACAAATAGTTTTAAGTTTCAATTTCTTTTATGTTCCGAGCATGAGCTGTTTTTGCCATATTTCTTCTTTATTTTTCTATCATTTATTTACCCGGTTCCCTAGCAGCCGAAATTCAGTGTTTGCGCATTTTATTCGACACACACACAGTGTGGTTTGGCTTATTGTGATATGTACTGTGTCTGGATTTTAACCGTTTTCAGTATTTTGTGTGGATTAGCCCAGGGACACGACATTGGTAGATAACTTATAGATTACGCTCCAAAAATGGGGGATACAATAACACTTTTTTCAAGCATGATGGCATGTTCACGCAGACACGCACGAAGATGGGCGAATGTTGTCAAGCGTTTAAAAGTTGGTACAGTCTCGTGAGACGAGCTATCCCAATCTTGTACTGGATTGAAACTTCCATAAAATTCGTCCGGTTCTTTCCTATCCCATTAAAACTACTCAGAATGGTCTAACCACTGGTCAGATCATCTGCAACAGATACACTTGGTTGAGCACTGAAGAAAAACACAAAGTTTTGAAAGTTTTCTTACCAGTATTTTAAAATAGCAGCGACCTGAAGTGGATTTGGCTGATCCGTATAAATCTTTCTACAGGCTGAATATATGGCTTCTAATCCTTTTGGTGTAAATGAAACTGAATTTGGGGGATAATTATGGCCAGAATATGAATCTGGACCATCCATTTTACTGTTTGTATATTTCCTTAATTGACAACAGATACGTCAAACACCCTTCTCGTAGAGACTCATTGCTTGAGAAGGTCCACACATATCAATTTAAACCATCATGTAGAATTAATAACAGAACAATCTGTATAAATTAATTACTACGATCTTGTGTACGCCGGTCTCACAATTCTGCAGGAGGTGACAAAATGTTTTGAAGATTTGTACAATTGTTCAATGGTATAAATTTAACAAAAGAACAGCCATTGTGGAATTTTATTCGAAACACACAGTCAGCTTTCGTGTTTTGCTCCCTATGGTTAACCACAAAAAATGTGCAACGGTGAAATAATTTCTTATGTGCTTATGTGTGCCACTACAAACGGTTGCAGATTACCGTAGTTACAATTATCTTTACGATTTCAGCAGTTTATATTATTTTTAATCGTCTGTGCTACCAGTGAAGGTGTCTACAGTTAGCAGTTAAGGTAGATGTCAAACCGCGCGCCAAAATCAGCTGATATAATTCTTTCACCTCTAGGGTTGCTGGGTAGGTATGCTCCAAGTTAGGACTTATACATCAGCAAGATATTCTACTCCAAACCTGGCTATCAAGAAGCTAAATAACTTAGTTGTCATTTAAAATCATATATGTTTCCAAACTACGCAGGATTCGGAGACTAAGATCGGTGGCTGGAAATTGTATACTTTCTCCAAACCATGGCTGGTTAACAATATCGTCTGCCACGTGTTGTTTTCTTTTAGACATGGCCTTTTGACGTATGCAATACATGCGACTAAACAGCATCTATGCATACACAGTCCCTTGCCTGAACCGTGATAATCACTGGTCGTACCCACTCCCCCCCCCCCCCCCCAACCTCCCTCCACTCAATCTCATCTTCCCTCTAAACAGCGTGAAGTGATTCAACACGCTTGATCGTGTGACGGGTTACCCACTCAGTACTGCACGTTCACCATTTTGACATGTTCCAGCCTTACATGCAATTGTTTGCTCAAACTGACAAAGACAGTCTTGCATTTTGGCACTTCGCTGTAAGTGGTGCCCGCAAAAGATAAAATCGTTGATGCTGCAATTGTTTGGCATGCTGATAGCCTCGTGAGTAATGCTTCCGGTGTCAAATGCATATATGGACGTGTGAAATTTGTCACCCCGAATTTTTCATGACAATTTTTATGTGTCAACAATTTGTGATTTTCATCTTATTATTTTAAAATACATTTTATTTTTTTACAAAAATATAATCAAACTATATTAATTAGTCACAGAGGAACGACATTGTGACTGTATCATGTCAAAGGAAGAATTATAACCATTCAGACTGGTATCAAACATCAACAAAAACCGAAAAATATATTTGCTTGTATTGTAGTTTCTCCTTCAATGCCTATGTAGTCACTAACAGCTTTACTTCACCAATAGCCAATCTATTCGTCAATTGTAACTATATATGCAACTCAGCAATTGCAACCTTGGTTTAAGTAAATTAAAAATAAATATTTTAAATATTAGATAATTTTTAGAAAATAACATTGATTATAAGAGACAGCTCAATATTTTCCTATGTATGCGTTTTTTTTTGGGGGGGAGGGGGGGGGGTAAAGAAATAAAATGTTTTACTTTTTTAGCATATCCATTATTGAGCATGCGCTCTTGGAATGCACAACCATGAAGACTTTATTTCACGAGGACAAAACTGTTTACATCGCCTGAACTGTCAACTGAACTGACACTGATCTCTTTCCCGTTTAATGCAAGACTTTATGGAGTCTTATGACGTTATAGCAAATCAGCCCGTTGTAATAGACAATGTAAGTGTGCACATGTAAACGATATATTATGTGTTTTACAAATAGCTGGGTATTGATCTAATTGAATGTGACAAGTCTCCCGGCATCCACTACGAGGGAGAAGAGATAGGATTGGCTACCTGTAGAGTAGATCGTAACTGTAGTGGTATTCTGCTTTATCCTTATATTTAAGGACGTCCTTATTCTTCAGAATAGATGGTTCATCCTTAGTTTTTATCCTTATTTTTAAAAGACTTTGTCACGTTTGAGGATAGAGCAGAATACTCGTAGCTTTTTTATCCTTACGAGTATTTTTAAAAATAAGGACATCCTTAAAAATACGGACAGAGCAGAATACCACTCCTGGTGACAATGAAATGCTAAATTCCAACTCCACTATATAAGCTAGCGGCAAGTTTTGCAACCTTATCGACCTAAATATACATCATTTTGCGATATTTGACAAAATAAAATTGTTTTGAACCACGGAAGATGTTCTTTTTCATTTCACCAATTTGGATCTACTGTAATCATTCGTTCTGCTCCCCCACGTAAGTCCCAGCGGACCCTTCACGAGTCATCATCCTGCGACAGAAAGGGTCACAGTTCCTGTAATAGCATTTACAATTGATCTCAATTTTCGAGATTCTGAATATTTCGGCGCACGTTCCAGTACACCGGGATTCGAACTAGCAGGCTTTTTCTTTAAAAGCACACTTAGGAGTATAGAAATACCCTGGCGCAATATTTGCGACATCGGCGTAACTCCAAAACTTGAGTAAAGAGTGGTTTTGCAACTGGAGATTCTTTGTTGTTGTGGGCGATACTGAGGGATTCTATATCCGGATCTCAAGAAAACATATATTTTTCTCAGTCAAAAATTGTTATATGGCCATAAAAATTATGCGCCGTAATTTGGTACCGGGTCATTTATGTTAATGACATATTCTTAAATTACGCCGTTTGCCCCAGTCGTGCGCCGAGATTGCAAAACATTGACACCAATGACACGTTCTGTTAAAGGAACTCTGACTCTTGCTGTCATAGGAAGACCGCAAGAGTCTTCTAGGACTGGGCATCCACTGATCCTATAGCTCCAAGAAGCGGCCAGCTTCTGAGGCTCGGTGTACCCGCTTCAAATCCTCGCCGTGTAACGATATACAAGTCAACAGCGCTCGCTTTTGAGTCAAACTGTACTAAATTCAATGACCACAAGTCTTTATTGGCATTCGCTAAAGGCCCTCAAAGTACAACGCAATGGTAGATAACTTCTGTGGTACGCTTTCTTTAAAAGATAAAATGGGGGAATAGCAACAAATCTCCCGCAAGGTATATTTGCCGTTATTAAGGGCGTAACACGTCGCATATTATTGTGTATATTTTCTGAAAAACAAGTATTCAGAAACCTTTTTTATTCTTTTTTTAACCATTAATGAACCTTTTTTAAGCAATTTTGGAATCTTTTTTTTTTTTTTTTTTTTTTTGAAAAAAATTTAGCGTAGCAGCACTGTCCTTGGAACTAACAGTGATAATGTACTGTTCAATTTTTAGGCTGCTTAAAGTAAATTTATGTTTTACATTTTCTCCAAAAGCATTTTGATGTACTGAAACCTTAAGCATGCTTTCTCGAAAATTTAATGAAATGTAAAACCAACCATAAAGCCAGATTTTCTGGAATAATCCATTGTCGTTCATTTTTATGTTGATTAATGGATTACGGTTTTCTGATTGATCCCCTCGACTAGACCGAACACAAAATAAGGAAAATGGGTAAAAATCATATTTTTTAAACTTGCAAACTAATAACAAGATCGCAGAAAAAACGTTGATATGTCGCGTGGCAAAAATTATTGGTTGATGATTCAGATTTCACTTCCTAAAACCTCCCCCCTTCCATACACGTTTCCTATATTTGTTCTGAATGCGTTGTAAGTTTGAAATATGTTACAGGGGTCTGGTGTGATTAAGGCTGGTTTTGCGGGTGACCAGGTACCTAAGTATCACTGCGCCAACTAGTAAGTATCATTGTGTGCTTGTTGTCACCATTTATGATGAATAAATGATGCAAGTTGTAAACAGAGGCAGATCAGGACAGGTACTTTCGAGAAATATCATGCCGTGTTCGCGACGGTATTTGAAAATCTGTGTCCCAGGGATGGAGAACTTGCGATAGTTTGCGTCCTTTCTTTAATTCCCACCCCGGTCTTAAAAAAAATGACGTTGCCATGTTATCGCAGAGTTTGGTCATGTCACGATAGATTATCAGAGATTAACTAACTAAGTAAGCGGATGGATGCGTACAAAGAAACACGTTCTATTGTTCCGATTGGATATATGCTTTAAGTGGAGCCGGTATTGACTTATGTATGCAGACGAAATCGCAGTTTATCGCACAGAGGTTTTTCCTACAAATTGGTTAATTTCATACTGTTGAAAAATCTCCTGCAGTTCTGTTGCATTACAAACGATACCGCATAGTCGCATAAATCGGTTAAAGAATGACATGTTATGGAAAATGGTATGCGGTTTTAGCATGTAGCTCGTCTTTGCGCGGTGGGGATCACGTGAGCGCAAGCTGACGTCATCTGTTTCAGCATTGGCCGGCCGAAGCATGTGCGCGTTATGGCAGGCGCTCTGGAAGGGGATATCTTCATGGGCCCCAAGGCGGAGGTCAGAACTTTACTCTTTGTTTTTTTTTTTTTTTTTTTTGTTGTCAGCATTTAGCAGATACTGTCCATGTTATTTTGACAGTAGGTATTATGAAGTCTGCATTGTTATGTTAAAAAGTGAATCAATACTTCCTCTTATCACGTTATCACTATCTATACTCTCAATGAATTTAAACGCATTTTCGGCTCACCTCTGTACCACTGTGCAGCGACCGTCATTCCAATGTTTTTTTTTTTAACGACAAAGAAAGCCCTCCCCCTCCCCCCCAAAAAAAACAAACAAACAAACAAAATGCACACACAAAATAGCCTCACACAGCTGGAGGCAGCATTGTAGCAGTGGTTTTTACCGGAAGTGGGCTTTGACCGGAAGTTGGTTCTTGTTTTGGTATTGTAGGAGCACCGCGGCCTTCTGGCGATCCGCTATCCGATGGAGCACGGCATTGTGAACGACTGGAACGACATGGAGAGGATGTGGCAATACATCTACTCCAAGGACCAACTGCAAGTCTTCTCCGAAGAGGTGAGGCCGCTGATTGGTCCGTATCTGTGGGTGTGACGGAGAGCTGTTGTGTCATGATTCATGCGTAAGACTCGCATGTGTTGCGTTGCGGCGTCGGTGAGAGAGTGCTGCAGTGCTTCCGTTCTTAGGACCAGCTACCAGTCTTCTCCGAGCAGATCTATCCCATTTTTACGTTATTTAACAACCAACGTGTACGGCAGTCTGGTCTGTTATGTATTGCACACGTTTTGTTCCTCGGTTTCGTAGAAAATAATACTTGTATTGAAAGACGGGAACTACTTTTATATCCCTCCGAGAGGTCAGGTCATGTGTAACAACGATACGATTGTGTATGTGCTTGCGCGCTACCCGTGCCGTGTGTCGTGTGTGTCGGGCACGTGGGGTGGGGCAGGGTGGATGGTCAAGGATATTGTCGTCTGCGTCTGTGGTAGCAGCGAAAATGTATGCCTTTGGTCATGGGTATCAACGCCAAGCGGAGTCGGCCGTTTGTAGTGGTTGAGGCGCGAGCCCCTTGGGGCCTGGAAAAGCTCAAAAGTAAGGTAGTCCGCGCGGTCACTTTGAAGGAAATGTTATTTACATCAAATGGGAATGAATATTTTCATCGAATCTCAGAATTCAATCTCTTTGGATAATTTGAACACAGCTCATTTTTTTCATGGTTTTGTAATTAGCTGACAGGTAAAACTTTTAAATTTCAGATTCATAACTAAGGTTCACCTGTGACATCTGCACAATTAACGATCATTAACTTGTTGTTTTAATGTCTATTTGTCTGTTTACTTCAGCATCCGGTGTTACTGACAGAAGCGCCGTTAAATCCCAAGAAAAACCGCGAGAAGTCGGCCGAGATTTTCTTCGAGAGCTTCAATGTACCAGCGTTGTTCATTTCCATGCAAGCCGTGCTCAGTCTGTGAGTATAGCCTTCCTGGCTCGCAGTACATGTGTACTTTGCCCTGCTTCTGCTCAGAGTGTGCGTGCACTTTGCCTGTATTCTGGGCAGTACAGGGGGCCGTGTCATAAAAACAAAGATTGTTTGACTTTACCACTGTAAAATTAGAATGTGCATTGGTGTGTTTGAGATGCCCCCCCCCCCCTCTTCCGGCCCAGCGACCCCTACCCAACATTTCCAACACACCTCTGCTCCTTCAGTCCATGCGTAAGTACTTCATAGGTGTGAAGTCTTCTTGCGGTCGGACAAGGTTTTCATTTGAAAGAGTAAAATAATGTATCTTAATAGCCGCAACAAAGAATATCTATTTTTTTTTGTGTGGCCTGTAATCCTTGCAGCATTCCGTATGCCCTTGAGAAAAACAGAGCGAAGCGGACAGAGATACCGAGGGAGGGAGGAGGATGAGAGAGTGTGTGAAAGAGAGAATGGGGGGGAGGGAGGGACGGAGGGGAGGGAGGGAGTGGGAGTAAGAGAGGTAGAAAAAAACAGAGAGACAGACAGAATGGAGAGACAGTGATTACCTATTTTTGTTGATTTTGTGATTTCGTTGTTATTCCCTGCGGGTCAGATACGCCACTGGACGTACGACAGGCGTGGTTCTGGACTCGGGTGACGGCGTCACGCACGCAGTGCCCATCTACGAAGGGTTCGCCATGCCGCACAGCGTCATGCGCGTCGACGTGGCCGGACGTGACGTCACGAGATACCTGCGCCTGCTGCTGCGCAAGGAGGGACACGACTTCCACACGACGGCAGAGTTTGAGATTGTCCGGACGATCAAAGAGGTGAGAGAGAGAGAGAGAGAGAGAGAGAGAGAGAGAGAGGGGGAGAGAGAGTGAGAAGAAGAGTGAGAGGGGGGGGGGGGGAAGGACGGGGAGAGAGAGGGAGAGACTACCGAATTCATCCTAGAAGTGGGCTATGTATTGCTAGTCACAGTGACTGTAGTTATGTATCGCCATGGAATATTGCACCATTTAATACCTTTTCTGGATCATAATCTCCAACCGTGACTCTGGAACAGGAACATATCTAAGAGTGTGCCGATGTGCTTTAATCTTTTTAACAAATACTAATACTTCAATACAGGCGACCAAATGATTGCAGTAATAATAATAACAATAAAACTGGTTACTTACGGAACAGCTAGTATCGTACAGGTTACTTTCAGAATATATGGATTCCTTGTTTCTTGGAATTAAGTACATAACTATTTGAAATGGATGAAAAAAAATACATGAGTGACAAAAACCGATAAATAAAATTGATAAATAAATTAATGAAAATAAGATAAATTGTAAAATTTCGAATTAAGACGACTGTTTTGAAGAATCGCAAAAAAATTATGTAAAAGCAACTGTAAAATCGCAATTCTTGAGAATAAGTGAAATTTGAAAAGTAAGAAAAAATTAGCTTGAGATTAAAAAAAAGTCGGTTTTTTCCTCGTCTTTCTGTGATGTAGCTTTTGACATGTGACATTTTGGTGAATAACTGAAGGTTTTGTTATTTGTTTACCTACAGAAAGCTTGCTACTTGTCGGTGAATCCACAAAAAGAAGAAACTGTAGAAACTGAAAAATCTGTGTATACTTTACCCGACGGTAGTTCATTAGAGGTAAGGGCACGGCCTATCACGTGACCTTAACGCGCAATCTCGTGACCTGGTTCTGGTCGCGTGGATGCGCATGCTTAGTCACGTGGTCTTGGTACAAGTCACGAGAGAGAGGAGGAGGAGGAGGAGGAGCAAGACTGAGAGAGGGAAAAAGAGAAACAAGAGGGTGGGAGAGACAGAAATACACAAAAATGGATTAACTTAAGCAAAAGCCGTCTGTAATTGCCTAGTATTAAACTATTATCCCCTCTTACATTTAAAAGTCATTTCGTTACTTTTTGCCCATGAAATCAATAAAATTTAAGTGTTTGTTTGTTGTTTTATAAAACGTGCTGTCGTGTGGTTGGTAGGTAGGACAGGCCCGATTTCGGGCGCCCGAGTTATTGTTTCGTCCCGATCTCATCGGCGAGGAGTGCGAGGGCATCCACGAGGTGCTCTCCTTCGCCATCCAGAAATCCGACATGGATCTGAGGCGGACGCTTTTCTCCAACATCGTCCTGTCCGGCGGGTCCACGCTGTTCAAAGGTGAGGTGCCCCCGGGGGAGTTTATCCAGAGTGAGGCTGGGGGGGGGGGGAGGAGGAGTGAGGGGGCAGGGGTAGTTTTATTCTGGGGTGGATCCGTAGGGCAAAGTGCCGGGGGAGGTGGGAAGTTCCTGTGCGACTGATAATGGCGAATCTGATTGGTCAGTTAGTGCGTTGCTATGGAACTGATTTTGGTGAATCAGATTGGTCAGTTTGTGTGTTGTTGCTGTGCGGCAAATGGTGGCGTTTTAATTTGGTAAAATGTTGCTTTGCAATAGAACGGTAGAAGGGAACGGAGAATAAGGCAATCTTTGCACCGCTAAAATGAAGTACATTTTACCGTTAAATAATAAAACGATCGTTCCATAAATGTCTTTTCTTCTTTTTTACAGGCTTTGGTGATAGGTTGTTAAGTGAAATAAAAAAATTAGCACCTAAAGATATCAAAATTAGGGTAAGTAAATAAACAGTCAACACCTAAAGACCTGAAAATTTAGGCGAGTTACTTCGAGTTTTAATGTTAGTCTCTGCATTATGCAGTGAAATGAAGATAATAATTTGCAACGCTATGAATATAACTGCGCATGTTAAATAAAATACTTAGGTAGTATTATGTTCTTGAGACTAAACAACGGGCAAAATGTGGAAAGTGTTTGAAGGAAGATATATAGGATACCCTCCTTAATTCGTCACCGGTTAATTCGTTTCCCCGCTTTATTCGTATTCATAGTTAGGTCCCAGTTTCTCTATTTCATACCAGTTTTCCCCCGGATAATTCGTTCACCTGGTTAACCCGTACCAAATTGCCCGGTCCCATGTGGTACGAATTAACGAGGGGCTACTGTAGTTAAGAGGTTTATCTCGTGCTGGTGCAACTTGAGACATATTTCAAATCTAAATATTAAAGCGTGGTTGACTCTCAGTTAGCTAACTGAAAACTGATTAAATAAAAAACGGCGGGGTTAAGTGCGTCACGAGTAGGTAAAACGGCTAATATGTACGTACTCTGTTGCAGATATCTGCGCCTCAAGAAAGATTATATTCCACATGGATAGGGTGAGTAGTGATAGACGTGTGCTGTAGTAGACACCGTGCGCGTAGAAAGTTTACTTCTCATTTGCTGGGACGTGAACTTTTCTCAGCTCTATGCAGTCATTGGTGCATACTCAGAAGTGAACTTTCTACGTAAACTCCCTAATATTTAAACAAAAAACTTCTTTTATAACTAAGTGTATTCAAAATACTTTACATTAAAATAGGGAGTTGGCTTCTTCGTTGGAATATCGTGACCGTAGCATGACGTCAAGGCGTGATCTTTGTGGCCTTGACCATCACAGTGCCGTGCAAGTAGTGGTAACATTCACCCACAATGCAATGCAAAACACAACAAGTTACGTTTACAACTGTACCTGCTCATGGTGCGGTAGCGCTTATCCACATTAAACCTCGAGTATGCTGGTAACATTAGAAACATTTGCTTAACGAAATTAGGTTAGGACGTTATTGAATTGATAACGAAGCATAAAACACGTTATTGTATGTTTTTATTGTAAGTTCAAAATTTACGAATTGAGACTCAATAAGAAAAAACTAAAGAGTGTTCACAAACAAAAATGTTCCTTTTCGTGTTTGCAGAGGATCCATTTTAGCGTCGCTGGACACATTTAAGAAGATGTGGGTGTCGAAACGGGAGTATGAGGAGGAAGGGGCGAGAGCGATTCACCGCAAGACATTCTAGAATCTGTTCTCTTAAGCTCTGAAACCATTCAAATGTAGTAGCCGTCACTTTGGCATGCCTTTACGTAATCGTTTGGTTCCAGTCAGGAAATTCCCCTTCGGGTTCAGAATGGAATTTTTCCAAGGCAGTCGTGAAATGTTATTGCGTAAAAATGGAATTTTCCAAGGCAGTTGTGAGATGTTATGGCGCAAAAATGGAATTTTTCGTGAAATGCTATTGCGTAAAATGGAATTTTCCAAAGCCATAATGGAATGCTTTTGATATTTTCCAACGCAGTCAGGCGAATCCCTTTACCATAGAGATGTAAGTTTCCAACGCAGTTTTTCGTTTTGGTGTTCTAATGGAATCTTGCCCACGCAGTCCTGGAATTTTCCAAAGGAGTAATTTTTTGTGCCAGAATTGGAGATTATAAAAGGTCAGCGCGTAAGAAAAAAAGACGCAGAACTTAAAGGGACGCCAAAGTGAAAGTGATCAAATTTAGGATGTGTAATATAAATACGTGTTATTTAAACCAGATGTACATAACACTGCGGTATAGTGAGCAGTCAGAGACTTAGTTTTGTAATCCCTTTGCTTGTCGTTTAGTTGCCCAGATAATGAGGTGAAAAAAAAAACAAAATATTCACTCAAACGTCCCGCGTTAAATACTGGAGTAGTGAGTCATAATGTTAAGGAGGAATGGGCCTTAAGTAAAATGTAAACATTGGAAGGCACGTAATAAGTGAAATGGAGGTGATAATTTCCAGTGGGAGGGAGTGACAGATAGGGCACTTATTGTAAAGATCAGTATATTGGAAAATCACTAAAAATCTCTGCGCGTGTTTATTTTGTTACGTGTTGCAGTTTTGTTTACATTTAACCATTCTGACTTATTTGGGTTTTATTCTTGGCAGATAGAGCCAGTGTCGTCAAAGCAACGGGCCTCATGACGTCATAAAGGAATTGTTTATTACGGATCTGTTGTTTTTTTTTTTTTTTCTTGGCGGAAGACTACTTAGTGCATTTCTGTATTTACTTTCTTGCAGCTGATGTGCCCTTAAAAATATTTTTAATCTCTTTAATGAATAAAAAAGAAAGAAAAGAAAAAGATGTAAGATATGTCATTAGTTTGTTAGGATAATTCAGTTGTCGGCCTTTACCTCGGGAGTTAGTGGAAAAGGTGGCTGAGCTGTGGACTATTTTTAGTTGCAGTAAATTTCGACTATTTATGTGCTGTCAAAAACGTCGATGAATGTAGGACATGTTTTATGTGCAGTGGAAAAATTAGGTGAATTTAGTAGATTTTTTGTCCACCGTTGAAAAGGTGCATGAATTTTGGACTGCGTTGTTAAAAGGCGGATGAATTTAGGGCTATTTTTTTCATACACTGTCGTGTTTCAGCAAAATGTCTCCAAACAAGGGGAAAATTGAACCACGGAATTGAGCATGAGTGCTTTTGATCAAATTGTATTAAAAAATGGAGTAAGGAATAGTCAACGGTGGCAAACAGAACATAGTCGTGTTAAAAAAAGCACTGCCAACTCGAGCGTCGGTGTAGTGATGTGGTTCTTGGTTTAGAGGGTTGTTTGGAAAGTCAGTTCACTCGTTGACGCGAACTGCGATGATATAGTTTTCCACGCTTGCATTAAGCGTTGAAACTAGTTTAATGGGTTAACTCACCCCTCCACCCCTCTGCAAAAAAAAAATAGATACCTGCAACATTTCTGTAAATGGATTATCTCAATACAAACACGGGGTTGGCGGAGGAAGGGACGGAGGGTTGTGGGGGGGGGGTGAACTCGCCCTGTGTGTATCAGAATATCAAAGGCAAAAAAAAAATGTATACGAAACTCTAGGCTTTTGTAAGATTTAGATTATTTAATGTTGTATTTCGTATCTGAAATATTTTTTGCTGACTTTTACTGCTTCGATGTTCATTGTCTTTATCTGATGTAAAAATTCCTTCCTT
Source organism: Protula sp. h YS-2021 (assembly GCA_949752745.1). NCBI lineage: Eukaryota > Metazoa > Annelida > Polychaeta > Sabellida > Serpulidae > Protula > Protula sp. h YS-2021. The sequence continues at coordinate 10,745,711 of OX457029.1, read as the reverse complement.
AGAAGGTTCAAAGAAGGAAAATAAATCGCCACGCATGAAAAATGAAGTTTATGCATGACGTAATAAGAAAGCTTGGTATACAAACGAAATCGGGTAAATGTCATAAGCTGGTTAGATGCGAACTGCTTAGAAAAGCCCTTGTTCTTTTGTTCGTATTTACATTTTGAAAAGGCTATTCACACCGCAGACATTGGTGAAGAGAACCTTGTTTACATGTAAATGAGCAGAATAAAAACTAGATATCAAATTCATATGTTGTGGTGCGAATAGCCATATCGTCAAAATATACTGTGTGGTCGCGTAAACAAATCGAGTCGAGCGAGTAACGAGTTCTAAATGTAGATCGCTTATTAGCAAGGGTAGTCTGGGGACAAAGGGTTACGGATACAGCTAGGCATGCCTCTAGTCAAAACATATATAACCTCGGGATGCGTAAGGATCTTATAGTTCTCTTTTTTTTTTGCCAACATTAGAATTCCTTTTACTTCGAATACCAATAACTTCTTGCTGAGGTTTTTGTGCTGGAATTGAAAGAGGTGAAAAGAGGAAGCCACATGTGTTGATGTGCGAGGCAGAGAAATTGTTGGGTCAATAAAATCCTTGCGCGAGTTCTTTTTTTTAATGGTTGTTAACTTACTTGCCTGGAAATGGAATGTGTTTTTTTTTTTTTCATGTGGCGTTTATAATTTTATTACGATTTGCATTGTGGTGTGGGGGGATAATTTTTCTTCAAGCTGGGGTAGTTAAAACAATCGATTGATCGAAATACTTGGCCGATTTATACAGTGCGAAGACGCTTCAAATATATTGACGGTTTATCTGAAATATTGACGGTAAAAGTCACATTCTCTATGTGTATTTAAAAACATAGCTGTTTCTTAATTTCAGTTGCTTCCAAGAAAGAGTCTATGTCTGAAAAAAGAAAATAAAACAAAATGTGCAATTTTAAAACATCAACAGATATGTTTTTATTCATTTGTTTCTTTTAACACGTATTTTATTTAAAAAGACAATCAACTTTGAGCAAGTTCAATGAAAACAAAAACAAACAAACAAACAAAAAACACAAAAACATGACCATGCCATTTTTTGTAGCATTTACCAAACATTGTTTGAACTCGATTAGAACATAGTTTAACTCAAATATCGAACATAGGTGTGTCCCATTTTGCTACTAACGATTAGGGCTGGGTCTGGTTACCCGGAGCCCCGGGTACCCGCGGGGGATATCTCAAACCTCGGATTGAAAACGACCCCAGGGCCCCGTACATTATATATACATGTTAAGTTTTTGCAGAGAAAAGAATCCACACAAACATAGCACTAACTCCAAAAAGCATGACATACAATTATGAAAATGAGCGTTTACCAGATATAGTGCTCTTTCGAAAGAGTGTTATGTAGTACTCAACATGAATGTGGAATATCTTTAGCGAGTCCGTCCCCCATGACCCTTTTTTTAAACATTTGTATCGAAAACGTGTAGTATTTTCTCTTCATTTTGAGATCTGATTTGCGATACTGCTTTGTGAGATGGATGGTTAGCAGACATTTAAACAATGGACGGGGTAGGGTTGTGGGGGGGGGGGGTGAGAAACCAATCCCACATGGGCAGGGCTCCTGAACTTACACAAACGGGGAAAACAAGTATGAGCTTTCATTGCAATGTATCACAGAAATATACTGCATTAAAAAATTTCGAAGATCAATCATAAATTTCTATCTTTGCAAATACAGTCTACCGATTAAGAATACCCATTCAAAACGCTCCCATAGAAAAAGTTCCCATAAAACCTAACTGTGTCTTAAGAAGCATCTGAACGGAAAATTTATGAATAGCATGGAAAATTCCAGTGGAAAAAGAATAGGAATAGCAACATTTTTTTGAATTGGCACTCCATCTGGCGGAAAGGTCATCGGCAAAAAAAATTATTCCACACTTTTGCAAAAACACCCAAAAAGGTGCATAACGTGTAATGAGCGTTAGAGACAAGCCTCAAAGTTTTAAATGCTGACACGTGATATTTTTATGAGCATTAAAATATGGTTGGTGATATTCGCATAGTTTTAGTGCGTTTTCTCCGTTATAAATCCACACTGATTTTCAATCCGTAATCAGAATGGTGTGCAATTGAATTTCACTGTACAGGCAATATTCATTAATCTTTTCCTAAGAAGTAATCCTCGGTTATGATTTGAATGGCATACGATTACCAGCTTGTTTTGCGACATAACATGCATTTTCTTAATTATGAGCAGTCTAGTGTTATATTTAGCGTGGATTCATAAAATTATTTAGCGTGGATTTGTAGCTCAGACAACACGTTAATCTTCCCATTGAACTCCGTTTCTAAGTCAGTTAAAAGAGTTAAAACAATGAAGGCCGTTGTCATCGTTGCTATGCCTCTCGGAATTTTCTGACAACAGAATACAGGATTTGGATCTTTTATCCGCGACATAATCACACCACTGGGGGCGGGGGAGGGGGGGGGGGTGGTTTTAGGTCATAGGGCCCCAGGCATACATTCTGGCCCCGGCCCATCCCCACTAACAGTTATACTTCAGTACAGTTCAGAATACCGTACTTGACGTACATTCTTCTAAGCATAAGTATCACACGGCACTACAACACTCTCAAACTGAGAAGAAATGTTAAAACTGGTTTCTACCGGCTTTACCTACGAAACTTCTAGCAACACACAACAAATTATCAATCATTTTCCCCGCAACAAACAAGAAGAACAAAAAATCTGTATGGCGAGACATACTGGTATAAAATCCTCAGCCACTGGCAGTGAACTGCAACCAATCTCTGCGATGGTTGTCACCCTACCACAAGACAACACACGCACTGACTTCAGTGTCAGTGTAAAACTATTTCGTACCAATCCGAAGAAACGTCGGACGCTACTTTAACGTTTCAACATCACAACGGTGACATCGAAATACCGTTTTAATGACGTGTGCAATGGACAGTCATTAAGAATAATGCTACTTAAGGATATTTAGATCATTAAAGAACAGGCCAATGGAACAGCGTCTCAAGGTGATAAAGAAATTAGTGATTGCGGCTGGATTAATAGTTTAATGGCCTTCATGGAACGTTGACGCCAAGATCAATTTCACGTGCTGATATATCAGAAGTTTCTATCACAGAGGGCACTCTTTAATTGTGTTATGTTTTCAAGGAGGAGCCGGCGTGATGACGCACACGCGTGAAGATGACACATGAGTGTCGGCGTGATTTTGACACACGAGAGTGGGCGTGATGATGACACACTCGCGTCGGCGTGATGATGACTCAGTGTGACGCTGACACACACGAGATAATTCATGAGAATATTTCGCTTCGATCGACTAGGGGTGTGGGGGGGGGGTGGCCGGCTGGGCCATGGGGTCAATCAATTCCCACCGCCTAACAGAAATGATGACTGTATTTAAGTGCCAACTGCTCGTCCGAATGTTGCATGTTTATGCTGCCGTAAAACTGGTAACTTCCACTATCACACTACAGACACCAGTAACAAAACTGAAAAAAAAAAAACAAAGAAAACAGGAAAAAAAGAGCTGTATTCCTTCTGTCCCGTCTCAGATTTGATCCACTTATTTTGTAATGGAATTATGTAAGCCAGGGGACTCATGAACTAATACTCCTCTGCCATGATGGCAACGATAAGCGCGGACCAGCCCGTGAACGGGTGGCTGCCCTTGCCCCGCCCCGTGACGTCATCATAGTTCTCCCAGATATATCCGGTGGCCTTGAACTGGGCGTACATGTTGTCGATAAGGTTCGTCCTGAGATCAGCGTAGATCGCCCGCGCCATTGGCTGATACGGGCCCGGAATGTTGCTATAGTGATGTAAGGCACTTAAGGTGAGATAGTTCATGTTGATCCAGATATAGCCTCTCCAATATGGCGGATCGTGTTCGGTGTTGTGCTTTTTATACAGCGGCGATTTTTTCGCCAGTGAGCGCAAACCGAAATCCGTCCATAGCAAGTTCGGGTCTTGAAGATCGGTTAAAATCTTACCTAATTTCAGCGAATGTGGGTCTATAATTTTAACTAGGAATGGAAACAGACTGACGTAACCAAACATACTATCCACATGTCTGTATACAGGTTTTTTCTCAGTCACGCGCTCTTTCTCCCCCGGGGGAGGAGGCCTTTGCCCCGGCTTGGGCGGCGGGGGACGCGGTCGCTCAAGCTTGACGCTGTCCGTGTGCAGACCATAGTCGCTGTATCTCTGCTTCTTTTCTGACCAATGAAGCTCATCCAAGAGTCGGTTATCCGCCAGCATGTCATAGGTGGCCCGGTAGTCTTCCCAGGGTTGGCCCAGGGCCTGGGCCACGTCGGCCATGACGCTAGAGGCGAGGGCCATCCAGCACCGTAGGTCCACATGGTACTCGGCGTCGCTTGGGTGCGAGGCGCGCGGGTAGTCATCTAGACCGGAAGTGAGCGTCTTGGGGTTGAGCTCTCGCTTCGTCCCGCCGTCCCGACCCCGCCAGCGGTACGTCGATGGCCTGGGGCCAGCCTGGGTAGTGTTGAACCAGTCATACCAGGTCTGTAGCCTTGGGAAGAGAGCTTCCAAATATGCCCTATCTTCAGGCCGTTCGCTTTTGATAAGATTCTTCACGATCGCTTGCAAAGGTAGGAACAGGGTGGGCGGGTTGGCGTTCTCGTTATTCTGAACGACAAACTCTTCCGGTACGCGTGCGCGTGCCTCCGCGCCAAGGATCTGCTCGCGCGGGATCCACCCCTCCGCGTTCATCAGATCCAGCCAGTGGGCGATGATATCCATGGAGATCTCCTGATTCCACTTGTGGATCAACAGATTGTGGAAGCCTTCGTCCCAGAGAAAGCCACGCGGGAAGAAGGACCGTGACGGCACCGCGGTGTACAGCGGCGCGTCCCAGTACGATAAGACTTCGTCTTTGGTATATTTCGATTTGACCAGCGATGCTCCGTAGAAATACCCCATCCCTCCCAGCATATTACTTAACGCAGCCTTGGCAAACGCTACCTGACCCTCGTCAAAACCTTTCTCCCCCAGATGGAACAGCCCCTCGAACTTGGTATTGAATGCGCCCAGGTGGGCGTTTAGCTCCTTCATGAAGAGCGGCCCGCTGAGAGTGCCCGACGGGCGCTGCCGGATGCTGCCCGACTCGTACACCACCTCCAGGGTGAACGGCACCCTCCCCGTTACCTGGTGCACCATAAAGTTGGCATGTTCCGGTGGCACGTCACCAGGCATGCGCAGTCCCGAGCTCGCGGCGTACATTTCCTAACAAAAAGGGACCAAAGTACACATTAGTGCGACACATTGTTGGCAACGAAACCTATGTTCTTTATTCTACAGAAAACAATATTTTTCAAATCATTTTGTAATTTATGCATTTATTTATTAATTTTTTTTTTTTTTTTTTTTTTGGGGGGGGGGGGGTTAAAAGTTGTGTTTGAGTGGAAGGGGAGTTGTTCACTGACCTTCCTGGCCTTGTCCATGTAACTCTTCTGCAGGCCAGACTGTAGCTGTTCTTTGAGCATGCGCAGATCGTGCGCGTAGGTGATGAAATAGTTGTGACGTAGCGACGCCGCTGATGACGCATCATCGACGAAGCGCAGGCTGAAGTCACCCAGGGCCTCCGCGTGACCTACATGCCGTCAATTACCGTCAATTGCAATAATTTTGTTCATATCAATTGTGGTATCTCTGATCGAGGTTGTAATGTAAAATAAAAATATAAAATAAAAAGGCAAAGAAAAAGAAAGAATTACTGAAAGCCAACAATAGACTATCGTTAGTCCCTGAAATAGAATTGGGGGGGGGGGGGGGAGGAAAGGGGGGGCGTTTAGATTCCCGAGTATATAAGTAAGAGGGCAGAGTGGGGAGGGGGGGCTCTATATTTAGAATGCGAAATGTGGTGAGGGGTTAGATTACATGTCATCATTGCACCTATACACATGATATTTTTAAAATTTTCATTTAGAATGCAGAACCAATTGAGTTTACTTTAAAATCCGAGGTCTTACCGGAAATATCAGCCAGTCGGTTGTTTTTGTCGACGCTGGCGCGTAGTTTTCCCTCGCCATCAAGCGCCATGTAGAAGAACAGCGCCACCAAAGCCTTCTCCGCCCCGGGCTGCAACAAGTAGCGGCGAGCAGCGGGTTAACACGGTGCAGGACAGCGGGTTAACATGTAAAGTAGTTGATTATATATATATATATATATATATATATATATATATATATATATATATATACATGACGGATCCGGGACATTATGGGATGTGGAGGGTAAGGGGGGGGGGGGGGTGAGTCAATATGTGTACCAAGCTCAAGTTTCGTTTTCAGGGTTCCCACTCACTTTTGAAAATGGGGGTTTTTGTACCCCCACTTACTGAAAAGTGTGCGTGAATGCGAAAAATGGGGTCTCGGTCACTTCACAAGTAAAATGTATAAAACATCCACCAAACATCTCGGTACCACTAGTAATGGTTAACATTTGCGCAAGTAAAAGACAGAAAATACAACTAAATCGATCATTTCGTGTTTATTTTAACGCTTTGTAATAGTTTTGAACTAAACACCTTGCTATGGTTGCAGTAAGATAACTAACTCAAAAATTTTTGAATCCAGTCAATCGCCCTGTAGTAACATCTTAACTAAAGAGAAATAAATTTCACACATTTTGTGTGAAAGCTAGAATTTATTTCGGTACCGTACACATTTCACTTAAACTTACTTCGGTTGAGAAAACCCCCGTTCATAGGGAACACTTGTAAAAGGGGTAAACTGAAGTATGCAAGCCAGTTTTGCAAAATTTGGAAAAATTTCCTGAAAATCGGTAATTACTTTTAAGCAAAACGCTGTTAGTTGGTCATTACACTTGGGAATTCGCCAAAATCCCCTAGTGTATTGAATTTGCACTAAAATTTTAGCCGCAGTTGTGGCATGCTTTTTCCGTTTTTTTTTTTTTTTTTGTGAGTTTGTCGGTGGAACTAGTCAGAGGCCGTTAGAGCTAGAAAGATGAAATTTGGATATGATAAACTTCAGTAGGTCTAGTTGATCCTTCTGTATTATTTTCAATTCGATTAATTTTTCAATTAAAAAACGACAAAACAAATTTGCGAAACAGGCAGCAGGAAGCTGAGAGCAGTAGTTTTAACTGGCACGATCTCAGCCTCGGTGTTCGCCCAATTCTCTATGAAACCCATAACAGCATGCGTGTGCAAGGGCCTAAAAGACGATAGGTAAGAGGTATCTTGGTGACTTGACCTCCTCGGATATGGTCAAAGTAAAAAACTGGAAGTGAGACATTATCTCAAAAAACGGTTAGAGATAGAGCGATTTTGAGCTTATTTTTCGACCCTTTCGGCCTAAAAGACGATATGTAAGAGATTAAGATTTCAGAATCGTGTTTTTTTTTTGTGACCCCAAGAGCAATTTTCGCTACTCGATAGCGAAAATGGTCTAGTTTCTACTGTTATTTACCAGATATTTGAAGTTAAGAAAAGAATTTCTGGTTTCCTGAGCGCTGATTATTGTTCTTTTTTCGCCTTGTGCAAAAGCCTTCAAAATCTCTTCCATTGCCTCGTTTCCATGATTTGTAATACCATCACTATCGACTGGCAGAAGCTTTGGATTCAAAATTAAATTGTCGTCTTCTGGAAATCTTTTATCAAATTCGTCTAACCTTCTTTTGATCAAACATAAACCGTACAAATGTGTTTGTTATCACAGTAATTTCTGTGCGTGACTGTACCCCCGACTCTTCAAAAGTGTGCGTGTTTGTGCGTGAATCACGCACAAACGCGCGGAAATGGGAACCTTGGTTTTTGTTTTTTAATGAAAAGCTTACTGATGAAAACTAAAATTCTCATGAGGAGGAGGATGACCCCTGTGATCCTCTGCCCTGCTGCACCCCATAGCGACACCCTCCCCCAGCCCCCCCCCCCCCCAACTTCCCTCGCTGAATCTCCCACGTACCCGCGGCGACACAGTGATCCTCGCCGTCCAATCCCCGCCGTGGTCGCCTCCGGGACGCTTCACAAAGCTCGTCGACAGCGTGTAGTAGGTGTCGTCAATCTCCTGCACGCCAAAATCGACGCCGTCGTGCGAGAACCAGCCGTACAGGGGCAGGCGGTCGTTCTGGTCACACCAGTGGCGAATGACAACGCCGGTGCTGTCAGGGGCCATGTTAAACTGCGGCATCCACATCAACCCTGGAGAGACACCGAGAAAATTCAATAACACTTCCGTTAAATTCTCACTGTTTGACCGGCTCAAACTTAATTTGTTTCTGCTCGACACGGTATAATCCTCACGTGTTTATCTCAGAGCATTTTAACAACAGATACAATTACAGAATGACTACACAGAGTTTCAGATTACAGTGCTTATTAAATTATTAGATATTTGGCATGAACTACAAAGTTTGAAAGAAACTTTTCTATAATTCGGCAATTGCGATAAGAACCAGTGTCTCATACCCCCCCCCCCCCCGCCCCCCTCATAAAAAATCTTCCAATAACTTCACAAGGCGACCTACCTACCACAGGTGATTTGGGATGCCTGGTCTTCAAACCAAAGTAGAGATTGGAGCGATAGGTGCCCCAGTACCTAGCCATATCCGCCTGATCGCCACTTCCCTCCCCCACCCTCGCCGCCGTTATTTTCGGCTTGCCCAGCGGCTGTCGCACCATCTCCCTCAGCTGCGCCAGGTGGTGCACGTACAGCAGCGCCGTGGCGATGGCTATAGGCAGCAAGAAGAGCACCACTTTGGCGCCTTTTCCTAGCTTTCCGTCATGGCGGTCGTCTGCTGCCGATTCCCGCCCGTGTTTGTGTTTCGTCTGCTCGTCGTTCTTCCCGTGTCGTCTGCGTACAGCTTTGTCATATTTCTTGGACATGCTTTCCGCCGCTGCAATTTTATGGAAGAAAATGAAAAATGTGACATTTAATTTTAAAAAAACCCCTCGCTTTATCATCGACTGATCAAGAATTCACAACAATTTTGTGCACACATGAGCAGCTTTTTAAGTAGTAGTGGATGATGGTTAGCTCAGTCGATAGAGCATTGGTCCTGTAATCCTATGGTCCCTGGTTCGAATCCGGCCAGGGGTGAAAAGCGGGGGATTGACCTTCGCTCAAATTGCCTCAGCTAAACGACCGCATAGGATTATTCACCACCACGGAAGTCAAAATTAGCACAAATGAGTCTTCCGGCCATCCCTTTTTTTAAATAAAGATTTTTAAGTTGTAGCAAAAGAACGCCATGAATTCTAGTGTGCGCCCCTTAAGCTATGCGAAGTAAAGAACTCTGTAAATGGATAATAAGCCTGATTATAGTCCCACGCTTCAGTAAAATGCCGTCGGAGTCAACTGCTCAATTGACGGATTCAAAGTCGTAAGTTAAAGAATTTCTCATTATCCAGGTCAATTGGGTATTTGTGTACTTTATACACTTGTACTTGTAGTAAAAGACACAGACATTCAGCCACTGCAGCCTTCATGGGCAAGCGAGTGTAATAAATAATATAGATAACATATAGATCCCAGCTGACCCTTTTTCTATATTTCTACGACAGAATGGGTCACAGATTTGTCAGCTGAAATAACCATTCATTTTATTTCTTTTTCGATTGAATAAATTCACAGTTCCTCTTTCATTTTTCTGCATTCTGTCTTGTAAGTTAGTCTGTCCGTGGGTCACACTGTCTTTGTGAACACGATTTTTGCTTAAGTTTGTGAACGGATATTGATAAACTCCTTTTAAGTGTTATTCATCGCTAGACTTTGAATTTTGACTTTTAACACTACCGAATGTGTGGGTGAACGATTCCACCAAATCATGTGAACTGATTTTGATGGTACTTCATGTGCAGGTTTCTCAAGGATGACCTCTAGAGTTGATTAGATTGTGGTGACCTCTCACTATCTGTCAAAGTTGCCGTCGGAATGTTTAATTTTTACCTTCCACACCTTCGTATGTATATGTGTTGCATCTTTTGAACAATATTCAACGAAATCATGTGAACTGATTTCGGAGAAATGTGCGTGCATTTATATATGACCTCTCGGCTTATTAGATTTTATCAGGACTTTTTGAGGTCTCACCTGAGTTTCAAAAACAATTTAAGCAGAGTATGTGAGTAGTTTTTAACGAAACTTGATATGATGAGATCTCTCAGTGTTGTGATATTTTCACCAGTGTTAACTCAGTGTCACACACAGCTTCTGAACACGAGTCTTCTACATCGTGTGAACGAATATGGCTAAAAAAGGTTGTACGTCCATGGATGACCCCTTAGTGGACTACGTTTTAGTGTCTTTTATGTTATTCATTAATTAACTGTTTTTTGGGGGGGTGGAGGGGGAGGGGTGGGCGTTATCCATTAATTAATATTTTTCGGACCATCTTGACTTTAGATCGACATTCGCTTTCATTTCGCACACTGTAGATACCAACTTTCCAAGCTATAAATCTTTCGTGGTACGGTCCAGGGCACCGAGATTCAAACTGGCGGACTTTTTCTTTAAAACACATAGACACACTGAGAAGAACCACACCGCATTATTTCGACCTCGACAAAACTTGAGTAAATTGTGGTTTGCAACTTCACATTCCTTCAAGAAAAATTGAACTTTTCTGCGGGGAATAATGGAGCTTCACATTCTTACCACAAGATAAGGCTTTTTTTTTAAGGAATGGCCGGAAGACTCAATTTTACTAATTTTGAATTCCGTGGTGGTGAATTTTGTTGTGTAGTCGTTTAACTAAGGCAATTTGAGCGAAAGCCAATCCTCCGCTTTCCACCCCAGGCTGGTTTCGAACCAGGGACCCTAGGATTACAAGGCCAACGCTCTACCGACTGAGCTAACCATCACCCCCCCCCCCCCCCCTCCCACAAGATAAGGCTTATTTTTTGTCTATGTACAAAAAATTGTGCGCCATAACTTATGATGAAGTCCTTAATGACAGGACTCCTGTTTGAGAGGATAAAAGTGTATACAAGTCGATCACGAAACATCAAAATCACCTTGAAATAGCTGTAGAGCTCGTTTTGCGCTAAAAAAACCATTATACCAATATCACGAAAAAGATTCCACACAATAATAAAGGTCAGGTCGCTTTAACCTGTATTCCGTATGCCTATATAGTCCGCACTCTGGACTAACACTGCTTACGAGTATATATTTTTATGTCATTATTTTAAAACATTTTCCTTATTTGTTTCTTCATGCTTCAATTGGAATTTCCTCCAATGAGCAGGCGCAGTCAAAACCGTGAATGGGCCTACTGTTACAAGGAGAGAAACATGAAATTTACAGAAAATCGATAAGGCTAAAACGGAAAATGTGTTATTACAAGAAGTGGCTGGTTTCTAGGGGATCTGTTTACCGACAGAGAGATACAAGGAGACACAGAGAGATTTCTCTTAGACAGGCAGATATACCGAGTAAACGTAAGGAATAGCTGACTCGGAGCTTTCTGAAAACAGGTTTGCACAAGTTATTACGGAATTATTTTTGAACTAGAAGCCATGCAATTCATCATGGCATTCTTATCATAGCCCATGATAATCTCTTACATTTAATAGGCCAATCTATAATATAACCAATTACGAGGTGGGAGAGGTAAACTGAGTGAAACTTTGGAGTTTTCTTGACCTATTTTTGTTTGTGGAACGCAGTAAAACGTCGCCAAGCAACATGTAAAGAACAGACAAAAACGCTTTTAACCCTTACCTTTTAAGTTTCCACAAAGTGCCTACAAGTGATGCAATAATGAAAAGGAAAACAACTGATCCCTGCGGTAAACGAAAAGGTAAATTTGGCAATGAATCTTCTACTCGCAACAGGGTTGAAACCAAGAAGTGCAATCTTTCCAGCGGTACCTTCTGTTAGAACTGTGCGCAAGGATCTGTCGATAGGTGAATTTTGGAGCAAGCCATTTAAATAATATATTCTACCTACTCGTTTTCGTACGATTCACTGTTCAATTTGAATGTTCCTAGCCTTGTATATAATCGGATTCGTACTTAGATTTTAACCAAGTTTTTTTGCGCTCCGACTGAATTTGGTTGGGTTGAAGAGGGAAAGCAATGTAGAAAAAGACTGGCAAAACCCCACAAAATTCCGGTTTACCAGAAACATATTCACAAGTTGTTTATTAAAGTGGCTGAATAATTGTGAAATAGTTTTTAAACTATCATTACTCCTGGATGACTCGTGCGGTCTTCTTATGAGTCATAGTTCCTATGATAGAACTTGTCATTAATGTCAATTTTGCTAATCTCGGCGCACGACTCGGGCCAAAGGCATTAATTAGAACGAGTGCACAACATAAATGGCCCGAATATAAATTACGGCGCACAATTTTTATGGTCAAACAACAACTTTGCACTGAAAAGATATGTGTTTTCTTGAGATCAGAACACATAATCCCCTATTATTGCTCTTTACTGCAAAAGGAATTTTACATTTAGGCGATGTCTTTCATATTTTACCCAGTTAGTTTGTATTCGAAATGCAGAATTTGGATCAATAAGAAAGAGTTACTTATTGTTCATAACAGGGCATAAACTGTCGTTAGTGATAAAAAATCTTGAAATTATTTGAAAAACCGTATGTTGTTGTTCCAGACGCAGCTGTAACACGCGATGTGATTGGTTAAAACCCCGCGTGTATATAACACAGTATTCTGGTTTATATGCACGCCGGTGTATATAAGCCAAATCACACTTTGGATGTTCCCAATAAAAATTCTGAGTTTCGAATAAAAATAACCGGGTAAAAATGAAAGAAATGATAAAGAAATTTCGCCTAAATGTCAAATTTCTCTTGTATTTAAGAGCAATGGGGTTTTTAACAGCCCGTATGCTATTCTAAAAATTTACTAAGAGTTTTAACAAAATAGTTGTTTTTGCGATATTTCTTCTATATTTTCCTATCATTTCTTTCATTTTTTTACCCAGTTCCCTCGCAGTCGAAATTCAAAATTTTTGCGCTTTATTCGAAGCACCCAAAGTGTGATTTGGCTTATATAGACGTTTCCTTACGAAAAAGCCAGTCCAAACCTCGATGTCCTGGAACGTGCGCCGAAAGTTCCAGAGCCTCGAATGTTAAGATTAATGGCCATTTCTATTACTGACACTGTTACACTGTGCTAGGGAGGCAGAAAGGGCCAGCTATGACAAAACGATCATATGGTTTTTTTAAATTCGAAAGTGTGTTGAAAGAAAATCAGAATTTTGTTTTCCCTTATAATTCCTTCGTAAACCAATCCAAGAAATTTGCAGTAAGAACAGAATCTCTGAATCAGAAAGATCCGTCAGAACGGATTGATTTACGGGTACGTATTATCGCCCATGAAACAAACACATCTCAATTCAGTCTTTATAATTTCCGCCTATAAATTACTTTGTGATAAAGCCTACTGCTTGTTTTAAGAAGCAGCAGTACTCCGTACCTTTTCGGCTTGGAGTTGCTACGTAATTTCAGATCGGCGTTTAGAACCAGGAAGTGACTTGTGAGTTTAGAAAAGGCTAATGCCACACTGGTTGTAATTTATAACTTTATATCAAATATCAAATAAGTTTATTTCTTTGCAGAAACAAATGAACACTGACAATATAACGATCAGATATAAAGAGTAAAAAATTGCTGCACAAAGAAAAGCGTATCAGAAGTTTTTAAGAAACCTTATTCATATGCGACTAAACTATTACTTTACACGCTTCTTAGGAAAACATGCAATTCACAGACAACATAAAGATACCCATTGTCGATAGGGAGAACACCAATAGATTAATTATTCAACTTGTAAGCAATTTACTAGAACATAGTTAGTAAGCAACATTTTAAAGTGATGAACATTTTTCGCTGCGACGAATACTGCAGGAAGACTGTTGAATACATTAAAGCCATGGACACTTATACATCTGGATATTAATTTGGTGCATGCGAATTTATACTTAAATTTACCACAGCTACGTAATCTGTAGTTTTCGGACAAGTTTGACACAGAAAACTGTCTTTGAATATTTAACGTTAAACTAGAATTGTGTGTTTTATACACAAAAACCCCAATTTTTATTTTTACTAAATCACTAAATTGTAAAAGATTTAATTTGCTGAATAGTGGATCAGTGTGTTCTGTTTTACCAGCCTTACATATTATTCTCAATACTTTTTTCCGGCTTTTAATTACACAGTTAATTGTTGTCTTACACGCCGTGCCCCATATTTCTGCACAGTAAGAGATATAAGGTAAATCTTAACTACAATAAATAATGCGTAATGAATCTGTATCAAGAACACGTACAGATTTATAAATAATTGAGGTACATTTGGAAAGTTTTTGTTTGACATTCAGGACATAATCTTTCCAATTTATTTTGATATCTATAAGTACCAATAAAACTTAAGTAACAAAACGCGGTCAATTATATATTCATTCATTTTTAGATTTACATTATAAGGTAATTTCTTATTCGAGAAAACCATGAAATTGGTTTTTTTTAAAATCATTTGTTTAGTTTAAGCCATTTAACTAGCTTTTCTAGTTCTTGATTAATGGTATTGCACAATATTTTTTAGATTTGAACCCGATGAAAATAAGTTCGTATCATCTGCAAACAATACATACTTTAAAAATTCAGAAACATTACAAATATCGTTAATATACAAAATGAATAACAAGGGACCTAAAATAGACGCTTGTGGAACACCACATTTTACAGAGAGCATATTCAATTCGACATCATTACACTTTACATGTTGTTTCCTATTAACTAGATAACTAAACAGCGAGTCATTAGCAATTCCTCTTGTCACACAATGAGCTAACTTTCTCAACAACAGTTTTTGATCAATCGTATCGAAAGCCTTCTTTAAATCTATAAAAATGCCTATTGTATATTTGTTATTATCTAAAGCATCAGTGATTTCCTCGATTAAGTCAATTATTGCTAAGGATGTAGACTGGTTATGTGTGAAACCATACTGGCTTTGACAACTTTGATAACAAATCATTATTTTCAATGAACCCGTTAAAACGTTTAAAAAACAATTTTTCCAAAACCTTAGATAATTGTGGCAACAACGAAACTGGGAGATAATTTGTAAAAGATGACTTTTCACCTGCCTTATATAGAGGAATAACTTTAGCTATTTTCATTTTGTCCGGAAATATACCATTAGAGAAAGATAAATTACAAACATGAACGAAAAGTTTTACAATACATGGCATTATGTCTTTAACAGTTTTCATATCTATATTTTCACAATCAACAGATTTTTTACTTTTGAAATTTTTAACAATACTCAATAATTCTACTTCATCTACAGGAGAAAGAAACATTGTTTTGGCATTTCCTGGATTCATAGTATCAAATATACTTGAATTATCTACTGGTGAAATACTATCAGCAAGATTTCGTGCAATTTCAACAATAAACTTATTGAATCCATTTGAAATTGCTTTTTTGTTTTTTTTTACCACACCATAATCTGAACTTACGAAATAATCTTGAACTGGGCTCTTACTAGATTGTTTCTTAATGATTTCATTAAGTACTTTCTAAGTTTCCGTTATGTTAGACTTATATTTTACTACTAGATCGTTGTAATATTTTTTCTCACAATAACATTTGATTCTTGTAAACATATTTTTATATGATTTATACTTGCTTTCATTGCTAATAGTTCGATTTACAATAGATTTTTTATATAATCAAAGGATTATGCACTTTGGTATGGGGATCAAACTGCTAGACTCCCCATCTCGTGAACGTTTTTCATTGTAGTATGCGGGGATACCTACCATCGCAGCTTTTCGCAGCTGTGTATTTGGATCTGATCACCTGTTCGTTGGTGCCTCCTGTTTGTTTAAGCTTTAAAGAGGTCCCGCCCGGTCACGCCCCAATGGCATTATCTTTTCTTGTTTGATATTGTTACGGTATGAAGGTCGGCCGTAAACAGCCGCTCTCGCATCCCTGCTGCATAGTGTTGCCTGTGCATTTGCAGGCTGAATGTCAATACCAAGTTCACATTTGTGTGGCGTACAACTGTAAGCGGTGGATCATTCGGCTCGTGCGTCGATGTAGAGCGTAGCTAGCTATTAGTGTGAATTGCAGGACACATTGAACATCGACATCTTGAATGCGTATTGAGGTCTCGGGTCACTCCCCGGACCAAGTCTGTCTCAGGGTCGGTTATTGATATCGATCACAGCAAATTTAATTTTGTTGTGCACTGGGTTGTGTCACTCGCTCCATCAGTTTCGGCCGTTGGAGAGAGTTACTCGCCTTAAGATCAGACAGGATTGCACGTTAATGGCGGCATGCAGCTGACATTCTAAGTTAGTTTTGAGGAGCTATTCTGACATGCCTACTACTGTCTTCTCTCAATATCTGTAGCCGACAGAACAACTGTTCGTGCAAGTTGTTTTGCTTGGGGTCTTCATTCGGTTGCTATTTGGACCTATTCGTGGGAGAGGTGGTTTGCTTTGTGGATGCCTTGTACCTAGAGGCTCTCATTGTTCAACGGGGTTTAGGATGTCGCTGCGTGAGACTCTGTTCATGATGCTCTGTGACGCTGGCGGCTCTCCTGTCCCTGCTGTTGTGTCCTGTTGTGACCGAGTTGAAGGATGATGCACTGGTTTAGGCAGCTGTACTCGTTGCTGGTGGCAGCCTTTTGGACCTGCGCGGTTTGCTGGGAGAGGATCACCTTCTGCCCATAGTACGAGAAGGGTTGTGAAAGAGGGCCTTGCCTTTCCCCACACGCTTTCTTCAGACTGTGTCACAAGACAGCTCGTCTCCGACCTAAGTTCAGGCGATATTAACCGCTGAATGTAGGCATATCACTAAGCGGAGGAAAAGAAACTGACAAGGATTCCCCTAGTAACGGCGAGTGAAGCGGGAAGAGCCCAGCACCGAATCCCCCGGTCGTGTGGTCAGAGGGACCTGTGGTGTTTAGGAGTGTCTCTGGGGTGGCAGGTGTGGTGTCTGAGTCCTCCAGATCGGATGTAAGGCCTCTACAGCACCTACCCCCGTCTCTTTGGCACTCTCTTTTAGTTATAAGTTGTCTTTCATTCAGGAACATTAAAAAAAAGTAAATTAGACGCATGTTTTGTTTTGTTTTAGTTTATTTTGTCTTGTTTACTTCTAGATTTCACTGTTTAGCGTCTAGCCCATATATTAGTTTAAACTGACTAGTGTCTTTGGCATTCACTATATTACTATCCAATATGTTCCAATTATCAACTATCCGATTTGTGAAAAAAGTGCTTTCTAATATATGTACGTGCAAATTTCTTAACTAACTTGTACCTGTGATCACGAGTATTATCCGTGCGTATTGTAAGGAATTCATTGCGATTCAGTCTTTGTCCGTGTGTTACAATCTTGAAGGTCTCACAAAGGTCAGTGAGCTGTCGTCGTTTCGATAGTTCTTCAAGCTTGACAGGAAATGTGCAAAGACTTTCGGCTCTTTTCTGGACTTGGTCAAGGAGTTTGATATCTTTCTATAACCACGGGTGCCACGCAGGGGAATTTCCTTCGAGCAGTGGACGGACAAAAGTGGTGTTTAATGACATCTTTATTGCGATTTGAGAAACAATGCCTAATAACGCCTAGACGCTGGTATGCTTTCTTTGTGACATTGAGAATGTGAATTGAAAGTTTCAGATTGTTTGCGATTGTTATACCAAGGTCCTTTTGTTCATCGACTTCTTGTAGTACATGGCTATCTAAGCAATACTTGAAATTATTCTGCTTCCTTACTCTAAGGACCACACACTTTTCTTTGTTGAAGTCGAGAAGCCAGTCCCTTGACTAGGCGCTGATGGCAATAAGGTCTTCTTGAAGTTGGATAGAGTCAGAGACACTTTTGATCGGAGCATACAACTTGCAGTCATCAGCAAACCGTGAGATACAGAATTTCAAGAGATCAAGTAAGTCGTTTATGAACAGAGGGAACAACAACGGCCCAAGAAATGTTCCCTGAAGCACACCTGAGATAAGACTTCTCCACTTTGAAAAGGCACCGTTTAGAATCATTCGTTGTTTTCTCTTCGTGAGGAAGGCATCAAACCATTCTAATACTTTTCCTCTTATGTCATATTTGCTCAATTTTAATAATAATCGTCCATGTGGTACGGTATCAAATGCCTTCCGAAAGTCTGTGTACACTGTATCAACGCCGGGGTTTGTTACATCATATGTGGAGGTCCAATCATTGAGACAGCTGACAAGGTTGGTAAGGCACGAACACTTAGACAGAAACCCATTCTGTATGCAGGTGGTGATGTGTTTTTTGTCGCAAAAGTCCATTGCCCCGTGCTGCACAATTCTTTCCATAACCTTAACTACCTAACTTGTCAGGCTTACAGGCCGGTAGTTGTTGGGATCGGATCTACTACCCTTCTTGTGTAGTGAACATATGTTGGCTGTTATCCAATCTTCGGGTATTTTGCCAGAGTAGAGTGATGATTTCAAGAGGATAAAGAGTGGAAAACTGAGTGCTCCTACTTCGCGAAGAACTCTCACATGGATCCCGTCTGGCCGGACCCTTTGCTGATGTTGAGCTTCTGGAGTTGATCAAAAGCGTCGCTTTTCCTGAAATTGATGTTGAGTAACTCGTTGTTGAGATGTCTACAATCGAAATGTGGGAGGTCGTCATTTTCCTCCTTCATTACGAAAGCTTCTGCCTTCTTGTGAATATCGGTAACCATACTGCCGTTCACAGCCAAACTATTAATGCTTGAAGTTGATCTTGTAAATTTACTGCAGTAGTTAAAGAATTGTCAAGAGTTAGTCTTGAAATTACGAGAAGCTTTGGATTCATATTCGAACTTGCAGGAATTAACAACTTCAATATGACGGTCAATGTATTCTTCAAAAATCATTTGATCGCAATTTTATCCCGTTATGGACGCATGTATTTTTTACCTTCCCGCGAGCCTTGCGGAAGCAAAGTATCCTCATGTACGGCCAAACAGCTGAATACATTTTCTCAAAACACCCAAGACAAAATAATTTTCTAGACAGCTTATGATCGCAAGTTTACAATGGGAAACTGCACAAAAAACCGGTGCAGTTCTTTTTGTAACAAATGGTCCTTGTTATTTAATATATCTTTTTCTGCATTTTGCACGAACATCACTTTAAAAGCTTTAAGAGATTGTGAATTTATGCAAAAGAAATAAAGATAATAAATGATTATCCGAAATCAATAAAGTTCTCAACAACTCGATAATCAGTAATATAGAAATACAGTAAACAAATTTGGACGAGATAACAAACTGTTTTAAGAGTCAGAATGTATGAACTGTTGCTCAGCATGTTTTAGACGAAAAATAAACAAGATGACAAAGACTACAAAGAAATTGCAGCTTCATAAGTTCACCTTTAAAGTACATAAGGGAGCATAAGGGAAGGGTTAAGAGAACACTTATTACTTTGAAAGCTGTGATACAAATGAACGAATGTTTGACGAGTGCTTCTTGATTCTTAAAATGGTTTTCTTTTTTCTTTTTTTCTTCCTTTCGTGCTTTCTTTAATATTCTTATATTCTGATATACCATACGAATAAAAACAAACGAATGCGGATAATTCCTGTTACTAAACTGTAGCGTTGTCTATCAATGCGAATCGCAATAATTTCACACATCGTCCTTATACTTTAGGATGTTTAAGCACTGTACAATTTCTCAGCGCATTTAGGATATGGATGCCTGGGTTAAGCAAAAAGGAAGAACTGTCAACATCGCTAAATGTTTACTAATGTTTAGAATTCATCGAAGCTCTAGGAAAGAAACGACCTCAACAGTTTTAATCATCATTCTTTTATTAGCATTTAGCATATACTTCATATCATGGAGACAGATCCTCATTTTATCCCTTATTGCCCCAGAGACCAACAGCACCCAATTTTTGAAGTCAAAAGATATGCGTCAAAACTTTGATACATACTTGTACCTATACACTGTCAAAAAATTGTTATTTCCGTAACAATTTCTGTGATTTCATGAAATATTATTTAAGAATAAGAATACACATATGGAAAAAGGTTCTCACAATCATCAGGATTTTCTGATACTTTCATGCCAAAAAACCTAATGTTGTTACATAGTTTTTGTTGGACCATAGTCTTGATGCAAGCACTTTATCAAACATAAAATATGTTTTAATTAAATTCCGTTGACTTTATTGTATTAACTTGATAAAAAATATAATCGATGAGAAGATGAAATAACAGTTACATTTAGCACGAAAAGTTTTAATTGCTGTTTTATAGGTTTTCAAACTAGACTTGGTATAGAAAAAAATTTTGCATTGGTCAAATAATTATTTCCCAATTACAACTTTTGCACATATTAAGCTTGAAAGTGATTAACAGAACACCGACCTTGACCTAAAGCTGAAACGGTCATCAAAAGAAATGCACTTCAAGTATATTTAATACTTGTTTGTGTGTTTGTATTTTTTCAGCTTTTGTTGTATTGGTAAAGACCTATATGCTTTAAAGACATCCAACGTTTACGTAAGGTCGGTCACCATTAATTTGTTGAACTGTAAAGAATATTATTACAATTCTTCAAATATAAAAACTGTAGATTAATGCCTAATTGACTTGTATTTATGTTAGATTATGGCCATGGAAGTTTCTATGTAATATTGAACAATTAAACTTTATATAATGAACTACACAGTACTCATTATTGCTACTTTATATCAACGTGAAACTACATGTTTTAATATCATTCATAACCTAGATTAAAAGGTTAGTTTCAAAGTCCTGTTTATGTAGTGTCACATAAATGTAAATTATTTTGCTCCGAAAATATCTTTAAATAACGTAATCATTAAAATGATTACTGAACTAAATATACGGTTTTCCAACCCCCCCCTCTCATCCTTTGATTCCATTTTCAGACAGCAGGAATGTTCTTTACAGTTTTTATATGGCATTCTGAAAAGAAGGCTTGTTTTTGTGATGCCTCATTAATTACTCTTTACCTTCTTTTATGATAAAAGAATTCGGTGGTTTTCTGATGTATTTGTTTATCCGAGTTATCCAGTGGTCTACGTAAGCGACAATTGGCACTTATTAAATATAATTCGTTGCTCACAATATGTGTGAATACACGTTGACCCGAAGTGGAAACGGTCTGACATACGCCAGTTTAATACTTTATGCTGTTTCATATATATGTAGCACAAGGGGCTAATAATAATGAGTATAATTTTGCACAAAATGTGAAAATTAGTCTAATCTGCTACACTAAAAAATGGAATTATGCTAAACAGAGACAAATTATTGGCTTGGTCTTGTTCATGTAAACGGTGCAGAATTTTAGTTTTATGTATGACAAACGAATAAATGACTTGTTCTTTGCATGTTAACTAAGACAGGCTAGGGAGATTCACGGTGTTTGTGCAGAGACAGTCCAGAGAAGGGCTCCATATTAATGTTCAAATGATGCAGTGAATGGTGCGCTAGTCGTGCACTCAAGAACGTACCCTCAGTGGGCAAACTTCAAAGGCTGTATGCAAAGAAGTAGGTTTAGAATTGCTTTTTCTATGCTAAAAAATGTGCAGTGAAGTGTATAACTTCGGTATAAAAGCAGTCCAATAGAGAGAAAGCGTGAGGGCACAAACATTTAAGGGTACAGTGTCGGTATAAAAACTCGGGACACTGAAAGATGCAGAGTAGTACTCTATGGAGTTAATATTTCAATTGTTGGTGTTATTGGATTTACAGCCACTGTAAATTGAAGTGCTTATATTTTCAGATGAATTAATAAGCCATTTTTTCAGACTGGTAAGTGACAACAATAGTGACTTTGCTATGCACTTTTCACAACTTTTGTTGTTAAAAATTAATCCTCTGTCTGCATAGTATTTACTTTGTCAGCATGAACACTACCGGTATAAATGGCAAGCTAAGTAACTGTTCCATAACATCGGTATCATGGTTTGAATCTGCTCTGCTTTGAGAACATCAACGATTCAGCTCTTCAATTTGCGGCATTAAATATCATACAGTCCAACTGAGTTTGGAAGTTCCTTTGCCCTTGGAGCACTTTGTTGTGAGGCCATCTCAGCTAACAATAGAGCTGTGATTCTTGTACTAAATAAGCAACGAATTCGTGTTCGTATATTGAACGAACACACCTACAACGTAAAGTTATAAAACAGATAAGACATAGCAGTATTTTCGCTAAAATAGTTTATAAATAAAAACATCTGCACAGAAATGATGTCTCTGATGAAACACATAAGCGTATTATAAGATTGTTGTTAACAATGCCTGATTACTAAAAGTGAAACAATATTATTCAGTAAAATGGTTACAACGCAAAAACAATCTTTAATTTATTCATTAAATTGCTGGATATTTTCTTTTACGTTGTATATTTTATCCTTTTTATGTAGACTAAACATCGTTTCCATATCTGATTTCACAAAAGACTGCTAGCAATAGATTTTTAAATGAAGGTAACAAGGATCGACTTTTGCCATTTATAGGTTGTGTTTGTACGTAAACCTGCAATATAAGCAACTTTTACAGCAAAGTGATTATCTGTCATTTAACAATAAGTAATTACAGTGACTAAAGTAAAATTCCTGGGGCGGACACTCACATGCAAACTGGTTACTTGTGTTACTCTGCACACATGCAAACTGATTACTTGTGTTATCCAATGTGATGTTTCAAACGATCCTAAACAGGGAGTGCTTCGTTTGATAAAATACCCCTTTTCTACCAAACGCGTAGTGCATTTGAGAAAGAAATCACTTTTTGGGAAACGCGAAATGAACGAAACTTATATGCTAACACATGGGACACCGAGTGTCAACCCCGGTGTATATAAGTTATGTTTGCATGTAAAACTGCAAATTAAAAAGCTTTCCTCTTTCACTTGGTAACGATAAAGTAATACAACAAAACATAATCAACTACTAATACACTTACAGCGCGTTTGCCCGGCTTTCTGCTGTAATAATTCTTTGATGGTTAACATGAACCAGAAATCCATTTGGTGAAACCCAGAATTGGAAACTGAATAAAGTCAGGAGAAAATTGAATGGTTATTTTGAGAACATAAGTAAATAAATACTACCACATGCAATATTGCTACACTTGCTCTATATTGATTATTTTCTTTTATAAGTTAAACAATATTAAACTTTATTTCTGGCTTAAATGATTGGGACTGAAACAGTTTCATTCATAAGTCAAAAATTTGATTTTTATCCTCAGTGTAAAAGGTTAAATTACATCGTTTGCTGTGAATCTTGAATAAACGGGCTTTGAAAAGCAGAATATCTTTGTCTTAAATGCTTATGGCCAAGATAACACATAATGCGTGACTTCAGTGGTAAGCGTTATCTAAAAATCGTATGGTTATTAGCTTTACGTGTGACATTAGTGTGTATGATTATGTAACATTTAAAGTTTAAAAATAAGGTTTGGCGTCATTGCTCAAGCTTAAAGTAAAGTGTATAACATTAAACTTCAATTTACGTAGTTAATTTATCTAAAATGCTGTTTAACATTATTATGTTCTAAAAGATTTTAAGTGAACGCTATAAAAGTTTAGCAACTGCTGATGTAGGTAGGCCTTATGTTACAAATGCTTTACCATCTGGCAGCTATATTATTGACATGCGACACTTTGACCCTCCATCGGTCTTGAAATAGTGCTGAGTAATTTGGAGAGTGGCGTTTGCTGATTACTAGAAAGGGTTCATACGGAAACTGGTAGTGCACCTGTCAGATAAATGTTATTAATTAAAACAAAAACTTTTGCAGGATTTGCATCTGATTCTGTACTTACTATCATTTAAAGTAACATCTGTGAATGACGACGTGATACTTTTTGCAAAGTGACACAAAATAGGCGCTTCGTATACGGTTATCCCTCGCATAGAGCCAACATTTTGTGTAAACAAGTGACGTAAATAAACAAATTATATATTCAAAGGGCTATAATTTTAAGATAGAACTTGACCTGATAAGTTCTTGAAGCCTCCAGCCAATAATCTGTCCGAGTATGGTCCTGGTTGAGATTACGCAATCTTATTTTAGTTGCGTTGATGCTAAATAACACCATAAATATAAATTTTACTTCAGTAGAAAAACGTTCTGGAAATTCTTGTTTCATTTTGTTCCTAATAAACTTTGATGATAAAATTTTAGTTTTTTTAAATATATATTAAACACGTAATTTGAAAAGTGCATTAAGTACAACAGTAAAGTTAAAATCGAGGAACAGAATTCAAAAGGTTTCGAATACCATACCCGAAAGTAAATCGAAAGACTGACACATTATAGCGATGAATTAAGTCTTCCTTCAAGTACGGAATATCTGTTGTATTGGCAACTTCAAATGATGGAATAACCAAAACCTGATAAAATACCAAATTTCACAAAACATTGAAATATTAAGGACTATGAGCTAAAAACGTTCATGAGAACAGTTTAAGCCCATGGATGTCAGATTAAGTTGTCGCCTGAATTAAAAATAGCCATTTCAGTTGTTTATGCAGTCATTCATTTAATAGCCAAGAATTATATTCAGTTATCTTTAACCAGAGAAACCCTCGGACAAAAACTGCCGCCTGTGTCAGATAAAACATCTGATATACTTATTCCAATTATAGGAAGGCTGTGTTTGAGCAACAGATCATTAAATTCACAGTCAAATATCTTACTGACTTATTGCCACTTCGAAACACTCCGTTGTTGATTTCATGCATGATACTTGTGTGGAGGCTTCTACTGGGAACTAAATCAACATCCACATAGAGCACAAAGAGCGCTCTTGCATTCTCCTGAGCTAGGTTTGCCAGCACGTTCTGGGGGTACAAAGCCTAGTAACATAAACCTCTCTATATAAATATACATCTGTACAGATATGAAATCCTTCATATTATGTCTATATAATGACAGATCAGAAAAGGGAAGGAACTGAAATTTTATTAAGTGTCGACATCAGTGTAAAGCAAGCTGACTCGAGCTAAGTTTGTATTTCATTTATGTAACTTAAACTTAAAACAATACATAATTGAGACTTACTCCATTCTTTAAGACGAAATGTATGGTTACTTTGTGATTGGTAATTGTAGATAACCAACGCTTAATACGCGTCAAGACGTCATTGATCAGTGTTTCATCTATGTAGATAACTGCTGTAAGTGCCTCTGTGTGGATTAGATATAATTACTCAATATAAATATAAAACATGAACCACATATCAATATATAAAATACATTATCAGTCTTTATCTAGCTGAAAAAGGCTACTGACATGAAATAAAAAATCACATGTATTTTTAAAATCAAAAGAAAGTGTACAAATTCAATTTGTTAATAACTAAAACAAAATATATAAGTTTAGTGTTTGACTTCTTGGATCAGAGCTCATGAACATTCACAGGCATATAATTATATTCTATCCCGTGATCCGCATGAATTCATTTCTGTAAGGTGTTTTAATCAAAGCATTTATATTTTCAAATTTCCTGGTTAAGCAGATATTTTATCTATCATAAATACGTTTTATCACATGAGCTTGTATGTTTCCAAATTTTTCCGTTCAAACATTATATGGGTAGATTTCGTTGACAGTTACCTCTCCAGTTTTCATACAAGCGCATCAACGACGGAAGCCTGTTTGGTGTTAGTTGTGTTATCATCGATACATTGTGTATGACGTCATGCCGGTCATTCGTTATTACATTTCTGTATATTGTAAACTTCCGAAACTGTTCTTTCCAGTAAATATCACAGGCTGCAATATCGAATATAACATAAAACTGACATTAAATAATTTAATCAACTTATTAATTTATTAACATTTCTCGAACTTATTTTGAAGTACAAGGTTTCATTGCCCGAAGTAAATAGTAACAAATAATAAAGTATAAGGTTTTGCAATGGTTTTCTTCAGATTTTCGTCTGTTAAGTTAACCCAACAAAGCAAAACAATAGCATAAAGTTTTGTTTACGTATAGTTACAGTTTTAAAACGGTAAATCCTACTTAATTACTAACCTCGTGCATGTGCCACAATTTCTTGTTCTAACATTAATCTGCGTTCACTTTATTTTGCAGTATTACAAGAGAATGTTATTGTTTTGTAACATTAATCTATGTGCAGTTAATTATGCAGTGTTACACAATGATGTCATTATATAACATACGCTGACATATGGGCTAAGCAGAAATACTGGGCTAGGCATCAACCGAATAAAATATTCACCTTGCTACCTATTCAATATTTCAGCGTATTCCAGAGACAGACAAACAATACTTCATATATTGTATACCTTTAGCCTGCGCTGAGTCGTGTAAGAAACCGTTACAACAAAAATAAAAAGGTTAATAAAAAGACAAAGGAAAATAAAGCTGATGAAAAGTGAACTACAGTAAAGTCGTTTTTTAATAGGGGTTTTAGCCTTTGTCCTACAATCCTTGAAAAGTGAAAAATGTAAGATGTAGCCTTAACATCTCCTTTGATTATATATCCGAGTTTTACGCTATAGGATTGCGTAAAATTCGAACGCTGGGGATAGGCAGGAATAGTCCATTTAGAAAATACTTTGCCCACTTATTTATGTTTTCGTAAAGCCATATAATACGCCAAATTATGTGATGGCAGATCGACCTGAATTCTGTCTTCTTATATTCATATTTCATTCTATGAAAAATTATGTATATAGACATTAGAAAACCCTCACGCTGATACACTTTTGAATCAATGAATCGTTTCCGCCCTGCCTTTTTATTGGAAAAGAACTCATGAATATATTGCAATGCAGACCTTGACGATGCCATACTTTTGAATCAATGAACCGCTTCCGTCTCTGTAGAGGCTGCACGACTTTCGCATCAGGCACTATCAACACCGCATTTCCTTGCACTACTCAATGAGATTTACAAGGAATAGTCTCTCAGTTTGTTGTGTAATTTTAATGCACGTTGTATAATGGAAGGGATATAGGTGATTCACTTAAAATTTGTGGATTGTTTTATACTTATTTCAAAATGGTGAATATTTTCCTCAACGAGACACCATATGAATTTAATTTTTTACGATATTAAACTCAACAAAAGTAAATTAAACAAAATGAACTAAATATATATTAGTTATAGTAAAGGACGAAAAGATCATATCAAAATTTTAAATTTATATCAAATATGTAATGAAATATTTCAGTTTATCTGTTGTAGACTTAATTCCACTTTGATGGCTTTTGCGTTTCATCGACCTATTATCGTGTGCATAGCTATATATATGCTTCTTTTAACGCTATCCCAGAAATAAATCATAAAAACTAAATTCTAATTAGC
This sequence comes from Protula sp. h YS-2021, assembly GCA_949752745.1. Lineage (NCBI taxonomy): Eukaryota > Metazoa > Annelida > Polychaeta > Sabellida > Serpulidae > Protula > Protula sp. h YS-2021. The sequence goes on along the minus strand of OX457029.1, from coordinate 10,718,352 downwards.
TAATTAGGTTGCTGACATCACAGTGGATGGGATACAAATACCTGTAATATGGTTGCTAGCGTAGAGTAGCTTCACATCAGCACGTTGGCAAATTGTCAGGTAATATATTAATCCTGTTACCAATGCGAACACGAAAACTAGTCTTGCCACTAATATCTTTTTGATATTATTGGATTGCATCATATTGGTAGAGTTCCACTTTCAGACAGCAGCACTGCTGTATACAACCCATTGCCTGAAGCAAAATACCTAAAATAAAAGTACTGCCATGTACAACGCTGCACCCGAAACAAAGATACCACAGTATACAACCCTATATAAGAAAGTGTTGTAGTAAGCAACCCAAAACATGTAACAAAAGAACTGTAATACACCATACATGCATAAAACAAAAGTATCGCAGTATACAACCAACTAACTTTACCAAAATATAACCCAAACTAGAAACACTTTAAATATTTCAATTTTAATTTTAATAATAACATTTCAGATAAATAAAGTCAAATAAATGAAATAGTTACCTGAGGTACTAGTAATTTATATGTGTCCTGTAAATTATCAATTATGTCATCCCCTTTAATATTCCTGAGTTTTAGAACATGAGGAATTTCATAATAACTTGAGCATATTAACATTTTAGAGTCAATTTATAGTTTATAATTACTTCTTGTTATTGCAACTTTCATCTATTTTTAAAGTTTCGAATAAAAATAAATATAACTCCAACCTGGTACATTTAATAATGAGTGTACGCCTTCATAGTGAAAAAAGTTATTGATTATGTAGTCAGAAGTCGTACGACTGACGCTTGCATTCAAGACGTTACAACTATTAACGTCATTCACAAAACTGAGAGGAAAGCAAGGCAGGCGGCTTTATATTAATGAATAATAGGAGTGAGCAACAAAAGGATCGGTTCGCCATAGCGGCTATTCAGACACGAACTGATTAGGATACATTGAATGGTTTGGGTATTCATTGTTACATAACGTCATTCATAAGCTTGAACAATAACATAAAGAAAGGTATACAAAGGAAGGTCTGGTTTTCATTGTTGCACAATATCGTACAAAAGCTTGAACATTAACATAAACAAGTAAAAAGACTCAAAGTTCATATACTTATATACGCATGACCTGCCAGGAAAAAAGGCCAAATGTGTAAAAACCCTTCCCCGGTCTTCATTATTCTGTGTTTATTCATTTCAAAATTGTTTTCAAATATTACTTTTCCATTCTAAAGAAAACAATACAATGATTTTAATTTTAATACAAATTGTTGGCTAATTATTTCATTAAGTGCATGTTGTTGTGTTTTACTTTAAGGGCAATGAAATAATATATGAGAAAATTATTGTGATCGAATTATTTAGAGGTTATGCTTTTGTAAAATAGTAAAAAAAATCCGAAAAAGCAAGTCATCATAGCTTTTGTTTCATCCGTAAAACTGAGTCAAGTTCAAGTTATCCCACATGTAATGATTATCTCTATATTCTAGAAGATAATTTTAATATACAAATGTGTTCTTGGATCTGACGTTTTCACTAGAGGCTAGAATTTTTACTTTTGAAGCCTTTTAACGAGCTACAATTTTGCTTTACGTTACATTTGCATTAGCAGTTAGAAACAGAATTCACTAGCTGAAACGAACTGTTTAGTGTTTGTACTGTTTGTAAGATATTAAAATGATTTTCCAAAAAAAATGAAGTCATTTTCGTTTACGCTTTTATCTATAAAGCTGAGTGATATGGAATTTATATACGCAAATGGTGAATATACTCTTTTTCAGAAAGCAGTATTTAACATATAAACCACTTTGTTTTGCTTCGCATTAAATTGCTTTGATTTCAGACTTTTTTATTTGAGACCCTCGTTTCAAAGCTTGTAGTTTTTGCAAATGATATCATAACCAATATCAACTAGTTTATACCTTTTTAAAAATATTACAATAATTTTCGAAGAAAGTTATTTTCGCTTTTGTTCTTATCCATAAAATAAGTAATATTCAATCTCTGACACAAGTCTTGAATATGTGCTTGATTCTGAAAAATAAGGTTTAATACGAGAATGCAACAAAATATCTAAGATTAATGTTTATTCTACATATTGTGTATTAAGTCATAGACTGTAATGCAAGTCATAGGCTGTATTGCAACTAAAGTTCTACTGCTTTTCACTGTTTTATATGATAAGGCATGGATTGTTAACTCCTAGCTCTCAAAAGCCACAGTGCTCGCGTATCACAGCCGCCATGGTGAGGTCTATGCACGCGTATCACAATAGCCCAGATGAAAGCCATAGTGTTCGAGTATCACAGCAATCACGAAATAAGAGGCTAGGAAAAACTGGATAATGACAGTATGGCAAATAAGGCTAGTGGATATAGTGATCTGTGAACGAAATTTGATCTAAGAAAAACGTAATTCTAGGGATCGTTATAAAGTCGCTATAACTTCTCATTGACATGCTTTTGCTCTCAAATGTAATGAAATACGTTGAAACTGAGACATTGATTTTGGCAGAAATATTTTTAAAGAATATGGTTGAAGCTTTGATATTGTTGAATTTGTTGAAAAGGGCGGGTTTCTTTGTCTCTTTCGCTGGCGTTCTTCAAAATTGGATTCTAAAAAGAGAACCGATTTTGCAAACTGTTGGCGAAATGAACACTTACCAATTGAACAGTTCATTTTCATTACCAATATTTAGTCTCTTCTTCAAAAGCTATACAAATTAGCATCAGCTAATGTAAATCGACGACGTTATGCAGGAAGAGGCCTTAATGTTTTGTAACTGCAAGAGCGCACAGTAAGCTTTTGCTTTGTGCTGTGCGTTCACTATGCAGGCAGTAAAGGCAACGGAAATACTCTGTCTTTGCGTATTAATTTGAGTTCTATATTATTCCAAATTTGCTGCCGATCGAACCAGTGGTTTCTGAAGAGTTGTGACGACAAAATAACTGGCAAATTGACGGAAACTGTAAAGAAAAACCGATGAAAGTCTCACGGGTGCCTAAATACCAAAGCATATATCTCTTCGTGTTGCCAGGTGTTAAATAATACTGCTGTCGAAGAAACATTATATTTTTATATTTTATATAATATTTTCTTATATATTAAATAAGAAAAAAATTTTCTTTGGCTGAATCGATGTACCAATATCTTTTCCAGTCTGAGTACTCTATATCCGTTTGTTCGCTGCCCGAAATCCGTTTGTCCGCTGTGGTACGAGTTGAACATCCATATGAGGCTGATTTTTGCGGGTTAGTAAAGATGTGAGGAAACAATTAATCTCAGAAGCTATTTGCAGACAAAGTGCAGGAACAGAGAATGAAGAATTGTCACTTCTCTAAACTTATATCCAAACAAAGATGCTCGGCATCGGGTAAATATTCTCGGATATCTAACCGAAAGCTTAGTCCTAAATTTACATGCTGAGTCACATTTCGCAAAAGATATATCGCTCCCGTAGCTAACTCTTCATCCAATTAAAAATGGCCACTATCGTGGGAAAAATATTACATACACACAAACACTTGATTTAACTGGCGACAATATCTTGTGAGCAAAACAACAACTCGTTTTCTTCGTTTCTTCGTTCATTGTCGTCAATATTGCGATAACATGACGCAATTCATACAAATAGATGGCATTAAGGACTTGGGTAGTGAGACGGGCGGGGAAGATATCTCTCATTTTGTCAAAGCCTTCTTCTGGTAACTCAAAAAGTATACAGCTACTAGTTTAACGTTTTTGCAATAGGGGGATGGCGGTTACGGTGAGTAAGAGGTGTCAACTGAAGTAGCGTTTTTGCCAGTTAAACTATTCTTTTAAACATAAAGTTAAACACTTTAATTTTTTAAATCTCTAGAAAGGGAGGTAATTCCAGTCCCGGTGTCCTAAAAATGGATCAGCCACGGAATAATGTTGACAAACGCAATTTCTATCAGTTAAAAATTTATAAATCAAAGCCCTTTGCACATAAAATGCTTTAATGATTTTTATTCAATGTGTAAAGGCTGTAAATAGCTAAATTTGTTTCCTTGTTAAACTATAAAATACCAAAAACATGAAAACTTCTTTCAAGTCGAATGAATATTAACAGTTTTCTTTTGAACTAAATAACAATACCTTCAACAATATCAATCATCAATAACTCCCTATACTGTTACATATTCATTGCAGGGCGGAGTGGGGTAAGAAAATTAGACTCCATGTAATAGACAGTTTTAAGAAATCTGGCATAATCATACTATACCATACTATACTATACTATACATATCCATTAATGACATGGGGGATCCGCGGTTATGATTAACGCCTTTAAAACACAGACAAATATAACCAAGAGATTCAACCTCGCTTTCTTCTTAAGGCACTCCAACACTAAATATCAATTCTATGCTACTCTCGAAAGACCAATTAAACTTAAATAGAGTAAATGTCACACTTTTTATTCCGAAAATGCCTTTAAAATTAAATGATTTAGAAAACTCTTTGCTGCTACACATCAAATAGTGGAGTTAATGTATTAACATTAGCATCAAATAAAAAATACTTTTGTTATTATTACCATTTTGTGTTTGAAATAGTGTCATAGAAACATTACCACTATTAAGCAAACAAAGAGCAAGTGTTAATTTCCCACAGAATAACAATCCAGTTTTATCACGTAAGCTTTCATTATACACTAAAAATTAAAAATTAATTCATTTTTTGTTTACAGCCTTCCATGCTAATTAGGTAGCATCAACGATAATTACAGTAATTGACACAAAAAAATAACTTTTTAGGTGGTTCAATTTGCTCTTCATTGACCACCTACTTGTGTTGTGACGACGCACATTCACTCCCCTAATTGCTATGTAAATATTTTATTAGTAATAAAACATATGAAGACATGAAATATACTGTAATCTGAGCATGAGTCAACTGCAAGAATTGGGTATTAGCTGTTATTGCATTACATTAATTAACAAATTGATTAATTATTTTGAAAATTTGAACAGAATAACTTTCCGTAATTGAAAAACAATGCAAACTGAAATAAAAAAGGGGTGACACTTACACCCTTTACAAAATCTGATGTTATACAGTCTCACCAAAAAGTACACAATATGTCGAAAATGAGCCAGTTGTGAGTATCATTATCAAATCATTACGCCACCAGCATCCAAGCGGTAGATCCTGCTGACACAAATTGAGCCTTAAAATTTCCCTAGGGATTTGTTTACACGTTGACGTTTAACTGCGCGGTAAACTCAGAATGTATACTTCTCGCTAATTGCACATTTCTAAGGGTGTCTTTTGAATATGATTGTTCGCCGACTGGTCAGTAAGACCACCATTTTGCTATGCAGTTGAAGCACCAAGCTTTCAGTTTCACTTTGGCTTATGACTATTTTTCCATTTATCAGGCTAGTTTTTCTTTCACGTGTCTCCACTGATGTCATTGTTGCATTGCTCTTGAATACTGCGTATACTTTGCTTTTTTCAACACCTAATTCGCACACTATAAAACGTGTAAATATTTGTGAACAATGGAACTACAAATAGTATTTATTATATTCCAGTTTAAAAGCGTTGATATAAGTTATTTTAGAATTTGCTATTAATGATTTGTATGTAGTCACGTGAGTATAAAAGTGTCTTATTTATATGATTATCTCAGAAGTTCAAATATCCATCATATGTAACAAACGTATAAAATGTACCTGATAAGAACCAAGTAATAACCTTCTTTCAAAGGGACTGAATTGATAAGACTCAACAAGATGGCTGCTTTTAAAGTATTTTGCAACTTAAATAATTCAGAATGCGAAATCAAATTTCATTTGTGCCCAAAAAGGACACACAAGCTATTAAAAGAAATATAATAAGGTAATTTTTATGATTTCGATCAAGCATAGTTCTGTGATGTGAAATAATGGCAACGACTCCCCTGAAAATATTGCCGTATTAATTCAATAAAATTGTGCGATATAAGAGACAAATATCTTAACACTAGAAGTCCAATTTCACAGATAATCTTTAAATAATTCAAAGTGTTTCTTTTGCGAGCCAATATATACGGCTTAATGTTTTATAAATTCTAAGTCTGAAAATGAACATATATATCTCTAGCAATATTTAATGTTTTGCTAGATTAAAAGACACACCCATGTGTGCACTGCGCTTTTACTTTTGTAAATGTACTAAACTTTCTTAAAGTTTTAAAATGCTTTTTGCTTTTGTTTTTTTTTTGTGTTGCAAAAGTGATGCTGTGTTTACAAATCAAGATCTTTATTTATGTGCTTTTACTTTCATTGTTTTATATTGTAGACTCGTTTTATACTATCTACCAAAAGTATCTTTTATTACCATCTCAGTGTCATTTGGTGTGGAGGCTATCTCAGTTAGCAAATGCGTTATCTAGTACTTCTAAAATCCCAGGTTCGAATTCAATAGGACTGATATACCGCTGATTTGGCTTTCCAAGTGCCTCAGTTTAGCGGCTTAGATCGATTCCTAATGCCGATTAAAACTTTCGATCATTCATTATAAAAAATCCAATCTATGCACTTTTTCTCTTGTCGTGTTCTATAACCCTTTTATTGAAAAAAAATTAAGATAACTTGCTTGGATATGTATAGCTAAACGGATATATGCTATTATCATTTCGGATTTAACACAAGGTTGTATTTAGCAATAGGTTGAACTTTACACCAGGTCGTACGCAACACTCAATTTTATTGAATTGATTGTATTTAACACTAGATTCCACCTAGTACTCGTTTTAACACTAGGTTCCGTTTAAAATTGGTTTTGCTTATCAAGAAGTCGTATCTAACCACTAGGTTGTGTCTAGCAGTAGGATGTATTTAACAAAATCCTTCATCCAAAATGCACAGCGTTGTGTCGAGATATGTTTCAGCTGTGAAACAGATCTGTTCAAACTATTCTAGATATCTTGCCAAAATTGATTTTTTAAGCAATTATTTTTCACTATTTGGTCGATTGAAATTAAGGCATTACTCATTAACCCATTGCCTGCAAATGCTCATACTGTGAACAACGCAGTAATTTTTGTTAGTTCTGAAGACATATCAAAGCCTTGAGACTGACAGGAGTGAGTGTAAACAGAAAGGCGATCAATGATACTTGATACTTGTTTAAATATTTTAAGATATCGATTTTTTCTGTTATAGTTTTCACATATACAGCGCACTAAATCTCTTATGTTATATCTATATGTAGCCTCACATATTATTTTATTTTGATGACTGTGTTGTTATTCGTTTCTTTAATGCATGTGTTTTAAACCGGGGCTTACATGTATGCGCTGTTTTTCATGGTTTTCATGAATGCGTTGTTATCAGTGGCTCCCATGAATGTGCTGTTGTTTATGGCTTAGTTCTTTAGAATGTATTATTAAATAAGCTTTAACATAGATATAGCATTGTGTTACATGTGACACAAACGTTTTGAAGGTATCAATCGATGAATCTACAAGCAAATATTTTTTTTAAAATTAATACAAAAATCTTTGGTATACTTGAACGACTTTCCAGTTGATGCCAATAGTGAAAATAATTGTTTAAAAAATCAATTTTGGCAAGATATCTGGAATAGTTTGAACAGATCTGTTTCACAGCTGAAACATATAACACGGTATTCATCGTTCCTTCACTCCATTGAAGTAATTATTAAACAAGCTGCTTTTCACAAATGCATATACAGTATACCTGAAGCTCAGTTCTAGTCCTTTTGACTGATGAATAAAGAAACAAACAATTCTCTTAAAAGCATTTTTGTATGTTTCAATTATTATCCGATATATTGATTATCTTCGGGTGGATGTGGGGAGGAAAGAGGTAGTTGCAATGGGTTTAGAAATGGCAATGTTCCCATGAACCAGAATTATTTTTTTTTAATAGCGAAAAAAACGACCACATGTTTTAAACAAAATATATCAAACAGGAGCAATTATAAATTCCATAAATACGTCTGATTAATGAACCATTAAGTTCCTTATTAACAAAATAGGCAAGGTCTAATTTTTTTTTTTTTTTGACAGTTACAATTTTAATAATTTAATACTGCAGATAGGAATAATACTTAGCAAACATCAACAAGAAAGTCCAGGGACATTGTCACCAGCCGAGGTCTAGTGAATCACCTATCAATAGGCTTACATGGTTGCATTTTGAAAATTGGCTACTTATTATTTTTAAATGCTTAAATTTAGATAATATTTGGTGGATCGCCAGAAAAGTAACATTTCAAAAGAGGACTACCTAGTGTGATTTGTGAAAAATTTGAAGACAATCCGATCAAAGAGAGGCCTACCCAGTAAACACCCGTACAACATTTGAAAGGACAATTTTTTGTATGATCACAATTAAGGACCTTAAGGCAGGGGACATATGGTCAGTGTAAAGCTTAATAAAGTGTTAAATGAGTTTTACGTTTTCTTGTTTTTGGGACGTTTTGTCCCCAATTTATTATGAGACCTGATGGCCGTGGTTATCATACGTTTTTAGCTATGGGGAAGTTTTGGCCCTACATTATATATGGGAAGCTTATGGCCGAGGATAAAATAGCCGGGGACGTTTTGTCCTGGAATATACTACGACAGGTTAGTTTTGGGACGTTTCGGGCCTAAATTCATTTCGGGAAATTTATAGCCGGTTACCTGATGGCCAGGGTAAAGCTTAATAAAGTATTAGTTTTTTTCCTTTGGGGAAATTTGGCTCTAAATTCAATTGGAGACCTAATGGCCTTGGACAGTGTGGCTGGTGTAAAGCTTCACAAAGCGTTAATTTAAGTAATCACACGTTTTTTGCTTTGGGGTCGTTTTGTCCCCAAATTCACTTTATGACCGAGGACCATATAGTCAGTGACATTATGGTTGTGTACTTCATGGTCAAGAACCTTAGACCGGGGACTTTATGGCCCGAGCAAAGCTCAAGAAAACCTTAATTTAGGTTATCATAATTTTTAGCTTTGGTTTTAGTTTTGGCCCTAAATTCATTTCGGGATCTCATGGCCTGGGAATTAATGGCCGTGACCTTATCTTGTCTTCGATTCCACTACGACACAAAGTTTGCTTTGAGGACATTTTGGTGGGTCCAAATTGTTGAAGATGAAGTATTTTGAAAGCTGGGTATCAGTAAATTATAATGCCCCCATTTAATCAATTTTTGGTGGATTGTCGAAAAGGTAACTTTTCAAGAAAGACCTACCTGCAGAACAGTTGTACAAAATTGGACAGAAGTATTATTCAAATTGTGTGAAAAGAAGCATTTTGATATTTTAATCCAATAAATTTATAAATGTCCCCATTTGGCCAATTTGTGGCAGATCGTCAATAAATTAGTAATATTTTAAGAGAAGCCCGTCTAAAGAACATTTGTGCAAAATTTAAGGAAGGAAATGCATTTTGAAAATTTTCAATCACAGAAATAGAAATGCATCCCATTTGGCTAATTTTGGCGGATTGCAAAAAAGCAAGTCTTCAAGAGAAAAGCATCAAGAGAACAATCCTATTAGATTGAAAAGACATCCAATCCAAATTGTTGGAGATGAAGTATTTTAAAATTGGCCATCAGTAACTTAATAAATGCCCCCGTTTAACCATTTTTGGCGGATCGCCAGAAAAGAAACCTACAACAGCGGCCTACGTAAAGAAAAATGTACAAAATTGGAAAAGCATCCGACCGAATAGTGGAAAAGAAGCATTTGAAACTTTGAGTCCGAAAAATTACTACTTGGCCAATTTTTGGCGGATGGCAAAATAAAGTAACTTTTTAAGAGAGGCCCTTCAAGATAACAGTTTTAGAAAGGAATCCAAAAAAATTGTGAGAGAAAAAGCATTTTGAAAACTGAATGTCAAACAATTAAATTTAGCCCATTTTAACGAATCGCCATCGAAAAGTAATTTTTCAAGAGAAGCCTACCTGGAAAATTCTCGCTCAAAATTTAAAGAAAATCTGATTAAAATTGTGGAAAAAGAAGCATTTTGAAAAGTTGTAACGAAAAAATTGAAGTCCCCATATTTGGCCAATTTTTGACTGATCGCTAAAAAAGTAACTTTTTAAGAGAAACCTACCTAGAAGCATTTTGAAAATTGGTTGGCAGATCGCCAAATAAAGTAATTTTTCAACAGAGACCTACTGAGAGAACATTCACACAAAATGTGAAAGGAGTCTGATCAAAAAATGAAGGAGAAGAAGCACTTCAAGTAAAAATTGACTTGATTACATTCATCACTATCAATTAGCATAGCTAAGCAAATGATGTGATTACATAAAAATATTGTCATTATGGTGTTATCTTACAAATAATTTCACTATCGAAACAGCATTGTCTACATTATCTTATGGTCACTACGTTTGTTTGACGTATTTACAGGTATGAATTCATTGCTGCAGCAGATTTAGGTGTTGTAGCATTGCGTGTACCTTTTCTATCAGAAGCGAAGCCTGAAGGTGACAGTCTGCAACTTTCCAAATATTAGTATTATATACATATACTTGTGGTATCTCTTTTAAAATAGACTCCTTACTTTTGTTTCTTTTTTTAGGATTTCTCTGGTAATAGGTCTTCCAGGAGAAATCACTAATAGTTGCATTACAATTGCCTATTGAATCCCACAGCAAGCCTCGATCTTGGGCCGCTGATCTAAACATCCCAGTTCTCCAATGCTTCCAACCTATTTCTATTATTCCAGAATTAGGTTGAAGGAATCGTAAATGCTCCATTCCAGCTCCTTGTACTCCAATCAGTATGTCAGTACAGTAATCCAATTGTATCTGTTCAGCTAATGTCAGAAGTTCATAATCCACCACTTGTAAAGAGATGTTCAGCGCAAGGTCTAGTTTTTCCTTAAGTTCAATTCCATTGGTGAGTTGTCTGATTTTGCGGGTTTGAATAACGACACTTGGTCCTTTTCTGTCACATTTGAAGTTACTAACATTGAGATGTGACCGAATGATATTTTCAAGCTCGTACTTTGCACTGAAAGAGTTGTTAAAACCAAAGATGCCTAGTTTGTAGCAGGTATTTGCAGGCACAGTTGTGAAAACATCGACGAAAGTTGCACCCAGTGCTGCTAGGAATGGTTCAAAGATACGTTGCTGAGGTCGAACTCCATCACCTTTTTTCCTACCATAATTAAAGCGATCAATAAGAATATGACATTTTTGGAAGGTATAATTAGCAATGTTATTTGCATTTTTCATTGTTCCATAGAGACCTAAGACCGTTTCCCTATAAAAGTGATAGAGATTGGCTGGAGCCGTATATTGAACGAAATAGGCTGGAAATGGCAGCATTCTGTGTGTGGCTGGAACGGAAGTATTCCGCCACCCAACGTGCCATAGTTTTTTAGAGATACCTGGACTCCTCACTAACAGTTTTTTTTTGTCCGTTAAGGTCTGTGTTGTAGGCAACAACGACTTTTCCTTTCTTTCCATTTTCTATGCACACATTTGGATAGACATGAATGTTACTATTTTCTGTCGTCAAATAGGTTGCTATGTTATTTTTAGCTACAACCGTTTTGTTGCTTATTGGAGAATACAAGCTGATATATCTTAGTGTAATTCCGTATGTTTTATTTTGCAGCTGTATAAAATGCACTGTGGTTAATATAAATAACATAGAACTGTAGATTTTAATGTACTTAACTGAAAGCGTCTTGGCCATTTTCGCGTAGAACAAAGCAATTTGACTTCAGTTGTGTTATTCTTGCATGTATGGTGCGAAGAGTGACGAAAATGAGCTATCGCTTTAGTTAAATAATAAAAATAATAATAACATATATATATTATATTTATATGAATTTATTAACAAGCATATCATAACCATGTCAGTTCCTGAAGAAATTAGATAATTCTGTCAATTCCTTAAGTAGTTGTCATAAACATATTAGTTCCAGAGGCAAGTGTACATATAATGAACATGTCCATTTCAGAAGAAAATTTATAAATAGGAGAAAAAATGTCATTTTCAGAAGAAGTTATTGTTTCACAACACAATACTAAAGCATTCCGTGATTTGTCCTTTTTCTCTGATAAACTTTGCTTTTCAGTCTTATGTAACGACTGTCCTGGACACATCTTTACGCGGATTTGTTAAAACGCTTTTCTTGCAATAAAACCAATAAATAGGTCTTTTAGTAGGACTTGATGTATATGTACTATCTCTCTTGTAAATTAAGCAGTACTTGTCACCGCGCAATGGCTTTCAGTTTGATGAATCATCCACTCAGTTATAAAAATGAATCAATACATTTTGTTCGTTTTTACAGTGAATGCTTTTGTTTGTTTATTTCTATTTCGGAGTGCACCGCGTCATTTCTTGACAGTTGTAAATTAAGTTTTGCCTATTGAAAGACGATAAATTTAGTAAAACATCCCTTGCGATTGACAGATTTTCAATTTGTTCTATTGCGTTTTGGTGACAGGTATTAAAAAATAACCATAGGGTTTAAATGTAGTACTATGTAATTAATCTTATTTTCCCCCATTGAACCTGAACCAAGATGTACCATTAGAAAAATAAGCACATAAATAAAGTGAATATAAGTGAAAAATAAGTGATAAAATGACTACTGACCGACTACTGACCCAGAAATACATTCCAGTATACGGATAGAGTAACAGCGTAAAAAATAAAAGTATTCAGAAAGTCGAAAGCGCAACCTTTTACCCGGATTGTCACTTTCCTGATAAATGTGCAATCAATGTCAAATGCTTTTGTTGCGACTCATGGTGGGACTACGGCTCAGTGGCGGATCCCAGCGGATGGGGTTGCATTCCCCACATATATAAATCTATGAAATGTGCTTTGTTGTAGATGAAAGATATACTGATAGGCTCAGCCTGTTATGAGCAGAATCCGCCGAACTACTCCACCCTTTTAACCAAAGCTTTGATAGATCTCTCTCAAATAATTTTATTGTTTAATAAAATACCTCTACGCAGTACATTAATAAAAATCAGACATATACAAAAATATGAATTAAAAATCTGACATATGTAAAGTATATTTCTAAGAAAGTAATAGCTCCTGCTCCCTTTAAATGCTAAGTAAAACGTAATTACACTTTAACCTCGACCTTTCTTATATCTTGATGACCGTCCCACACAGACTTTCACTTTAAACAGTATTATATCCCACAATGTTATGCTTCGAGCACCCGTGTCCAAAACTCAGACCGGATTCTAATCCCATCTCTAGGTGGCCGTCTCTGTCATCGCCATTTTTATGTAAGGAGTGCTCCTCAGTAAAATTCCACTTTAAATCAAGATATTACCCAAAATCAAAGTTTTTAAAAACCCTTACAGCTTTAAAAAGTCAGGTTCGGTCTCTGTACTCGGTTTATGTCGTCTTCCAGAACATCGTCCTCTGGTACTTGCTCATTATAGCAAAAGTGTATTTTGAGTAATATTACAAGCAAAGTAGTTTTAATCAATTTAAAATATAAATAAATTATCTGCTTCTAGTTTTAGTAAGTAATTTTACCAAACCATCACATCGTCGATTAGTTTCATGGGTTTATAAACAAGTTGTTCTTACACCAAAGCATTTGTCACCATTTTTGCAACCAGACATGCTTACATTTTATAATTTGAAATGTTGCCAGCCATGCATCTGGCCTCTTAAATTGATAGTCTACGAGCTTTTATGTCGTTGTTGTCCACGAGGGTTTTGTCTGTTCTGTATGACATCTTTTTACTCCGCAGGCCCAATGGTTATTCCATTAAAATAGTACTCATAAGAGAGCACTACTTTTCAAATATTCACTCGATGTGTTCATCTTGTATTCTTGTGGGGCATGATTTTTTATTCCTGAAAATGCGCGTACTCAAGAATATAATTCAGTTTACGCTCCACGAAAACAACTTTTCCATTAAAAAACTCATAACAAAACCCTAACTTTACAAAAATATATTCACTACTACAAAGGAAACGCAAAATGGTAACCAGCGTGCGTATACATGTATAAACCCCCGGCAAAGCACACGGCAATTTTTTAAATGTAAATAACAATTTAGCCGTTTTATATAACAGATGACCTCTCAAGGAATCTATTCAGAAACGTCGTTATATAGCAGCTGACCTCTGAGGAGATTAGTCTGTTATGCATAAACACGGAGCGGATGGATATTTTAAAAAATAGATTTTCTCTCTTATGAGCACTGTTTTCGAGGAATCCGCAAGGGGTCTGCGAAGTAAAAAGGGGTAATACACAACAGACCGAATCACCGCATGGCACCGCAGTAGAGGTTAGCTGTTGGACAACAACGCAGTTTAGCAAGAAACTTTACTCTTTTGCCTTATTGTCCAACAACCACTCTTTACGTGGGTTCGATCTGTTATAACACCTTCTCAATCGGTATAGCCATTGCATATTCCGCAAAATAGTACTGCACTGCTTGTACATAACATAAATTGGTCCCCACAGCCAGTCTATAGACGCTTTGACTTGGCTGAGGGTTGACAAGTGTGCGAGTTAAAACAGATGGATAAAAGATTTGCACGAGATGGAATAAAATCACAACAAAAGAAATAGCAAATTTAAATAGACAAAATGTGTGTTCTGTATGCCTTTATTGTGTTGAAAGAGTACTAAAATTTTAAAAATACTGTGATATTACACAACAATCACCTAAAAAAATTCACCTCGCCTTCTTGAAATGGGAGTTAATAGACGTTTTTTCAATACGAATAGCTATATCAATAGGTTTTTTGTTTAATGACTCTTTAATCTACCATTTCACTGAGTCTCAAGGCTATTGCTTTGAAAATGGTGCACGATATAAGCATTCAATACCAGTGGACTATCAATTATTTTGTTGATAATGGTCAAGTTTACATGTTGTGAGGCTGGACTTCTCCAAGCTGGACTTATCATATGGGGCATCCGAAATATGTATGTTTGTAAACTTTTACAAAAATGTTACTTCACCTACAAGTTTTAGAAAAGCCGAAATTCGTCAGTGGACTGTATTCATCACCAGTGGGCTATTCATCTACCGCTATATGTGTATGTAAATAAGTTTTCAAAATGCTATTCATTCTACATTTTTGATTCGATTGTTTTCAAATTCGATAGCACTGTTCCCTAAGTGGTCACCGCACGGTTTCTTTTGCGATTTTGGCTAGTCGGAATGTTAGTGGACATTGTGGTTTGATTACTGTCTATGTGTCCTTTGTGGCTTTAACAATATTTTGGTGCGATCTAGAAAATTGTACATTTTTAATCTGTTTTTAAATGTTACTGCTGTTACAGTGTGGATCGGACTTCTAACACAGCTATTGTGGTTGCTACATAAATCAAGCTAGTAGTAAAGATAGTAAAGATATCACAAGCAGAAAGATAGTTTTGTTACATTCCAAT
Organism: Protula sp. h YS-2021; assembly: GCA_949752745.1. Classification (NCBI taxonomy): domain Eukaryota; kingdom Metazoa; phylum Annelida; class Polychaeta; order Sabellida; family Serpulidae; genus Protula; species Protula sp. h YS-2021. Next base: position 10,702,969 of record OX457029.1, on the reverse strand, counting down.
ACTTGGCGCTCTTTGCTATTGTGGGTTTCACTCCCACAGAGTGCTTGCATAACAATTTTTATGCAAAGAACAGCCGCTCTCCGAGTCGAAACACAGCGCGCGTTAACTATGCTCGTTTATGTCATATGCAATTGATATTCTGTTTAATATTTATTAAGGTGGTAAAGCTACAAGCTGAAGCAGTAAAATCGGTTTCCAAAGTGTTTCTATCTAATACTTTTTAGACCAAACGACTGCTTCGGGCGTGTCTTATCACATTACTGGAGGCGGGGCATCCGTCGTCTGTATGTATGTATATATGTATGTAAACTTTTACTTAAAATACTTCTTCGGATTCCTTTCAAATTTTTCACGATTGTTCTCTAAGTAGTCAGGTCTTGAAAAATTATTTTTTTGTGACGACCTGCTAATCATTGGCCAAAAAAATAAACTTTTTGAGAGTTTTTTTTTTCAAAAAGACGTTGGCCTCTGCAGTTCGATTGGATTTATTCTAGATTTTAGAATAATGTTCTTCGGATGATCTTTGCTTTAAATTTTTTGGTGTACACCAATAAATTGACCTCATGCTCCCGTTTAAAAGTAAGAATCATGTTATTTTGCAACTAGTTTTAGACAGATTGCTTCAGTTTTTAGATTTGTTTTTTGAATCCGTCAGAGATCAGGCCAATGCCGTCCATAAAAAGTTTTAAAACGCCTCCATCTGATCAATTTTTAGCGGAGCGCTACTAAAAGTAATTTGTCAAGGAAGAACTACATAGGGAGCATTCGTTTTAAATTTGGAAGCAATCGGATCAAAACTGTACGTGAAGAAGCATTTCAAGTAAAATTTTACATACGTACATACCAACATCTAATGCCCCCACTGGTGTTAATAAACCAGCCAGCGTGAGTTGGTTTAAAACACATATAAAAAGATGGTAATATATTTTGTGATCCCGCTGAAAAGGGTCACTTGTGTTTCTTGTTTATAAAGCGTATAAATTCCAGAAAAGAGAATTTATCAGTATCCCTATTTAATGTGGATACATTTGTTATCTACAGCCAATCGAACTGCCGTAGAGGTTAGCTGTTTGACAACAACGCAATTCCGCGTGCTACCAAGCGTTGTGGTTTAGCAGCTAACCTGTGCGGCGGTTTGATCTGTTATGCACAATACCCTTTTTACTCCACAGACCTGCTGGCGATTCCGCGAAAATAGCACTCATGAAAGTGAGGAACTGCTTTTTAGAATATCCCTCCGCTCTGTGTTTATAGACAACAGATAGATCTCTCAGAATTCACCTGTTTTATAACAACGGATTCCAATTTCTTAAACTGGAGTGAAATCGCGGTACAAAAAGTATGATAGAGACCGGTCACCTTTTCAAAAAGAACAGCAACAGAAAAAGAACATGTTGGTTGATAATTGTTATGTCCACAAGAATATGAGATTACACAGGACAGTGGTACCCACACAGAGGTCAGTTGTTTTATAATAACGCATCTATGAAGCACTAGTCATGTGATCAACGTTATCATGTGACATTTAGCGAAAATAGAAAAATTACTTCAAAATGAAAATTTAACCTTTTTTAGCAATGAAGCTAGATCACTGCACCACGGATATGAGTAAAAAGGCGAAAATTATGTGGTCTCTTAAGCAAAAAATTCTGACATTCTTTGTAGTTACGTTTTTGATTTTCCCGGTTCGTTCGGCTTTGGAATATCGAAAAACTCAACAAGAGATACCAGAAGCTGTGATCAAAGTTGACATACAACATGAAATATCTGATTTAAATCAATTTTGGAAAAGTACAGGCTTTTGGTTAGATTTTGTTATTTTAGGTGAAGTCAACTAAGATATGATATAATTTTAATGTAGCCTTCTATGTTAAAATATCAATAGATAACAATAAATATTTTGAAATATTTGATAAGTGATCACAATATTCGTCGCATATTTACCATGTATTTTCGAACGCAATTCAACCTTAACTCAGGGTTCGCGGTGGCGGGGCTTTTGTCAACTTTTTGGGCATTTTTACGAAATGACTCACTTTTTCGGAACCCACACCGAGTTTTACTGGACCCGACTGAGTCACACTTTCCTCATGTGACTCACTTTCCTGAGAACCCAGCGCCAATCCTGACTTTACGGTTGCAAGTTTCGAAATAAAATGATATCCTATCTTATCTTAACTTAAATATAATATAAATTTTTGTGTGTAAAGGAAAGGGGTTTGCGTGCAAATTAAACGTTTTAAAAACGTTGCATTTCCATATCTCTGGGCACCATTTGGATCACGATAGCAGTTGGGTCAGGGCGCGATAGAATGCATTAATTTCTGGAATTGTGATCTGTGCGTGGGAGAGGAGAGAGAATTCGTTAGAGTAGATCGTAATTGGTGACAACAAAATGTTCAATTCTAACTGGACTAAATGAACCATATGCAAATTTGACAACCCTTTCGACTCAAATATTCCTTATTTTGAGGTACTTAAAATAAAAATAAAATAAAAAGTGTTTTCAGCCGTGGAAGATGTTCTTTTCAATTTCACCAGTTCGGATCTACTGTAACCATTCGTTCTCCTCCCCCTCGTAGTTATAAAACAGCGGGTTCTCAGCAAAAACAATAGATTTCCAATCCTATCTTCTGCTTGCAATAGGTTACGAGTTAGTCCCCGCTGACCCTTTCTATCTTCCTAGGACAGAAAGGGTCACAGTTCCTGTAATAGAAATGGCCATTGATCTCAACTTTCGAGGGTCTGGTTCTTTCGGCGCACGTTCCAGGACACCGAGGTTCGGACTAGCAGGGTTTTTCTTAAAAATCACACCGAAAAGTATCCTCTCGCATTATTTTGGACCACAACGAAACTACCAAACTTAAGTAAAGGGTGGTTTTGCAATTGTAGAATCATTGATGTTTTGGGTGACAATGGGGGATTCTTTATCCTGATCTGAAGAAAACATCTATTTTTTTTAGTGCAAAATTGTTATGTGATGATAAAAATTGTGCGCCGTAATTAGGCCCCAACCCTTCGGATTGGGGCCTATAGGTTTGGGGTGTCCGTCTGTCTGTCCGTCCGTCTGTCCGTCATCGCTTTATACCCCTATGAATTTGGGGGGCGGTTGGGGCCTGCGTGTGTTTCACAAATACTTACTTGTTTATAATTGGGCCATTTATGTGACGCACTGATTCTAAAATAACGCCAAGCAAAGTTGACAACGACATATTCTATTATAGGAACTATGGCCCTTGCTGTCATAGGAAAACCACAACAGTCACCTAGGACTATCTACGAGTTAGTTCCAAGCTTGTGTTTTCGCATTTCACTTAGGAAAACTTAGACTTTGCTATTTGGTTTATTTAAGATCAGTGCTAGACTGCTAATACGTGTACGTTTTAAACCAGTAAATGATTTTTTTTACCAGTTAAGCGTGAAAAAAGCGAATTGAATTTTGTTTGAATATCCGAAATAAACAAATAAACATTTTTTTAATATTCAGTGCACAACAGTCGTCAGTTGAGCAATGCGTATTTAACACAAACCCTTGAACAAACATTACAGACTGCCCCCCCCCCAGTACGTAGTGAAAGCAGTGTTTCTTTCCGTTCATGTTGTGTAACACATCTCAAGCTTTTTAAATGATCACTCAGTGTAATGATTTTTTTATTCAAGGTTATAGTTTTATGTGTACTGGTCGTTGGGCAGGGTGGGGGCTCGAAGTGGTAATAACGTAATTGATTTTTTTGGTGATTTAAAGAATTAAAATGATTTAAATTAAAAAAATATCATAATTTTCATTGAAAGAAAAAAAAATCAAAATTGTTACCAGCTCTGTTTAAGATCTTCCGAGAGCAGCGCTGCAAAGCCCACCAATTAAGGCATTGTCTCACTTTTTCTTTGACAGCCAATGGGTCGACTATTTTTTGTTGTTGCTATTTTAGTGACATAGAAGGGACATAACAACAGTTATAAATTTATTTTTGTTTACTGGCCTTAACCCTTCTTTCGCATTTTTATTCTACAGTCCGCCACTACCACACCAAGAGGCGGAGAGATGGTTCCTGAGCAGAGACATGCGTCACAACCTGGCTTACATCGGCGCCATCCCTCACGCCGGCATCCGCCAGGTGCGCGTTCATTGGCTGCTCGACGCCGTGAAAACCTACAGGTGCGTCGCCCGCATTCGAATTAACCTAAGGTGCGTGGGACCGCATTCATGTGGACCAACAGATGCGTGGGGCTGTATTCACGGAAACCCACAAGTGCGTGGGGTCGTATTCACAGAAACATGGGTGTGTGGGGTCGTATTCACAGGCACCTGGAGGTGCGTAGGGCTGTATTCACAAACCTACAGGTGTGCGGTGCTGTAGTCATGGCAGTCTTCGGATTCATGAGGCCGTAAACATGTGTGGGACCGTATTCACGGCAATCTACAGGTGGGTCGGATCACATTCATTGAAACATCCAGGTGGTTTGGGCTCTATTCTGACTAAACGTAGAGATCTTTGGGAAAGTATTCAGGGAAACCTGCAGATGCATGAGACCGTATTCACGGCGATGTAGAGTGTGGTACCGTATTCCCTGCAGTCTACAGGCGCGTGACACCGTATTCTCGGCATTTGAAGGGACCATATGAGATGTCAGGCTTCTCAATCACGAGAACTTGGGCTGTGCGTTCACGGTGCATTGGGCTTTATTCATGGTAACCTAGACATGCGTCAGCATGGACACTTCATGTGTGTGGGACCGTATCCAGGAAACCAACTCGTACACATAACCGTATTCATGGAAACTTACGGGTAGTTAGGAGAGTATTCACGGAAACCTACATCTGCGTGGGACAGTATTCACCGAAACTTACAGGTGCGCGGAACCGTATGCAAGGGAATTTATGGTTGCGTGGGACCATATCCACAGAAACCAGCAGGTGCATGTAACCAGTTATTTAGGACAGTATTCATGGAAAACTACATGTGCGTGACACAGTATTGAAGTAAAGCTTCAGACCGTGTTAAGGCACACTTAGATGTTTGTGATCTGTATTCACGAAAAACATGGAGGTGCATGGGCACACGGAACCATGTTCACGGCCATTTGCAAGTGCTTTGGGCTGTGTTGACGAAAATCTAAAATCCTGCAGGTGTATGGGACTGTAGAAAGGTGGGATCGTGATCATCAAAACCTGCAGGTGCGTGGGAAACGAATAGGCTCATCAAAACCATAAGCGTATGCGGGGCCGTATTCAAGAAAGTCCACAAGCATGCTGATTCTTGTTTGAAGGACGTTGATAGTTCTTAAGTAGTGCGCATTATGTGCAGTTTTAAACCAATTATCTTTCTTCTTATAATGAGCAAGAATACTGTCTTGAATACTGATTACGTATGAGTTTGTTCCTTATGGTGATACATAGCCCATATATTAAAATCGAACTCCACTGTACTATGTTATCTAGGGATAAATATGAAATAATTGCGTACAACTTCACCTTCTTGGACGAATTCGTCGACATTCTGTGGCAGAACGGTCTGTATCCAGGCTTTGAAGTGATGGGAAATCCTGGAAACATCTTCACAGATTTTGAAAACGAAACCCAACTTTATGAGTGGAGGAATTTCTTGTATCAGCTTGTTCACAGATATGCAGGTGTGTATGTTTTTAGCTAAGCCATATGCCGTGGCTGTGCTATACTTGTCACTGTTGTCCGTTATTTGTGTGTCTGTGTAAACAGTTTTTCAAAATGCTACTCTACCTACAGAACCCCCCCCCCCCCCCACCACCATCCCCCTCCCGCCCCCGATTGCGTTGAAATTTGACAGGAATATTAACTTCAAGCCCCCTGCATCAGGCTTTTATTTTCTTTGGCGATTTTGGCCTAAATAGTGAGCAAACTGATGAAATTTGCCCCCCAAAAATATCAGTGTCCTCCTTTTTGATGCACCTTCAACACCCGCCTGACGACTTGCCCCGAAAGTGCAGTCGGTAATGTGGTGGACTGATAATCACGAGGTCTTGGGTTCAAGCCACACTGCAGTCGAATTTGTTTCCTTGCTTGAGCGGTTTTATAGGCAATATTTACAGTTCTGCCTCCTATTCCAATGGTTTATGTTTTCGCCTGCGAAGCAAGAGGGTGTGAGTTCTGCCCCTAGACAGGAATCAATTTATTTTTCATGTGTGTTTTGCTTGCCAGCTATATCTTTGTTGAAACTCAAAGTACGTAATATTACTTAATAAGTATTAATGTAGTTGTAGTATTTTTGTTATCGGTAGGGCAAAACTGGCCAAAATAAGAGAAAGAGATGAAATAAAAAATGAAATAAGAGAAATCTTGAAATTATAAATAAAATCGGCACCTGCGTTCGCATGAATCTGAACTCCGCCCCACCCTCCCCCTCTCCCCCTCCCCCCAGCCTTGCGTACTGTTGGCTCTCGCCTTCCAGACTCGTGCCGTTCAGGCTGCGGTTCTTTTGAGCATTCCAGCCGCTTTATCTTCATGCTTCCGTTTCCGCTGCCTGTATTCATATCTGAGCGGATTTTTCCAACGTTTTATTTTAAGATGGTCACGAAATTAAGGCTATTTTTGTAGCGCCCTGTTGTCACCCCTTCCATTCTAAAATTAACCATAAACCAGGACCCCTTTTGATTGGTCCAGAGGAGGATTTTTATTCACCCTCTAGCTAATATATGCAGAAGTAGGTCATGTGACCATGTAGGAAAAGATCACGTGGATCAGAAGTCACAGTCACGTGATCAGCGGAAGGCGAAAAAATGTGTGGAATGATAATATTTTGGTAAATGACGGAAAAGTTGAAAAGCTGTTTCGTGTTTTTTATCATGGGACTCTAAACAGTATTTATTGCACTTTGTAAAGGAGAAAAGGTTGTCCTGCTAAAGTGATCCATTAATACAGAAGAAGTGAATAAGCAAAGCTTCCCTTCGAAATAGATTTTCACGTTTGCTGTGATCTCATAAAGAAGGGAAAACTGGTGTAACAGGTTACTTGCTTTTTTACTTAGTAAGAGTGCACAAGATGGCGGCTTGAAATCCCTCCGCTAGATTAGTCTATTCCGGAGTAGACTAACTCTGACTAGAGTGCCTTGAACAGTGTTGTCACATCGTCGTTTTTTTAAGGATTATCCTTTTTTTGAAAATTCCAAAATCATCCTTATTTTATCCTTAAATGCTTTTTTATCCTTTTTTCTCTACCAAAATAAAAAATCCTTTTTTTTTTTGTCCTTTTCTTCTACTTATTAATTTTTTTTATTTGATTCTTTGATTTAAAGTTTTTAAGTGCGAGCGTCGAAGGCGCGAGTCGAAAAATTTTGACTTAAAAATTTACAATTTTATCCTTTTTACATACATTTTCCCCCTAAATATCGTCTTTAAAAATCCTTTTTTATCCTTATTTTTCCTCCTCGAGGTGTAGCAACACTGTGTGGAGATTCACGGAGGCATGATTAGGCCTAAAATTACATTCCGTGGAGCGATCATAAAACGTTCTTTGAATTGGTGAAATTTAGGGCTTCTTTCTAATTTTATAGCGAAATTTCGTTAACCCTCATCTCAAACCTGATCGTAAAACGTATCTCAATCCCTTACACTAATGCTGACTCCGAATACTTAACATTGAAGCATGATTACTGGCTAATATGTCTGCAAAATTAAATGGGTCCCCTAAACTACGCCTTACCGTCTGTTGGTATTGCAGATTAAATGGGTCCCCTAAACTACGCCTTACCATCTGTTGGTATTGCAAATGAAATGGGTCCCTAAACTAGGCGTTATCGTCTGTTGGTATTGCAGATTAAATGGGTCCCCTAAACTACGCCTTACCGTCTGTTGGTATTGCAGATTAATTGGGTCCCCTAAACTACGCCTTACCATCTGTTGGTATTGCACATTAAATGGGTCCCCTAAACTACGCCTTACCGTCTGTTGGTATTGCAGATTAAATGGGTCCCCTAAACTACGCCTTACCATCTGTTGGTATTGCAGATTAAATGGGTCCCCTAAACTACGCCTTACCGTCTGTTGGTATTGCAGATTAAATGGGTCTCCTAAACTACGCCTTACCATCTGTTGGTATTGCAGATTAAATGGGCCCCCAAACTACGCCTTACCGTCTGTAGGTATTGCAGATTAAATGGGTCCCCTAAACTACGCTTTACCATCTGTTGGCATTGCAGATTAAATGGGTCCCCTAAAGTACGCCTTACCATCTGTTGGTATTGCAGATTAAATGGGTCCCCGAAACTACACCTTACCGTCTGTTGGTATTGCAGATAACTATGGCCTTAGTTACCTCAACGACTGGAATTTTGAATCCTGGAATGAGCCATCGCTTCACCATTTCGATGGTTTAAACTTTACCATTAAAGGTAGGATCTTTGCTCTGTTTTTCTTCTTTTATCTTCGTTCAATTTTCTTTTTTAAAGGTTACATATTTTGAAATGTTAATACCATTTGTAGTTGACATGAGAAGATTTTGTAAATCGTGAGACCACGACCATGATCAATTAAGTATAATTATAGAATAGTATGAAGAAAGGGTGTTTGTATCTGTGTGTGGTGGTGGGGGGGGGGGGGGGGGGGCGTGTGATGTGGTGTCAGAAAGAGAAATTATTTTAAAAGCGTTATTAATGTAAGATAAGGCTGAAACGGACTAGAAAAGTTGGTAGTCGACCAGTCAGGGCAGCTGACTGATTAATCGATTAATGAGCTTCAACCTTTGTGTTTGTCGCAAAGGATTCTTGAATTACTACGACACCATAGCCGACGTCCTTGAGAAGGTCAGCCCGTCGCTGCGGCTGGGCGGCCCGGGCGGGGCGTGCTGGGAATACGACGTGACGTCATACTGCTGGGCACTGCTGCACCACGTAGTGCACGGACGCAATGATGTGGGAGAGAAGCCTTTTATTGACTATATCTCTATTCATCGAAAGGTAGGTGTGTGAATAAAGGCTGGATATACCGACGAAATCGGTTAATCGCATATCGGATAATCGCATAAACCGGTTAATTGCATACAACATGTATCAAATAGCCGCAAAAATTGGTTAAGTGCATAATATTGTTTGGAAAAAGGGCTATGCAGTTAACCGGTTTCGATGGCAGATATACATAGATAAATATATATACAGATGTATATACTGTAGTACAAATACGCTTGCGACAAACGCAAAAATAAGTCGCAATAAATTTCAAAAAATAAATGCATTTTGTTGCAGAAAAATGAAACAAAACGCGTCCTGCGTGTCGCAAAATGCATTTGGCAGGCCGCAATAAATCGCAACAAATTTTACATACATTGACACTTGCCTGAGTGTTATGCAACACATTGTCTTTTGATCTTTTGCATTGTGTACTGTACTAATCCCCAGTAATGCGCATTTTGTTTGCACACAAGAAGTATTGTGTGGGGTGGCATGATGCTCGCAGTGTTTAAATATTTCATGTTGTTTTACAGTGTGCATGGCCATTTATTTTCCAGACTGAAAGGGTGTAAAATGTTAATTTAAAAAATGCTGTGTTAACTCACGTGTGGATATGTGTTCAGTTCTTTTATTATGAAATTATCGCTTTTTAAGTAAAAAATTTGATAACTAAATAGCAACTAAATTTTTTTCAAACCTTTTCTACCACCCCTTGCCGTCATGTTATCCTCAGTTTAAGACTAAAACCACCCCCGCAGGCCTGAATAAAAATTGTATATTTTTTCCCATTTGTAATTCCATTTCTATTTCACTACCCCCCCCCCCCCCCCCCGCCCTCCGGTCAGAAAGCTAACTTTTGGATGTGTTTTTTTTTTTTACGAAAGACACTATTCATGTAAATTTATTCGCTTTTCACTTAAATATGGCAAATAAAAACAGATGAGAAAGAAAGGAACAAAACTTGACTACGTTCCACGGGGGATAATATCAAATTAAAAGCCTTTTCTTAATATTAGTTAACACTGGCATTCCTTGGACAGTAATCTCCCAAGCACATAACACTGGCATTAGATTTTTAATTTTATTTCATGTCGCCCGAGAACATGTACTTATACAATAATTTTAAACACAAATACAGCCTATTACACGTCCACACATACAGCTGAAACATTGACTTGTTTACACAGAGTACATGCAATTGGAGTGAATGCGCAGGGGGATTAAATCGCTTGCGTGAATGTTTGCTCAAGGTGTAATCTTATCATCAGTGTGAAATAAGTCGCAACATATTGCATGCTCAGGACGCGTCCTCTGAAATATTGGATTGCGGCTAGATGCAATAAAATGCCAGAAGTCGCAATAAAAAATTGCTACTTTTTGCGTTTTATTCCAACATATTTTTGCGTTTGTCGCAAGCGTATCTGTATATGTACATGTATATGTTACAGTGAATCTGTCAAATCAGAGACTTTATAAAGTCGCTGTAAATTTCAGTGAATCTGTCCAATTGGAACACTTCATGGGAAATTAAAAATTCTAAGGTAAAGTATTCAGAAACAGTGTTTTTTATAATGTCATTAAAATCAAAGAGCCAAAATCGTCAAATTTGCGTAAGGTAAATGAAACAACTTCAAAATCATAAGCTTTTAACCACTTAAATCATGTTTAATGGATTTTATGAACTACAGACAGCATGCGTACTATGTATATAGAGAGTTGACAGATTCAGTGAATATTTTAGTAACTTTCTAAGGTCACTGATTGTACAGATGCACTATAACATGTAGATACAGACTGGCAGCAAGAGTGCACACGTGTGACTGTTGTGTGCGTGTTGGTGGTGATTTACAGCCCACTAGGGGGTGGAGGTTAGCTCCAAGAAGCGGTGCGCAAAAAAGTTTCCAGGCACCGCTTCAAAGCCTCGCTATACAACGATAAGCAAGTCAACTGCGCTCGCTTTGAGGGACCCCTGTGGCTACTTTGTGCGAGATTCAACGACCCATAAGTTTTTATTGGCATTTGCTAAAGGCCCTCAAAGTACAACGGTAATCATATACAACTTCTGTGTTACGCTTTCTTTAAAAGAAAATAATACGGAAATAACCCCAAATCTCCCGCAATAATTGACATTTGTTTGTATACAGGGAGCATACTTTATTACGTGAAATAGTAACAATAATTTTTGCGATTATCCACCAAAAAACTTTTAAATTGATATTTCAAAAAGAACGTAAACATAAAAAGTCAAATATTGTGGGTGTACAAAATAAATTTATACGTAATTCTGCATCTATCAACTATTTAATATATATTTTACAAATAAACTATAACCCCTTTATTTAAATTTTCGGTCCCTTGACTTTGGTCACGTGGCCAGAATGTAAACAAACATTTGACAGGTGGATGCGGGAGCTAACTTTTCTGAACTTTAATGAACAAATAAAAGATATACAGCTCACTAAAAACTGCCTGTTTTACAAAAAGGGCATATTGGACATGAACTTTCTGTTGATGTTTGAATAATAGGGGCTGGTATGCAGGATTCGTGCCTCAGAACATATGAAATTGACCCCTATTAGTGGAGCAATGGGAGGCTTCGTAGCTCTGACAGAGAGATATACGATGTTATACAAGTGAGAGCTACTCGGAGCTAGGTGGAGGTGGGAGGGGAGGGTTGTTGTTTTTTTTAAAGGGATGGCCGGAAGAGTCATTTGTGCTAATTTTAAATTCCGTGGTGGTGAATAATCCTGTGCAGTCGTTTAGCTGAGGCAATTTGAACGAAGGTTAATGCCCCGCTTTCCACCCATGGCCGGATTCGAACCATAGGATTACAGGACCAACGCTCTACCGACTGAGCTAACCGTCATTCCCCCCCCCCCCCCCCCCAGGGTTGTTGTTTATGGTGTTATGGTGACCCTCTCAGTCAAGTACCTCAGCTTGTATGCTGCATGAAATCATAAACCAAGATCATGTACTTGATAAAGCTGAACAACATTTTTCGCAGAAATATTTCGTTAGAGGGAAAATTCATTTATTCACAATCGCGTTATTTAACGCATGTTCACAGGGCGAAGAACCGAATAATACAGCAGCAATCTTCGACAAAGAAATCGATTTTTATACCAACTTAGTCAAGCACCTGCCGGAGCTAGCTGACACCCCCATCTATAATGAGTGAGTCAGGGCGGGCATTTGTTTTGCCACCATTGTTTTGGCTACACACTTTTATTTTGCATTTTTGGACATCAAGAGTTATCCTTTTCACCAACGCAAGCAAAACTGACTGGCTGACTGACTGATATTTTCACGGTTTGTATCTGTATGCGTGAAGTATGCAAAGGAAGAACATACCATACCTGCAGGAAAAACGCCTCCCGCCCCTAATGAGGGAATTTGGAGGGGGAGCGGTAAGTTGGGGCCTTCAGTAAAATACAAAATTTCCGGGAATGAATTACTTAAGTGAAAAAATGTCGATTTTGGTAATAATAAGGATTTGGGTTGGTCACTGGGGAAGGATTGGGGTGGGGGGGGGGGGAGGGGAGTTGAAGGGAGTGACAATAACCTTAACGATCTACTGCCTCTAGCGTTTCACCACGCAGTGCATGTGGGTGGGAGAGAGTGGGGGGGGGCATCTGTTCGAGCGCGAATGATACAGAAAAGATGGGAACGTTTACTGAAGGATTTTTTTTTGCCTTGTAGTGAGGCGGATCCGCTGGTCACGTGGAGCCGTGAGAGGTGGTGGCGTGCTGACGTCACGTATGCCGCCATGGTTGTCAAGGTACGTCATATGCCCGCTGCTAACACAGGAGTGGGGAGGGGTTTTGAGTTATTGTCCTGGCACGCTGACATCACGTTTTACCGCCATGGTTGCCAAGGCGCCTCACGTGTGCTACCAACAATACGGTTTGGAGGAGCGGGGAGGGGGGGGGGCTTATTGTCCTGGCACGCTGACATCACGTATTACTGCCGTGGTTGTCACAAGGTGCCTCACGTGTATTGTCAACAACACTTTGTGCAGGAGCGGGGGGGGGGGCGGAGGGGGGGGGTGGTCTTATTGCCCTGACACGCTGAAGTCGTATATGTCGCCGTGAACTGTTAAAAATATTGGCGCAGTTTTCGAGATATGTGACTTGTACTGTTAGAAATACTGGTGCGGTTGTCAAGATACATGAGGTGTACTCTTAAAAGTACTTACGTGTTTGCCAAGATACTCTAACACTGACAAAATAGTGACTGTAGAAACAGGACAGTGCTCTATCCAGCGCATGGTGCCAGTGCTCTATCCATGGTTTTTAATATAACTAGTGCTTACGGCAATTTTTCCTTTATGTGAAATGTTTTGAGCTACACTCTGTGCTGTTAATGATGACGAAAAAGTTGCCAGTTTTTAGCGAGAAGTTTAGAACTACTGTGCCTTCTCCCATTGGTCAGTTCGAATTTCTAACGTTTTGTGGAGATATCATGGATAGTTTCTTACAGCCTGGGAGGCATGTTGATACTGATAAGGGTTTGGGGGGCGTAAAAGTGGGCTAATTTTAGAACAAATTACGTCTTCTAGAATCCGTTATTCTTTCAGATTATATTCAACCCTCTATTAACAAAACGCCCTAAATTAACTGAAAAAATTCGCTGTTGATATATCAGATTGTTTGTTGTTGTTGATATTTTGAATTGTTTATTTTATTGCTTACAGATTATAACTGAACATCAAAACAAGTGGATAGTGAACAGAAAGAAAGGATCTCTAAATTTCCAGCTGCTTAGCAACGACAATGGTTTCCTTAGTTACAACCCGCACTTCTTCACGCAGCGTACCCTGTTGGCGCGCTTCCAAATTAACAACACGGCCACTGCGCATGTGCAGTTTGTCCGGAAGCCAGTCTACGCCGTGATGGGTCTGCTAGGCATGCTGGGAGAGCGGCAACTCTACGCCAGCGTTTCAGGTGACCTTCCCCCAACTCCCCGCTCCCCACTCAACTTTTACTGTCTGAAGCTCCATAGTTAAAAAGAGAAAAATATATCATTAGATATTATCTGCTTCAGACAGTGAAAGATGCCGGGGGTGGGGAATTCTCCCAAATTCAAAATAAAATATACTTGGTGTTCCAACATAAAAGCTTGACTGGTAAGCTCTCTGGTGCGTGTGATTATTTTTAGGTTAACAACACCCACCCCCCCCCCCCCCCCCCTGGGCTGACCAAAACCTGTATCCGCCACTGTAGTCAGAACAAAGGTGGATTTTGACAGCATTTTACAGAGAGTACAAAATATGTAATGTGTAAGATTTATCAACCAATAGATCACCTTTTCCCCTTTTTGTTGCGATGCGAATTACCGTAAATAATATGGAATTTGTGTGTATCTTTATACTCGGTTTTGTTTCAGGATGGAATACTCACACAGGAGTACTGGCCTCAAAGCACGTAGCTGATACCTATGAGCAACAAGATAGGTACTTATTTGTCTACAAAAAAAAAAAAAAGAGAGAGAGAGAGAGAGAGAGAGAGAGAGAGAGAGAGAGAGAGAGAGAGAGAGAGAGAGAGAGAGAGAGAGAACGAGCCGCTCTGCACTTTTCATGCACGGCGTTTATTAAAGTTACTAAAAAAAGGTACTATAGAGACATATTTGTTTATATGCAAATAAGCTTCAAAAATATAGAAGTTGAGTCCAATTTTTGCGGGGGAGGGGGGGAGGAGGTACGAGAAATCCAGTTGTAGCTTTTAAAATTGTAATAACAACAGTAATTGAATTCTTTCACGGATTAAATTCAATCTTACCTTTTTTCTAGCAATTCTTGGAGCGTCATCGTTTACAACAGTGCGGACACGAATAACATGACGTCATTGATCCCTGTCCGGATCCAGATGGATTCCATCAATTGTACAGGTGAGCCCGTGAAACAAAAAATAAATAAGCTAAATACTTGCTGTGATAATTGGGATTTGAGAATTAAAAATATGGTGGATACAGCCTTGGGGTGGTAAGCTTGGTGTATGCACAGATTGGAGGTCCATGTATTGGGTGCACAGACTGTACACGTTGAGTAAAGTTATTTACTGCGTGCACAGATTACAGGCGCTGAGTGCAATTATTGTGTGCACAGATTACATACCTTGAGTGCAGTTATTGCGTGCACAGATTGCAGACACTGAGTGCAGTTATTACGTGCACAGAATGCACTCACTGAGCAGTTTTTGCGTGCACAGATCACACACTGAGCAAGGTTGGCAAGTTTCTTCCCTCGAGGGAAATTTCCGGGTAATTTCCCTGGGAAATTTCCATAGGGAAGAAATACTTTCTTCCCTTCCCACTATTTTATGCACTATTTTCATTATAAATAAAGCAAGAAGCACATTTTCGCGGTTTTTTTAAACACCTTTATCAATGGCATCAAATGCACATACGGCGATTAGTCACTTGAACAAACAATCTAAACATACACAAGCAGCCTCCTACAACTATCGAGCTTCCCTGTTGCTAAGCACCACCTCTTTGCCCTCAGAACTTACTGGCTCCCTTCTCTATCCACCAGCTGGGCGTGCACGCTCTTAGCTACTTAAGTCAACAACTAAGCCCCAATGTGCTTTCAAACTTTGGGATTATTTACAGCCGAATCCGCAACCGCCTTGGAAACGAAAAGGCATCGAAACTTGTGTTCTGCTACAGAATACTCCGGGGAGCTTCAGAAATCGAATATTAAAATGAAAATCAAACAATATATAAACGACAATTACAAATTATGAAATGTGGTTTTAATTTGTGTACATACGTTAGACACTTTTGGATATTAAAACAATTTGCATATATATAGACATGAATAAGCGGTATGTTTTTTCCCTATTTCTTCCCGGAAATTTCCATTTGTTCCCTATTCCTTCCCTATTTTCCCATGTTTCTTCCCTGGGAAGGGAAGAAATACCTTTCTTCCCGGAAGAATGCCAACCCTGACACTGAGTGTAGTTACTGCGTGCACAGATTGCAGGTACGTGGTGTACGTGCTGGACAATGCCCGGACGAACCCACACGCCGTGTGGACAAACGCCGGAAGTCCGCTCACCCCCAGCACCCAGCTGTTCCGTGACATGCGCCAAAAGGAGGTAATCCGGGTCTTTTTTTCGGAATGGAGGAGAATCTAATTAATTAATGTGTATTTATTAATTCAATATGTTTCTCATTCCTCAGTCGGGTCATTTAAAATTGCAGATAACAAAAAAAAAAAAAAAAAAAAAAATGAGTGACATTGCCAGGTCTAAAAAAATAAAAAGAAAAAATCATTAAGACGTTCTTTGTGGCGAAAAAACTGAAAAAGTATGTTGGCTAATGCCGGGTCATTTAAATTTTCAAAACTGAAATAGGTGTTACATTTTAACCGATCCAACGGTTTTGTTTGACAGGTCGTTTTTAATTGCCAATATTTTTAACGTAATTTGTGTGGCTTTATCATTTAAATCTTGTGTTTCTTACTCCCCTTGTGTTTAGGAGCCAGTGTGCGTCAAGGGACCGTCAAGTTATTCGTCAACTCAGGGAGCATTCAATTTTTCACTGCCTCTGCCCGGTGTTCTTCTGATGCACATCTGTGATAAAGCCCAAATAGGGCCCGACCAAGTACGTACTCCTTTTACCATACACTGATTAGTTCGGTGACGTTTCTTTACCTTATACTGGACTGGTAAGTGCCGTGCCTTTATCATATACCGACCAGGTATATACTCCTTTCACCATACACTGATTAGTTCGATGATGTTACTTTACCACATACTGAACTGATAAATGCCGTGCCTTCATCATAAAACGACCAGGTATGTACGACTCTGTTTACCATAATAGATTAGTTCGGGGATGTTGTAACCACGTAATGAATAGAAATATGATATTCTTTCACCTTGAACTAGAGCATTCAGTGCCTTTACCATATACCGATCAGGTAGATAGACATGCCTTTACTATATACTGAGTGAAACGTTACGTGGCATTCCTTTATATTTTCACCACAAACAAATCTTATTTGGAACGCATAATTATTTCGTTAGTGTTCCTAAGAATGTGTGGCTGAACCTTACTTCCTCATTTAATTTGCACGTAATCATTTTTTTTTTAAATTGAATGTTTGAGTACCTTTAAACTGTTGTATTTATGCTGTGGTTGCTATGTAACAAAGTGTTGTGATATACCACTTCGCTGTTATGGTTGCTAGGTAACAAGTGTCACCATAGACAATGTCACCGGTATGGTTGCTGGGTAACATAGGCCGTCATACACACCATCACTATTGTGGTTTGTCAGGTATTCAATGTTTTACATGTCACTGTTGTGGTTGCTAGGTAACAAATGTCGTCATACACAACGTTACTGTGGGCCAGGTGCTGATCACGTGGGACGACGGCTGTGTCAACACGAAGTAAGACACGGGCTTTCTTGGTTGTGTGTTGGGGGGGGGGGGGGGGCGGTGGCGGAGGCGGGGGGAGGGGTAGCCAGAGCGTGTAGTGTGTTAGTTGATGGTTCGAGTGTCCACAAATAAACCCAGTTGTTGACAAAGACCTGAAGTCGATAAATAATGGTGCTAGAAAAATGGTAATGAAAACCATTGAATCGAGACAGTTTGGAGAGACGAGACCATTCGGAGCTTGGGCGGAGGAAGGGGGTGGGGGTGGGGGGGGGGGGGGGGTGGTGGTGAAGCAGGGGTGTGGTGGTGAAGCAGGGTGGCAACCGTCTTTCCTGGAAATTTTGCCACGTCACAAAGCAACGTGGCGGTGTTTTAGCAACAAGTATACCACAACCCCCCCCTACCCCACCTCCCACCCACTCACCCTTAAGTAGCAGGGAACCAACCCCATCCCTTCCCCACCCCAACAACCCGTTATTTCCGTACATGTTATATATAACTCCCTCCCTCCCCCACCCCTCCCCTCGTCCCAAAACATAGTTTATTCTGTGTGTGGCATCATTTTATTTAGTTATTTTTTTATCTTTCAGGTGTATTAAAACCTATATGGTGGAATTTGCGTCATATAAGAACATGACTTACATAGCAATTAATTCCAAGGACATCATCTTCAATTCCTACGTATACATGCCAGGTGAGGGCTTCATTCAAGTTTTTTTTTTCATGTTTATTTGTTTGTTTGATTGTTTCTTTTTTTTATTAACCCAGTCGACTTTGTCGGACTGGGCTAGTCGTATCACTATAGGGGGCTTGAATGTATGTGCGTATGTTAAATTTTTTCTTTAAAATGCTACTCCTCCTACAGTTTTGCTCCAATCGTTTTAATATTATGCAGGAATGTTCCCTGGATGGTCCCCCACCTGGCTATTACTTTTTGTGACGATTGACGACAAACTGACAAAATGGCTCACTTTTTGTGCCCGTTTTGACCCTTTGATCCATTTTTAAAATGCTACACCTCCTACATTTTTACACCAATCCTATAGATGTTACGCAGGGATATTCCCCAGGGGTTCGCCTACCAGGCCATTTTTTTTTTCGCGGATCGCCAAAAACTGTCGAAATGGCGGAACCTTGAAGTTTGGAAAAAACTGGAATAAATGGTAGAAAAAAACTGAATTGTCAAACCATTCATTTCTCTCAGTCTTTTTCAAATAGTTATAATATTTTAATCGAAAGTTTCTTGGGTACTTCTCTACCTGGACTTTGCTTTTTTTGGCAAATTTTTTTTGTAAAATTTCGTAAATGAATCGTAAAAACCCAACCTCTCCAACATCCCTTTTCGGGTAGCTTCCAAATTCGAATTGAATGCGTTGTACATACTTCATTTTATTGGCCTAACAGTATTCGTTTCAGAATTTTCCTCTCTTTCCTTGTTTGCTAACTCGGCTGGGTCATGTCCTTGGACATGCTTGTTTACTTACTTTTATTAAAGCTTGCATCTTGGAGAGTTTCATCCTTATTTTGAAAAGTTTTGTCCTTGTTTTATTTATTTATTATAATTTTGTTTGTTGTTTTGTAAATAAATCTTTGTATTAATTGATTTGTTCTTTTATTTGGAAAAAGCAAGTCTACTTAATTCTTTGTAAAACTGAAAAATACATTTACAATTTATTAAATTTAACCATTCACATAACTTCGTTTTGTTTTGAACCTTCATTATAATCACATGCCATGGTCACGTGATTGATAACACCATTTGTTTGCGCACGTCATGTGCTTGGGTTGATCACGGTTTTGTACAGATCACGTGTTTGTTAAGCCACGTGCTTCTGTCAATAATGTGCGTGGGTGAATCTCGCGTTAACAAAAATCTCGTGTTGACATAAATCTCATGTTGACACAAATCTCATGTTGAAGTAAATCTCGTGCTGATTTTAATCTTGTGATTGTTTCCAGGTGTCTCGGACGATCACGTGGCCGGGCTGTACCGCGTCAGGGCTGTGGATTACTGGGGCAGACCCGGGGCGTTTTCTCTCCCTACTCGGTACCCTTAACCTAGCACCATCCCCCCCCCTCCCTCCAGCTTGGTAGACTGCTTCTGGCATAGCCACTCCATCTTCTGACTACCTATCACATAGCCTCACCACCACCCCATCTTGGCGCGGCGCGTTTGACATAGCCATTCCATTTTCTCCTATCCGTCATATAGCCTCACCCGCTTCTGTGTAGCGTCGTGCTTGCTATGACATAGCCAGTCCATCTTCTCGCTACCCATCACATAGCCTCACCCCCACTACCGCTTGTTGCGGTACGTCTGACGTAATCACTCCATTTTCCCGTGACATAGCATCGCCATTTAGCCTGCAACTCGTGTCATAGTCATGTCATTTTCCGCACTGCTCATCGCATAGCCTCATCCTTCCTACTACGCTTCGGGTGTGGCCATTTATATAACACGCTACTCGTAACATAGCCTCGCCATTTCTGTGGCTACGTTGTCAGGGATTAAGCTTTGCTACCGGCGAGAGAGTCACATCAACGAGGGATATTTTCTGAAGTTTCCATTTATATTTGCGAGTCAGTTAACTCGGGACAGTGCAATGAAACCGGTGCTAACATATTTATGTTGGAAATATCAAATATGTTGTCTGTGGTTGTCGCCTGTTTATGTGTATTTTGACCTGCACTCCCTTTTCTCCCCCCTCCCCCCCCCCCCGTTCTATGCCCAACACAAGCCTCTAACTAAAGTGTTATTTGAAATGATATACTACTGAACTGTCCGCACGCACTTAGGTCTGAGTCTGGGTTGGGGGGGGATGGGGGCAGGGCTCGATACGTGCGTACTTTATTGCTTATTGATCACGTTAAGTAATAAATGGGAAAACTGTAAAAGAGCCAGAAAGACGTTGTGTACTTTGGGCTAATTTGATGTTAATTTTAGGTATGTTTATATTTTAGTGCCATTTGTGGGGCAAAAATAAATTTAAAAAAAGATGAAATGTACATTTTGTTTTTATTCTGTTATGCCAGGGTTAATGTATTGTATTTGAGAAGCCTCGTCCAACTTGCTCGAATTCAGTGTCGGGTACTTCTTGCATGATGAAGGGACTTTTTTGCTGGGTGTCGAGAGGGGGCGGGCGATTAGTGACCAATCAAACAACGAAACCAGTCTGAATGAAATTAATGAAAGTCCAACAATGCTATGCATGTTTATCTACGTTTCCTAGAGATATACAATGTGTTTCTCACAGAAATAGAGAGAGCCGTTAACAATTAAACAGAGATAACAAACACTATCAGTGCTTACGTCACCTTGGAGACATTCTATATACTTTTCTATCACATTTTCTGTTGGGCAGATTGATATTTACAGCATTACAACAAAAACACACACATTTTTTTTCAATTCTCAAAGCTGTACAATTAGGAAGCCTTAACACACACACAAAAACATTGATCGATAATCGACATTTTTATCACTACCCTCCTAACATGCTATCTTTCTCTTTGTTTATATTTGAATTGCATTTCACACTTGCTTCAAATTGCAATTGAATAAGTTAATATTATTACACTAAATCTTCTATATAAGGAATGTCCTTGTAACTGAGAAACCTGTACAATAAACAAAGGGATTCCTTAAAATAAATTGAGTTTAATCCATTATTTCGTTGTTAGAGGGTGCTCCTTATTAAAAGACGTTCTTAAACGTGGGCTATGCTATATTCTAAAGAACGTCTTTATATTTGCAATTCATAATATTTTATACAGTGATTTTGTCAGGATTATTTTTTTTACTCAGCAAATGACCGAAGCAACGAGTGAAATTTTCCGCATGCATTTATAGCAAACGCGTGTCATTTTATTTTTATTTAGAAAAATCAAATAACTGGTCACCAGCTTAGAGAGACATCAAATGACTTGTGACTAGCTGAGAGAGAAATCATATGACTAGTGACTAGTTGATAGAGAAATCAAGTGGCTGTTGCCTCGTCGGTAGTGAAATAAAATCATTTATGTCTAACTGATTGAAATCAAGTGACCAGCTGATTCAGAAATCAAATGACTAGTGACTAGTCGAGGGAGAAATCAAATGACTAGTGACTAGCTGACAAAGAAATCAATTGACTAGTAACTTTGATTATTGACTAGATGATGGAGATATGAATGGCTGGAACATACAGATACAACATCATACTTTCGTTAACGCGTATAACTTTGGGACAAACTGTTTTCACTGCTTTTCCATGTACACTCAAGCTGAAATTTCTTATATTCTTATTATAATACCTACACTGTGGTGTGTAAAATACAAATTGCGAATCACTGGAACACAGCTTTTCAAGACACCAAAATTTTGCCAACAACACGAATACTGATTTAAATTCTATAATTTACGGAACTTAACATTATTTAATATGTACAATTGGATACGGAATTTGTTATGAAACACCCATCCGGTTAAAATGAAGAATGTCATAACATGCTTTGTTGTGTGGCCCACTAAGTACAGAATTCCAGGAAATGACATAACCAGAATTGTTTGCTGATCAATAATTTCAAATATTGACCGACAAATCTTCAAACAAATACACTCACCATAATTTTACGCAGATGCAAGACCTATTTTAGGGCACCATCGATCGTTAAGTAACCGACATTTCTTCATCAATACTCTGCTTTCATTGACTGCCATTATCTCTAGCATTTGGTGTGTATTTATATACATTTCATTTAATAATACAATCCATTACAAAAATAGTACTTTTTTCGAGATCAACGCTGTTTATAAATGTATCACAAACACACGACAATATTCCTAATTTAGAAGACAAAGAAACTGTTATTTTTTCATGTACTGTGATTTAACCGAAGCATTAAAAATAGCAGGGTAATGTGCAACAAGACGGTGCCTACTTCTGTGTTTCTGTGTGCAGAACATTTGGCACAGTTCAAATATGTGTCTTTACCTCCTGCATTGTAGGTAAAATTTTAAATTATTCTAAGTCTGGTCATAAATAAAACCGTATAAATAATTGGTCGATTTCGCGTGCAAGATTAACAAATGTTATTGCGTGAAACTGCTGTTTTTTTTTCAACACATTCCGTTCTTCGAACAGAATGAAAGAGAAATTGTAAAATCGGTCCGCAAAAAAAAACGTCAATAAAGTACGTACGCAAACATTTAGGTGGTGTGGGTGGGGCGGGGGAGAAGGGGCGCTTAGATTATGGATACTCCAATTTAGTAATAAAATGATGCTGTACATTGTACGTACAGTGGTGGGGTGGGGTGGGGGGGGGGAAGCGAGGATGGATGTTAATAGAAAAGCTCGCGCAATACGCATGCACTTTTTCAACATTGATAAAGTACATACTCAAAAATGTTGGTAGTATTTATAACCTACCCCATGTACCCATAATGCTAGTATACGTCTATGCTCATACGCCCCGCACCCACCCGCCACACCCCTCTCACCGGCGTACGTATTTTATTAACAACCTTTAACATGAAATAGGAGAAACCATCCTTGTTTGTATCAAGGGGAGTGGGGTTGCAACAAGACAATTAAAACGACTTCTCCATAGCAGTGTAGAAACTACAGAGAACTATTCCAGCCCGCTCCATCCCTCGCCCACCCCCTTCCCGCCTCGAGAAGCGAAACATTGGCTGCTAAGTCATCTTTTCCATACCATAAAATATTAAAATGTCAGCGAAAACGTCAGGTTTTGTGTCAGTAGTGGTGTCAATACTGTCAGTAGTGGTGTTAATGCTGTCAGTACTGGTTATCAATGATGGTAGTGTTACCAATACTGTCAGTATTCGTGTCAGTACTGACAGTAATGGTGTCAGTAATGTCAGTAATAATGTCAGTTGTGAGGCCAGTACTGTCTTTAGTAGTGATGCCAATACTGTCAATAATGGTGTCAGGACAGTTAGTGGTGGTGTCAGTAGTGTGTCAATACTGTCAGTATTTGTGTCAGTACTGCCAGTGCTGATGTCAGTAGTGGTGTAAGTGCTGACAGTGGTGGTGTCAGTAGTCATACTCATAGCAGAGGTCATCGTCTTCCTCTACGTCCACTCCTTTGCCCTTGCCGTTATACGTGATGTAATTCACCGCATTCTTGTCATTCATGACCAGCGACTGTAAACAAGAGACAACATGCGTGCAGATTCCGTTATACGTGATGTAATTCACCGCATTCTTGTCATTCATTACCAGCGACTGTAAACAACAACAACATGCGTGCAGCATTCCGTTATACGTCATGTAATTCACCGCATTCTTGTCATTCATAACCCTTGTTCACGAAACGACAGTTTGGGAGTTTCATGTATATCATTACAGACTGAAGAATGGTATTATTCTTAATGGGTCCAGATAACCACAACTTTATTATAACCACGTCTTTATTTTTTACTCAATTTTGTTATAACCACAATTTTTATTGCCTACACAGCATTGGCACACGCATTGTTAAGCCACAGCAAACACCTGCTTGAAAAAAAAAACAAACACGCACCTGCTTTTCTTCCCTTCCCGGTGGGTCTCTCAGAAACAAACACAGCGGCGCGTAGAAGAAGTTTACTATGGCAATGATCCACATCATCCTGGCCAACAGAAGATAGAAAACTTTACGAGCTTAAATGTGATCAAGGCACCAAATGAAATACACCGATCACGGTGTCAAATAAAATACACTGATCATGGTGCCAAATAAAATACACCGGTCAAGGTGCCAAATAAAATACACTGATCACGGTGCCAAATAAAATACACCAGTCAAGATGCCAAATAAAATACACCGATCAAGGTGCAAAATGAAATACTCCGATCACGGTGTCAAATGAAATACTCCTATCAAGGTGCCAAATAAAATACACCGATCAAGGTGCCAAATAAAACACACCGATCACGGTGCCAAATGAAATACGCCGATCAAGGCGTCAAATAAAACACACCGATCACGGTGCCAAATAAAATACACCGATCACGGTGCCAAATGGAATACTCCGATCAAGGCATCAAACAAAATACACCGATGAAGTTGCCAAATAAAATACACCGGTGAAGGTGCCAAATAAAATACACTGATCATGGTGCCAAATGAAATACTCCGATCACGGTGCCAAATGAAATACACCGATCAAGGTGCGAAATGAAATCCACCGATCAAGGTGCCAAATAAAATACTCCGATCACGGTGTCAAATGAAATACACCGATCAAGGTGCCAAATAAAATGCATCGATCACGTTGCCAAATAAAATAAACCGATCATGGTGGCAAATAAAATACACCGATCAAGGTGCCAAATAAAATACTCCGATCACCGTGCCAAATGAAATACACCGATCAAGGTACTAAATAAAATACACCGATCAAGGTGCCAAATAAAATACTCCGATCACCGTGCCAAATGAAATACACCGATCAAGGTGCGAAATGAAATCCACCGATCACGGTGTCAAATGAAATACTCCGATCACGGTGACAAATGAAATACACCGATCAAGGTGCCAAATAAAATACTCCGATCACGGTGTCAAATGAAATACACCGATCAAGGTGCCAAATAAAAGACACCGATCACGGTGCCAAATGAAATACTCCGATCACGGTGCCAAATGAAATACTCCGATCACGGTGCCAAATGAAATACTCCGATCACGGTGCCAAATGAAATACTCCGATCACCGTGCCAAATGAAATACACCGATCAAGGTGCGAAATGAAATCCACCGATCACGGTGTCAAATGAAATACTCCGATCACGGTGTCAAATGAAATACACCGATCAAGGTGCCAAATAAAATACTCCGATCACGGTGTCAAATGAAATACACCGATCAAGGTGCCAAATAAAAGACACCGATCACGGTGCCAAATGAAATGCTCCGATCATGGTGCCAAATGAAATACTCCGATCACCGTGCCAAATGAAATACACCGATCAAGGTGCCAAATAAAAGACACCGATCACGGTGCCAAATGAAATACTCCGATCACCGTGCCAAATGAAATACTCCGATCACGGTGCCAAATAAAATACTCCGATCATGGTGCCAAATAAAATACACCGATCAAGGTGTTAAATAAAACATTCCGATCACGGTGCCAAATAAAATACTCCGATCAAGAGCCAAACAAAATACACCGACCAGGGAACCAAATGAAATACACCGATCAAGGTGACAAATGAAATACACTTATCACGTGGCTGAATGAAATACACCGATCACGGTGTCAAATAAAACACACCGATCACGACGTCAAATGAAATACACCGATCAAGGTGCCAAATGAAATACACCGACCACGGTGCCAAATGAAATACACCGATCAAGATGCCAAATGAAATACACTGATCAAGATGCCAAATGAAATACACTGATCAAGATGCCAAATAAAATACACTGATCATGGTGCCAAATGAAATACAAAGATCAAGGTGACAAATAAAATGCATCGATCACGTTGCCAAATAAAATACACCGATCATGGTGGCAAATAAAATACACCGATCAAGGTGCCAAATAAAATACACAGATCATGATGCCAAATAAAATACACCGATCAAGGTGCAAATAAAATACACCGATCACGGTGTCAAATAAAATACACCGATCACGGTGCCAAAGAAAATACACCGATCGAGATGCCAAATGGAATACTCCGATCAAGGTGCCAAATAAAATACACCTATCACTCTGCCCTTGACAATTTTAAAGTGTTAATCATATTCACAAATGTTCACCACCCGGGTTAGCCGTCTAGTGAGTACGCATGGAGAAGGTGGAGGAACGCACCTGGGGTTTTGCGACCGCTGGCCTTGTTAGAAAATGCTGACATAACAAATTTTTGGAACAAGGGAACGTGGGCGGGGGTACGGGTTAGAACATTTTGCGTGCGTAATTTGCCGACTTTACTGACGACTTTATACCAAAACTAGAAGCGTTCAAAAACCAGACATTCGAAACTTTGGTCCCATTCATTAAAATCTTACTAAAACATTTTTAATATGTACTTTTGAATGGTGCATTATAAGGCAACAAAACAACATTAAATTATTTAATATACAAAAATTCAATTTGTTAATAATTTGGATAAATGCTGCAATCCGACGGAACATTTTTCAAGCCAATAATTTTTGAATCGATAGATGTTGCAGTTATATCTAAAATGGCAACGTCGGTGCAGTCACGTGACAAAAACATATATTGACTTATATATGGCTACTACCTACGAAATAAATGACCTCCAGTTACGAAATAAAGCTACTATTGACCAATTACGAAAAAATGTTGACCTAAAGGTTGCACCACTAAATACTTCGTTTTCTAGAAAAAATCTCATACACGTTAGTATGAGTAAAAATTATTTCTAACGCAAAAGTGTATCGTAACTAAAAGCTCGACCCGTCGTGGAAATGGCATGATAAATTGCAAGCAGCAAAGAGCAGATCAGCTGTATTTGAGTCTTCTGTTGACAGTTGATGGATTTCAATTGTAAAATGAAAAGAAATGTGTAACTGCATTGAACTGATGTGACATAAATGGCAAATTGATTAATCCTTCACAAAATTAAGCAATGTAGCGTGTTTATATTAGCAGCACTTATTTATATCTTGTGTTTAAAAATAGCAGTACTTATAGAAAGTGTGTCTGATAAAAGAAACTCACCACTTGAAGCCCATAGCTTTAACCATGGAGCCACTGATCGCTGGTCCTGTAACAGGTCAATTGTGTAGGAAATGTAGTAGGTGTCACGGACGATCTATTTACTTAAATATACTTATACAGTGAACGATTAACCTCTACGACTACAGATTAGATGTTATTTTATTTATAACATTTCAAAGGGATTTCCGAGACAGCTGCATATGACATAGCGTTGTTAACAAGAAAAACGCCTTAGTAACACATTCCCTGTACTATTCTCAACATGCTTTAGCAGTACTTAGTCTACCAACCCATAATCTACCAATATATGTGACGTCTACTTACTTATGTCCTGCCTACCAACCTTCATGATGGCTACATACCTATGGCAAAACCCATGCAAAAGGCCACGTCGGCGATGGCGTAGACACTTCCGTACACGGACACGTGACGCAGATCCACCAAGTAACCCATGATCGGCATCATGGAGGAATCCACCATACCTATGAGGTAGAAGCACACATGCCATTAGCGCACGTGTGGGTGCGCGTGTAAGACTACGTGTAAGCGCAATGCCGCATGATTTATCAATATACAAGCAATAAGTTATCAAACGCTCAAAATAAGGGAAACAAATCGATCTATATAAATGGATTGCAATCGGGACAGATGATTGCAATTCATATAAAAATGCCATTTTAAAACTTATAATTTACACGATAAGGTGGATGATACGCAATATGTTTGCAACAAATCACTGGCTAAAATACGGATGGTTTCTCAAACCTCAACTGAATTTGAATTAGAGGCAAAGGCTTACTTAGTTACATTTAACTGTTCTATTGAATTTTTTGCTATTAAATAATTGACATAGAACTGCATTACAGTTTTACAGGCAACAAAACATATGAAAAGAGCTTCACACGTGAAAGGTGCGCATGCGACCGATCTCGCAAAATTGTCTGGCAAAAACTTGTTATAAATCGACCAAACAGATTCTCATTAAAACAGTTTAAAATTGCATTTTAGTTGCATTTTAATTCTATAGCGTCTGCATTACACAATTTATTTAAAGTGACCTAATCTTTTATAAACTGTAACAAAAACTCGAAACAAGTACTATAAAAGTCCCAAAAAATGTATTCATTAAATTAAAAAATGCGTTCTATACATATATTATTTGACTTTTTATTATAGTTTATCTTTGTTATTATAATGTTTACATTTTTAATTTTATTTGCAAACAAGTCTCTCTAACAACTTTTGCAACAGGGAATTTTGTAAACAAACCCAAAAAGGGATTACATTACGAACTGTGCTTTTTTTACATATAAATTATTTAGTTTCATTCTTACTTTTGGAAGTACTCATGATATACATTACCTATTGCAAAACCCCATCCAGCATTGGGCAACAACATTTCGGAAAATTTAGTACAAAAAGGGATCTGTAAATGAGTGATATTATCTACGATATAAAATACAGTCTTCTATGTTATACAGTTCTATGCAGTGTCACACAGTATCGTGTAATATAACATACAGTGTCATGTAAAGGCACATGCAATATTACATGACACAACATAGTGTCAGATGACATCACATAAAGTGTCATGTGACATGATATACAGTTTAAATAGATACATGACTATCAGCGATAGATTGCATGCAGCTTTGCAAAAACAGCATCAGAGTAAAGTAACGCACCCGTGACGCCTACAAAAAGCATGTGCAACGACAACAAAGTCCCCCAGTAAAACCCACAAAACACGCGTATAGCGAAGAGATAAGTTACTCGTAGCACACATAAGAAGCGTGCGTAACGACTACAAAAAAGTCACCTAAGAGAAAATATCAAATCACTATCACTGATAATTACATGTATAATATCACAACAGAATGTCACATGTGATCACATACAGTGTCATATGACATCACAAACATTGAAATGTGATATCACTTAGAGTGTATATGATATTACATATACAATATCAAAATGTAAAGGATTATTAGTAATAATGCACAATATTAAATATATAACGGATTATAAGTGACAAAGTACAAGTGACGTAATGCACAATATCAATTATGATTAAAACGTAGCAATAAAGTTACATTACGTGACATACAGTATCATATATAGGCAGCTATCGGAAATGTGCAATAGACAAATATGGCTATGTGTAAACCAAGAGTGCTTTCTCCAGGTAGGGCACACTTGGCATGGTATGGTATGGTATGTCAAAAAAAAATAGAAATCGCAGAGAAAGTGGATAGCTTTTAGGTCAGACGAGGTCCGGGTGGGGTGCAAATTTTGTTTAAAAGGGTGTAATTTTTTATGTCAAAATTTTACATCGTGCACATAATGTGAGTTTATAAAAGGTTGTAAAAAAGTGAATTCTTACAACGGGTGAATAACGTTACATAATCTTTGATTGCGTCATCTCACAGAACGCATTTCTAAATTACGTATTGTCATATTATATGTTCTTACATTACGTATTCTGAAAGTGCGTACTCTTAAAATATGTGAACTCACAGGTCGTATCTCCACATTTCGTTATCATACGTTACATTTTCGTAACTTACGTATTCTCACATCATTTGATACTCTTGCATTAAGTACTTTCACATTTCATATTATCACATCACTAATTTTTTGTACATAGTCTCACATTTCGTATTATCTTAAACGTTGTTGTATAATGCACTCTTACTTTACATATTCTCGCATTGCATACTCTTACATTTAGTATTATGAAAATCCGCAATAGTTTGTTTTTAATTTACAATAAGAATGTGGCCATTGTAACAAAGATACACTGTGCAGGTACAATGTAAGTAGTTATTTGTGGGGATCGGGTCAACGGAACCATTACATCATAGCCAGTGTTCTGAAAACCAGGCTTCCACTGTACGGGTACATAGAAATCATAGGTCTACTGTTTGGATACTTCGTACTTTTGGGTACATTGATAATCAGGTTCATGTTACGAGTTCTTTATAATCCGTCCTTTTGAGAATAAAATCCAGTGTACGAGTACATCGTTGTCACTTCTTACTAGAGTTAGGCCTATTGTACAGGTACACCGTATTGAGTTACTTTGAGGATCAGGTCCACGGTACGAGTGCATAATAATTAGTTCTATTGAAAATAACGTCCGCTGTATGGGTGTATCGTATTCAGATCTATTGAGAAACAAGTTGACGGTGCAGGTACAACGTAATCGCTTCGTTTGAGAATCAGATCCGCTGTGTGAGTACAGCGTGAATCATTTCTGTTGATAAATTGGTGTAATGTATGGATATATCATATTAAGTTCTTTTGAGAATATGCCACGAAAACAATAAAGTATGAAATACGTAAAAAGTAGAATTAGTAGAAGAAGATTAATATATCTTTATTAAAAAATTGCAGAAGTGTATTTACACAAAATATCCTGAATCAGTCTGCATGGGATATTTTGTGCCAGGAAAGGTCAATCAAAATTGTTATTTTTCACAACATGTAATAAGAAGCATTTCTTAATGTATGAAAATTTTCAGAATGTTTCCAAATTTTTAGACTGGTCTACATTGTTACAAAATACAAATACAATATTTCAGAAAGGCGTGCGCACAAAACATTTTATGCCTCATAGAATCAGTGTTATGTTCCTTAGCTTATGTGGTTTGTCAACATGAAAAAAGTTTCACGAACTATATATAAACTGACGATTGAAAAACGATGAGCAAAGAAACATGAAAGTATAAAACAATGCGTAGTTGTTTTGTTGTGAAAAATATCAATTTTTAACGTTTCAGTTCTATAACAAAACAATATAATGACGAAACAAAAAGTGCCTTTTGAATTCTTTACGAAATCAGTATTTTCTTTTCTTACCGATAGAGAAACCGAGACCAAAATTGGGAATTATTAAACCCCAAATATTGCTGGCAAATGGTATCTGCAAGAACGCAATACGTTTATTCAAGATTAAAATTCACGTTTTCACAACAAAATCGACCATTGCTGAATTCATGTTTTTTATTCTTTAAAGGGACGGCTGAAAGATTCAGTATGAGGATAATACTGAATGCCGTGATTTGTGACCTAACCCACTTCATTCGCCTAACTGAGTCAATCGGAGTCAAAGTCAATCCCCTGCTTACCACTCCTGATCGGTTTTGAACCAGGAACTTACCAGACCAACGATCTAATTAACTGACTAACCGTAACCCCAATTCGTGGGATTGGTGGAGATCAGCACGACTTTTATCCTTGACACGAATATAACGTACTTTATCCATGTCCCATATTTATTGTAACAAGATCATCAATTAACGGCGCTCATGTGCTCAAGACACGACCTAGTACTGCAATTTGTCTAAAATATGGCGGAAGGTGGGCGGAAATTTTAATACTGTTCTCAAACATGTTTGCATCTTCAACTTGAATTCTGTTTTTAACAGCAAATTTTAATATGTGTTCATTACGACAACGACATCATTACTAAGTAAGACAAAAATTTGTCTTACTTTCATTTTGTTTATTTTGATCTGAAAGCGCATTATCAATATTATGATGTTGTGAAAAGGTAAAAACTCCAACAGAACGCATAACCAAGTTATATATGCTTATTCATACCAACTTGTCTTGGCCAGTCTAGAGAGTATTAGCAGCTGCGCTGGTGCAAAAGTGTTCTAAGCAACTTGCACACATAACACCGAAGAAAAAACATATAATTGAATTTATTGAAGTCACTACTATCCAATTGCCATACCCCTTATATTTGCTTTGAGGCATTTTCTGATACTTTTTTCAAAAGGTAGTAAGTTTGCTCTAAATGTTTTTATTTTAGATAAAACTGTGATATTTTGCTACATCAATTAAGACGTCAGTCTATTTTCAAGAATTATCTGGTGTTTTGATGTCAAACATACCAGCAAATGAATCCAGAGTAGCTTAGAATGGGATGCCAAGAGTATTTAATACAATAAAACGAAAGAATTCAGTCCAGTTTCTGTTAAACAAACTCTAATATTCCAGAACACTAGGATGGTAAACTCAGTGTAACAAGCTCCTACCGTATGTGCCGTTCAAAGTACTGATTGCAGTTGGTAATGTAAGTGTACTAAAATGCATCCAACTTCCAATCCATTAAGAAGCGTATTAAAAAAAGTAATGTGGCCTAGCACACCAACGACATATAAATTTTCTATTGCAAAGATTAGGAAAGCTCGACATCATAGTGTCTGAGTGAAACTTCAAGTCTCGATGCAAACAGTGTATATTTTATCTAATAAGAAATTTTATCGCTAGTACTGCCTAACATGTGAATAGCCTTTTCCATCTACAATGGCGCGGCCATCTTGAATACTTTTCATCACTTGTTTTAAGTGATCCGCACTCTGTTCTTTGGCAGCCATATGTAATGTGACTGTTTCCAGCCAATGACATTCCTTCTTGCAAACTAATTTGCATAAATCTGTAGCACTCACTCAACTCAGTATCTATAAAAAAATGCAAAAGTGACCCTAGCAAAAATGACGCCACAATTTGGTGGCCAAAGCCAAAATTTGGCGAACCACCAAAATATGATAAAATTTGATTCAGCCACACAGGGGGCACTGGTGTAATCTGTTTTGCAAAAAAAAACGGGGGTTTTCGTGGTGATCTGTTCGCCATATTAACTAAAATTGGCGAACTGAAAAATACTGGGCATTTCCCCCAGACTGGACAATATTTAGACCAAAGTTATTGCAATTCAACTACAGTAAAAGAGCACTAGTGATTAATCAGGCGATTGGACTGACGACAGAGGCCCAACACAAAGGGTGGTGAATATAGGACACCTGGACTAAAATACAACCACAACTTGAGCAAAGAAAGTTATCTTTATATCTCAATAAATGGGGGTACTCGCAATAAAAGAAGTACCTCGGATAAACAGAGTACTTACAATAGCCAAGCACAAGCCGACAATTGCCATCCCGATCACAGCGCTGAGCCATCTGCAAGTATATCCGGATATGTGGAATAGCAAGTGATCAGAACTATTGATCCACGTGAAATACATTCAATTTCATTCAATATAATTTGATTTAATAACTGAAGGTATTGAAATTAAATAAGTCTAACATACCACAACCGTTAGTCGGTCAGCTCAGCACTAGCCTGAAGGGTAAATTTTTGAAGAACTTTTCAGCGAATAGTTAAGTGTTATTATTAATGAATATGATAGTTACCGAAATTTCGTTCTTACCTTCCCATTCGATGGGCCAAAGGTCCAAAAATGTTAGTACCGATTAGGTATGATATACTGGCAGGTAGGAACGCCGCACCTAAAACAAGTACCCAAACTAGAACAGGTGCGCACAAAATCAAACTATAACAGGCATCCACAAAATGAAACCAGAGCAAGTACCCACAAAACTAAAGAAGAACAGGTTTCCACAAAAGCAAACCGGGACAGGTACCCACATAATCAAGAAGGGCAAGTACATACAAAATAAATCCGGGCAGGTCTCCACAAAATCAAATAAGAACAAGTACTCATAAAAATTCAACCAGAACAGGTACCCACAAAATCAAACCGGGACAGTACTCACAAAATCTAACCAGAACAGGTACCCACAAAAGCAAACCAGAACAGGTACCCACAACATCAAGCCGCTGTAACAGCCTAGAATATACCCCCCCCCCCCCCCGCCCAGAATATACCCGGGTATAATTTGGGCTAGCCCAGAATATACCGGGGTATATTCTTGACTAGCCTGAAATATATCCAGGGGTATATTCTGGGCTAGCCCGAAATATACTCCTGCCGCCCAGACTATACCCCTCTTTCACAAAATTTTTATGAAATAATTCACATCATTTCTTAAATTTATTGATATCTAAACCACTACAAAATTGAATAATAACGTGTGAATTACATGGTAGATGTCGATTGCATTTAACTCGTGATGCTGTGATCTAGTATAAACATGTATAGATTGTTCAATTGCATATCAGCCATTCAATACTTTTAATTAATTTATCAAAGTTGAGCTCAAGCATTTGTGCATAATCCATAAAAAGTGGACCAAAAAGTTCAATTGCATTTAACAAAAGCTACTTATATAAAAGGTTTCTAGAATCGGGACATTGCTTCTTTTAAGGTATTCATATTTTAAACATCAAATAAGGTGTTTAGTTACAAGTATAAATCCAAAGATTAGCACAAAAAACATTATATTTCAAAATTGATCACACTTTTAAATGACAATATGAAACAAAATCTCAAATTTACCAAATTTAATTTACAGTAAAACTCCCATTTAATTACAAAATTCTTATAAGTACATTATTACTAAAAGAGCAACAGGGGAAGATTTTCTCTCAAATGTCCTACAGTACATTTTACTGTTCCACACCAATCACTGCATTGAAATGTTCCGACACATTTTGCAAGAACAGTCCCATTTTGGTTTGGCGGTTGTTGTGAAAGGATGCAGGGTACAAATGCCGGTGCTCGTTTCTGATAAACTGATTAAATGTTTTGAAAGACTGAAATGAAATTGAACATCCTACATGGGTCTAGGACAGAACCTCCCGGGACCAAACTCCCCGGGACCGAACCCCCCCGACCAAACCCCCCGGGACCGAACCCCCCGCGCGCATAACCCCCCGTGCCAAAACCCCCCGATCGGACCAAACCCCCCTCTCAAAAAGCCAATATAATATGTCAAATTTAAACACACGTTTATTGAATCATGATTTTATAACTTGAGATGTAGTTCATTTGTACAACGTTTTGCAAAAGCTGTTTTACTACGATGACTACAACTGACTAATGTCAACAGTCACTGTTGGTTTAAAACTGAATATTGTGAGCTATTCCTCTGAAAAAAACCAAGATGTTTCTGTTGCGAAAGTCAAGAACAATGTGCGCTATCCTATTTCCTGTTTGGACACTT
This sequence comes from Protula sp. h YS-2021, assembly GCA_949752745.1. Taxonomy (NCBI): domain Eukaryota; kingdom Metazoa; phylum Annelida; class Polychaeta; order Sabellida; family Serpulidae; genus Protula; species Protula sp. h YS-2021. The sequence goes on along the minus strand of OX457029.1, from coordinate 10,668,065 downwards.
TGCTGTCGTCGTGGTTCTGGAAGGTGACCTCCTATAATTTGGTAAATTATGGATGGTGACATTGTTTAGGCTCTGTTCTCGTCGAAGAATGTCCAGGAACCGCCATAGATTGGGGTGTTGAGCGGCAACGGCAGCTTGCATTTTGCGGTGCCACCCTTCAATAGTGTTGTTGGTCCTCGGTAGTTCCTCTTCAGTCCGATTGCTCATGCTCCACAAGCAATGGTCAAACTTTGGAGCAATTCTCTGGTTACGTCGCACCCGACCGATGTAGGTATCCTCAAAATATTCCGCAATCGGGGTTATTTCATCGGACAGTTCCTCTTGGAGCTCCTCTGAAGCGGGGGGGTTTGGTCCTCTCCATATGGGGGGGGGGGGTTTGGCATGGGGGGTTATGCGCGCGGGGGGTTCGGTCCCGGGGGCTTTGGTCGGGGGGGTTCGGTCCCGGGGGGTTTGGTCCCGGGGGGTTCTGTCCGGAACCCATCCTACACATGTGTGTGCTAGATTACAGGCATTGCGACGTAAGTGCAATCGACATCTACCATGTACATGTAATTCCCACTTTATTCCGGTATGCTAAATATAAATAAATTACAAAGGAATGCCATATATCATAAAAAGGTGTGTGTGTGTGGAGTATATTCTGGGCGGCAGGGGTATATTTTAGGCTAGCCTAGATTATACTCGGATATATTCTGGTGGGGGTATATTCTGGGCTGCTACATCGGGACTGGTATCCACGAAATCAACCCGGGACCGGTACCCACAAAATCAATCCAGTCTCTTTCGTGAACAGCTTAAGATTTCATGTTGGCCGAAGAGCAAGGGGGGTTACATATCTACTGTCCTATACGTTATAGTTTTATTACACAGTTTTATGAAAAGAAGCTTACTTAAATAAAAAGCTTCCCCACCAACACACACCCTGCCCCAGCTTTTTTCAAAAACTGCCTCATACCATTTCGTTCACTTGTAATTTTTTAATAAATGCAAATACGATAATACAAGAATTGAGGGATGTTCGTTTCAGATAATGGCATCAAGTGCTGTTTAATCGGTAAAGTGTTGTTTCAAACCTTTTGATTTGATAGCACTTAAATGTCATCAGGCCCTACCGTAAACCTTAAAAAGGTGCCATATACTATATAATAATAAACCTTCTGATTTGATGGCACTTAAATGTCACCAGGCCCTACATAAAACCATGGCTACCGTAAACCTCAAAAAGTCGCCATATACTATAGTAGGCGTTGTTACCTTGCTGCCATTTTGGCGAGTGCATGGTGTCAAGCATCCACAGCGGTAGTGAGGGCTCCAGCATGGCGATGCCCATGTTCGCGAAAGTGATGGAGCCTGCAAATAACACCAAAAATGATTGACAAAGAGAGAGAGAGAGAGAGAGAGAGAGAGAGAGAGAGAGAGAGAGAGAGAGAGAGAGAGAGAGAGAGAGAGAGAGAGAGAGAGAGAGAGAGAGAGAGGCTAAAATAATAACTAGAACCCCATTTCGCTAGAGAAATGTTAAACACTTGACAAAAATTAAAACGCAAAAATGCTTCCTTCAATGTATTATTTCTTGAATAATATATTGCAAACAACACAGCTCGAATACGTCTTATAAGCTGTATAGTGTTTGGTTTTTGTTGAATTAAGTTTTATTGACTGATCAGGCATACGCAGTGAGAGCTCACACAAATCTGAGCAACTGTGTGTTCTGTACTGTGCTTTAGATACTCTGCATTAACTTGCAAGAAATACATTCTTTTCACATGGCGTTTTAACAAAGAAAACGAAATCGAAGACGAAAATAAAAAGTGACATGCACACGTTCAGATCAAGCTCTTCATAAGTCCCATGAAACTCGATAAGTTTCATGGTCCTAGGACCCATAGTGTCAGAGAAGAAGACACAAAAAATCGGAAAACTGTCAAGAAGAAAAAAAGGACGAACGGCTGCTCGCACAAATTCATATAACCCTTTCAAGTCACAGCTTGTCAAGTATAATTAATAATAATAATACACCTATAATGTTTCTTGAAATCTGATTTTGGGGCCGCAATTACAGAGACAGCCCTCTGGTTACAGATTAGGAGACATGCCCACAGCCTGGAGGCGTGGCTTTAGGCTATGATTGACGGACGGGGCGTGGCTTACCGGCGGCTATCAGGATGTAGGGATCCTTCAGTAGCGTCAGGAGCGGCGTGCCCACCTGTTCCTCCGGATGCACCCCGGGCTGCAGGACCAGCAACTGCAACACTGTAATTGCAATTGTTTTTTTTAGTTACAATCAAGAATCCTAATGAATGTTGCTACGAAACTTGAAGTTCCATGTTTTTATTATTTTTATTTGTGCACCAAAACGGCAATGGCCATTCCTTTGTTTGACAGCTTTGGTTCTGTTACGGGCACTTAAGTTATTTAACTTTGACAGATAGCCATAAAAATTATTTTAAAACAACTAGAATATTTCATAATATACATATGGCTTCAACAACACCAAGTCGTTGTGATAATTATCCAATTTTGCTAACGAAAATCGATATAAAAAAGGATAAAAGAAAATGAATTGCTCGTCACAACTGGGAAGTCACACCCCTCCCTCCCTCTCTCCACCACTCCCTACCTACCTTGCGACTTCATTCTTACAATAAATATTTAGCAGATTTCGGCTTCCAAGTGAAGTATTATTATGGACTCCTAAGAAGATCTTGACCTTTAGAATTTTGAAGTCAGCATTTTCGTAACTGGGACTCAATAGTATCTTCATGATGGCTCCAAGTAAGAAAATAGAAGTTTTCTCGCTTACCGACGGTAAGCGGTTTTTCGACGTTGTTCTCCAACAGCCAACCTCTATGGCGGTTTGGTCTGTTGTGTATAACACATTTTTACTCTGCAGATCCGTTGGGGATTCCGCGAAAACAGTACTCATAAAGAGAGGAACTAATTTTTAAAACTTATATCCGCCTTGTGTTTATACATAACAGATAGATCTGATCAGAGGCCAGCTGTTTTATAACAACGGGTATTGTGATTACAAATAATTGGCATTACCGTTGATTTTTGCTTTCCGGTTCACACCGAAAAATAACTTGCATAGGAACTAACCAATCAGTTTCCACTCTGTACCCAAGTCCTGTACGAAGTACGGTTATTTATTGTAAACATTGCTGCTGTACTTACTTCCGTCAAAAACGGCCAGGAATGCCAGGATTAGGAACGGAGTTTCTTTCCCAACAAACTGGTACAGAAAACCTCCAAACGGTGGCCCAACTGAAAAAAGAATAAAACACGAATAAATAAATAAATGCAAGAATGTCAAGGACATTGTGATCAGCTGAGATCTGAATAATCAGGTATCAAAGGCGTGTAGGGCCGTCAAAATTGGTAGACGCATTTTTTTGGAAAGGGATACTGAAACTTTTCAAAGACTGGCCATCTGCACAATCTCTGGCCGATCCTAAATAAAGTCAGGAGAGGCCTAAGCTTGGACAGGTCGAATAAAATTTGAAAGTGGTCTGACTAAAAGCACATGCAGGAGAAGAAACCTTAAGAAACTTTTGAAAAACTGGATCCCTAAATTCTGAAATTTTAAGGTAAATAAGTGCTTTTGCAAAAGATAACCGTTTCTTTTAACATTAAGAAGAAATCTTCCCAAAACTGCACATATGAAAAATGTTTTAATATGCTGCATTTTGGCCAGATTTTGGTGGATCGTCTAAAAGATTTCAAGAGAGGACTACCCAGTAAACACTAAAAAAATTGATCAAAATCATAGTGATGAACCATTTTAAGTGAAATTTGACACAAGTACAGACGACGGATGACCCCGTTCCCCCTCCCCTTCCCCCACCCACCCCTCCCCCCTCCCCTCCCTCCCCCTACTGATGTGATAACACCAAACCAACGAAGTCGACTGGTCTATGAATCAGATCAAGAATTCAACCATCCGTACCCTGATGCAAACTGAGAGTATTACAACGAGGCAAAAAACAAAAAAAAAAAAAATACAAAAAAAAAAAAAATACAAAAAAAAAAAAAAAAAAGAATCACACTCATCAAATTCTATACCAAGCACCATTTTGTAATATGGCTATTGCTTGAGTAATTTAATGTGTGCCCTTTTCTTCATTGGTTGCTGTTTTTTGTTTATTTTTTTCTTCTTTTCGTGTTTCTACGCTATTGGAATTGAGAACCTAAATGCCGGAATGGGAAATAACAAAACGGGGGAGAATTTGCATATAAATGTGGGATCGTATTACCAAAAGGACACGCTACAGAAATGTGCCTATAAATAGCGTGGTCAAAAGTAAAATATAAATAAACAGTAGCGTCGATGTTAAAAAAAGCTCCTCGATATTTGCCATTTGCATGCAATGCTGAATGTCAAGTGGATCTTGGATTTTGATTGAAACTGGAGTCTATTTCGCAAAAAATGTTTTTCACATACCTAGGGTGACGTAGAATCCATAAGCTTCTGAAGTAGGAATGAGAATAGTAAACGAAGCTCAGCCGAATAAAAATGATGGCGAATAGTGCGGAGGAGGGGGAGGGGGGGGGGGTTGGAGGGCACTCACGTACAAGCTGGTTGCCATGCGTGTCCATGACGTTTGAAAACGACCCCTTAACGTGGAGTACTAAGTTGGACATAATGCCCCCTTTTTCAACCAAACCAAAAGTGCAGTTCCAAAAGAACCTCTTTTTTAAGGGAAACGAGGAAATGAAAATTACCCCCTTTTTAACTGGCCCCAAAATTACCCCTTTCCCCGCATTTTTTAGACATTCGTGGTAATATATATGACACCAAATGCAACCCTTCTGGGTCAGACCCCCAACCCTTGTGGGTCAGACTCCCTCCCTTGTGGATCAGACCCCTCCACCCCTCAACAAGTTCCCTTCCCAGCGACTCAAAAAAGGTAAAAAGTAGCAACCATCTTTTCTCACGGTTACCTTAATGGTGTTACTACTAATAATCGCGACCATTGTGGCATGACTTGGCGCCGGACCCACCCGGCAAAAAAAGTGTTATCCCCCCCCCCCCCGCCCGCAAGCGCCCCCCCCTAATGTGGAAACGACATTGTTAAAAATCAGGAACTTAAATCAGTAATTATAAACAAACAAAAAATGTGACGTACCGAGGACACCGAGGGCTAGCCCACCCAGTGCTATGGCCATGGCATTGCCTCGTTCTCGATCGTCCGTGTAGCGATCCGCCAGCATGCCCATACCTGTAAACACCACCACATCAAATAGCGCCATACCAATACAGTTACGTTAATGTCGTCAACACCACCACATCAACACTGCTTATCTCATAGCGACACTGCAATACCGCCACGTCAACTCTGTCACATCAATACCGACACATCAACACTGCCACATCAATACTGACACGTCAATACCGCTACGGTAATATTGTCACGTCTACGCCGCCAAGTTAGCACCGCCACAACCAATCTTCTAATCCCATAGCGACACAGCAATATCGTCACGTCGACTCCGCCAAATCAACACCGCCACATCAACACTGGCAAATCAACACCACCACATCAAATAGCGCAATACCAACACAGTTACGTTAATGTCGTCAACACCGCCACGTCAACACTGCTTATCTCATAGCGACACTGCAATACCGCCACGTCAACTCTGTCACATCAATACCGACACATCAACACTGCCACATCAATACTGATACGTCAATACCGCTACGGTAATATCGTCACGTCTACGCCGCCAAGTCAACACCGCCACATCAACACCGCTAATCCCACAGCGGCACGGCAATACCGCCACGCCAACTCTGTCACGCGTTTCCGGCACGCCAATACAGCCAAACCAACACTGCCACATTAATACTGACACATCACTACCGCCACATCAATACTGACACATCACTACCGCCACATCAATACTGACACATCCCTACCGCCACATAAATACTGACACATCACTATCGCCACATCAATACTGACACATCACTACCGCTACATCAATACTGACACATCACTACCGCCACATCAATACTGACACATCAATACTGACTCATCAACACTGCCAAACCCATACTTACACCGCCAGGTCAACTCTGTCACATCCATACCACATAACAGTACAGTCAAACTAACACTGCCAATCAGTACCGACACGTCAACACTGCCAAACCTATACCAACATGTCAACACCGCCATGTCACACCCATACGACAGACCAATACAGCCAAACCGACACCACCAATTAGTACCGACACATCAACAGTGCCCTTAATCCGGATTAGTTAACAAGAGTGTATGTTTTTCATGATGCAGATTCATCTAGGATTGGCTAAGCCAACTCTAAGCAAATTATCAGTAGCAAAAAGACTATCAGTCCACTTTGAATATAATAGATAGATTAAAAAAATCGACAACGTACCGGAAACGCTAGAGCAGGCGGATCCCACCCCTTGCAGTGCCCTGGCCAGGAACAGCACGCTGTACGTCTGCCCGAACGCGAAAACTATAAATAGAAAACAAGCTCAATGGAAACAACAAAGTCACACGGATTGAGCGCTCTGGCAGGAACAGCGTCCTGTACGTCTGCCCAAACACGAAAAACCGTAAAAAATATAATAAAATGATAAATTAAAATATATAAAATACTCTACTTGTTACTCACCAAGTTATCACCCTCCATTTTTGCGAAAAGGTAAACCACATGGAGATGAAGAATTTTCTTATGATGGGTGGGCGGAGGCCGAAGGTTTTCGGGTGGTCTCGGATTTTAAACATGGACTGTGAATACTTTGTTGTCTCCTCCACCTCGAAACGGGAAATGTTAAAAGAAATTTATGCTTGGACGAGATCCAGGTAGGCGGGTGGGGGAGGGAGGAGGTTGAGGGGTGCAACAATAAAACAAGAAATTCTAGTGATATTATAGCCAGACGATATCTAGGTAATCAAGTATTAAAGGGATTCTAGGGACGCCAAAAAGTGGCAGTTGCACTTTGAAAACTGGTTTCTGAACAAACACTGGCATTTGCCTGATATCTGACGAATCTCCAAAACAGTCATTTTACATTTGAGAGCCATCTGGCAAAAGCTGCATGCAGTAGGAGAACCATTTTGAACACTGGCCAACTAAAAAATTTAAAATGCTGCCGTTTGGCCCCTTCTTCCAAATCACTAAAAAAATTGTTCAAGAAAAAAACTAAAAAGTGGCAGTTATACAAAATTTGAAATTTAAATAATGTTGCTATTTAAAGAATTTACGCCAATAGGCAAAATGATTTTTTGAAAATATTTTATTGAAAGAAGACTATCTAGATAACACTTAAAAGGAATCCGATCAAAAATTTGAAAGAAAAGGTATTTTGAAAATTGGCTAACGATTTCTTTAACGAATGCTGCCCTCTCGCCAAAAACTGTTTTCCAGAGAGGGCTGCCTGGTAAACATTCATGCAAAATTTGAAAACAATCCGATCAAAATTTCTGAGAAGAAACATTTCAAGTAAAAGTTTACATACGCACATTAACGGATACCCCCCTGTGGATTTTAACAGGCCAGCAGGGCGAAGCCGACTGGTCTAAAAAGGTTAAAAATGTTCTACTCCTTGTGGGGAGGAGAGTCGTGGATTTTGGTAGAAAGGATCGCCAATACTTCATCTTTCTAAGCAAAAAATACCATTTATATTGAAAAGAGCTTTCTAAAATAGCTTTACGTTCGAACACACATAAATTTTTCAGAAAACTTTTTTTTCTCTCGAAAAATTACGATTAAAAAAAAAAGACGACTGCCGAAAGAGTGGTAATACCTGTTTTGTTTGAAAAAAGGTAGCTGGCTACAGGTTACAGACAGACATATTTTTGTCCCTTGCAGCAGTTACCGCCGTGATTTAAAATCCAGAGTGTCCACACTTTATGGATACCTTGTTTGTATTTACACATACGGTGAGTATATGGAAATTTTGAAGTTAAACGACCATGGATTTAAGAATAAATGCCCGTTGAACCTTCCGACCATAATTCATACAGATTTATAACGCCTATATTTTGAGCATTTTTTACGGTAACGAAAAATGAACAAAAACCGCTCGGTGGCCTGGGGATTTTTTAAATTAGTTTCTCGAAAAATAAAAAGCCCACTCTGACTCGAAATATTTTTATTTCAAAACTTGGCTGGTGTTGAATAATTAACTAAGTTGATTAAATTAATTAATTTATCTTCATTTAAAGCGCAATTAACACAGTAAAATCAACCACATAATGTACTTATACCTTTGCCTTTTCTTCCAGCTATTAACTGCCTTTTCTGTTTATTTCTTTGTTTGTTTGTTTGCTTTTTTTCTGGTAATTTCATTTATTTTTAGTTTGTAATTCATTCAGCATGTGATAAAAAAAATTATTTTTACTGGCCTTAACACAGCTAGTCGGGACAACGAAAAAAGACCGACGGAACCTGTAGAACTTAGAGTATAGCTGGATCATGAAGTCTAATATATTTTCTTGGTCGACATTTTTCTTTCCACCCAGGGAATAAAGAATACAGTTGTCTATCGTGGGTTACCATTTAAGTCTGTAACTTTTGTTAAAAATCTTATATTTTTTTGCAAACACTTAATGGTCATACCTGTTATTCCAAAGTCAGAACCAAGCAAAAATTATTTTTCAGTTAAATAAAAAAATAAACACTGAAATTGGTCAGTATTTGGAGAATGTGAATCCAGGGAGGTGCTCCGGTGGGTGGAGGTGGGGGGGATGGGGAGGGGAGGGGAGCGGTTAGTGTTTGGGGAATGTAAGTGGTTGAATCTCTGGAATGCGAACTAGTCCTATGGCGTATAATTTCCACCATATGCAAATGTTTATTATTATTAGAGCATTTCTTTAAGAAAAACAATTTGCATATACCAATCCCCCCCCCCCCCTTCAACCGCAAAAAAAGAAAATCCAGAGACTATCCAGAATGTGTTGAAATCAGGACTATACTCTGAAATTAAAAGCACCTTCCTGGAGGAGGGGCGGGGTTGGGGGTTGATTTTTAGAGCAGTGGGCGTTGAGAGATTTCTGACACTCCTTTTATGCATTGCAACTCATGACGTCTGCTTATAGGCACCAATTTATCGCCCACTTGACATTTTATTGCACTTCACCAGTCCAGAATTGAGCAAATGAATATTGGAAAACTTGGAATAAAGAACGACACGAAGAGATCATCCCTAGATGTAATTACAAATTAGGAATGGCTTTGAATTTGATAATATTTGGATCATAAATCCATCACATTAATTGAAACTCAAGATAGCAATACACAAACACAGCCCTAGAGTCCAAATTGATAGGGCACTGGTGTAGGAGAGGCCTTTCCGAACGGATCACCTGTAGCAGGGGCCTTTCCGAACGGATCGCCTGTAGCAGAGGCCTTTCCGAACCGGTCACCTACATAGCAAAGTCTTTTCCGAACAGAGCAATCACGTAGGGGAGGCCTTTTCGAACAGAGCACTTACGTGGGAGAGGCCTTTTGAACAGAGCATTTATGCAGGTCAAACCTTATCAAAGAGATCACTGGAAAACACCACGCTGAACCGAATAGAGCATTAACATGACAGAAACGTTATTGAACCGATCCATTGTTTATGGAAGTTTTGGGGGCCGCATCTTTAAAACAAAATTAGTATGTAAATAAATAGACATCTAAAATAAAAGAAATTGTATTTCAAATAGCAAAACAAATAAAGCTTAAAATATAAAACAGGATGCTAATCTGTTTTAGAAAAAAAATAAACAGCAATTTTTTTTCGATAATGCAATGAATAAAATGTGCCATGAGAGTGAGGAATAAAACATGTGGAGTTTTACATCTGGGCAATGAGTATGTAAACAGAGCTAGGGAAAAAAAGCCGTAAGAGCAATAACTGATGTTTTGCTGGAAGCCAAACCAGCAATTACTGCTCAGCTTAACATTAATGACAACCCAAATCAAGAGTGCTCGCTTCCAAATATCCCCCCATTTCTCCAGCTTCAAACATCGACATCAATGCATAAATTATACCTATCTTGACGGGGACCACGGTGCTAATTATATCGATTCCATCCCGTCCCCTCACCCTCCCCCCCCCAACCTACCCCATTCCATCTCCTCCCCCCTCCTCCATCCTAATTCCACTTCAATCAAGCTTTCTGAGAACCTTAAACAGCTTGCCATCTGTAAAATTATGCACGGTTAGGTATGGATAGCAGGCTTTACTGTTTGCAAAAAGGAATGCTGCATTTTTTCACCGACTTTGTCATAATTACTTATTAAACTCAGTGTTGAAATGTCTTTTAATCAGGGACGGAAACGAAGGGAGGGGCATGACCCAGGGGTGGTGGGCACTGTTATCGTAGCTTGTCACTAGGGTAGGGCCACTGAGAGGGAGTAGGGGGTTGGGGGGCGGGGACTTCGGGGTTGTGTTCGATGTTGCATTCCGTTGTTACACAACAGCTAACTACGGAGATCAAAGTGGATGGATATAAGAAGTAGTTCCGTTTTTTTTGCTTCAAAAAGAATGCAGTTTCGGCGGAACAAGGTCTAATACACAAAGCTGGCTGATAGCTGCAACGGATTTCACCTGTCTGTCCATGGTCTGAATTTTTTCAATGATACGAAAACGACGCATATATATGTCATATTATCACCCTCCCCTCCTCACAAAATCCCCACCAATCCTCACGAGGAATCGGCATTCACGTATACATTGGTTGCCATGCATGCCTATAACTTATTTATAAAACGATTCCTAAACGAGAAAAAGTAACACCTTTTAGCTAAACGCGGGCACACTGGCATATATGTGAGTACCTTCTTACTGCAACCGAAGAACGAAAACCAGACAGCCACTTATATCGTATGTCTGCACAGTTTTTGTTGGGGGCGGGGGGGGGGGGGGCAGAGTTCGGTTCCAAAAGGACCCTTCTTTTTTGCAGAAAACGCGAAGTACGACATCGGCACTCCCCGTGGACCGCGCCTGGTCCCAAAATTTCTCCCTTTCTCCGCGTTTTTTTTTCCATGAAAACACATATGCTCCCCCCCCCCCGGCCCCACCTACCGTCCTCGGGATCCTGCATCCACGCATTAGTAGTAGTCAGTTGCCCCTGGGATCACCCGTCTGTGGGTAAATTAGAAAAGCTGACCTACGAGTCTCATTTCTCCCTCTGTCTATTGCGTTAGGACACTGAATCCTTAACACGCCAACATACCCGAACTATAATATACAGGAAGCGATGAGTCTACGATAAAAAAAAATCCACCATGTTTTGCAGTTATTTTCGTAATTCCTGATGCTGAAGACACAGATTTCCATTTGGCACAGAAGTGGTTTTTTTATCTTCGTGTTTTGTTGATTTAGAAAAGAAACCTTAGAATTCTCTTGTACCAGAAAACATCAGTAATTTCTATGGATTCGGCAATTTAAAGGGAAATGCTTGTATCTCACCTACAATTGACATTTCCTTCATACTTTCACAGTTAATGCTTGGAGGGTACACATTCAAAAATTGAAAAGAAAAGGAGGGGTCACCGATATTATAAGAGAAATAAAGACACTGAAAGATCGCGTACGTTTACTATAGAAACCATTGGGAAAACCAAGAAATTTCAATCAAAATGCAAAAGTCACACATAATCACAATTGACAATTGCCTCATTTTTCCCTGTTTGAAGAACACGTCATACGAAATGTTTTAAGCAAATAAAAAATGTTTTAAGTAAATAAAAAATATATGTCACCGTACAATCGTTTTGACAAAATCCCATTGACTCAATGGATAAATGGTGAAAACAGTGTAATATCATTTTAATGGACAATATATCAACACAGGCCCTTCTAGGAACAAAATATCAATACAGACCATTTCTGGACACGACCCCATTTGTCTTTGAAAAGCATTTTTCGATCTAGACGGATTTAGTAGTTATTTACTGTGTAAACATGGATTCAAATTCATCGATATTCAATGTAATGCGCATTTCGGTCGCCAGATGGCGCAGAGATACCCGTATTTCCCTTAAACAATCATTCTTTGGCGGTAGATACACCAAAGTAAGCCCAGTACCAAAATATTGGCAGACTCGACGCCCCCATCCCCACCCTCGTCCACAAATACCATCTGTCCTTGATGGTTTCCGTTGCTAGACGTGCCTCGGCAGATTAGGGAATAAACTAGACCGAATTCCTCTAGATAGCCGAATAATCCACTTGGACAAAAACATAAAAGCAATATATATGACTGACATTATACTATATATGGTTTTCCATGTCACGTGAGTTATGGTTTGAAACTCAAGGTCACGACACAAATCATGTTAACCCTTATCACAGCTCATATGGGGTGATGTTTCTGTCACCGCTTTCAAGATAACAGGTCAACTTCCGGTTTCTGCTTACTTTCAATACACTCCCATAACGGTGGAAACGAGGAGCTTGGATTCGAATCAAATGTCAGTTATTTTCAGAACTTTTCCCTGCAGTTTTATCATCAGTATTTATTTTGAGCCAAACATTTAAAATTCTACTCCTGCTTTGGAATGCTACCAGTGTTCGTTTAGTATCGGTGTAACCACAACCAGTGGTCACCCATCCAAGTGCTAAACCCGGCCCGACTCTGCTTAACTTCGTTGTAGAGTCAAGCGTTCTAAACGATCGCTAAAAGCTGGTGCCGGTAGCGAGGGTCGACCCCACGCTACGCAGGCAAGTGAACGGGCTATGTTACATAAGATATTGGGGTGGGGGGGGGGGCATTGGGCAAAATATGCGTTATCATGGGTGTTTAAATGGTACTGGGTCCAATGGCAAACAATTTGCGCATACTTACTGTGTCATACTATTTTATCCCGTGAGTTGGGGAGGGGGTCGACGTTTAGGTACAATTTTTTTACCATGCATGTTTGTGACTTGTTTAAAAGGACCACTAAACGCGATGTGCTACGTTTTTCAATAATACCCCCTTTTTGACAAAACGCGGGTCGCATTTCGGAGAGACCCCTCCTCTTTGAGAGAAGCACAGATGAACGCAAATGAAATTTAACCAGTTTTTAAAACGAAATAGGTTATTCTCGCAAACCGCGTCCGGCTGCAAAATACCCCCCCCAACACCTTCTCTGCGCTTTTTGGGCATGGATGGTGGTGCATCTCACACCAAGTGCCCCCCCCCCCCCCCCCGCTTTTGATACACCTGAATCACGTAAAAGGTGGTGCTTTATAAATAAATAAATAAATAAATAAGGTACAATACTTACTGACTGTTGAAATGAACATTATGCAAAATCCCGAAAACATAGGAATACTGTAGCCGATCCTGAAACAAAAACAAGTACAGTTACAGTACCCTTGTTATTTCGTAAGTACCTAATATTTTGATGTGAATATTGATTTTATTGATTTGGAGGTAGAAACTCAATTGGGAAGGAAATAATAATAATACATCAGTGTATTGTGTAAAGGCATTATGAGGTATATGCGGTGAGAGGGAGGGGGGGGGGGAAGTACCTTCGTACCAACTGATGTCCATGCCTTTTTAAAACAACCCTTTAACGCGGAGTTCTATTTGAAACAACCGCCCCCGGAGTGCAGTTGTGAAAAACTCTTTTGAAGGTAAACGCGGCATGCCGAATGAAAATTACCCCCACCCACCGTATATTTAACGAAATTGACACTCCGAGTGACCTCCTCTGACCTAAACCCCCTTTTTTTTGGGGGGGGGGCAGGCATGATAACACATATGATATCAAGTGCCCACCCCTAACTCCTCCCCCGCCTCCTGATATGTGTAACCGCTGCTGATAAATCTGAGCCATACTTTTCAGCGAAAATACAATGACTCTAAAACCACTTAAAACAACTGAGCACCTGTTCTTACACTTAACTGAATGTCTTTACTTTACTGGTGACAACTTATAGCCATTTTTTAAAATTTAATTTCTTATTTCTGACCATTACCGCGTTGGAAAATAACCTCCCCCCACCCTCCCACCCCCCTAAAAAAGGAACATGTAGCCGAAACAGAAAAACAGAAAAATCATCGAACCAATAAACTTGTGTATGTGAATGAATGGCCCAAATAAAACAAAATAATACGACCTGTGTATCTGAATGAATGGCCCAAATAAAACAAAATAATACGACTTGTGTATGTGAATGAATGGCCCAAATAAAACAAAATAATACGACCTGTGTATGTGAATCAATGGCCCAAATAAAACAAAATAATACGACCTGTGTATGTGAATGAATGGCCCAAATAAAAAATACACGGCCTGTGTCTGTGAATAAATGGCCCGTTAAAAATATACTGCCATCACATGTGAATTAATGGACCGATAAAGTAAAACTGACCCACTGCTGTAAGTAAACGGCCGCAGTAAATAATCAACCCTTCTACATGCAGATAACGGGGCAAATAAACCAAAAAAAATGGCCCCTACATATGCGTTAGTGACCCAATAAATATTATGGTTTATACCTGTTAGTTAGTGGCCCAATAAACGGGTTGACGCACATCTGAACGACAGACTTGGAGGCAAACATGAGCCCCACTGCGACATTTTCGTTGACTAAATCTTCATGTCGGTATCGAACTCTCTTCTCTTTGTCGGCGATCGCTATCGTTTTATTAAACGTGACTGTTATATTTGTGTACTCTTTACTGCTATACTCGGGTAGATCATGAGTACCGTTAGTACAGCTGTACTCTACGATGTATCCAGAGTAAGGAGTATGATTGACGTAAATGTGTGGGGTGAATGTGTCGTCAGCGATAAAGCTCTCGTCGTATTCGTCCTTTTTGAAACACGTCAGATTGTTGAAGTAATGGACTGTGAAGTTTTTCTGCACCTCCACGCGACCGTCCTTGGACGAGTCATCTCCATTTGGGTGGTCCAGTTGGTACAGAAAGTTAGGAATAATTGGCACTAAAAACATAAGAGAGAGAAAGAGAAAGATAACAAGAGAAAAAAAAATTAATATATTAAATACTTGCTTTTGCTAATTATCAATTTTTTCCGTAAAGTTGTGACTCAGCTGGTGGTGTCAAAATCACTACTCAACAGGGAATTACATTCAAAGTATTAAAATAAAATTGTATTTGTTATGGTTTTATCAATTGAAAATACAGTAAAATCGCGGTATGCAATTATTATTATTATTATTGTTGTTATTATTATTATTATTATTATTATTATTATTATTATTGTTATTATTAATAATTTTATTATAAATATTATTATTATTATTATCATTACTATTATTATTTCTTAATTTTATTATTATTATTATTATTATTATTATTATTATTATTATTATTATTATTATTATTATTGTTGTTGTTATTATTATTGATGGTGCCGCAAACACGAGTAGGTGGGTCACGGTCATTGGAGAGCCTTTTCTGCGGACAGGTTCACTATGTTGGTGTTGCAATTTGTTCCTCAACGAATCCACGATATTTCCAATTTGCATTTTCTATGAATAGCTTTTAAGGGCAACGGAAATAGGGAAAAGGGTGCCAATAATTTAGCCATGATTTACAGCCAAAAGCCTTCACCACGCATTGCTCTGTATTTTCGTCTCGTCAATATGTTTTATATGCAATACCCACACCTATTCTACAGAAGTCTGTTGTTTACATAAACTTAAAGATTACCGTTTTTAGACCAATGGACTGTGTTGGGCTGGTTTAGTGCGACAGAAAGAGCTCAGCTGTCGCTCGTGTGTATGTGTGTATGTGCGTGTGTATGGGTGTTTGTATATGTGTGTATATGTATGTGTGTATGTAGGTACGTATGTCTGTATGTTTGTATGTATGTATATGTGTGTATGTTTGTGTGTGTATGTACGTATGTCTGTCCGTCTGTATGTATGTCTGTAGTTATGCATGTACGTGTGTGTTTGTATGTGTGTAAGTATGTATGTGTATAAGTGTCTGTATGTACATATGTCTGTATGTCTGTCTGTATGTATGTATAGATGTAGGTTTTTATGTGTGTGTATGTATGTGTGTATGTGTGTGCGTATGTATGTGTGTATGCATGTGTATGTCTGTCTGTCTGCCTGTCTTTATGTAGCTATGTATGTATATCTGTGTGTATGCATGTGTATGTGTGTGTATATGCATGTGTGTACGCGTGTGTGTATAGGCCGTATGTGCGTCAGACAACTTTTCTAAGTGCTACTACACCTTGAGTTTTGCTCAGATTGTTTTAATATATCACAACAATGTTCCACGACTGGCCAGCTACCAGGCTGTCATTTTTTCGACCGATGCATAAAAATGGCTGAATCGAATGACGTAGCTTAAATGGTCCTTCTGGGTTTTCTGTCTGACCGTCTTTAATTTTGGTACTGAGGTCATCATTACAGCTCGCTATTGGGCTTTTGCCTTTTTTGGCTGTCTATCAAAATTAAATAGATTAAAGTCAAACGCGCCGCCCTTCCTCCGCCCTCTGCCTCCGCCGACACATACCCAACGCCCACAGCTAATACCACCCCCAACCCGCACAAACACGTCCGGATTCCAAACAAAGGTAACTACCATTTATTCTGTATTTACATGTTGACTTTCCAGCCACTAAATCTATATTCTGTCTAGTTTCCGGAACAACAATAAAACTATGAAGTGCCATAAACCCCCCCTCCCCCCTCCCCGCCCCCCCTCCTCCGAGAGGGGCGGAGTATTTGATTAGCTATGAAAGCAAGCTTTTTAGACCCCGGTTGATTAGTACAACAGCTGCCAGAGCAAACATTTTGACGCATAACTAGTGACGTCATCCACTGATGACGTGATTAAAAAACACCTCCAAAAATGCGCTTATGCTTTTTTTTTTTTTGGAATAATCTATTGAAACACAAAAACAATCCCAAAAATGCCATCGGAGAAAAGGCCCCTTAAATCTTCCTTATTTTGCCCTGTTCAAATATCTCATTTCCTCATGGAATTTTTTTAATTTATTTTTTTTCTTTAATATAGTCTCATAGTGTTTCACCAAAAATTGTGACGATGGACTGTGGACTCATGGGATTCAATAACAACGCTATATTTCTGTGTTTAGACCAATCAAAGTATGCCGGACAATGTCCCATTGTGGTCTACTTGTGTTTAAACACCGCTAATTTTCCAGGAAAATAGCCCGCAGGGACGAGGCTTTGTGTGGCCTCACCTCACCCCCTCCCCCCTCCCCCCATCCCTCCAATCCCCGCCCTGTCACTACGCTGGCCACCAGATTACATCAATTCCCTGCGCCATATGCTAAAAAGAGTAATGTACACGAGTCTTTTATAGATGCAATTATGTAGCACTTTTGGGCTTGCATTGAATGAAACAAATCAAATCGATGGATCATTTGCGGTGTAGAGTCCAGACAGCTGATATAATCACCCGTTCTCACGTCAACTCCATTACCCGTTTTCACGACAGCTCCCCCATTACCCGTTTTCACGATAACTCCATTACAATAGTTTCACCGCTCGAGTTAAAGATCAGGGACCATACCGGTCCATTCATATTATTTCAAGGTTGTTTTACTGTGAAAAATACCCTCCTTTCCTCCCAGCTGTCCGCCGACTCCCTCCCCCAACCCCTACCCGAACAAAAAATTAATACGAAAAATCACAAAGTTAATAACACGAAATGGATATGGAATCACTGGTCCTGCAGTATGTTGAGGGTCACAAAATACTCTCTTGTAAATGCTAAAAATGAAACCATCTCTTTCAAATAACAAACCCGAATTTGATAAAATAATTGTTAAACATTTTAGAGGAATATAAGCTCTATGCTGTCGTCACTTACCTGTATCAGAAACTTCCAATCAAGGTTAAGAAGTTTTTCTTCCACATGCAATATTGATTAAGTGTTATCGTTTAAAAAAAAAATTTTTATGGTCACGTATAATGTGATCATTATATCAACTTGGAACTGATTGAAGCGAAGCTGAATCAGCCAGAAAAATATCGGCAAGTTCCTTGCTGAATTTGCTGAATTACGTTAAAAACGTAAAAATGGGACCTTTTGTCAGTAAAAAATGCTGGAAAAATTGCCTTGGTCGTATTTTTTTGAAAGTAAGATATTATGAATTATTATAAGACAATTACAAAAAAAGCTCGTAATCTGTTCCGTTTTCTGGTCTGAGAGAAAAACTACGGAGTCCATGTAGGAGCATTTTCCTTCAGTCTCGGCGTAATGAAACGTTTTGACCCCCAAACAAATCGACCCCCCGGTCGATTTGTTTTTGGGAAAGCCCGCCATAACAAATAGACCTCCCCTATAATAAAATGACCCCCTCCAAATAATCATGTTTAAATATAAAATGGAAGTAAAAAAGGTGCATATGGTTTTTAAATACTATTTTAAGCATTTTCTTGGACACATTTTTGGTGACTGTATGTTACCGGTGTTGAAAGTGTTTTCATGTTTAAAAATGTAGATGTTGGTTGCTAAAGAAATCGTTATTCATGTATATAGTTTTTATTTCAATTGAAGAAACTAATAAGGTGGTCATATGTGGAAAGAAATAAAGAAATCAACAAAAAATAACAGGGTTGAAACATTTCAGGGGGGTCTGTTTGTTTTAAAACAAATCGACCAGGGCGTCGATTTATTTTGGGGGTCAAAACGTGCCTTTACACCGGCTTATTCCTGTTTGCATAACCCCGCCGTTAAATCAACATTCAATTTAGTATATTTAAATTTTTACAATTTTGTTACATTAAAAATGTCTAAGTACCAAGCCTTTTTCTTTGCATCTGTATCCTAAGAAAAATAAACTTATAATAATTATAATAATAATAATAATAATAATAATAATAATAATAATAATAATAATAATAATAATAATAATAATAATACAACAGAGCACTATTCGAGTTGCCGTCATTTTCTTCAAAAATAGACAAAATGGTGATTTCAAAAATAACAAAAATAACTAAATAAATAGATAAATAGATAAAGAAATAAACAAGACGCCACCTACCGACGACAGTGAGAAGCATATTGTCGAGGAAGAGCGCGACGAAAACGACAAAGAGGACAAGTTTCCGCGAGTGTCTGCATTTCTCCAAAAACTCGCTCCATTTCCACGTGGAAAAATAAGCGCGCATCATCTTGCTGCACCTATCCCTTGTTCCTAAAATCCGGTTTGATGTTAAATATTTAAATGTTAATAAATCCCAGTGCTGGTTTGAAAGCAGTGTTTATTTCTGAACCTCCGTTGTTAATATATAATCTAAATGCAAATCCCAACCTCTGAAGGGCGCACTCAAGCAATTATTTCACCCTTGTTTTTTTTCTCCAGTGCTTCTGTGGATAAAACAGCTTATGCTTCTGTTATAAAAACACATGAATTCCAAATATCCATTCTGCGTAGGACGAAGTAGAGGTGGGATATATGCCTTATACACTTGTTCCAAATCGTTGCTAACACTCTAGATCTGTAGCTTTTTTAGTGCTTGTGATTTAATTCCGTCTGGAAAACGTTGCACCAAAGACGCCCAATATCTGAGACTAATGCCACTTGGTTTCTGAATGGTGATATCTTTGACAGAAGCCACTCTGCATCACCCCTCTTTCGCTATATTCAATTGCTTATCTCAGTTCGGCGAATGACTGGAAATATTAATGGCAGCAATAATAAATGAAATAAAAGTTATGCTTAAACTGTGTTCCTGGCGACATCTCGATGCTGAGAAAGTGAGAGGAGGGAGGTAGGGGGGAGGCGGAGATGGTGAGAGGTCCGTATTCTCGGATGAACCCACAAGCGTCAAATCTCAGACGTTCCTAATACAATTATCCTGGCACCTCAGCTTGGCAGAGAGATAGGGGGAAGGGGGGGGGAAGGGGGTTGAAAAAAAACTACCAGTGCCTTTAGCGGAGTTGTTAAAAAGTTTGAATTTAACACGTCCATAAAAACAGAACGACAGCGCTGTCTGGTGGACACATCTGGAAGCTTGACATCGCAGAGGAGAGAACAGTGCTGCCAGGGCAATGATAGATCAACCTGAAAATAGAAAGAAACATCTCTGATAATTCAGCGCCTAGAACTGGGACGATGGTGGCGGTGGCTGAGGGGCACGAGCGGGGTAAAACGCGAGAAAATTTTAATGGGGGGGGGGGGGTGAGTAAGGGTATTAGCCATGCGAACACACTTGCGTTGGATAGTAGGGAGGGGGCGGACGGGGGGAGACTGTAGAGCAGTGTTTGAAAATTTGATTTGGGTGTTTTAGGCTTGCAGCCACGTGAATACACAGACGTTATGGAAGTAGGCATGTGTGCAGAGCTCACAAGCGGGATTTGATGACGTCAGAAATATACATGAGCTTGTTGACCTGGTTAGTAACAAACAACACCGATTCGAATGCTCTGTATTTCCCCCAATTTTGTTCCCTAAAATCTTTCGCGTAGGTAAATTGTAGTTCTGAGTTTCAGGCAATGAGAATTGAGAAAAGTTGACGGCTCGTGCTTTTTATCAAGCCATTATAAAATCCCAAGTAACCGGGATATGAAGTAAGTTGCATCCACCGTCGGCAAGTTTCGCCTTGCAACATAAACCAAAACCCGACTTTGATCAGACGCCGGGTGCAAGGTTTCCCCAGCGTTAATAGAACGTTTACCGGGACCACTACTGATAAAAATACAGTGGAACCTCGGCATCGGACCATCTCCCTCTTGGGACTACCTCTTAATTAGGGCACATTTTTTTCGGTCCCGAATGCGCTCCATAGACTTTGATGGTTAAGAAAACTCCCAAGTGGGACCACCCCGGATCGGACCACTTCGGGCCGCTTTTTTCGGTCCCAAGCCCTCAAAATGCCTGAGATCGGACCACCGACAGTCAGTGGGGAATCCACTTTATTTTTGCGGCACATTACTTACAACGCTCTATGGTCAACTCGGCACCTTGCCAATTCGGCACCTGAGCAACTCGGCACTTTTTGGTTAACTCGGCGCCCGCCTTGCCAACTCGGCACCCATTATAACAGACTTGTTTTTTAAGCCCTGGCGCTATCTTTTTGTGACAAAATCCAATTATTCCCGTGAATTACCTGCCAAAGACAAGTATTTAATCTCTTTCATCTCCACTTGAAAAGCCTGTGATTTTCTGTGTTGTTTTTTTTATTGCAATTAAGTACAAGAATTTGGGTGCCGAGTTGGTAAACGCGGGTGCCGAGTTGGCAGGTGTCGAGTTGGCAAGATGCCGAGTTGACCAAACCCCCTTACAACACTGAGCATGTTGCCGTCGTAGATATTGTTGCTAGGGATTATGGTAGCAAGTGTGTAACCAGACAGGGGCTTAATTTTGTTATCTATACTTTTGTACCTTGTCTAAACAATAGCTGTTGACAATATACAAACCCGAAATTTTACTCAAGTAGGACCAAGTCTCCCAAATGGGACCACCTCTGAAATAGGAATCCCGGACAAAACGGCGACGGCCAGAACGGCGACGACCAAAAAGGAGAAGACCAAAACGCGACGGCCAAAACGGCGATGGTCAAAACGGCGACAAGTGCAACCCTGAACAAAACGGCGAAGAAGATTAATAATTTAATGTTGAAAATCAAAATACAAAGAATAGTGTTGCCACATGAATCAGTTCATGTCTACTTTAAGATAAGTATAATCTGAACCAATATTAAATTTTAAGGGCAAAATAAAATGGATAATTTAACACTTATTTTCTCTATATTCCTGATTGTAATTATACGATAATCCATCGTGTGGTGGTGGTGGTGGGGGGGGGGGGGTTGTAATTAAGTACCTTTTGAAAGACAACTGTATTTAGCGACTGTGCCCACTTATCCGCTTTTGCACGCGGATCCACGTTAATAAAAGGCAAAATAAAAATGCCTTTAAAAGGACCTCGGATTATCAGCAGTGAAAGACCGATGTTTTAATCGCCTTAATGAGCTAATCGGTTATGTGAAGTGTTGTTATTATATATACGAATCCACACCAATGAAAGATAAGATTAAATTTATTTTACCTGAGAAAATAATTTTCAGTTTTACCTGAGAAAAGGTAAGCGAGTAAATCATTCCTTGAGCAGATTACTGAGACAGTGACTGGTGACAGGAAGGAGGTGGTAAGGGAGGGCAGGAAGGGCACGTTGGGAGAAATGCTGCACTGTGTTCAAATTTATCTCTGATGGTTAAATAAAAGTGTTGCCAACGTTGATACTTTTTTTAAAATAAGCGTTTAAAGCATAAACTTAAAAAAAACTCCGTTGCCGTTTTGTCCGGGGTTGCACTTGTCGCCGTTTTGACCGACGCCGTTTTGGTCTTTTCCGTTATGCCCGTCGCCGTTTTGGCCGTCGCCGTTATGTCCGGATACCCTGAAATAGGACACATTTTATCCTGTCCCAAGGGTGGTCCGATTTCAGAGGTTCCACTCTACCTGTAGTAATACTG
Organism: Protula sp. h YS-2021; assembly: GCA_949752745.1. Taxonomy (NCBI): domain Eukaryota; kingdom Metazoa; phylum Annelida; class Polychaeta; order Sabellida; family Serpulidae; genus Protula; species Protula sp. h YS-2021. The sequence goes on along the minus strand of OX457029.1, from coordinate 10,645,663 downwards.
ACACAAGTACTTGCATAAATCAGTATTCTCGCGTGACGTATTACGTCTGTTGCATATACAATACTTTGTACATAAAGCACTACTTTTGATGCAAATTCGCTAATTTTAAGACAACTGCACTTCTTTTATTACCGATAAACTGCTTTTCATATAGATACACTACTTTGTTATAAGTGCACGACTTTTGATGCAAATGCAGTATGTTTTAAAAAAATGCACTACTTTCATACAAATGAGATGGCTCTTGTTCAAAAGCACATGTATTGGCGAAAGGTCACATCTTGTGAACCAAACTCTCAACGGCTCATGCAAAATTACTACGCCACAGTAATAACCCGTAAACCCTGGATGAGAGCACGCCGGAAGTTAGATCAACCCTGGATGAGATCTCCCTGGAAGAAAGACACTCCGAAAATAAGACCACACCGGAAATAAGACCAACATCGAAGTGAGACAATCTGGAAATAAGACCAACCCGAAGTAACGCACTCCAGAAATAAGACCACACCGGAAGTTACACCACCCCTGACATGAAATCACCCCGGAAGAAAAAACATCCGGAAATAAGACCAAACCGGAAATAAGACCACATGGGAAATAATATCATTCATATATCATTATATATCATCAAAATAATATCAAGAAATAAAACAACTTTTCGCCAGTCACTTCAAATTGAAAAAAAAAAAACATACGAAATCTGTCATTAAACATTCTTGTAAGAAACTTCAATAAACCGGACATTGATGGGACTGAGCTGACTTGTTTGAGTTCTCGAGGCTATCCAGATCTAAGGTTTTACTGTAATGCAAGGCAGCAACCTTTTAACTATTTCAGTCCCTTTGCACACCCTCTCTCCCCCTCTCTACCCCCCTACCCCTACCCCCGAGAAACGATTACTCGTAGCATGGTCCAAATATAATTTCGTCACAACACATTAGCGAGATTTCTTTGATATCCCTTCACAAGTGTCTGGTTTTTAAGACATCAACTGCAGAAAAAGACGAGGGCCCTCATCTCGCCTCGAGTGGCTAAGCAGACTAATTACAGGTCGTCAGGTCTTTTCTTCTCCCAGATGCTCAGAAAACTGCCTCCCAATTAACAAACACATTTATCGTGCAAGAAATGAATGGGTTTTAATGGCTCAAGAAGCTGATGAGTAAAATCAAACAACCGTTTCATCGGTATATGTCAGGAAAATTGTCGTGCTGTCTTTGAACGGGGTTGGGGTGATGAGGGATGGGGCGGAGGGGAGCTGGGGTACAGATTATGATTTCGCTTATTTCGGATGTGTGATAAATGTGATTTCGTTTATTCTGGCATTGTGGAAAGTGTGATTTGCTCATTCCCTGGAGTGGTTTTTTGTCCCCTGGAGTGGTCTTATATCCTACAGTGGTCTTATATCTTGGAGTAGTCTTATATCATGGGTGGTCATGTATTTTGACTGGATTTTATCCTTGAGTGCTCCTGTGTCCTGGAGTGGCCTTTTCCCAGAGTGGTCTTCTCCCCTGGAGTGGTCTTATATCGCGCAGTGGTCTTATATCCTGCAGTGGTCTTATAAACTAGAGTTGTCTTGTATTCTGGAGAAGTCTTATACCATGTAGTGCCTTTATCATGCAGAAGTCTTATATCCTGGAGTGGTCTTAAATCCTGCAGTGGTCTTTTCACTCGGAGTGGTCTTATATCATGGATTAGTCTGATATCGTGTAGTGACCTTATATCCTGCAGTAGTCTTATATCGTGGAGTGGTGTTATACCCTAGAGTGGTCTTATATTCTGGAGTACTCTTATATGATGGAGTGGTCTTATATCCTGGAGTGGTCTTATATCTTGGAGTAGTCATATATCGTGGGCGGTCATTTATCACGGAGTAGCCTTATATCCTGAACTGGTCTTAATTCCGAATTGATCTTATTTAGGTCTATAACTGCCATTACAACTGTTTCTAGGATAATCATGAAAAAATAGAGAAAATTAACATATTAAAACTGCCCGTAAGCTGCAGCACCCTTGCGGTGCAACCCCTTTTGGTGCAACCCATTAGTGCAATTCATTTGGTGAGGATCATTGCACAGGCTCTTAACCACGTCCACCTTCCAACTATGAAGTTCTGTTTTCCTTCATGGTACCTCACAAAATGAATAGCCACCCCCATTTTAGTTTAAATTTAAGTTTAAAACCTCAGTTTTACTGATTTTCTGACACCCCTTTCATTGTCGCCATTTCCGGTGCAAGATTATATATCGAGGGACAAAAGAAAGTGAACAACTGAAAATCAGTTTTTTGTTTAAGCTGTACGGCTTTAGTCAATATTTTAACCACAGATTCTACCCTGCTTTTATATAGCTTGGCTTTGTTTACGTTCTCATGCATGCTTTTCAACGTGTCTATTGGGGTTTTGCCATGTGCCACAATTAATCCATCTGAGTCGTTATCTTTTGGTCGTTTAAACATTTTGTAACCCCTCACGTATAGTCGAAGCTTAGTTGCACCTATGGTCGCTTTAAAACAAGTGGGTATTAAGATGCCCCGGCTCTCACAAAATTATCGCGACCAAGCGATCGGCATGTCAGGAGCTGGAATTTCGATGCGCGACGTTACCTGGATATAAGGCTGCACACCAGGATTTCGCACCACAAAATCACGCCCAGTTGCGACAGGCGTTAATCGAGGAATGGCACAGATATCTTCAATATTGCATCAACAGATTTATAACGTCGATGCTTCGTTGGATTCAAGCACTACGCCAAGCTAGCGCCCTACATACCCATTACTGAGTGAGTGTTCCTTACATTACAATTTCATGAACAGCCAAAATGTGGGTTCCAAATGGATAAGGTTCGTTTTTTGAAAAGAACTGCAAAGCTTCGGTGTAGTTGGTTATTTCGCTTTGAAGAATCTGATGGAGTCTTTCTTTGTTTTAATGTTTGAAAAAATCAATTTCGATGGCCCCAAACTATACAATTATTGCTAGTGTTAACTTTCTTTTGTCCTTCAATATGTTATAAAGTTTTTGATTTGTCTGTGTGTTTATTGTGTGTTTCGCGTGCGTACAATGTCGGAAAAACATTGTTTCTACTTTAATATACAACTCTGACGTCTATCCAACCTCACAAAGAAGACGTTGAATTGCAATTATAAAAATAACCAGAAATTTTAAGCTTAAGAATGTAATTTGTAATAATACAATTTAAAGCCAAACGTTAAAGATTATGTGAAAATTATTGATATGTAAAATGTATTGAATAGATAAAAAAATATAAAAAAAACTGTACATTGTGTAACATGCAAGTAAGTGCTTTTATGGGCGTTGTAAGTAGCCGGAAGAGAGCCACAGATATTTATGAACAAAAAATTACTTTCGATTTGGAGGGGGTACAGTATTTTATGTCAGGCGTTAGTATCGGTGCGTATTAGAAGGCTGCTGGTTTCATATGTGACGTTAGTGTCTATGTGTGTATATAGGCTGCAGATTTTTGTCCGATTATTCAAATATCCTTGCGTATATGTAGGCTGCAGGTTTAATGGGATATTGAAGTAACCGTATGTGTATGTAGGCTGCAGGTTTTTATATGTGACGCTAGCATCTGTGTGTATATGCAGACTGCAGATTTTTATAGCTGATTCAAGTATCCGTGCGCATATGTAGGCTGCAGGTTTTTATATGTGACGCTAGCATCTGTGTGTATAAGCGGATTGCAGATTTTTATAGCTGATTCAAGTATCCGTGCGCATATGTAGGCTGCAGGTTTTTATATGTGACGCTAGCATCTGTGTGTATATGCAGACTGCAGATTTTTATAGATGATTCAAGTATCCGTGCGCATATGTAGGCTGCAGGTTTTTATAGGTGATTCAAGTAGCCGTGCGTATATGTAGGCTTCAGGTTTCCGTGCACTTGTAAACTGCAGGAACGTGTTAGTTTTATTTTGACATCTAAAGAGATCAATATATAAAACAATGCGCATTTATATATATAAAAAACGTTTCCAGTTTTTAAATTAAGAGTAGTACTTTCAAAATCTCAGTTGGGTCGGCAGAACAAAAAGATCAAATGTAGAACAGACCAATCTGCCGGTAGAGGTAGGCTGTTAAATAACCACACAGCGGCTGGTATCGGGACAGCGTGGAACTAGAAAACTTGCAACGAGGTAAAACTCACATTGGGACAACTCGCAGTCAAAATAAAAATGGGACAATTGGCAACCAATGAATTTATTTACAGTGATGTACAAATGTGACTTACTTTCTTAATGACATGGTTGATTAATACCTGAGTTTTGCAATAATCTTAAACACAACTGAATTCACCGTTGGATTAAAAAATAAACTTCTTGTAAGTTTTTCATTTTTCATTAGGTTGCTGGTTGGCCGTTTGCCAATCGCCCAGTTGTGAGTTTTCCTTACAGCAGTAGGTGTTATATAACAGCCGACCTCTACGGCGAATCGGTTATGCAGGATTCTATGTATTAGCTCTTATCTCACAACCCTCTCCTCCATCCCCACTTTTCCCTCCCCTACTTCCCCTCCTCTCCCCCCTCCCCATCACCAGACGACTAGAAATTCCAGCGCGCTTATCCAACACCAGGCTTCTACCCGCTTTTATTTACACTATAAAGTGGCGAGAAAACATCGCCGTTCACGGAATTGCCAAGTGCAGAGAATTTTTTTTATAGCCCCCCTTGTATTTCCGACTGGTTCTGTCAATAAAAGATTATTACTTAACACTAATGTGATATTGCCGCAAGGAAGGATCGATGACGTTGAATCAGACGCTTGGCTGAAAAAAGGGGGAAAAAATAGCGCATGTCAACACCTCTTTCTCGTGTCAAACGCGTCGCCCAGGACGTGAATGCGAACTTTCCAAAAACAGCATAGAATCCACCAAAAACACATGCCTAAACCCAGCTGAACCAAGATTAATTAGACACTTTGCGTAGGAAGTTTACTTTCCACTTTACTCGCCGATTTTTTTTCTCTCTTCAGTGTTTTGTGCACCACGAGACGTATTTTTTCTCATTTCTGTACAGCGACTGGCTAACACAAAAGAAACAAACTTTCTATGCAAGCTGTTGATTGTTAAATTAAAAATCAACATCAACCACAGCAACAAAATATTTTTTGGTTAAAGTCTTTGATGAACTACGACACATAAAGTTTTGTCAATTCTGTGCAGCCATTGGCCAAGTTAACTTCCTGCGCAAGCTCTCTAATGTCGCAGAAAAGCGGCATGTTATTTTTCATACGAGAGCTGTATGACGTCATTCACTTAAATTACAACCTGTTATGGTTCTGTTTGAAGCATTCCCGAAGTGCAGTGCAAAAGGACATGGGACAAAGTAACTGAAAGCACCCAAATTGCAATTGAAGGGGTCCATGCATAAACTGGATAACTCCACTTATCAGGAAAATACACTATTACCACCACGGTATTTCTTGGCCTCTGTTCTATCACATATGTAAGTCTTACACCTCAAAACCGATTAGAAGTTGGCGTTTTTTAGGAAAATGCGATGGGAAAAACCTATGTTTGTTACTAAAATTTCAAACTTTAAATGCGTTTTTCTCCACTGCTGATAACTGCAGTTATAAGGTTTATGCATGGACCCCTTCAATTATATTGTAGATTTTGTTATTTTGTTCGCGTTCCTTTTGTGGTGAGTATATTATCCATGCTTTTACCAAATATGCCCTGAATAAGCGACGTCTTTTTACGAAGTGGGAGACCGAGCGAAACCGGCGTCGATATACGATTTAAGTGACATATTGTGTGAGCTCTTCTACATTCAAGGTTTTGACTGATTTCCCTGTTCTGTTATTTAGAATCAATAGTACTTGGACGCTATAGCTAGACTTTTAGTTGGTGTGAAAAAATAACATACTGTAAATTTTGTCGACATCTTCAGGCGAAAACCATAACAAAAAAGAAAAAAAAAACATTCACAGTTTGTGCCGGTTTTAAGCTGTGGATTTAAAAATTTATAAATGACATAGTTTTAGACGATTTAACACTTTTAGAGGATTTGACACTTTAGACGATTTGACACTTTTTAAATCTTAACTAGGATATTTTGTACTGGTCAATTTGGTTTTTAAAATTGATTTTTTGATCTCAAAAATAAGTTTTTGCCATCTATAATTCAATTATTGAGAGCAAAATATTGATATCTTGAATTATATTTTGATATCAACAATAAGCATTAAATGTTAAAATGGCATCCAATAGTTGATTATTAAATTTAAGTAGAATTTAAAAAAATAGTATTTACTTCGGTCAGTAGTATAGAATTTGCCAAAACTATTTGTTAAACTGAGATTATTTCAGATCTGGGGGGGGGGGATTGATCGGGACGAAACTTTATATATTAAAAATTTCGATGGCCCGGCATTGGCCAAAATTCTTGATTCGTTTTTTTTTTGGCAAACAGTGTTTTATCATTTTTTTGTGATATTAGCACTTATAGTACCTTTATTAAAAATTATTATTAAGTAGACTTGTAAGCTTTCGAAATGATACCTGCATAAAAATGCCAGCACCGAAGGCGCATCCGTAAAGTTTTAAGAACAAATTCCCCTTTAAAAGATCATTTTCAATGCATTTTCTGCATTTGGGCGGAACAATCGATTTCTTTTTCTTTTTCGAAAGTTTTAGACGTGGCCTAGTCACTTCTTTCAGTGTTTTATTTGCTATTTTAGCGACCTGGGTGGAGGCTGAAATTTTGTTCACGATCTTTAGTTTCTGTTTTTTTTTCATCATTAATTTCATGACATTGTTTTTTGGTTGTAAATTTGTTTACGTGATTTTATTTGTTTGTTCATTTTTAAGCAGGAACGTCGATTGTATTAGAAGCCTGGGGCACTCGATAGCATCTGTGTTAAATATGTGCTAAAAACAAAAAAACAAAAAATACAAAGAACCAAAAGCAAAACAAAACAAATACGTGGAAAAATGCGGGTACAAAAAAGGAGTATTTTTCAAGCTTGGCGATCCGCGTTTAAAATTTCATTGATACCAATTTATAAGCGAGTGCCTCCCCCGTATGGCATGCCATTTTCACAATTATTAGGGAATTATTGATATCAAGAATTAATTTTTGATCACGAAAAAGAAATATTTTTGATATCAAGAAATAATTTTTTCTATCTTGAATTATATTTTTGAGATCTCTAAATGTATTGTTGATCTCAAAAAGTAATTCTTGATATCAATAAACATTTAGAGATACCAAGAAATATTTATTTATATCAAAAATGATTTAATGATCTCTAAAATTGATTTTATGAGATCAAAAATTCAATTCTTGATAGCAAAAATGAAATATTTGATAGCAAAGTGTCAGTTTGAGCTCAATAATTTATTATCCTTTTATTGCTATAAAGAATTTGCTTCAGATATCGTTATATCAGAATGAGATTTTTTAATTGATATTTTAAAATCTGCAAATGATTTTTTTTATGTAAAAGATTAATTTTTGATATCAAAATATCAGTCTACTTTTATATAAAAATTCAGAAGCACACATCTCCAAAAATTTATTTTTAGAGATCAAAAATTCAATTTTACAAGCTTAAAAATCTTAAGGGAGACACAGATTTCTATAAAATTTACCGAATCGTTTATTAAATTTTGGAGATGAAAATTTGAATTATTGATATCAATAACAATAACACAATTTCTGAGCTCAGGAATTGCTTCTTTTTTGTACAGCAAAAATTAAAAGAAAGGTTATGTATACAAGGACCAGTAATAATTTATTCAGAGATTATTATTATTATTATTATTAACATAAACCTTTCTTTTAATTTTAACTGTACAAAAAAGAAGCAATTCCTGAGCTCAGAAATTGTGTTATTGTTATTGATATCAATAATTCAAATTTTCATCTCCAAAATTTAATAAACGATTGAGTAAATTTTATAGAAATCTGTGTCTCCCTTAAGATTTTTAAGCTTGTAAAATTGAATTTTTGATCTCCAAAAATAAATTTTTGCCGTCTAAAATTCAATTAGTGAGAGCAAAATGTAAATTAATGAGATGTACATTAATTTATTGATATCTTTAATTATACTTTGATATCAATGGTGTCATTTAATTAACAAATAATTATCTACTGTGACCCACATTTCGCAGTACATTCGTGGATAATAATATACTGCTTGTTCTGGTGCCAAAATACCTCAGTGCAATTTAAATCGAAACAATATTTAGATATCTGACATTCTCCAGGAATTTTTGATGTCTAAAATTCATTTCTTGATATCGGAAATTCGACTGAATATATCTGAAATTGATGGAATTACAACTGAATTTAAATTGAATTCCAGATATCTAAAATCATATTACATGGGGGTGGGGGTGGGGGCGGGCGATTTCATCAGACGGCCCTGGGAATTCTAACTTTGGGGAGCGAGATAGACTATCCTCCCCGGGGGGAGGAGGGGCACTTACTTGGGCTATTGTGTTTGTCCAAGACTTTTTTTAAACGACTCCTAACCTAGGGACTATTGAGTTTTTTATAAAAAAAAAAACCATCATCCTACCACTACCCTTAAAGGAGGCCTGTAAAAAAATTAAAAACATCACACCTTTTCCACTGTCCACTGTGCAGTACTAAAATTTGTCATCCAATACCTGAGAGGTATTACACGAGGCGAGCGGTGTAGTCCCGTAAAAAATCCATTTCGGTCGGGAATAGCGCAGTTTGAATACCGCGCCGACTGTGCATAGCTCAAATATATCCGCTTTTTCCGCGAAATTTTGTGAGAAGTATAGTAACTCATATGCTACCAGGTGCTCCCTCCTCCTCCCGCCCCAGAATCCCCATTTTCCGTGACGATAAATCACGTACTACATTGCAGTTGCATCCTAAGAAAACCGGTTTCTTTTGACGAGAAAATGACGAGAAACAAAATGGCGGGTTTGTGTGTCTGGCCCTTTATGACCGCTAAAAAGCTCACGTCTTTAAACTGAACTTTCGAGAATTAATTCCTCAATTTTATTGCTGCCCCGCTGTGAAGTAAACTATGCAGATAATGTCTGTGCATACAGTGGCGGGGAGGGGGGGAGGGGGGAGGGGGAGGGGGAGGGGGGAGGGAGGAGATGGAGGAGAGGGAGAGGGGGGCGTCAAAAAGAGTTAACTATCTAGCGACAGCGAATGGAGTCAGTGTATTCCCAGAAACAGTTTGCAGCCACATCTATTATTGTCACTTTAAACATTGATGAGGGCGCCCAGGTGATGTGTAAGGCATACAGACGAAAGGTGGCAATGTCGAGACGACCCTTGTCAAACCTCTTTTACCAGGAAGTGCCGCTTTTTGAAGTTCAGTATTCATAAAAATGTGAATTGTTCAATAGGCAATCGCGGGCGGTTTGGTTCAAGACAATAAATTAAAGGTTTTTATTCGGACAGGAAGTAGATAATAATCTTGTTTCTGATCCAAAAGTCCCAGGGAGGGGAGAAAGGGGGTAATTTTGGTGCCAGACCGCGGAGTCCGATGGGGAAGGGGGGGGGGGAGGCTGTCCTCCAAATTTGCCACAAAAGGAGGAATAACTGCACTCCACGTTTAACAAAAAGACGACCCAAAATTTGTGCACATAGTTCTCCACTCCCTACCCCCCCCCCCCCCCCCAAGCTGCCCAAAGGGGAACGATAGAACGGGTTAGTAGTTCCCCCCCCCCCCCAAAAAAAAATAGAAGCTGTTTAACAAAGACAAATGCTATTTTTCTGTTTATCATCTCACTCTTATATCTCACTCATGTATCTCACTAGCATATCTCACTCACACAGCTCATTCACACACCTCACTTACATATCTCACCAGCATATCTCACTCACATATCCAACTCACATATCTCACTCACACGTCTCACTCGCATATCTCACTCGCATATCTCAGCTCTCAAAGTGTCTGTTTAATTATTGTTGTGTTGTTGCAGAGTAGGGTGAAAACACCGTTTCTGGGTCACTTTGTGACGTCATCATGTCTGGAAGTGACGTCATCATGCCTGGACCGGAAGTGTTGTCTGGACCGGAAGTGTTGTCTGGAGCGGAAGTGACGTCATGTCTGGAAGTGACGTCATCATGTCTGGACCGGAAGTGACGTCATAGTGTCTGTTTGTTTCTATCTGCTTCAGTTTTTTGGATGGAGCGCGCGCACGTGTTGGGATGACGTCATGATGAAGGGTAAACGTCACAGCAGAGTGTGCGTAAACGAAACGTCATTTTGTTTTCGTAATTTGAAATAACGGACTTCCGTTGAAATGTGGAACTTATGTTTGTAACATGCCGCCATTTTAACTGTGTAAAAAGTGAAAAAGTGGGATAACTTTCGTTATAGTTGACCGATTTGAATGAAAATTTCACTGTTTGATTCAGTTTTATATCTAGTTTTGTTATAAAGTGGTCACAGGCTATTTACACCGGTGGCTGTATGCATTTTTGTAACATGCCGCCATTTTAACCTTGTAAAAAGTGGAAAATTGTCATAACTTTCGCTATAGTTGGTCGATTTGCATGAAACTTTCACTGTTTGGTTCAGTTTTATATCTAGTTTTTGTTGTAATGTAGTCATGGGCTATTTGCGCAGCTGGCTCTAGGCATAATTTGACATTCGCCATTTTAACTTTTTAAAAAGTGGAAAAGTGCAATAACTTTCGTTATGGTTAACCGATTTGAATGAAAATTTCACCATTGAATTCAGTTTGATGTCTTAGTTTAACAGTAGTTTGTGCATAGGTGGGTTATTGGAATGGCGCGCGCCCACCATTCAAACATGTGTTTGAATTATTTTTTTTTTACGTCAAACTATTGTTCAACAAGCTGTTTAGCAATTGTACAACAATTGTTTAACAAGCTGTTGTTCAACATGTTCAACATGTTGTTGAACATGTTCAACAACATGTTCAACAACATGTTTAACAAGTTGAACATGTTCAACATGTTCAACAACATGTTCAACATGTTCAACAACATGTTCAACATGTTCAACATGTTCAACATGTTCATCAACATGTTCAGCAACATGTTCAACATGTTCAACATGTTCAGCAACATGTTCAACATGTTCAACATGTTGTTGCACAAGTTGGTCGATTTGCTGAGTCAGCAATTTTAGCAATTTTAACAAGTTTGGCATTTTTGAGCAAGTTACACACCATATTTTGATTACATCGAAGTAACATAAAAGGAAGAGTGAGACATGCATTTCATACCTATCAAACAGAAACAAATTCTGCTGAGTCAGTTTTTTTTTTTTGGTAAAGCGCGCGCCTGTTCGAATGACGTTATTATGACGTTATAATGATGACGTGATGACGTCATAATGATGTCATGATAACGTCATAAAGACGTCATGACGTTAGACTCCTCTAAGCGGCATAACCCTAACCCTAGGCGTAGACAACATGTTCAACAACATGTTGAACTTGTTGAACATGTTCAACTTGTTGAACAACATGTTGAAGAACATGTTGAAGAACATGTTCAACAAGTTCAACATGTTGTTGAACATGTTGTCTACGCCTAGGGTTAGGGTTATGCCGCTTAGAGGAGTCTAACGTCATGACGTCTTTATGACGTTATCATGACATCATTATGACGTCATCACGTCATCATTATAACGTCATAATAACGTCATTCGAACAGGCGCGCGCTTTACCAAAAAAAAAACTGACTCAGCAGAATTTGTTTCTGTTTGATAGGTATGAAATGCATGTCTCACTCTTCCTTTTATGTCACTTCGATGTAATCAAAATATGGTGTGTAACTTGCTCAAAAATGCCAAACTTGTTAAAATTGCTAAAATTGCTGACTCAGCAAATCGACCAACTTGTGCAACAACATGTTGAACATGTTGAACATGTTGCTGAACATGTTGAACATGTTGAACATGTTGCTGAACATGTTGATGAACATGTTGAACATGTTGAACATGTTGAACATGTTGTTGAACATGTTGAACATGTTGTTGAACATGTTGAACATGTTCAACTTGTTAAACATGTTGTTGAACATGTTGAACATGTTGTTGAACATGTTCAACAACATGTTGAACATGTTGAACAACAGCTTGTTAAACAATTGTTGTACAATTGCTAAACAACTTGTTGAACAATAGTTTGACGTAAAAAAAAAATAATTCAAACACATGTTTGAATGGTGGGCGCGCGCCATTCCAATAACCCACCTATGCACAAACTACTGTTAAACTAAGACATCAAACTGAATTCAATGGTGAAATTTTCATTCAAATCGGTTAACCATAACGAAAGTTATTACACTTTTCCACTTTTTAAAAAGTTAAAATGGCGAATGTCAAATTATGCCTAGAGCCAGCTGCGCAAATAGCCCATGACTACATTACAACAAAAACTAGATATAAAACTGAACCAAACAGTGAAAGTTTCATGCAAATCGACCAACTATAGCGAAAGTTATGACAATTTTCCACTTTTTACAAGTTTTGCGCGTAGAATACGACCCCCCAACCCCCATCCACCCAACTCCAGCATAGGGAGTATTCAATCTTGTATAATGGTGGCTTCTCAAAAGCGAGCTGTGCAAAAATTAAGCTAGATAAGAGGTGTGTGAATTGAGTAGGAAACCGATCAGAATTTTTCTATCCATATGTCGCCGCACAACCTTGTCAGGTTTCCGTCTGAGAAGACCCCCGACTGTGTATAGTCAAAGGCCAAGGAGGCGCGCATTTTTGGACGGGGACTCAAAGCAGCTAGCAGAAAACCTGCCGATAGCCATTTATCTGGCCCAAACCAACAGCATGGACTCCAGAAATACAAAGTCCCTTGAGTGCTGGCCAGATTGCATGCACGCATTCTGTTCACGGGAATGTTGAAACAACAATTGTCCTCTGTCCCCAAACTGTGTCTCCTTAGCCGTCCCAGGAAACGTTCCATACGTTGACCCAACGTTAATTTGAGTTTGCGACTTCGACCCGATCACACCATAAATTGTAATTCTGGTTGTAATTACATCGACGTCTGACCAACGTCTTGGACACACCGTTGAACAGACGTTGGATAAGTAACGTTGTTTAGAGACTGATTTCAGTCACAACCAAAACGCAACTTTCCCCGACGTCTAATCGCCAAAATTTGGTGTAACGTTGAAGAGACGTCGGAAATTCGGCTTTGTACAGACATAAAAAATCGACGTTGTACGGACATCAGACTCACAACCAAAATGGCCGTCACATGTGGCTTCGAAAACAGACAAAAACGAGAACAAAAAATATGAGAATTTTCAGATGACACCTAGCTGTTCTCCCACCTACTTTTGAAAAATATTCGTATTCGTACATGAAAAATATTACACATGGGTTAACAGATGTCGATTACTCGACGTCGTCTATCCAACGGTGGAGGGTAGACGTTGTTTCAACGTCCATAAACAACAAAAACTCCACGTTGATCCGACGTCGGATGCAACGTCGCTTTGTTTGCTGGGTTTGCTCAGACATGACTGGCAAATGTGACTATTGAAAACCCATTATAATCCCGTTCGTTTTCTACACATTAAGAACAAGCCCAGGAACATGTGCGTCTCTCCTTATTCAACGAAAGGTTTGGTGTCAAAAACGCTCAAACTAAAAATCACATGATTTTAACATTTCACAAACTAGTTTTATTCCTGAAAAACATGTGAAAGAACTATAAAGTAGCAGGGAGTCTGCACATGACGTACGTCACTTGTCTGTCGGTGTTATGCCATTAACAGCGACACGTCACGTGACATGGTCGATGCTAATTCTGTTGAGCTAAATATCTTGATTACAAATGCATATCTCAAGGGGAAATATAGGGGAGGAGAGGGGGGCGTTGGATGGATGGGAGAAAGGGGGAGGGAGGGAGGGTAGTTAATGGTGAGTAAGCAAGCGCTATCATTACCGGTATGGGTACAGCGTTAGCAGCATTATACTACTTTGGCGACCCCCTCCCCCCCTTTCCCTTCCCCTTCAGCACCCATTTGATTGCTATGCGCGGAAGATAAGATAGCGTTTTAAGAGATCGCTGATGGGATCACTGGTGCGGCGGGAGGAGGGGGGGGGGGGGCGTAGCCGGATCCTGGGTATCACGGAAGATGATTTGGGGGGGGGGGTGGGGGGGGTGGGGGGGAGCACGGGTTCTTCGCCAGGTACGCAGTACATGTGTTTCGCCTTACACTTAAAGGTAAACTTGTGAATTGTTTTATGTAAACAAACAAACAAACAAAGAACTGTAACACAAAAAAAGAAAGAAAGGAAGAAAACCAATCACAAAAATATTTTTTCGTTTGATTTTGTTTGTTTTTTTTTGTTTTTTTACAGTTTTCCTTATTCCTGAAGACCCAGGGCAATTATAAAATTCTCACCTTTTCCTAGTTTAAATGAAAAAGAATAAATATTAAATAGAAAAAAATTCTAAAATGTTAAATTAGAAAATGGAATTTGACAACACATCTTTGAGAGGGCGTCGTGATTAAAAATTATAAGTATTATAAGTATTATAAGTATTATAATATATTATAAGTATTATAATATACTTACAAGCTATACACTGAACGCAACGCTATTTCAACGCGGGAGTTTTTTCTTTCAAAATCGATGCCTCTATCCTTGGTTTTTATCGCTGATTTTTACCATGTATCCTTGTTTATCTGAGCAAGTGTTTTGCAATGATAAAAATGAAGGTGGAAAAACACCAGCCTCCTCAGCAATTTAGTTCACTTTTGGTTTTATTAATTTGCCCCTAAGCGACATGTATTATAATAATTTTCATTGACTTTTGTTGTTTGACTTGACTCGTAGCGTGTAGATTAATCTATTCACGAAACACCCTCACCTATCGATCATAACGGTAAATAAAATGTTGGCGCGGAGGTCTTAAACCGGAAATGTTTTTGTGACGTCATGTCAACATAAAATGCGTTTCCGTTCTGCATAAAGTGGCTCTAAGTCAATCTTTTATGAATAGCTATTAATGCGAATAGATCGAGTTAGAGGTAGTTGATATTTTCTCATGTGGCAAGTCTACCATATTCCACCCCCCCCCCTCCCTCCATCGTTCCCCACTTCCAAAAACAGATTTGAATCAATGCAAAGATCCACTTTGGGAGTTGTTTTAAGCTCCTTAAATCGAACTTGCCGCTGCATTTGAGATGGTGTAAGAGTGGGGGGGGGGGGGGGGGGGGGTTAGGGGGGCCGGAGGGAGTGGTAGATGGGGTGTGGGGTGTGAGAGGAGACACTATACGCGTAGTCATACCATGTAAAAAACCCTGAGTCACAGACTCACAGATATGTAAAAATATCTCCCCCCCCCCCCACCAGCCCCAGCCATTCTCATGCAAAACGTCCGAGTCGCAGATGTTCAATTTATACCCAAATCAAATCGAATCCCCCCCCCCCCCCCTCCCTCAGCCGTACACATGTAAAAGTCATGTGACATGGTAGGTGTACGTCATGTGATGTGCTATGAACGTCGTACGATACGTCAGGTGGTACACTTTCCAGGGTATTTGTACGTCATGTGATATGATATAAGCATGTAGACCATGCAGTATGGTTTGGCATGTATATGTCATGTTACACGGTATCTGTACGTCATGTGACATCATATGTTTACGTCATGTGAAAGGGTTTCTGTACTTCATGTGATGAAGTATGGTTACGTCATGAGGTATGGTAGTTCATGTGGCTTGGGCAGTTCATGTGGCAGGTATGTGCATATCATTTGGTATGATATGTGTGTGTACGTCATGTGATGTGGGTGTGAACGTCATGTGGTATTGTATGTGTACGGTATGTGGCATGGTATGTGGCGTCATGTGGTATGGTGTGTGTGTCATGTGGTATGATGTGTGTGTGTCAGGTGGTAAGGTGTGTGTACGTTATGTGGCAGGGTATGTACGTCATGTGGTATTGTATGTGTACGTTATGTGGTATGTATGTGGCGTCATTTGGTATTGTTTGTGTATGTTATGTGGCAGGTAAGTGCGTGTCATCTTGCATGGTATGCGTACGTCATGTGAAATGGTATGTGTGGGTCATGTGGTATGGTGTGTGTACAGTATGTGGAATGATATGTGTGTCAGGTGGTATAGTGTGTGTACGTTATGTGGCATGGTATATATGTCATGTGGTATTGTTTGTGTATGTGGCAGGTATGTGCGTGTCATCTGGCATGGTATGTGTACGTCATGTGAAATGGTATGTGTGGGTCATGTGGTATGGTGTATGTACGTCATATGGCATAGTATGTGTACGTCATATGGCATGGTATGTGCATTATACGGTATGGTGTGTGTGCGTCATATGGCATTGTATGGGTTCACCATGTGGTATGGTGTGTGTGCGTCATATGGCATTGTTTGGGTTCACCATGTGGTATGGTGAGTGTGCGTCATATGGCATTGTATGGGTACACCATGTGGTATGGTGTGTGTGTGCGTCATATGGCATTGTATGGGTACATCATGTGGTATGGCGAGTGTGCGTCATATGGCATTGTATGGTTATACCATATGGTGCAGTTTTTGTACAGTTATTGGTTTATGTTGTTCCCCAATAATACAGAAACTAGATTCGATAAAAACATAAATAAAGCGAAGCCGATGAAATGTGTGGATCCCACAAGAGACAAGCAGTTAAGCAAATGAGCTTTGATTTGTAATGACATCAGGAACATGAATGGTAACACGGTTCTTCTCCGTTGGTAATCCCCAAATATGAATCAATTAAGCTGAATGCCACGTCAGCCATGTAAAAGATGCCTAACTGTTTTACCCTGGAGATAACTCCATGCCCAAGGGAAAGCAGTTTGGCATTTTATATATACCACCGCTTCCAGTCAACTCGAAGTGGACCGCTTTTGATCGCATACAAAGACATCAGTCGAAATTTTCAGAGATCAAAAGGTCATATATAAATTTAATCTGAAAATATAAGCACTGATAACTAATGCATGGATGGGAGGGGGCCGGTGGGTTGTCGCAATGCACAGGGAAACTAGGAAGGCTGAAACACTCAAATGTTTTAATTTGTATAGAAACAACCCAATCGTGTTATAAGGACATGAAATTATGTCACTATAAGCGATACTTTCAACATCAAAACCCATTGTTATGAGCATTGTTTAAAAACAAGTCCCCACGTGAATACCTCTCTTATTTCATTCTCCTGACACCACACCACAGCCTGCTCGCGGAATAGGATATATATATTCAATCGCAGACCGTAGTGCAATTGCCATAACGTACAGATGTGCAGCCATATGCGATCTATTACACTGAGCGTTGAATGGGAGAGCATCATAAGATGTGATAACTTTAACCCTCTCAGCGCTCCAAATGTCCTTTTGTTATTATTACCATTGAGGTTTTATTGCACTTGGCGCTTTTCACACCCCTTAGTTTATTGAATTTCCAAGATGCGGTTCCGTCTTATTCCTTTATAGCCAGTTTGTCCGGTTAAGTCTTCTGGGTCTGTTAGGGCTAAGAGGATAAAATTTCGCAGGGATATACAGCAGAATGTCTAGTCGGATCTCCGCCATTTTGTTTTGAACGACGGTTTTTTGCATTAAAAATATAGAAATAATTCTGCCTTTAAATAGAAAATTATATAGACACACACACACAGAGCTTCGTGCACTATTTTGGTTTTTTAATCAAAGCTAGATGTGCATTAGAATAATAACATATCAAGTACAATAAAATCATTTTGAGTTTTACTTCTTGTTACCTTCTTTATTATTTTGTTCTTTGAAGAAGTCAACGCGACGACAGAATATGTCTGTCTTATACCGAAGACCGGGAGGCTCATTTCTTCTTCCATCTTCACTAAGAACACTTCTTCAGAAGTTCCCGGGAACTTCTCAGGAAGTTCTCGGGAAGAACTGATACATTTCTTCCTAAGAACTACCTGGGAAGTTCCAGGGAAGAACTGATACACTTCTTCCCAGGAAGTTCCCGGGAAGAACTGATACACTTCTTCCCAGGAAGTTCCCGGGAAGAACTGATACACTTCTTCCCAGGAAGTTCCCGGGAAGAACTGATACATTTCTTCCTAAGAACTACCTGGGAAGTTCCAGGGAAGAACTGATACGCTTCTTCCTAGGAAGTTCCCGGGAACTTCCAAAGAAGTTCTCGGGAAGAACTGATACACTTCTTCCTAGGAAGTTCCCGGGAACTTCTCAGGAAGTTCCTAGGAAGAAATGTGTCACTTCTGCCTTGGAACTTCCAAGGCAGTTCGTAAGAAGAAGTAATACATTTCTTCCTAGGAACTACCTAGGAAGTTCTCGGGAAGAAGTAATAGATTTCTTAATAGGAACTACCTAGGAAGTTCTCGGGAAGAAGTAATTGATTTCTTCCTAGGAACTACCTAGGAATGAAGTTCCAAGGAAGAAGTGATCCGCTTCTGCAAAAGTACAAAAATTGTCCGATCGACTTAAAAGCATGAATCCTATGCAGGACCCCTTTGGAGTGCTTCATACCAAAAATGAACGACATTGGATAAAAAATGCAGGTGGAGATACAATTTTTTTCTTCAAAAATTCCCCAAAAATTCAAAGATTATCCGATCGACTAGAAAAGCACAAGCCGTTACCCTCGATACCCTCGATACCCTAGGGAAACCTCATACTGAAAATAAATTATATTTAAAAATGTAAGAGAATATGCCTTTTGAATTATTTTTGAAACTTTTTCTGTGAAATCTTTTATTATCGCCCATTTTCATAACGGTTTTTCATTAAATACCAGGGCTGTAAAAAAAATCCGATTTTTTTTCAAAAAAAATGATGATTTTTTAAAATTTAAATCAAGATGTTTTTGATTTAAATCAAACTGAAAAAACCGACAAAATATCCAAAAGCACCACCTTTTAATTGAAGACTCGAAACACTCTCTTGTACTACAAAAACATTTATATTTCACAAAATCTGTTACAACTGTCCTAAATTTTCAATTGTGCAGATAACTGTCTTCAAGTTCTTCATTTTTTGAGCGATCGGTAGCAAAACGCCAGTCATAATACTATGAGACTCAAGGGTTTCTTTTCAAACACCACAGGCAGTAACCTGCTTAAAGCGTGCTGCCCCTAGCTAAACCCCTTCTCCCCACCACATGCCCATGTGCACTAATAAGCGTAACACATGAAATGCCTTGTTTAAACAAAGACGTCTCCAAGTGCCTTCAATGAACACAGCCTGAATGACACACATGTTAAATAGAAAAAAATCAAAAATCGTGATTATTTTAAATTGATTAAAATCACGATTTAAATCATGATTTAAATCAAGTGATTTAAATCATACCAGCCCTGTTAAATACTACTAGGTACTAATGAAATTTGATATTAAAAAAGTGTTAAGCTGAAATCAAGCGCAAATGCGAGCCGCAATTGTTTGTGCTCGATAACACTCTTCCAGCAGAATGGACGAGAACATATAGGATTCTAGTCTGTTTTCTTCCTTCACATTACTTGGGAACTTCCTAGATAGTTCCTAGGAAGAAATGTATCAGTTCTTCCCGAGAACTTCCTGGGAAGAAGTGTATCAGTTCTTCCCGAGAACTTCCTAGGAAAAAGTGTATCAGTTCTTCCCGAGAACATCCTGGGAAGTTCCCGGGAACTTCCTAGGAAGAAGTATATCAGTTCTTCCCGAGAACTTCCTGGGAAGTTCCCGGGAACTTCCTAGGAAGAAGTGTATCAGTTCTTCCCAAGAACTTCCTCGGAAGTTCCCGGGAACTTCCTAGGAAGAAGTGTATCAGTTCTTCCCGAGAACTTCCTGGGAAGTTCCCGGGAACTTCCTAGGAAGAAGTGTATCAGTTCTTCCCGAGAACTTCCTGGGAAGTTCCCGGGAACTTCTTGGGAAGTGTTCTTGATGAAGTGGTAAGAAGAAATGAGCCTCCGGGTCTTTGGTAGTCTTATTTTGTTCTGCTCACTGCTGCGTTGTCTACTGCATTGTCTAGAAATGCCCTCATACCGAACACATGATTTTTCCTCAGAACTTCCAAGGAAGACGTCCTCATGTAGGACAGTTCTTTGAGAAACAAAATTATAGATTTACACAATAGATACTACACTATACCACAACCATATTTTTGAGGTAATCTTTAGTAATATCCCAATGTCTCGTTGTCATACATGTAAAAGTTCACGGGATCAGACCTGCCTGCTTGGTCAAGTGGTAATGATCATGGCTTGTAAGCGCTGCGGCCCGAGATACGATTTCCGGTTAAGTCAGTACCGAGCCACCAGGCCAAGACAACAAAGGTAGAACCAAGATATGCGAACGTAATCTGTTTGTGACTTCAAGTGGATTTTCGTTAAGTTGTCCGGTTGTTTTTCGCCATTTAAATTTTTGCTGCTTATGCAACTTAGAATCTCTTTTGGTTTGCAAAATATACAACCGAAACTGCTGGGATGCCGTGCAATGCTAAGTAAGTGTCACATTTTCAAGTCGAAAGTAGATATAAGGCCGATGTTGGGTTACAAAGATCAGATGCATAGAGCATTGTTCCACGGAAATGCGTGTCCCTGAAACATTGTTATAAAGAACGAGTTGCCATACAATAGTCATGAGATGGTCATAAAATAGTCATGACAATGAAGCACAATAGTCATGAGATGGCAACGTAATAGACACGAGATGGCCACACAGTAGTCATGAGATGGCCGCACAATGGTCATGAGATGGTCATGAAATAGTCATGACAATAAAGCACAATAGTCATGAGATGGCCACACAATAGTCATGAGGTAGCAAACGCAATAGTCGTGAGATGGTCAAACAATAGTAATGAGATGGCAATGCAATAGTCATGAGATGGCAACATAATAGTCACGAGATGGCCACACAATAGTCATGAGATGGCCACACAGATAAACACCATATGATGCACAAATATAGTCGTAAGCTGCAAATAACCACCACACGATGCATAAAAATAGTCACAATAGACTCAAATAACCACCATATGATGCACAAAAATAGTCGTAAGTAGCGGCAAATAACCACCATTTGATACACATAAAGTCACAAGATAGAGAACTCACAAGTGGTGATAACATAGCCACAAACAACCAAATTTAAACACAAGTAGCCATTAGATAGTCACAAATAGTCATAAGATAGCCACAAATAGTCATGAAATAGCCACAAGTAGCCATGAAATAGCCAAGAATAATCATAAGATAGCCACAAATAGTCATAAGCTAGCCACAAATAGTATGAGATAGCCACAAATAGTCATGAGATAGTCACAAATAGTCATGAGATAGCCATCATAGTCATGAGGTAACCACAAATAATCATGAGATACACACACATAGTCATGAGGTAGCCACAAATAGTATGAGATAGCCACAAATAGTCATGAGATAGCCATCAATAGTCATGAGGTAGCCACAAATAGTCATGAGACAGCCATCAATAGTCATGAGGTAGCCACAAATAGTCATGAGATAGCCATCAATAGTCATAAGGTAGCCACAAATAGTCATGAGATAGCCACAAATAGTCATGAGGTAGCCACAAATAGTCATGAGGTAGCCACAAATATACTTGAGATAGCCACAAATAGACATGAGAACACAAAAGTGTTAGTTAGTCTTAGTTTATTAGCGTGAAACAGAACAAAACAATAACTAGTCCGTTTTTAGTACTATTAGCAACCACTTTCTCTTCAGAAACAAAGTTGGTATGATGAACAAATCTATAATCGATAATTGGATAATTATCTCTTTAACGTCTTTTTTCTCGGGAAGGAGGGAGGGGGGAGCCCTACAAATTCTTCGACGTCGGAGATGCATATAAATGCGTCGGCAATATCGGCAACATACGTCGGATATACGCATATTTTTTCCGTTTTGCTCATCGTTTATTAGTCGTTTATGCGCATATTTTCCGACGAAGTTTTTTATGCATATATTCGACGCATATCCGACGTATTACCAACCGTCGGCTATACGTCGGTTATACGTCGGTTATACGTTTATATTCCGATGCATTTCCGACGAACTTCCGATGATTTTTATACGTATAAAATGCGTATTTCCGAGGTTTTCCAACGCATTTCCGACCAAGTGACAATCGGAAAATATGCGTTTTTTAGACGTATAAAATGCGTATGCGCATTTGAAAAAAAAATAGTTTCTGACCTTAACTGACCCATTGAACCTTACCAACCATTCATAATTCACATATTCATACATACACCATAGCATATTAATATACAACATAGCATATTTATATATTGCAATTGAACACTAGTACTTACTCGGGTTTGAACCGGGGACCTCTTGCATCCTAGGCGCGGAACATACCTCTACTCCACGGCGGCTGCTGCCTCGTCAGTGTAATTAAGTGGTATAACGTTTTTATTTCGTCCCAAAAAGTTAACTTCTTACATTTTAGTTGTTTTGTTACCGCTGGCGCTTTTAAATTTAGTTATTTGTATTGTCTTTTCCTCCTTTATGTTTGCTGAGGGATAGTTTATTAAGGCAAATGGTAGTTTTCGAGTATATTCATAATGCTCCACTATTGATTCTTCATAATGTCCCCTTCGAAACGTCAATCCATAAATTTCCGACGTCGAATAAGCATCGGAAAATATGCGTTTTATAGACATATAAAAAATACGTATAATACACGTTGGCAATATCGGCATCTTTTTTCCGATGTATTTCCGACGTCGTTTATACATAGGAAAATATGCGTTTTATAGACGTATGAAATAATACATATAATATTCGATTGCAATATCGGCATCTTTTTTTTCCGATGTATTTCCGACGTCGTTTATACATAGGAAAATATGCGTTTTATAGACGTATGAAATAATACGTATAATATACGATTGCAATATCGGCATCTTTTTTTCCGATGTATTTCCGACGTCGTTTATACATAGGAAAATATGCGTTTTATAGACGTTTAAAAAATACGTATAATACGCGTTGGCAATATCGGCATCTTTTTTCCGACGCATTTTCGATGCATATACGATGTTTCTGAAAATGCGTATATATTCCGCCGTATATCCAACGTATAAACGATGTTTCAAATCCGCTGCCAACGCTGCCGATGCAATTTAGAGATTAACGACGTCGTTTATGCGTCGGCAGTTTTGTAGGGAGGGGGGGGGCAGTACTCTGACTGAAGTGTTGACCTGTCCGTGCAGAAACAATACATAAAATGGGAAAAAAGTAAACAGGCCTAAGATGGTCAGTAAATGAATGCAGTTACAATTCCTAATGGTTCAATCATCTTCAAATCCTTCTCATTGATTAATTGAATGCATTCAAATAAATGACCAGTGTGTCCTTGTTAGAGTAGTAGCTGTTGAATATTTCTAACGAATTATTTTTCTCAGATATTCTACACCAATGAGTGCGTTTCTCTGTCTAAGCAAAAGCAATGCATTCATCGGCTCTGCATGTCAGTTTGGCCATGAGGGGCGGGCGGGGGGGGGGGGGGGGCGGGGTATAAATTGGCTACCACACGTGTCTATGACATTTTAAAAGGACTCCTAATCGCAGAGTGTAAAACTTGAAAAATGCTGATTTTTTGCACTTGCAGATGTTTGCTCTGAGCGCAGAAAAAGCACTGAAAATGACCTTTCAAAGGGGAATTTTATCTTAAAAATTTACGGATTCGTTTCAGTGCTGGCATTTTTATGCTCGCAACATTCAAAAAGCTACAAAACTAAACAATAATAATTTTAATAATGGTACCATACGTTTTATATCATAAATACATTTTATAAAGGACTGTTTTGCGAAAAAAGAAACGAATCAAGAATCTCGGCTAATGCCGGTTAATCGAAATATTTAAAAAATAAAGTTTCGCTCCTGGGGTCATTTTTTTTATTTTTTAATTTGGATGAGAAACGACACTATTTTTCTAACTGGCCTCACAATAAGAGATACTTTCCTTTTTATTGAGCGCAATAATTTTAAATTATCTGAAATAATCGATCTGAAATAATTTTCTGTTTACCAAATAGCTTCAGCATATTTTGTCCTGCCAACCGCAATAAATACTACTTTTTAATTCTATTTCAATTTCGTAATAAAAATGGTATCTGAAAATCCTGCAATTTTTCCACCTTGAAGCAAACTCTTGACACCACATATTTACATTCTCCACCTTCCGTAACTTTCACATCTTTGACTTCACGCTGTTTTCCATGTTTTGAGTTAATTTTCTCATTTTTTCGCCAGCTTAAAAAAAAAATCACCTTTTAAAGCAAAATTGCCTGATAGAAATGGATCATGATTGAAATTTAAAAGTGTGAAATCATCTAAGCAATTTTTTAAATCCACCTTTTCCCTTAAAATAGTAAAAACTACAAGCTTGTGCAAGCTAAAACCTTGCACAAACTGTGAATGTTTCGACTGAGGATGCAGACAAAATTCACAGTACATTATTTTTCACACCGTTCAAGAGTTTGACAACATCGCCTAAGTACAATTTGTTCTGGTAACAAGGACAGTCAAAACCTTGAATGGAGAAGAAGTCACTAAAAATGATGTCATTTAAATCGTATATCACCCATGTTTTATCAAATGTGCCGTGAATAATCAACGCCCTTTTTGCTGTTCCGACCTCGTAGAAAGACATCTATTATTAACAGCATATGTTTGGTAAAAGCACGGATAAAAATACTCACTATAAAAGAAAGGGTTGACGTCGAAGGCACAGCCCTCATCTGAAATCTACGAAAGACCAGAAAGCTCATTTCCTTCCAAGAAATTTTCACATCACTTCCTTGGAAATTCATGGAATTTCCAAGAAGTTCTCTCTTGAACAAAGCCCAGAAGACTCAATTCTTTCAAGCGATTTCCAATGAAATTCTTGGAACTTCCAAGAAGTTCTCACGCCACTGCAGAACGTCCGAGAATTTCCAGGAGGTTTCAGGAATTTACCGCTGTCTATTTAAGACCTAAAACATACCCCGTGCTTTGTATTCTCTCAGTTCCTTACTTCTCATAAAATACTGCTTTGTTGTGTTTGCAAAGAATGTGTGAATTTATATGTATACAAGTAAAAATGCTTAAAACGTATTAATCTAAATATAGGATTCAGTCTGAAAATTTCCAAGAAATTCCTAGAAGTTCTGAGAACTTCTTGGAAGGATTTAGACTGCCAACCTAGAATTTGATAGCGTGGAAGAACAACAGAGCTGGGAGTGAAGACATTGCGGTACCGTAATAACAGAAATAAACACCCATGAAGGGTCTAGGACAATTCCCCCCAGACAACTCCCCCAGACAACTCCCCCTCCGACAATTCCCCCCCCCCCCCCAACAATTCCCCCAGTAGGACAATTCCCCTCGAGGACTACCCCCCTCCCCACTTAATTTTTATATTTTATTTTACTTTGAATGCCAAAGTCTTTATTTTTAAAATACCTTAAAATCAAAAATGCAAAATTTTTCTATCTGGAATGAGTTTTTTTCTGCCATTTAATACCTGATGTTGTGGACAATTCCACGCAAATTGTCAACAGTATGTCGGTTTTCGAAGTCGCGGACTGTTTAAAGAATGCGCTGCGCAGAGTCGGCGTTCCAGCGACGTGGTGGCTTGGGCAAGCGGCCACCATAATTTGACCAGATGCACCGCGAACATTACGGCGGATCCGACAGATGTAACATGTTAAAAACCGTTTTTGCTGGCACTGAGGTGGCCAACTTAAAGTTCATTGGTTTGGATTAGGCATGTAAATTGCAATTGAGACAATGTTGAAAGAACAGCTACACGGTCTCCAATTAGAAGATAAAAGGGCAATAATGTGCAAAAAAAAAAAAAAAAAAAAAAAAGAGAGAGAGAGAGAGAGAGAGAGAGAGAGAGAGAGAGAGAGAGAGAGAGAGAGAGAGTGAAATACAAAGAAAAGAAAAACGAAAAATAAAAATGAATAGGGGGAATAGTCCTGGGGAAGGGGGAATTGTCCTACGGGGGGAATTGTTCGGGGGGATTCGTTGTTTTATAAAAGCATTAAACGGCACCATTTTGTGGGCGATAATATGTGTGCTTGAAGTTTTCTTCTCAGAAGACTTTGCGTTGATGAAACTCCGTACGCTAAACAAGTATTAGACTTTAGATTTTACCTTTGTGGCAATTTCAGTCACCAGAACTGGACACCTTTCTGTATTAAAATTCGCAAATGTCCGATTTGGAACGTTAATGAGGCACATTAATAAACCAACAGATTTCATTGGGTTGGTCTTGTCAAATCAGCCCGGTACATCCGTCGTTGAAATATGCGTATGTACATAAGTAAACTATACTAAAAATTCTTCTTCTACCACAATTTTGATCACATTCCTTTCACATTTTCAAAGAGTTTTTTCTAGATAATGTTCTTTAAGCGAATTTATTTTATTAGGCGATTCGCGAAAAGCCGAACACCGATTTTAAAATTGTTGTTAGCCAATTTGGAAATTAGTTTTCTCCATTGATTTTGAGCAGATACCTTTCAAATTATGCACGAAGGTTTTGCAAACGACCATTTAATGATAGGTTGTGTTTATTCCATTGGGTGACTCATCAAAAATTGGACAAATAGCGCCAATTCTAAACTTGTTCTTATCCAGCAAACAGCCGACGTCTTTTTTGGTTGAAAAAAGGTTGGATTTTGGTCGCGACGACTTCACAACCATATTCTGACCTGTTACCCCAACACCCGACTTTTTTCCGACGTCGAGGCGTCGTCGGTTTTCGGACGTCATTCCGACGTTGCCAAAACGACCAAAAATCGATGAACATATTATTATCGCTCACCGGAAATTGGAGTCATTTTGAAAAAGAGGAAGAAAAAACGTAATTTTTACATGAAAATTTTAGAATTTTGACAGCACGTCGATATTATTCTTCCTAAATTGTAAAAATGTACATGGAAAATGCTTTCGTATGTATTTCACAACAGTAGTTGAATGCTTAATTATCTATTAATTTTATAACTCTAGTCAGTTTCAGGTCGGAATCCGACGTCGGTTCCAATTTCATATACAACCTAAAACCGACTTAATTCCGACGTCGGATTGAGGTCGGAACCCGACGTCATTCTGACGTTGAAAACCCGACGTCGGTTCCATTTCATATACAACCAAAACCGGCACGTCAGTCCGACGTCGGAAACGTCGGGTTACGACGTCGACCCGACGTCATTCTGACGTCTTAATGTTTGCTGGATATCCAAGAATTTCCGTGGAAATTTCTTGAAAGAATTTAGTCTTCTGGGCTTTGTTCAAGACGGAACTTCTTGGAAATTCTATGAATTTTCAAGGAAGTGATGTGGAAATTTCTTGGAAGGAAATGAGCTTTCTGGTCTTTCGTAGAAATCTTATTCACTTACTGCGTCGTTCTAGAGTGATGCCCCCAACCCCACACTGACCCCCCCCCCCCCCCCCTCCTCACCCCAACACAGTCAATATTACACCTTGATGTGAGAAACAAAGCAGTGGTTGATTTTAACACCTCGGTGGTTGGTACACAGCCTTAAGCTACAAATGCCTTTCTTTGGTGGTTCGTCAAGAGAAACTGGGTGAGCAAACATTTTTTTGATAGATTTTTTATTGTTGACAAAGTCTACTAAGAAACAAGCGCCGGTTCTTTTTCTTTTACACCTGCCCTTTTTTTTTTCTTTTTATTTTTTTTTGTTCCGGTTACAGAACCAATAAAACCTCCGAGCATCTGAAAAGGGGATTGAAAGCAGATCCGTGGAACAGTTTTAACCAAAAACAAAGGAAATCATTTTTTCCAAATTATGTAATTTTTTAAAAACCTCTATTAGAAACAAAAAGAAGTGTGACAGACCTTAGTATATCTTTTTCTCCAACAGAACTAATATTTTGCTGGATATTTTACTTAAATTATCTGATTTTATGATAGTCGAAGATTTTAATTTCCTATTTTTACAGAGGATCAAAAGAATTAATTTTAAGAAAAACAGAAAAAAATACTACATTAAATAATTAAATTAAAATAATACAATAGGAATCCCGGTGATATATACAAACCGAAAAAAATAAGTAATGTTCTATAGATTTTTTAGGATAAGAAGAAACGTTAAAAATAACCTTTGTGCATTGTTAGACATTGGTTTATCATTAAAATACATTGATTCTCCAAAGGTTACTGATCTCTACTCAGTTATTATTTTTTTTATTAAAAGCTGTTGATAACTTGTTATTATAACATTTTTAATACTGTTCCTTTTTTTCATTTATTGTTTACGCAGTGGTTGGATAAACTTTATTTTACATTTTTTAAAGTAATAACTGAGAAGCTGTCTCATTCCTCTAAAAATAAAAAAATAAAAAAACTATTCGAAAATACTGAAGAAAATTCATAAACTGAAAGAGAAAATATGAGGATTGATTTCATTATTATACACGATTATTTGACAGGGAAAAGTGACGCTGAATAATGGTATGACGTCATAATGGCATATGGCTATCGCCTGCCTGCGAATACTACACGTGATGACGCAACAATAGGATCGCTGTGGAGAGGCTATTACCATGACAGCAGTCTCCACGGGCTACCAAACATCGGCAAAGCCAAAGGTACGCCACTAAATGGAGTAATTTGCTTCATTTTGTATTTACACTCATTAAACAAATGAAAATCATTTCAGATTTAGTCAGCAAACATTAATACCAGTGACTAATACCTTGGTCGTAATCCTGAAAGAAAGATACTGAAAGTGTTAATCACTGGAAGTTTAGAAATGTGGAAAAGGATGTTCTTAAAACGGCTTGCTCTACATTCAGGGAACATATATTGAAACGAGTTTCTGTTATTGTAACTTTGGGGTAAACAGCCACTTGGTTTCACATGTTACTTACTATGCGTGTAAAAAAAAAAAAAGGGGGTGGGTTGATTTTGAGGCAATCTTGGCCAAATTTGATCAGACCAAATTTGAGGCCAATTAAGGCCAACTTTTGTTAAACAAAGGGAGGGGTGATTTTCATTTCGTACCCATAAAATAATAATAAGAAAAAAAAAATGAAAAAAAAAAAAAACAGGGAAAGGGGCTCGTTTGACACTGTACTCCTAGTTTGGTTAAATCAGGGATGGTATTGTAAAATTATTACTCCACGTTTAGGGATCGTTTTAAAAGTCATGGACAGGTATGCAGTCACTTGATATGTGAGTACTCCCCTCTTCCCCCTCCCCCCCCCCCCCCCCCCCCCCCACCACCTTCCCAACGGCAGTGCGTACAAGTAAGACGTTCCTTTGCCCTTACATACCAACAGCAGCGGTCTGAAAAAACGTGAGCAATTGTCGTATCAACAGAAATAAAAGATATAATTACTTTTAGCGCATCACAATCTGCTCTTACGGTAATAAAACTGTGTGGATTGCTACCCCATGGGTTTATGGAATGCCGTTTTCACATTTATTTGTGAATTATTGATATCAAGAATTAATTTTTGATCTCAATAAATCCATATTTTGATATCAAGAATTCATTTTTGCTATCTGTAATTGTATTTTTGATATCTCTAAATGTATTCTTGATCTCAAAAAATACTTTTTGATATCAATAAATATTAAGAGATATCAAGAAATATTTATTGATATCAAAAATGATTTAATGATATCTAAAATTGATTTTTTTGAGATCAAAAATTCAATTCTTGATAGCAAAAATGAAATATTTGAGAGCAAAATATCAATTTTGAGCTCAATAATTGATTTTCTATATATTGATATCAAGAATTTATTTCAGATATCATTATTTCAGACTGATACTTTTTTAATTTGTATTCTGAAATCTGTAAACGATTTTTTGATCTCAAAAACTGATTCTTGATATCAAAATATCAGTCTGTTTTTTAAATAAAAAATTCAGAAACACGCATCTGTAAATAAATAATGGCTGTCCTTGTATACAGAATCTTTATTTTAATTTTTTACTGTACAAAAAAGAAGCAATTCTTGAGACCAAAAAGTGTGTTGCTATTATTGATCTCAATAATTCAAATTTTCATCTCCAAAATTTAATTGACGATTCGTTATATTTTATGTGAATGTGTGTCTCCCGTAAGATTTTTTAGGTTTGTAAAATTGATTTTTTGATCTCAAAAATAAATTTTTGCAATCTAAAATTCAATTATTGATAGCAAAGTATAAATTAATGAGATCTACATTGATTTATTGATATCTCTAAATACATTTTGATATCAAAAATAAGCATTAAATGTTAAAACGCCATTCCATACGGGTTTGCTCTTTCGCAACAGATGAAGACCTAAATAAAACGGATCGTTAAATAGCATATCTGTAATAACAATATTTACCGCAACATCGTTCACAAGGCTATTTGATTATTCACACTTGTGAAAGCAATTACAATTGTGTGAGGGTCTTGTTGTTACTCTGCATAGCACACATTTATCAGTTGTCTTAAGCTTCCTTTGAAACTCTTTCGTGTAATCCATATTATCCACTCCCTGGTTTTTGTGTTTCTGCTCCTGGCGATAGCCATGTAATTGCGGCCTACTGTTTCCGCTCCATCGCATCGACAGTATCATCCTGTGCCCACTCGTTAGCGTTAACCGTGTTTTCATGACCTCCTTTGACCTCTCGCTAGGGTTATCCATGTTATCATGACCTCCTGTGACCTCTCACTCGGGTTAGTCATAATACCATGACCTCCTTTGACCTCTCGCTAAGGTTGTCCATGTTATCATGACCTCCTGTGACCTCTCGCCCGGGTTAGCCATGTTAGTCGGATCTTGATCTCCGAATAGTGATTTTTAGCGTTTTGTTTATAATGTTTAATATCGTTGGTTAATTTTGACAACTTTGAACATGAGTGATATTGGCACATTCTTTTGACATCTGAATAATCTGCTGCATAGCCAAGACAATGATTTGTTTTATTCTATTATTGGCAGCTGTAAGTAAAATAAACCTTTATGTCAACCTTTTCGTACATTGTCAATATCATCTTTATTCTGACTCGAAATAGCTCATTGTGTGCTTTGTCACATGGCTCAATTGGCGTTTTGATTACAAATAACTGAAGGGGTCCATGCATAAACTTGATAACTCCACTTATCAGGAAAATGCACTATTACCACCACGGTATTTCCTGGCGTCTGTTCTATCACATATGTAAGTCTTACACCTCAAAACCGATCAGAGGTGGGCATTTTTTAGGAAAATGCTGTCGGAAAAAACTATGTTTGTTACTAAAATTTCAAACTTTAAAAGCGTTTTTCTCCACTGCTGATAACTGCAGTTATCAAGTTTATGCATGGACGCCTTCAGTTGCAATATCCATGAGCTTCCGTGTTCTGGTCAGAATGAAAAAATCAGCCAATCAGATTGTGGCGTTCACCTAAGTCATATAACTATATGAAGATATCGCATTTTTTCCTTCTTTTTCTTTATTACAAATCAAGCCGTATTTCAAATAAAATCACGATTAATATCGTACAAATAAATGATGATATATTTATTTATATTCAAATGGACTTGGAATTATACTGTTAATCTTAGTTGTAGCGGTGTGAATAGCCATTTCGTTGATGTGTTGGAGCTTTGACATTTCAGGTAGCTGTAAGACCGGGTTTTGGATAGTGCTGTTTCTGCTCATGTGTGGCTGTATGCTGCTCCACCTCAGCCAGATCTTCCTCAGCTTCATCTCCTACAATAAACATGTCACATCCGAGGTAAAACATCATTACCCCCCTCCCCCTCCCCCGTTTTTTAAAATCCAAAATGAAAGGCAACGCAAAAATGCAAGTAGCTACCTAGTACGTGCGTCTTCCTGTTGCAATTCAATGTGATTATTCGATGCTGTTGTGCTGAGCCATGGCGTGTCTTGATTAACGAAAATATAAAAAAAAAACTGTGGGAAAACAAATAATGCTTCTGAGATACCTCCTTCTAATCCTTCCCCTTGCACTATATTATTCAATAAAATAATATAATATTTATATAGCAAATAACATACATTATATACAATTGCATATAATATATTTTATTAAAATCTCTCTCTTTCTCTCTTTCTCTCTCTCTCTCTCTCTCTCTCTCTCTCTCTCTCTCTCTCTCTCTCTCTCTCTCTCTCTCTCTCTCCCTCTCTTAGAGTTTTATTTAACACTTAACACAATAAAACCTAAAGTCAACAAAAACCAAGCACTACTCGGCTTGTAAGACGTATTCAAGATGTGTTGTTTGCTAATATATTTAGCTGGTATTAAGTTATCAACCTATATGGAGTTTTTTCTTGACAGTGGTCCGATTTTTTAGAATATTATAAGCCGCATACATGCTGTGCCATAAGTGCTGTACATAGTTGTATGTTGTAAAATACTTTAGGTTATTCAAGAAATAATCCATCGAAGGAAGTATTTTGCGTTTTAATTTTTGTCAAGTGTTTAACATTTCGCTAGCGAAATGCGGTTCTAGTTAGATTCTAAGATACTCAAGCAACTTTTATCCGTCGTTTGTTCGGTGTACATTAGGGTTTTTTTATTTCACACGTTTCTAATCCAGCTGTGCAGCTGACCTAAGAGAATTTCTTCTGTCTATTTATGCATGTTCTGTTGCTTCAGATTCTATGAGTTCTATGTTTGCAACACGATGTGTTTATCGTATATTTTACCAATTGCATCGGAAGCTTGTTTTGTTATTAAATTACATCAGTAATATTCGCCAAACAGATCTTAACCACATGGCAAAAACATATGTTAACCACAGAGCCAAACATATGTTGAATACATGAACACATGCTTACCACATGGTAAACATATGCTTATCACATGGCTAAATGCATGTTAACTACATGACCAAACATATGTTTACCACATGCCCAAACATATGTTAACCACATGGTCAAACATATATTAACAACATGGCAAAACATATCTTAACCAGGTGGCAACTCATATGTTTATCATATGCTCACAGATTATCAAGCAATGTAACCACATGTGGTTACATGAACATATGTGAGACTTATATTGTTTTTGGCCAAAAATACAAACAGATATTTTGTGTAATAGCAGATGCAATATAGTAATCATTTACAAATTTTAATTTTTTTTCGGTGAAAAATGTGACCATAGTTTTGGGTTCCAGGTATGTTGAACGCCATCGTTCACAATGGTTTACATATGTAGCACTTAACATATTACAAGCTATTCTAGTAATATGGTGAATATATGGTTTCTATATAACATGTGGTTAACTTGTGTTAAAAATATGTTCACCATATATCGTCACTTTCTGGTAGAAGCTGTAGCCATATTTTGGATGAAATATGTTAAGGATAAAAGGCAAACATATACTTTTATAGTTATATGTTCAACATATGTTGAAAATTTGGTAAACACATTGTAAACATTTTGATCATGTGGTGAATATATGGGTTATCACTCATCATATCACTCACAATGGCCGCCATCTTGGATTTTCAGTTCTGGTTGGTGGCTGTGCGCTCTACGATGTCTTGTGTTTTTTTTTGTTGACTACAGATTCTGCAGGCCTACGAACTTCCCTTTCCTACAGTCACATTCTGCAATCTCAATCCGATTAAACGCTCACAATTACATCTGGCTCCCGAACTCGCCCGGCATTTCGGCACCACCTCAGATCTCAGACGCCGAAAACGTGACGCTTCAACTGTTCTAAAATCAAACTCCCAAAATGTGGAATCTACATCCGATCAATCCAGATCAAAACAATTCAAAGACGATTCTTCTAAATTTAAATCATTTTTATACAATATTCCAGTTATTAATCCTTCACATGATACTGAAATAGAAGAAAAACATATTCAAAATTATTTACCATTCAATAAAACTGAACATTTAGAAAATAACAGGAACAGTGCTAGAAATAAAACAGACGATCCCATTGGACAAAAAGGCACTGCAAAAGGCGGACCATTAAACAGTACTGAACAGGATGTCAAAAGTAGTTATGGTGACAGAAAGATGCGTGTCAGACGCCAGGGAAATGGAAATGGTAATGGTAACGCAGGAGGAGGAGGAGGAGGAGGAAGTACTTATCCGTCAGAGTCAAGTAAGTACACGGCAACAGGTATGAAGCAAGTCTTAAGTATAGCAAAATCTGTAAAATCTGTGTAATATCAACAACTCTCTAATTCGGACAAGGCAATGGTGCAGTTTTTTTTAATGTTGTTTGCGCGTGTCTCCTGGATAATGCGAATGTTTCTGTTTGCGAACTGTTTGATCCCGTAACGCATGTCAGGCCCCAAGTAAGTTTGCCCTGTTTACTGGCTGAGTATAAACGTCGAGAAACCGACGTTGTAGAGATCTCTGGGAAATATTAATCTGAAATCGCAGTGAAGACAACGACAGTCACAGTGTTGTCACCTCGCTGTCACAGTACCCCCTCCCCCCGCCCCCCCCCCCGCCCCCCCCCGCCCCCCGCCCCCCATCCTTAGGTCATCCAGATCATAGGATATTATACAGTAGAGTTCCATGAATATTTTTCAAAAGTAAGTGAGAAAAAATGTGAAATTCTCATATTTTATGTCCTCGTTTTAATTCACTTTCAAGGTCACTTGTAATGGTCACCATTTCCAGTGAGCGATAACACAAGGAGATATTTTTTTTTGTTCTTTTTTTTTTTTTCTTTTTCTGTTTTTTTTTCTGTTTTTTTTTTTTGGGGGGGGGAGGGGAGGGGAGGGGGATTAATAATCCAAGAAGGTGCATGGTTATTTTGAAATCAGCATATTATTTGGTTTTTGAAGGCCCCCTAGGGGAGGTCACTTTTTTTAAATGTCCTCTAAACGCGGTGAGCTAAGTTCGAAATAATATACCCCTTTTTTTACCAAACGCATGCCTCCCTTTTATGCGAAACGGGGAGCACTGAATGAAAATTACCCCTTCCCCTTTACTTAACGAAATCGGCACTCTGCAAGGCCAGCTTTAGCTTCAAAATCATCCCCTTTTTCTCTGCATTTTTTTAGACACGCATGGTAAACAAATATGATGCCAAGTGCCCCCCCCCTCTCCCGCGCATGACTCTCATGCTGATGGTATAGATGATTCATTACCCCGACAGAAAACTTGGATAAATAATAGTCATTTTCGGCATTTTTTGTGCATTTGCGAAAGAATCAACCCCACCCCCTCCATTCTGTTGGAAACGCGGAGTACGGAATGAAAATTGACCCCTTTTTATTTAAATTCGCATTGGCGTAGCCACGGGGGGACTTTCGTAACGGAGGGGGGCCGAAGGAAAGTGGGAGGGGGTGATGAGGCCCCCCGGACCCCAGGTGGCTACGCCTATGATCAGTACTTCCCGGGGAACGCGTCTGGCTCTTAAATTATACGCACCCTTCTCTGTGGTTGTTTGGACACACATAGTATCATACATGATACCAAGTGCCTCCTTCACACCCCCTCTCCCCCGGGTTTATATAAAGGCAGTACAAAAGGGGAAAGATGACTCATTAGCGTCCGAAGTGACATAGCTTCAAAGGTTTCACTTTTCCAAGCAAAATACATCCATGGCAAAATATGGTTTGTTGGCGTAATGGCGAAACTATTCATCACTCTGAAACGGCCACCCGCGACAAATTGTACCGTTATACGAAAGTTGATGTCTGATTGACTAACTGATTGATTGAATGACTAACTGTTTGATTGGTTGGTTAACTGATATCTTGTAAATTGTGCTTTATGTTGTATTTTTCTATTCAATTAGCCTGTCCGTCGTCCTGGCCTATCTATCCACTTCCGGACGAGAATGGGGAGCGTGTAGGGTACTGCTACTTCTGGCAAACGTCACATGCGCCCGTATTAAGGTGAGCTGGTAAACATGGCTGACAGAGACAAAGACAGAGAGAGAGGGAGAATTAGAGAGTGAGAGAGGGCGAGGGAGAGGAAGGGAGAGAATGAGGAATGAGGAAGAGAGACAAAGAGAGAGAGAGTCAGGCAGACAGACAGACAGACAGAGCGAGAGAGAGCGAGACAGAGGGAGAGAGAGATAGAGACAGAAAGAGGAAAAGGAGAGAGAAAGAACGAGAGAGAGAGAGAGAGAGAGAGAGAGACAGACAGACAGACAGACAGACAGACAGACAGACAGAGACAGACAGACAGAGAGAGATACACAAATAGGAGATGTAACTATTTGCAATATTCAATATCTCACATTCACATGACCATCAAGCAATATTTTTGGTTATCCATTGGTTTTCACACATTTTTGCAGGTTGTTGAATGCAATTACCACAAGGGCCTTTGTTAAGATCATCCATACCGCTGACAATTTAACAGTACAGTGCAAATATTTATTGCAATTTTGGAGTTCAATACCTGATGGCGGTTAGAACGACAGTCCGCGTGCAATTGCAAACCATCACACATCAAAGACAACTGAGTGAACATATAAACGCTTCTTTTAAAAATAGATCGGTTCTTCATTTTTTAATGTCTGGAATTGTCCTAGTCTGTAATTATCCGGGTCAGAAATTGAATAGTGGAGAATTGCCCAGTCGGGGATTGCCCTATCAGGGATTGCCCTGTCGAGAATTGCCCAGTCGGGGATTTCACAGTCAGAATTGCTCAGTGAGGGGTTGCCCTGTCGGGGATTTCCCAATCGGGAATTGTACAGTCGGGTATTTCCCAGTCAGGAATTGCCCAGTCGCGGATTGCCTTGTCGGGGATTTCCCAGTCGGGGATTGCCCTGCTTCCTGAGAAAACATAAGACAAATTTAAAAAACAAATCAACAAAAACCAGATTACAGTAAGTTTGTTTTTCAAACTTATGCTCTGTACTCCGACTGTTTAATTCCCATTTCACACAAAAATACAGTATTTTCGTTTTTCATAATTACCTAGCTATGTATGAGGTATTTTTTTTGACAAAAAAAAAATCACCGTAAACTTACAACATATATGCAGTCGGCGTATGGTATTTGTCATGTTTAGTGGGGGGGGGGGGGGGGGGGGGAGATTGTCATCTTTTGCCATTTGACTCTCTTGGAAAATGAGCAGATTTCATTGTTCTCTAAGTGCAATAAATTAAGGTCTTTCCTTTCAGCACACCTATATCAAACATGTTCACACTCCGTCCTTACTAAATAATAATAATAATAATAATAATAATAATAATAATAATAATAATAATAACAATATTTCGATTTCTATAGGACCTGTTCTGGTAATATGCTCTAGGCGCATAACAAATAAACACTTGACCAGGCACGCAGAAGATAAAACAATTGCAATACAACATGAAAATAAAATAGGATTACAACAAAGCATTAATAAACACCATAATTCGGAAAATATTCTCTGAAAAGATGGGGTTTAAGCCTTTTTTTACAACCCTCTAAAGATTTAGAAAAACGTAATCCTTTTGGAAGTTTGTTCCATTCCATAGCTGCAGCAACCTCAAAGCAAAGTACAGTAAATGAAAACGAAATATTTGGCGTCAATTTTACCTTTTGCAAGTTTGCAAGGCCACTAAAATGGGCTTACGTAGGAAGCTACGGTAATATAGCAAGGTTTTAGCATCGTAAGTTTCTATCCACTATGAATTAAATGGTTGATTTCCACATCCATTCACTGAAGGAGTCGGGGTGCATGCCGTGAACGCATGAGAAATATGAGATTCTTTAATTCTGCTAGTAAATATAATCAAAATGCTTTTCTGTATAAATACGCCGGGTAGTATTTTGATGAACATAATTTAAGGATGAGAATGTATACGCTTTCGTCATCTGGCAGTAGTAACAAAAAAGGCAGTAGTAATCTACCCTTTCAACCCTTCCGGTGAGAATGGTTACATATCCTTTGGCCGTTAATTTAAAGATGGTAAAAATAAGTTTCCTTAGAGTTATTCTGACGTTAAACATCGTTCAACATGGATCGGATAACAGTAATAGACAGAACCCAGACCCTCAACACCTCAGCCCAGACACCCACCCTGCCTTCGAGCCAAAGCTGACAGTTGTTTTTTTTTCACGCAGACATCTAAGCTGAACACTATCTTGAATACCTGAAGGACGGGTGACAGAAGTAACCGCTGGAAAAGAACCCAGCAAGAACAATTTTATAACTCAAACTGATCTGGCTGTTACAGGAGGAACTATAACGGAACTTTAATATATAAGTTCTCATGGATCAATACATATTAAATTATTATCATTTTTATTACTCTTCTTTAAAACAATGACCCTTTTTTGAATTAAAATTACCATTTTTCTCTACACCATAAAACCACCCAAATAGAAGTTGGATTGATATGACGCCATTGCTATTTTGTCACTGCTTGGGGTTACAGGGCGGACCAGGTCTCATTTTGATATGATACCACTTGCGTTACAGGGCGGACGAGGTCTCATCATGATATGATGCCAAATGCGTTACAATGCGGATGAGGTCTCATTATGATATGATGTCACTTGCGTTACAGGGCGGACGAGGTCTCATTGTGATATGATGCCACTTGCGTTACAGGGCGGACGAGGTCTCTTCATGACATGATGCCACTTGCGTTACAATGCGGATGAGGTCTCATTATGATATGATGCCACTTGCGTTACAGGGCGGACGAGGTCTCATTGTGATATGATGCCACTTGCGTTACAGGGCGGACCAGGTCTCATTTTGATATGATACCACTTGCGTTACAGGGCGGACGAGGTCTCATTATGATATGATGCCAAATGCGTTACAATGCGGATGAGGTCTCATTATGATATGATGCCACTTGCGTTACAGGCGGACGAGGTCTCATTGTGATATGATGCCACTTGCGTTACAGGGCGGACGAGGTCTCTTCATGACATGATACCACTTGCCTTACAATGCGGATGAGGTCTCATTATGATATGATGCCACTTGCGTTACAGGGCGGACGAGGTCTCATTATGATGTGATGCCACTTGCGTTACAGGGCGGACGAGGTCTCATTATGATGTGATGCCACTTGCGTTTCAATGCGGATGAGGTCTCATTATGATATGATGCCACTTGCGTTACAGGGCGGACGAAGTCTCATTATGATATGATGCCACTTGCGTTACAGCGCGGACGAGGTCTCATTGTGATATGATGCCACTTGCGTTACAGGGCGGACGAGGTCTCATTATGATATGATGCCACTTGCGTTACAGGGCGGACGAGGTCTCATCATGATATGATGCCACTTGCGTTACAATGCGGATGAGGTCTCATTATGATGTGATGCCACTTGCGTTACAGAGCGGACGAGGTCTCATTATGATATGATGCCACTTGCGTTACAGGGCGGACGAGGTCTCATTATGATATGATGCCACTTGCGTTACAATGTGGATGAGGTCTCATTATGATGTGATGCCATTTGCGTTACAGGGCGCACGTGGTCTCATTATGATATGATGCCACTTGCGTTACAGGGCGGACGAGGTCTCATTATGATGTGATGCCACTTGCGTTTCAATGCGGATGAGGTCTCATTATGATATGATGCCACTTGCGTTACAGGGCGGACGAGGTCTCATCATGATATGATGCCACTTGCGTTACAATGCGGATGAGGTCTCATTATGATATGATACCACTTGCGTTACAGGGCGGACGGGGTCTCATTATGATATGATACCACTTGCGTTACAGGCGGACGAGGTCTCATTATGATATGATGCCACTTGCGTTACAGGGCGGACGAGGTCTCATCATGATATGATGCCACTTGCGTTACAATGCGGATGAGGTCTCATTATGATGTGATGCCACTTGCGTTACAGAGCGGACGAGGTCTCATTATGATATGATGCCACTTGCGTTACAGGGCGGACGAGGTCTCATTATGATATGATGCCACTTGCGTTACAATGTGGATGAGGTCTCATTATGATGTGATGCCATTTGCGTTACAGGGCGCACGTGGTCTCATTATGATATGATGCCACTTGCGTTACAGGGCGGACGAGGTCTCATTATGATGTGATGCCACTTGCGTTTCAATGCGGATGAGGTCTCATTATGATATGATGCCACTTGCGTTACAGGGCGGACGAGGTCTCATCATGATATGATGCCACTTGCGTTACAATGCGGATGAGGTCTCATTATGATATGATACCACTTGCGTTACAGGGCGGACGGGGTCTCATTATGATATGATACCACTTGCGTTACAGGCGGACGAGGTCTCATTATGATATGATGCCACTTGCGTTACAATGCGGATGAGGTCTCATTATGATATGATGCCACTTGCGTTACAGGGCGGACGAGGTCTCATTATTATGTGATGCCACTTGCGTTACAGGACGGACGAGGTCTCATTATGATATGATGCCACTTGCGTTACAGGGCGGACGAGGTCTCATTATGATGTGATGCCACTTGCGTTTCAATGCGGATGAGGTCTCATTATGATATGATGCCACTTGCGTTACAGGGCGGACGAGGTCTCATTATGATATGATGCCACTTGCGTTACAGGGCGGACGAGGTCTCATTGTGATAGGATGCCACTTGCGTTACAGCGCGGACGAGGTCTCATTGTGATATGATGCCACTTGCGTTACAGGGCGGACGAGGTCTCATTATGATATGATGCCACTTGCGTTACAGGGCGGACGAGGTCTCATCATGATATGATGCCACTTGCGTTACAATGCGGATGAGGTCTCATTATGATGTGATGCCACTTGCGTTACAGGGCGGACGAGGTCTCATTATGATATGATGCCACTTGCGTTACAGGGCGGACGAGGTCTCATTATGATATGATGCCACTTGCGTTACAATGTGGATGAGGTCTCATTATGATGTGATGCCATTTGCGTTACAGGGCGCACGTGGTCTCATTATGATATGATGCCACTTGCGTTACAGGGCGGACGAGGTCTCATTATGATGTGATGCCACTTGCGTTTCAATGCGGATGAGGTCTCATTATGATATGATGCCACTTGCGTTACAGGGCGGACGAGGTCTCATCATGATATGATGCCACTTGCGTTACAATGCGGATGAGGTCTCATTATGATATGATACCACATGCGTTACAGGGCGGACGGGGTCTCATTATGATATGATACCACTTGCGTTACAGGCGGACGAGGTCTCATTATGATATGATGCCACATGCGTTACAATGCGGATGAGGTCTCATTATGATATGATGCCACTTGCGTTACAGGGCGGACGAGGTCTCATTATGATATGATGCCACTTGCGTTACAGGGCGGACGAAGTCTCATTATGATGTGATGCCACTTGCGTTTCAATGCGGATGAGGTCTCATTATGATATGATGCCACTTGCGTTACAGGGCGGACGAGGTCTCATTATGATATGATGCCACTTGCGTTACAGGGCTGACGAGGTCTCATTGTGATATGATGCCACTTGCGTTACAGCGCGGACGAGGTCTCATTGTGATATGATGGCACTTGCGTTACAGGGCGGACGAGGTCTCATTATGATATGATGCCACTTGCGTTACAGGGCGGACGAGGTCTCATCATGATATGATGCCACTTGCGTTACAATGCGGATGAGGTCTCATTATGATGTCATGCCACTTGCGTTACAGGGCGGACGAGGTCTCATTATGATATGATGCCACTTGCGTTACAGGGCGGACGAGGTCTCATTATGATATGATGCCACTTGCGTTACAATGTGGATGAGGTCTCATTATGATGTGATGCCATTTGCGTTACAGGGCGCACGAGGTCTCATTATGATATGATGCCACTTGCTTTACAGGGCGGACGAGGTCTCATTATGATGTGATGCCACTTGCGTTTCAATGCGGATGAGGTCTCATTATGATATGATGCCACTTGCGTTACAGGGCGGACGAGGTCTCATCATGATATGATGCCACTTGCGTTACAATGCGGATGAGGTCTCATTATGATATGATACCACTTGCGTTACAGGCGGACGGGGTCTCATTATGATATGATGCCACTTGCGTTACAATGCGGATGAGGTCTCATTATGATATGATGCCACTTGCATTACAGGGCGGACGGGGTCTCATTATGATATGATGCCACTTGCGTTACAGGGCGGACGGGGTCTCATCATGATATGATGCCACTTGCGTTACAGGGCGGACGGGGTCTCATTATGATATGATACCACTTGCGTTACAGGCGGACGAGGTCTCATTATGATATGATGCCACTTGCGTTACAATGCGGATGAGGTCTCATTGTGATATGATGCCACTTGCGTTACAGGGCGGACGAGGTCTCTTCATGACATGATGCCACTTGCGTTACAATGCGGATGAGGTCTCATTATGATATGATGCCACTTGCGTTACAGGGCGGACGAGGTCTCATTGTGATATGATGCCACTTGCGTTACAGGGCGGACCAGGTCTCATTATGATATGATGCCACTTGCGTTACAATGCGGATGAGGTCTCATTATGATATGATGCCACTTGCATTACAGGGCGGACGGGGTGTCATTATGATATGATGCCACTTGCGTTACAGGGCGGACGGGGTCTCATTATGATATGATACCACTTGCGTTACAGGGCGGACGGGGTCTCATTATGATATGATGCCACTTGCGTTACAGGGCGGACGGGGTCTCATTATGATATGATACCACTTGCGTTACAATGCGGATGAGGTCTCATTGTGATATGATGCCACTTGCGTTACAGGGCGGACGAGGTCTCTTCATGACATGATGCCACTTGCGCTACAATGCGGATGAGGTCTCATTATGATATGATGCCACTTGCGTTACAGGGCGGACGGGGTCTCATTATGATATGATACCACTTGCGTTACAGGCGGACGAGGTCTCATTATGATATGATGCCACTTGCGTTACAATGCGGATGAGGTCTCATTATGATATGATGCCACTTGCATTACAGGGCGGACGGGGTCTCATTATGATATGATGCCACTTGCGTTACAGGGCGGACGGGGTCTCATTATGATATGATACCACTTGCGTTACAGGCGGACGAGGTCTCATTATGATATGATGCCACTTGCGTTACAATGCGGATGAGGTCTCATTGTGATATGATGCCACTTGCGTTACAGGGCGGACGAGGTCTCATTATGATGTGATGCCATTTGCGTTACAGGGCGGACGAGGTGGAGGCGTGTGAGAGTGACGGCGCGTGGCACATCATACTCGACGAAGAGGCGAAACTCAACTGGCTTGTGTCACAGACGTCTGCCTTTCAGGACATCATCACAATGTTCGTCGACTTTTTCTTCTTATATTGCCTGACTAATTTTTTGCCACATTGAATTGTTGCCTGACTAATTGTTTGCCACAGTGAATTGTTGCATGAATAATTGTTTGCCCACTGAATTGTTGCCTAACTGATTGTTTGCCGCACTGAATTATGCTAGGCTTATTTGTTGTTGGACAAAATTTTTTGCCAAAATTGTTTCTTTCCAGAAGTACATTGATCTTAAAAGATCCGTTTGAACGTGTGCCTATTTATCATAAGACATAAGGTTTTCTCTTTTTTTTCTCGCTACTGACAGTTCTGGGACTCCAGAGCCATTGTATTGGTTAGGCCTAGTAGGCAATGTCGGGCAGGTGCTGTCATGGAGCTCTGCGAGCGGCATATACGACGAAATCACGTGGTCAAATTTTGCTTCTCCGTTTACAGGTTTGCGCATTCCTTCACCTCAGCTATTTTTGCATTGCTACGTTTTATAAAAAAAAAAAACATATATTTTAATGACTTCTTGTGTCAATTGGGATCTGCTGTGCTCGTTTTGTCCCTGGAGAAGGGAATGGGGTGAGAGGGGCTGGCAGCACTCATGGCCGAATTGGCTTCCGTACGTTCCCACAACTTTTGAAATGGCCCGTAAATGAGGAAAGCTTACTTAACTGAACGCAAAGTGCAGTCCTGAAAGAACCTACCTCCCATTTTGTGCAAAACGCAGTGTGCTGAATGAAAATTATCCCATTTTATGATTCTCCGCACGTACTTGTTTTCTTTGCGTTTTTAAAAACAAGTGTTAAAAGACATAGCAACACACATACTAACATACACTAAGAAATAGGATAATGCGTATGGTGATGCAATTAACAAATACGGTAACACACATGGTAGCACATATGATACCACCCCTCCCCATCCCCACCGGGGCCTGTGCCTAATATTCGTGGCAATTTTCGTCACTTTTTGAATGGAGTGATATGTATAAGGTTTCTAAAATACCTTTATATGCAACATATTTGTATGAGTTAATAATGATCTTAAAAAGCAGTATAATGTGTAAAATACGCAATATTATGCTATTATGGATGACAAAGGGCAAGTTTAGTATAATTTAGATTGAGCGCTGTATAAGATTGTTTAATAATTTAATAATTACAATAATAATTATAAATGACAATAAAATTTAATCCAATAAAATGCTATCGTATTGCAAACAGCAACGAGCTATCTGTTTGATGTTCGCGGAGTGTATGCAAGTGTTAGCGATCATCTGTGGATATTAGTGAATTACCATGGTAATACAGAGGCTTATGCAATGTGCCAACTCAAAGGTGAGTTCATCACGTGACCAGTGATCCTCTAATCGTGATGCATTTTTGAAAAGATCCAACAATTATAATTTTTTTAATGGCCGAAAGATTCAGTGGGCGATAATTTTCAATTCCCGGAAAGTTATCACCCCTGGTCCTATTTGAACCTATTTAAATTATCG
Organism: Protula sp. h YS-2021; assembly: GCA_949752745.1. Classification (NCBI taxonomy): domain Eukaryota; kingdom Metazoa; phylum Annelida; class Polychaeta; order Sabellida; family Serpulidae; genus Protula; species Protula sp. h YS-2021. Next base: position 10,601,012 of record OX457029.1, on the reverse strand, counting down.
TTTAAATCTTGTAAGAAAATATGCTTTATTGCATTTCTGGCATATTGATATTATTATTTTCACATAAGTTGACTCTGATATGATTATATTTATATGTGTTTACGTTGATATGATTATGTGCATATATGTTGACGCTGATAGCTTTTTGATATGGTTATATTTACATCTGTTTATGCGTTTATATTGTAGTATTACGAGACAGGGAAACAACAGTCCGTGACCTCCTTTCCACTGACGAACTTACAACACCAGCTCAGAATACTATGCTTGATGAGAGTACACTTGAAGAAACTACCTCCCAACAAACTACCGTAGAACATACTACACTAGAACAAACTACTACTCTTGATCCAACCACATTAGAACAAGCTACTACTTTGGAACCAACTACACTAAGACAAAGTCCTTCTCTAGAACCAACTACAATAGCGCAAACGACTACTCTTGGCTCAACTACACCAGGACAAAGTACCACTCTAGAATCGACTATAACAGGACAAACGATTTCTCTTGGACTAACTACACTGAGACAAACTACTACTCTAAGACAATCTACACCAGGACAGACGACTACTTTTGAACCAACCACACTGAGACAAATTACTGCTCTTGAATCAACTACACAAGAAGAAACTACTACTGTGGAACAAGCAACACAACTGCAAACTAGCACTGTTGAAATTGAAACCGAAACTGCCAACCAGACAACGCAAGATACCACAGACATAATGAACGTAATTACACGAAACGAGAGAGCTATAGATGAAGATTTCTTGAGTTCGGAGATATTTCTTGAGCATATGTCTGCATTATCACCAGAGCTACGGCAGGAAATGGGCTACAGGAATTATGAGTTCATACTGAGCTGCTCATTTGAGGGATACACGTGTGATTGGGAAAAGTGAGACATTGTATTTAAAATAAATTACTGAATCACATGTTCACCTTGATAGAACCTTTCTGTGACTTTTCAAAAGTAAAGAGTCAAATTTTCTTCTGTTTCAAAATTGATACATTATTTTATGCTACGCTTTTATATTGCATGAGGTATTCTTTAGCACCGAATCAGTTCAAACCATGAATCCGATATATGAACATAATAGCAAATAACAGAACGAGTCATAAAACCACGAATTAATTAATAATATAATAAATGTAAGGACAAGATTTTAAGGATTTTAAACATTATTGTTATCTAACAACTCGTGTCTTTGAAAACCTTTCAATTTAACTTTTTGATGGTCTAAGAGTATTTTATACCCCCAACATATGAAAATGTTATGTAAGTACATTATAAGTACTATATAAGTATTATATAATTATTATGTAAATATATATAAATACCATATAAATACTGTATAAGTCGTACAATATAATAGTATAAAAATTCTATATACATACCGCATATAACCTTATTAATTAAACCATCAACAGCAAACATAAGAACCATAAATTGATTCATTCATTCGTGTGTGTTGATTGATGTGTACTGATTGGCACATTATTTTGTTTTATTTTCGCTAGTGACTTCACACTCGTCAATGACCCTTTTTTCGGCAACTGCTACATGTTCAATTCCGGGTGGAATAAGACTAAAAAAGTACTAGTGAGTAGAACAACTGGCCAGGCAACGGGTAAGTAGAAAATAGAACAAATAAATATTAACACTATGACTGATGTAGATATTTAGCAGAACTATGTGAAGTAAAAATTTACATCTGAGAGTAGCAAAATACTCCTGAAGGTTGTCAAAGCATGTGTCTGTGTGATGTGGAACATCACGTGAAACACTCACGGAACACTCATCTGCGATTTCCTCTTCTTCATCATCTTCTACACTAAATGAAGCAAATTCTTCCAGTAAAAGTGAACACATCTTAGAGAAACAGCATGCGGGTGAAAAAACGTTGCTTTTTGTTGTATAATTTTGTCATTTTCTAAACCCAATCACAGCTTTAAAGGTAACGCTTAACATCAAACAAGCAGAATACGTAGAACAAATTGGAGGGGCGTCAGGGGGAAGGGTGGTTATCCATCCACAGAACACTATGCCTCATCCCATCGATTTCGGCTTCCTAGCTGAGCCAGGGAAAATGACGTCATTCAGAGTGAAGAAGGTATTCAGTTAAAATATGATATTATAATTAATATAGACTAGTTAAGATAATTAGTAAAATATGATAATATATATTATTGTGAACATTAAAGGACCCAACCATTTTTGTAGACTTTTTCGTACCTACACAGGATCAAATTAACATTATGGTTACGCATTAGGTGAGTTTATAGAGAGGCGAATGTTTCACTCAAACACAAGTGTTCCCTAAACTAACCTTTACCACATAGCAGGCAGTATTATAGTTTATGCAATGTACTTCCGATAAATAATATGTTTTCGGATGGCGATAGGCCTGTTAATCCTGGTGAGAGGGGCACTCAGATACAGACTGGTTACCATGCGTGCCCATGACTTTTAAGTCGATGCTTGGACGCAGAATGTTAATTTTGAAATATTGCTACCTTATTAAATAAAGCTTAGGAGAAACACACCTTGTTCCGGAATCGAGCACTGAATGAAAATTAGACCTTTTTAACGAAATTGAAATAACATCTTTTTGGACCAAGAATGGTCACTGATTTATGGTATTTATAAAAGTACCTAGTGTGATTCCTAGAACGACACTGATTTGCTGTATCCATACAGGTGCCTTCCATTGGACCAAAAAATTGCGCGGATTTACTGTTTTATACAAGTACCCTCTTTTTAAACCTAAACCTACAAGTACCTTCTTTTAGACCTAGTATGATGTTGATTTATTGTATCCATTCGAGCACCGTCTTTTAGACCTAGACTGACGCTGATTTACTGTTTTTAAACAAGAACCTTCTTTTAGACCCAGAAAGGCAATGGATTACTATATAAACATAAGTACCTTCTTTTAGACCTAGAATGATGCTGATTTACTAATTTATACAAGTACCTTTGTTTGGACCTAGAATGACACTGATTTACTCTATCCATACATTACATTTTCTTTGACTTGAACTGACGTTGATTTACTGTTTTTATACAAGTACCTTCTTTTAGACCCAGAATACCACCAATTTACTGTATCCATAAAAGAACTTTCTTTTAGACCTAGACTGACGCTGATTTACTGTTTTATACAAGTACCTGTTTTAGACCCAGAACGATGCTGATTTACTCTTTTATACAAGTACCTTCATTTAGATATTCGGCATAAAAAGTATTGGAAATCCGTCCTAGAACAAAACATTCATAATATTTTTTAGATTACGATAAAACGACTGCCGTCACCGTATGGGAACTGCATAGATACTACTGATAAATCTAGGGATATGTACTCAAGGCTTCATCCAGTCGTATATTCCAGAACAGTGAGTTGCTGATAAGGCCTTTCTCTGTTTCATTTACCATTTGTTTTATCGTTCTTTTTGTTGCCGTTCGTCTTTTGGTTTTCTATTACACTTTGTTTTCTATTACATTTCTATGGCAGCCATTTATACCAATACTGTTAAATTGTACTGTTAAATGATTACATAACAATACAACTGAACGTTTGTTCTATATTACTGTGTCAGCATAATAAATTTCACAATTACTTTAAATGCACATAGTGCTGCAGAGCAACGCCTATATTGTTAAACTAAAATGCTACCATCCATATATACAAAGAGTCCAGGGGCAATCACATACCAGTTGTTTTATCATGCATGTCCATGGCTTTTTTCCATTCCTTTTTAAACGTGGAGTGCTAAGCATGATAAACATTTATTTTTATATATTTCATTTTACCAGACATTTCCACCAGATCATTCAATTGATAAGCAATACATTGCAGACTGTTTTTCAACCATTCCGTGCTTTTGTATTTGACAAATGGATTTTCAGTTTGACAATATTGATTACTATATATATATATATATATAGAAGTGTACCTCCAGCAATACGGGGACCATTTTTGCTAAAAACCAGTATTAGGGAGACCAAAAATTTAGGGAGACCAAAAGTAGGTCTCCTTAATTCTTAGCGTGTTTAAACGTTACGAAACTACACAGTAAACAAAAAACGAATGATTTCATGGCATAGCGAATATAACATACTTTGGTTTAAAATTAAATTTGTGTGTTGAAACTTGATAACAAGCTTTCAATTTGATCCTAAACTTTATACCTTGTATAAACATTAGTGCCAAAAAATCAGCTTTAAGGAGACCGGGGAAAACTGCCATTTTTATTTAAGATCCGCTATATATTATTTATTTAAAAATATTATAGCAACCAGCATTTTTTTCCTTAACTGCTCAACATGCTTATACATGGTTTAGCACGAAATTGAAGAAAAGGATAATTTAGCACTGTATACAGGCATTTTTTCAAAGAAACGAACACTTCAGAGCAAGATGCATTATGACGTAATAAATATTATGACGTAATGAAACGTATCCCTACTTTATATATATGTATATATATAGTGTGTAAACCGACTTAAGGGGACTATGCTTCACACTTATACAAAACACTTCGAAGGCCATTTTTTATATTCATTACTCAATTTTTGCCTACAAAAATGATTTCTAAGGAATTTAAAATAACATTTAGCACTTTTTTGTCTTAATAATATAAAAATCTTGCACATATTCATGAAAAATATATGGTCTCCTTATTGCTGGTTATATATTTCTGGGTGTATAAACCGACTTAGGCGGTTATACAACTTGAAGAGAAATTTTGTTTATCATTAATTACTACTTCAATTCTTTTCTTTCCTAAGTAATGTTACAGAGTTTAAATGTCACGTAACAATATTTAAACCAGAAACATGAAGCATCTTGCACATATTTGCATGCTAAATAGAACTAAATGGCACAGTCATTGGTAATATGTGCATAGTGTCATCTCTCAAGGCTGTCGTACATGCGTATAACTTATACACAATGCATATACATAATAAATAACAATAATAATAAACATAGGTTTAAAATAAATCTTCAAAAACACCCAACTAGCAGCAAAATATGCTACTTTGGGAGACCAAATATACAGAGCATTAAACCACACACTTACGGAGACCCGGGAAATTCCGTGGTTTTAGCCAGGTCGCCTAAAATGCCAAGGAAAATCTAGAAAAAATACGTAGACCAACTTTCTTGTTTATTTTTTGCTACTTAATATGACAAGAAGAAAAAATCACACCCATTATCTACAGCGTATAGGAACATTTTTTGGTAATTTTTGTCTTTCTAAACTCAAAGGTAAAAAATATACAAATGGTCTCCCTAAGTGCTATATTAAAGGCATGGTCTACCTATGACTGGTTTTAGATATATATATATATATATATATATATATATATATATATATATATATATATATATATATATATATATATATATATATGCTATCTGTCCTTACGAACGTCCATCCTTCTCAGTTTTACTCTCACCCTGATAATCCGTTTGCATTGATATTTGGCATAAAGATGACCTGTCATGTGTGAAGTGTACTTTATGTTTTTACCTTGACCCAATTTCAAGGTCATAATTAACGCCATCTTGGATTATCAATTGTGGAACTGTGCTGTCTGCGATGGCTTGTTATATTTGTTTTATGTCCCTATTCAATAAACAGAAGAAGCGTTATAATTAGTGACTGTATCATTATAATCGGGATACTGTGTTTCCTGAGTGAGTACATCATTTAAATATATGTTTTACTTATATATTTTCGTACAACAATTGTCAATTAATTACTAACGTATGATGATATATATCGATAATCATATGATATACATATAAAACTGTCATATAATGATCCTCACGTAGTGATTACCATGTAATGACTGTCATATTTTGATTATCATGTTTATCTTATAAAAATTAATTGTCACAAAATAAATTGACCTCAATTAGTTGTATAAATAACATAAGAATAAGACTGAAATAACATAAGAACAAACAAATCTACAAGTACGCTTTAAATAAATATCCTCAATCAAATGGAGGAACTAGACAGAAATCTTATGTGCAAAACAGAACGCTTTCATGTGATTGTGCTTTAAAAAGACTGCTTGAAGGAGGAAAACCACCAAAGCATTAAGCCAAAACATAACAACCACTGTAAAGGTCATTATGATTATTATCAGTGTTTATATCCATACATTGCATATGGAGCGATCGCAGAAGCGCGCCTATGGCAAAGCACAATTGTATGTAGTTAACATAGCAAAAATAGTACAGAAAAATATGATAGTTATTCCATATAAAATCAAGTTAAACCTCTAACGTAATTGCTTGTTTTCTGTGCACAAAGACACCAGTTGCCATGGCTGTATTGTCATTGACTAGCAGAAACATTGTCAACAACGCGTTAAATTGCACGAGTACTCTGTTTTCTTTAAACAAAGATATGGACTGCCGTTGCCGTGTCTTCATTGACCTGCGGTCTGAGGACTAGTTAATTGTTTACTTAAACAAACCGCTGTCAGTGCAAATATTTGTCCTACATATAAATAGAAAAATGTGGAGGCAAGTGGAACAGAAACAAATCCACATGAGTAACAAAGCGTTTTGTCACATGAGTCGTGTGTTGCTGTTCTTACATGTTGCTCCAAGCGACTACCCTTAGTGCTTCACCTTATTGTGTCACAGCTTAACCAAACACTGATACCCTGATATCTGCATCGGTTCAGGTCGGTTTTCTACCGTTGCTTGGCATGGTTTTCGTTCTGTCCTTTCTTTCTTTCTTTCTTTTTTCCTCCCTTCTTTATTTCTTTCTTTCTTTCTTTTTTCTTTCTTTCTTACTTTCTATCATACTGCCTTACATATTTTATTTTTCCTTCTTCCTTTTTCCACTCCTTATGTTCTTCTAAGTTTATGCTTTTTTACTATTTTTGTATTTCTTTCTGCATATGTCTTTATATTTCTGCTGTTTTTCACTAATGTTGTAAAAAAGAACATTTGAAATATTGAAATTTGTTTAAGCCTGCGTTTGCCAAGATGATTTGTGCATAAACCATTTTCGCAATCCCCTTATTTATTTCAATATATAACAATCTGGTTTGCAGTCAAATACCCCCTTCCACCTATGTATATCCCAATGATTTATCCGGTAACATCAGGTTGTAGTTATTTATGTGATATTGTTAGAATTGCCTGAAGACGTGCTATCAGCGTCACGTGATGCAGGACTGTGGCTGTGGTGATCCGCATTTGCATATGGAGAACAACGTACAGCCCTGCAGCATCCTCAACCGGCAACAAGGTTAATAATTATTTACCAACCACCACCCCTCGTCCTACAAAAACACTTCCACATCCATAACAAACAAAACTGCAATCCATTTTGCCCTGTCTTTTATCGGCTTCTAGGACTGTGTCCGGCCATGGATGGTTGTTTGCTCCATGGCGGGGCATTTTTTCGGAGAGAGGGGGTGGTCATAGGGGGAATAGCATGACCGTGGACAGTTTGATTCATTTACTGTATCATACAGTAGAACACTAGAAGGGAGTAAGACTAAAATGTGCAAAATTAAAACGAATCAATCAAATGCTAAATTCTACAACACAATTATGTACAGTTTTGAAGTATAGATATTTATGGTCTTGAATGCAGCAGAGAAATAAGATTATCTCGACATATTTGAAGGGACTTTAGCATGTTTTAAATTTCATAGATTGGGACTATGTCGTCAGACAATCCGATTTTTTGTGATAATACTTTTTGTCCATTTCTAAAATGCTTCCTGCCAAAATTCTAATTTTTTTTCTTTTTTCTCAGTCTAGTTCTTATAAAAGCTTGAGATAATAGTAGTTCAGAAAGTTATACATGTCAGTATAATTTAAATGCTGAAAATGTCACTGTTTTGAGGAAAAGGTGCCGATTACCACAGCGGTACTGCCAAAACTGCTCAATAGAAGAGTTATATGTGAATATAAAGTACTGAGTTACAGTTAACTGTAATAACAATGTACAGCTATTGTCAATGTACCGTTATAGTAACTGTACTGTCTTGTAAATGAACTGTTACTGTAATTGTACTATTTTGGTAACTGATCTGTTCTTGTAGCTGTACTGTAATTCTAACTGAACTGTTACTGTAATTTTACTGCTATTATAATTGCATTGTTATTCTATTTGTCTGTTACTGTAATTTTACTGCTATATTAATATTAATTCCAGAAAGATGCCGCTTAGCAAAGGAACAAAAGTTTACAAATGGGGAGCTAAAATGCTCTGAAGATTGCCCGAATGCCTGCAAGTAAGGGTTAACAATTCTGTTAGAATCACTTACCCATTAGAATGTTTATCCATGATGCGTTATTTTTGCGATTACATGTCAGCTCTTTTGCATATTACAGCAAAAAAAGTAACGCTCACCTACCCTGTAGGTCGTCCATGCACAAAATAGCAAAAGAAACGGATTGTCAGGGTCGGAGTTAGAGACGGAAATGGACGAAAGAAGAGTGGGGGCGGGGGAAGTCCGAACTCGAAATCTCGGTTGGTGGCTAATAGTGTTTTCTTGTTCTCAGGGATGAGTATTTCGACAGTATCTACTCCATTGCAACATGGCCTTCCCTGAATCATTTCGTAAGTATCTTAATATTATGATGCTTTTAAAACCTTAAAGCACAACTTTTACCAGTATAGTACCTAATTTATATCATTGGAATTATATTGCAAGAGATTATTCAGTAGTCTTAAGTGCTACATGACTTGGTTAAATGACGTAACCTGAAAGGTCGATTTCAAAATACAAGATGCCAGTTAATTCATATAACAAAGCATATATTGACTTGCTATTAATAAACATGAAGTTATTGATCAAAATACATCATGTTCACTAAAAATAAGTCAATATCTGATAAATGTGTACATTGTTTTAAACTTTGCTTACGGTTCAATAAATACATTTCAAAACATGATATGACCGCAACATTTCCATACAGAATATGAAAAAATCGTGTTCGATTGCAAATTTGCAGAGAACGGCATTTGCAGTGTCAAATCTGAATTCGTACTATAAAATTTTAAGTATAAAATCAGTTCTGGTTTGAAACCATCACACTATCATATCAATTGGCATTGTCACATCTGAACTTTAATGTCCATTTATAATACCAAATCTAAATTCAGTATTATATCAAAACTACTAAAATCAATTCGCAATTTATAATATGAAATGAAAATTTTTGATATGAAATCTGAATTTATGATATAATATCTCAATTGATAATGTTTTCCAGAACGACTTGAGTGAAAGATATCAGGACAGATTTGAAAACTTGAATGAATCCATCATAGATAACCTGCTGCACATTGAGGTGTATTATGAAGATTTTAACTACGAGAAGATAGAAGAGCAGCCAGACTATTCTGTAAGCATTCGATGTAGACAGAACGACAGCTACACTATTTATGTGGTCATACTATAAAATTTAAAAAAATGAAAAATTCCTTAGGCAAGGATTTAAATAACACATATCAAATCCTTTCAAATATATTTTAATCTAGAACTTTTCAAAACGCGTGAGTCTTGATGCAACAAGTTCAGTAGAAAGTTTATTTTACACACTTAAGGGTGATAACTTGCGACGTTACTTATATAGCGAAAATATTTTGTTCTTTTAGCCTTGGCAGTTTGCATCAGATATTGGAGGATTAATAAGCCTTTGGATAGGATTTTCCTTGGTTTCGGCCATTGAATTCTTAGAACTTGGTAATGTACTAGATTGCTAGAATATGTTTATTAATTTCTTTGTTATCGACAAGTTACCATAAACACTCTACCATCACTTAGCTGATAAAATTTTGCGGGTAATTTATTTATTACACACACTGTTTTGTGTGTAGGGTAGAATGAAAGCAATATAGAAGTTGTACGAAAATTTTATAGCACAACAAAGAGATGTTTTTTATGTCTAGACGTTCAAAGTGGTAAATTTATGGCACTACACCACATTATCTAGACTTAACAGTATGGTGTTTCTACAGGGTTTGACGTTATAGTGTTGTGTTTATTGCGCTGTTCCTATTGGTCTAGACATCATAGTGTGTCTATGACGATTTTATATCTATGCCACTGCTCCTACAGCTCTAGACGTCAAAATGTGGAGATTTTGACGCTATTCTTTCAGGTCTAGACGTTACAGTGTTGGGTTTCAGCAAGCGCTACAATAATAACTAATGTTAATTATAATCCTAGAAATAATAACATAGCACAAAACATTATATCACAGCTAAAATTGTTGCAGTTATGAGTGTCCCTAAAAACAACTTTATCGTTAACTGAAATAAGCATTCTCGAATAAATATGTCTTCAAGTGTTGTTTGAACATTTCTAAATTTGGTTGAGTTCTAATACGAGGAGGCAGAGCATTCCACAAGACAGGAGCTGCATGACTGAATGTTCTGTCACCGTAACGTGTCCTGGACTTTGGCACACATAGATACATGGATTTGGTCGATCGTAGATTCCGTTGGGGGCAATACAACATAAGCTTATCACAAATATAGCCCGGTGCCTTACCATGTAGAGCTTTCGAAACTATACACAAAACTTTAAACTTTATCCTGTCGTCGACCATAAGCCAGTGTAGCTCTAAAAGTGCCTCCGATATACTACAGTCCCGCTTCCTTTGCAACACAAGTTGGGCTGCGATGTTCATAACGCGCTGCAAGCGTTGAATCAAACACTTGGGTAGGGAAACTAGCACAGGATTACAATAATCAAGTCTAGAGATCACATAGGCTTGAACAAGGGACTTGGTTGCAACAGTGGTAAGATAGCGGCGTATTTTTCCAAGGATCACGCTTTTTGATTGAAGCTACACGAGTTAATCCAACAAAGCTCGTAATTCTGAATCGTAAGCTTTGATGAGTTCCTGAAGATCCATTTTATCATAGTCTTTCACCATAAGTAGATTACGAATATCTTGTCGAAACGTAGGTATATCCAGAGATTGGATGTCACGATAAGAAATCATTCTTTTATCCTGTGGAGGCCTGTGAATATCGATATCACAACTAACAAGAAAAAGGTCAGACACAATATCTCCTACTTTAATGTTGCCAAGAGTTAGAGGGTCACTATCGCGATTCATAATGAGGTCCAACGTATGACCTTTGACATGAGTGACACTTAGTATTATGTCTGTTGCGATGTTTCTACAGGTTTAGACATAATAGTGTTGTGTTTATGGAGATGTTTATGTAAGCGGCAACTGACAAATCCAGATGCACAAAAAAAGTTATTAGCAGCTGGTCAAGCAAGTCCCGCTGTTGATATGGCTACAAGTCAAGGCGTTGTTCGCTTTGATGAACAGAAAGGTAAACAGTAATCAAATGGTTGATTTAAACAATATACATACATATATATAGTGTTTGTTTGTGTTTGTGTGTGTGTGTTTAAGTCGGTCATTAGGTCATTATTTTCCATACTTTATACAGAAAACAACAAACATTGAACCACTGTAATGCCTACGTGCAAGTGACAGCGAAATAAATGCCATGAATATAAAAGATAATAATTTTTTTCTTACAACATTTGGTTAATTTGATATGACTAATCCATGGGAATGAATTTCTTACAGAAAGTCCTCCGCCGCCATATGAAAGACCTCAACTAGAACCAGAGCCTTTAGTTCAAATAAAACAAACTCGCCTAGCAGCACTAAACAGTCGCATGGGAAGACACCAGCAGAAACGACCAGCAGGCCACATGAAAGCGCGAGCAGCTAGGCAGCATTTTGCAAGGACGACACAGTTTTCCACCAGTCACATGTAAACAGAAAGCACATGCACATCTTGGCACTTATTGACCATGGATAATGTAGACCATCGCGTATGTAGACCATGACAGTTTATGTAAAACATGTCGCATGTAGACCATGGCAATGTAAACCATGACAAATATAGACCATGGCGCATGTAAAGCCTGAGACATATAAATCATGCCCCATGTAAACCTTGGCACATGTGGACCAAATTCGGTAAAGAACTTGGCCCATGTAGACAATGAATTGTAGCATTTAAATACCGCATAACATGTGGACCATAGCGCATGTAGACTACGAAATATCTAGATCTCGATACATATTTTGACAGGAACTAAAATATGTTATCTTCAAATTATGTTAAGATGGAGAAAATGCATCAATTAATACTTTAAGGAATAAAATTAGATGATATTAGATGTTCCGATGGTTATTCATTAAACGTATGAATTGGTGAACAAAAGCAAAAATATTTTATTTAATGATCAGTATTACATTAATCAAACGACTAACAATATATTGTACATATTAGAACCTGTTTGGTAAATATTTAATAATTTTCAACACTGTTTGAAATAAATGTGCACGTAACCTGGAACTGCTTTAGAAATTTTTCTTGGCTGTTTCTAAAACTACCGATAAAAGTTGCTTGATGGTCAAAATAAAAACTCTTACACAATTTAATGCAGAAGTTAAATCTTTCAAATAGATATTAAAATCTCAAGACATTTCGATTTATGCAGATTTATGTTTCCTATCGCATTAAAACAGAATATGAAAACGTCTAGGACAACATCCAACCTGAAAATACCCGGCAAGGCAATACCTACCGGCAATTTCCGTGTAGAAAACAATACTCGATTTATGAGACAGTAGAAATTAGTCATTTATTTCTTTATTTCAAGTCAAATCTCCAATAAAAGGAAAACATTTTGTACAAATGCTACATCAATATCAAGAGTTATAAAATACTTCAAATTGACCATACCCAAATTATCCAAGTAACCATCGTCACGTGCGTATGTTGTGTGCGATACAAATTCATCATTATTAAAATTCGAACTGGCTTTACATTGATCTTCTTTAACACCATTCATTCACCGTTTCCAACATATGTATGTTCTAACATCAACATATCCTTCAGTAAGAACTTTTGGATTTCTTCTAGTAGACGTAATGAATTCCATTTTGAAATGAGTACATTTAAATCATATCTCATATAATACATACTAAAAATTAGTTTGAATGGACATTTGAAATCGAAACTTGTAGATATAAATGCAATACATTTGATGCGAATACTATAAGAAATGCCTAAAAGAGGCACTCATAATTCAGCACAATATTACGTATGTTTTGGCTTGATAAATAGGTTTGCATAATTTAATGAGTAGGCAAGACAGAACGCCAGTTTTAGTTTAAAAAAGGAGCAAAAGTAATTGATTCAGAAACGCAGCTTCTTTTTTTACATTTCACACCAGTTGCTTGTTTAAGTATAAATTCATGCATACAGTTCGCAATCAGATTTGCAGCTCCTATATTTTATACATTCAGAAACTGTTACAGTCTTCTTATATGTGCACATATGCCCCCTTTCGCTAATCCCTAAATTCAAGACAAAATACCGTTGGCAAAAAGTTTGCTTTTCTCTAGCATGTGTGTAGCACCGCACACGCACTGGAGAACACCAAGTCAAACTGGTGTGCTTATATTCACATACACATCTACCCGTGATTCCATAGTACAGAGTGTATGACATAGCCATACAGAGTCGGATGAAAAGCTCTGTAAACTTTAACTGCTTATTTTTGCGAACATACTTCATGGAACTGGAGAACAATAGTTGTTTAACATCAAAAGAATAGTAATTCAAATACGATTATAAAGAAACAATTAAGACTAGAAATACTTAAGACCTTCACTATTTATATGTTCTGAGATGCGCCTAGTTTTTTAAGACACTGTGCCATACCCATTGTGTTGTTACACAAAGATTTGCCTTAAATGACATTGCATGGTCATATTTAAATCATTAACCGGCACTTATATTCTCCTGCTAAGTCGCAGATCACTGTTTTGATTAATTAGCCTAGTACAACTGTACTTGGAGCATCAAGAATATTTTAGATCACGTTACGCTTAGGCAAGGCGCATTCCTTGATAACTGTTGATCTAGTTATTCTTTACTACAGCTCCATATTGTTGCATCAGTTTTATACTGAAATAAGTGATTTTTATCAAGCAAATATATAAAAACTCAATTCATTTGCTGTAGGGAGGTTTTTATTTGACTGCTTACGAAATACATTATTTGACTGTAAGCAGATTTGTGCATTTAAAATCTTAAAATTCTGACGTTTTGATTATATAAAGGATGATATAAAGAAGTAATGTATATAGTATAAATGTCAACAATACTCAGTTTTACCAAAAACTTATCAACAGGTAGTCTATAAAAAATTTGACATCATCTGCTGAATAGTTAAGTGCTTGGATTGAAAGACAGAGAATTTTAACGTTTTCTTTATTTTAACCCAAAGAATTTGCAGCGTAAACAAGATCTCCATCAAAACGATTAGATGGTGCGAATGGGCTTATTTTATGGACTCATGTATGGCACACTAGAAATCAACAGGATTATACAGGGAGTAGTGATGTTCAAGTTTGTAGCTACTCTAAACATTATACTTTTTATCAAGCCTTCAGCTTAGCTTGGAGAAATGGGATATTGCTTATTTACTCTCCTACATTTTTATAAAAGGATACATTGTAGACAAAGCAAGTGCATAGCTGAAGGTTTTGTTTATTACACTCCACGAACGATATTTCAATTGTGCTGCAGTCTTGGTAAACAGCTTGACACGGGTCGCTGTGACTTGACATGTCAATCATCTGTTACTTAACATGTCAATCATCAGTTAAATCCTTTGTTTCACAGCACTTAAACATAAAGAATGAGGCTCATATGCTGTAGTTCAAGTCGTGTTTAGACTGATAAGCAGTTCAAAATGGAAGAAATGCTGTTCAGGCAGACAATAAGCCAATTCGTACTTAAAATTTGTTGAGTTAAGCAGAGATATATGTACAAACAAATGAGAAAAAAGTACTGGCAAATATCAACAAAATTCCATTTTGTTAGAAACAGATTATAAATGAGTTCTAAAACGGCGGAATAATATGTAAAATAATTTTGGAAAAACTCACATGATGACCTTTTAAATTCAAAGTGCGCATGTTGAAAGAAAATTTGAATATTATTTTTTTCGTATCAATTATCTATCGGAACTTGGGAATTGGCTTAAGGCTATGGATACATGAAATAATCAATCTCGTGTGCTTGAGTTCAAGTTGTGTTTGCATTAGACAATAGAAACTGAAAACAGTGTTTGCTTAACTGAAAATGCCTCTGGATTACCATTATCTTCTTTATTCAGCAATAACATTCATGATTTGTTTCCTTCTCGCAAAGTTGGTGTGGCCCGTCGTTCTTAGAAAAGTTTTTCTACCGTCAAATCTCACCATAGTGGAGTCTAAGATATTTGTTTGGGGTGAAAGGTTAGTGACATGAGCTTTATTTTTTTACCAAAAATTATAATCATATGATAATGAAGAAGCAGTAACTAAAAAACTCAAGATTCAGAAAAAAAAAACATTTTAAAAAACTTTTAAAATAAATGTTCCTTTTTTCCAAATGTTTAACAATATTTTACAACCAAATCAGCCCTCACTTGCGAAATTCAGCTAAACATTTTCAAATACATAGATAAAGGATAAATTGTTTGCACTAGATCAATTTATGTGCCAAATGCTTGCAGAATTAACTCGATAATTTTAACTCCGATGGTTGGTTGCTGTGCAGTCTATGAGCTTGTGTTGAATGACCAAATCAGCCGAGACCCATTATGGTGAGCAAAGCCATATGAAAAGCAAATTTTGTGCAAAAGAGATGAGATGAATTAGGATTTGGTAAAGAGACAACATGGGAAACCGACAACATATCAATGCGATATCGTAAGCAGAAAATATGGTAAACTGCCAATATGGCACTACAATATGGTAGTGACAGTAAGCACAATAAGCACACAAAATTGTAAACACACTGTGATATGGTAAGCAGAACACTTTATTATCACTTCATCACAGATAAGAAAAGGAAAATTTTTATAATATGTAGATTTCTTAAATAAATGGCCATTTTTATTATAGACAGAGATAATGAAATCAATTACGTAACGAAATTGATACCATAGATTAGGAGATTTCTCAATAAATACTGTGTAATGTATTTGATGTAAATAGTTAAACTTAATAAATAAATTCAATCGCACAACGCATTATGTTGTTTTTTTTTCTATTTTGCATGTTTTGAGGCGGACTTGGTGGTTTTTGCCCTATGGGTTAGGGAGTTACATGAAAGTCACCCAAGGGAACAAGCTCACCTGTCAAACTTTTGTTATAAAACACGAAGTTTGATGGTGTATTTTTTAATTTAACGGAAGTTGGGATTTGGGGAGAGGGGTTGCAAACACTAAATACCCTCCTTGATTCGCCACTGTTTAATTAATCGGAACTCCATCAAGCAAAAATACAGGTAACACAAATGAAATAAACCGTAATCACACTGCAGTGTAAATTGTATTTTGACTTTTTATCTCCTTTGAATATTTTCCCGTCTGTACGAATAACATGCAGTAAAGTGCATTCTTGGTGCAACTGTGCGCCTGCTTGGTCTACAGGTAGATTCTACTGCTGTTTTTGTGACAACCTCGCACTGCTCTAGTTTAACTACCTGTTTCATATATAGATTCTCTGCTTGTTTCCTCATGGGTGGTACCTACACAATTCTAGTTTTATTCCTTTTATATACAACGATTATATTTATGTCATTTTCACATTAATTCAATTATATTGTAATCTGATATTTATTGTGCTGTACCACCTCATGGGATTGTGAAGTTGAAAAGGTGAAAGGTCGGTTTTCATCATTCATTAAATGCCAGCAAAACTATATTAACAAGTACTTATACTATTTTTACTTCAACATGTTTCTTAGGGGTTGTTCAGATCTCGTGAAGACCGCAGGTGCTGTGACCTTGGGTATATTGTGCATGGAGAGTGTCTTCATCATCACTAGGGAGGTAGAGGAAGGCAGAATCTCTATTATAGTGCATCATGCGTTGTGCATTCCTGCCCTGTTTATCTGTCTTGTAAGTACTCATACACATTGTGACGATACCTACATTTATTGGCTAAGGCTCCCTAAAATTAATTAGCAAAACGTAAAAATAGTGAAAATATTAGGCTAATATTAATAACATCGATAAACCCAAAATAATAATAATGATGATAATACTAATAATGATAATAATAATCCTTACAAAAGAGTATACGTATGTTATACGTATTTAATATCTAAAATGCATGTGCAAAATGGGCACCTTTTCTCGGATGCATAATGAACGTATAAATTACGTATAGAAATATCCGAATTTCTAGAACCATATATTATACGTATAAAATGCGTGGGAAAAAAGATGCCCATATTGAACCCGCATATTATACGTGTATTTTCCAACGTATAATATGCACATATCAAGGAATGTTTATTACACATATAAAATACACGGTAAAATATATGCCCATTATCAGTGCTCATCTTATACGCATTTTTTCCTACGCATATTACAGCGTATCTAGGGACGCATATTATGTATATATTTTGCATTGTAAAAAGATGTCCTTATTAGAAACGCATTTTTACTCGCGTATATAAAACGCATATTTAAGAAGGTTTATTACAAGCATTTTCGCCCATGCATATTATACGTGTAATATGTGACGCATATTAAGCATGGGAATACAGATATGGGATTTCCCATATCTGTATTCTCATGTAAAATACACGTATATAATGCGTGAAAATTTCCACGTAGTAAATTCATGGGAAAAGATACGCATATTATACGTAGTCTGGCAATGTGGGCCAATTACCGCAGACGGGAAACAGCCGTCATTGAGCGATAATATATTTAAATTTTGCTAAATGCTGCATATTTTGGTGGAGGGCTGCCTTATTTCTAGGTATAATAGAAAGTTAGACATGGGAGTACCAATTTCATAAAACTTTTATGCTGAAAATTGCTTTAAGGAGTACTTTATAACTGCACTATATTCATAAAGGCTGATGTGCATAATACATGTAGGACTGCTATCTTGGTCATTACATTATTGGGCAAACTCTGAAATGCATATAAAATAAGTTTTAAAAATGCGTGAAATCCGTCTAATATCCGTGGGAAAAACACGTTTAAAAGGCTTTTAATAATCGGTGAGAATTACGTGTAAAATGCGTATAAATTTTTGCGTGGGAAAATATTCGTATTTTATGCGCATTATCGATGAGCAAAATCGCCAAAATATACGTATATTACACCTAACTTTTCCATTTTGCCTACGTATTTTACACGTATAATATCCGCTAATATTTTGTAGGGATAGTAATAATGATAATACTTATCTTTGTACAGTATGTGGTGTTCTTGTATTTTCCTGCTGCAGGGTGTATATTTAAACTTATTAATTGTGTTTCCTAGAAAATAATGCTGGCGTTTTTGTTATGTTGTACATCATTTATTTCTTAATTCTTATCAGTAAAGTTTTGCTGTGCTTTTTATACAGATACTTTGTTCTAGTTTTAAATGTTCTCGATTTTGTTTTTAAATTTTTTATTTGAAAGGTAGTTATCGATACGTAAGAGTTTAAGATTCTTTTCCTATAGTTACAACAGCGCTCATTGTTTCCTTTAACCTAAACGTGTATCTTTATGTAATTTTTTATAAACAGCCAGTTTATAGAATTACAAATTTATTAATTTTGGTTCTTGCATGCTAATTTTTAATCTAAATTTTTCGATTTAATTACATAGTGATTGTGCCAATCACGGCTATTTGTACAAATCTTACATGTTTATCATTAGTTCCTTATGTTTTCGTACTGCATCTATGGACTACGCTATTTACAGTCACCTAGGGGGTACAATTGAATGTTCTTTCTGTACTGACATAATCACGTTTTTAATTCAATGATTCTTGTTGTGATCTTTTAACCATAGGAGTAGGTCTAATTGGTCTAATTTATTCATTGCTATTATTGGTGGTTTGTTTAGTTACAGGGGTGTTTAATTTAATCTTACAAATGCGCGAGTTTTTATATGCTTGCTGTATTCAATATTCAAGGTTTATTGAGGTTTAACGCTTTTTTACTGAAATCTTACCGCAGTTTTATGTTACCGCAGTACTCCAGTACTGTATTCGGGTACACCAGTATTGCAATGTGTTTCAGTACATTATCTGATGCGAAGTTACACGAGTTTTTATGCTCCTACCGTACCCCGGTATTCGTATATTCCAGTATCTGTGGTGTATTCAAGCACCCCAGTGTACTTATATACTCAAATATTTGCGGTGTCTTCAAGTGCAAGACTATTTGCTTAGAGATAGCAGTTCACCGGTTTTTACGTTCTAACTACGCTCCAGTACTGTATGCTCAAGTTTGGATGGCGCCTTTAGGTACAGAGCTACGTGCTGTGGTTCCTCAATATACGGCTTATCAGCGAACTCACTATTCCGTTCCTCAATCAAACGTAAGTTTCTATTTTTTGTTCTAGAGAGTATGCTTTATTACGATAATTATTATTATTATCACTGTCATTGTCGTTATTGTTAGTAATAACATTATTACCTTTTTTACTATTACTATTATTTTTAAAGCAATTGTTATCATAACTATCATCCTTATTATTATTAATTTTGGAACAATTGAAATACTTCTAACATTTAACCCTAAATTAAGCGAAATATTCTTCTGGAGAATACATTTACATGCAGACATAGTACAAAAGATCAGTAATGTAAATGTGCTCCCTTACTTGAAAAGATGTATCATTTTTGTGCGAAAAAAATTTACATTGTTAAACTTCCTTTTCCTATTTAAAAGCTGGGCAGTGATGCAGTTAGGCTACACTGAGGAATCGCTTGTTTTTACGTGCAGTGCTGCAGCCTTAGCCGTTGTATTTTACGCTACAAGAATACTACCCATATGGCCTGTGTGGATGCAAACATTTGCACTAATACATTCTGGGGCGTTTACCGGTAACGAAACAACGTTGTAAGTACCAGAAAATCTTAATAATTAAAGTTTGAAACTTAAATCCAAATAGTACTTAAATCCTGAGTACAGACATGAAGTTATGTTAAAAAGAATACAATTTATTCCATAATTGCAAAGGAAACGTTGTATTCTGGGTGTTATATACTCCCAGCTGGTATGTGAAGCAGCAATAGTCGCTCTTCCAATATTGAAAACGTCACGCTAGGCAATTCGGAGACTGTGTACCTGAGATCGCCATAACACCGTAATTACGCGACAGAAAGCTTCACAGAGGATGTAAAAATATGATATATATTAGGGAAGATATTTGTGCCAAAAATTATGAATCAAAAATAAAACCACACTCATGTTTGGACTGATCCGGAAACTCTGCATTAGCCTTGCGCACCGTTCGTACTTTCAGGCTCGTGCAACCAGTGCTACAGCATGCGATATCGCTTTTCGGATCATTATACTTGCTGGCGTGGTTTTGTCATTATATGCAATGATTTATAAAGCCTATAGTGTTCAACTCGATAACATCGCTGATTTTGACACATTTTCTAGATGCACTCTAAATGTGAGGCATTAACTAGATGTATCTTCAGTTTGGAGATTTTCTGATATGTGTCTTCAATCTGAAGCATTTTGTGGACATGCTCTCAAACTGAGGCACTTCTCAGATGTGTCTTCCACTCAGGCATTTTCCAGACGTACCCTTACTTTGGAATGATATGTTGCCCTTCATGCAGTGATAAGTAAAACGTACATCCAATAGAAAAGTTCTTTATAATCCCATTCCCGTAAAAGAATTATACGAGTCAAGGATAGCAATTCTTAACACTTATACGTACCGTTACAGCCGTACATCTTAAATGTGCAATAACAACCCCATATCCAGAAAATGCATACAAGATGACGATACCCTCTCTTGTACTACTAACAATCGACACACAGGTTTATTGTGAAAATACGTCGCAGAAAATGAACACAATATCTTGTAAGTATCAATCTCATGATAATTTTCATCTTTGTTTCAGGCTCTTATTAGTGATAATAAACCTAATATTGGATGCTATCAATCTCTATTGGGCATATGTGATCGCCTCGAAAATTGCTGGACAGATAAAGCACAAAACTAAACAGGCCTAGACTGTATTATTTCATTTAGATTTTATGATTCACTGTTCAGCGCGTTAGAAGAGGTGATGGTTAGCTCAGTAGGTTAGAGCGTTTGTCTGGTAATTCTAATGTGCCGGGTTTTATAACGCCTTGGGTGATAAAGGAATTTACTTTTGCTCTAATTGCCTTAACAAAGCGAATACAGTGGGTTAGATTATCTATCACGGAATTCAAAATTAACGCCAACTGAGCCTTTTGGGCATCCATTAAAAATCAATATATATCTATCAGGATAGATATATATTTTGAAAAAATCAAATCAGCATTTTTAAAAGCACAATAATTGTTTAAATTTTCCAGTAATAAATTGTAGTTTGTAAGCTTTTTGTTAAATTAAAATTTACAGCTTAACAGGCATCAAAATAGACAATGAGGTAATGAAACTAAAAATGACGTTAAAATATATTACTATAATACTACCTGAAAGCGGTGTAGTTAACTATCCCCAGAGCAGCAAACACCCAACAGAATTCTGGTTTGAGAGTCAAAATATAATTTAGAACAAAAACTACAACTTGAGATTTCGACAGCAGTTTTACATCTGCCATGAATGCAAGCAGGGGTGAATTCTATCCCATACTGGTTAACAAATGGATGAGGAAGAAAAGCCGGCTATTAAGGAATGTATGTGGGTCACTCTGTTTCAGGTTAACAAGCCTAACGAACAGTGCAAAGTTGTCTCGTATTTTGGATTAACTACTCAAATGGTGTAATAAATGCGGTTATATAGTATCGTGTCAGACTTGAAACACCTAAATGTGTACCCAGGGATTCACTTTATCACATAAAATTATACTGCCCAGATGGTGTAATAAATGCAGTATTATCTTATCGTGTCTGGCTGTTAACGCCTAAATGTGTACACAGGGCTACACTGTATCACATAAAATTATACTGCACAAATGATGTAATAAATGCAGTTGTATCCTATCGTGTGAGGCTGTTAGTACCCATATGTGTACCCAGGGTACACTTTATCACATAAAATTATAGTGACCAAGTGGCGTAAGAGTCTAAATTCTATCGTTTGAAGTTTAGGAAACTGAAGATGTAATATGTTTTACTGCTCCAATGGTTTAACAAACAGGGTTATATATTATCAAAACAGCTTTTACAATCTTGAGTGCATGTGGTTTGTAAAACCCAGTGGTGTAACTAAAAGGCCTATGATCTATTCATATGAGGTTTAACTGTGAAAATGTAATAAACATGGCAATACAGCATGAGTTTTATCATGGATCACAGGAGGCTTTACGATAAATGGTACACTATTTTCCAATGTTTTAATTTAAAAATGCAAGGCTATACTATATCGTGTACCGAGTTCCTGAGCATCACTGTTCTCTGACACTCACTGCTTGCAGCAGAGTTATACTCCGACGCTCAGGGCTTTGGACAGGCTTTTCTCTGAAGCTCACTACTGTAGATAGAGTTTTACATTGACGCTGACTGTTTTAAGCAGTGTTATATTCTGACCCTAGCTGCTTTAGGCAAGGTGATGCAGTTGATTTTTTATGCAGAGTTATACTTTAGACATGCTAGAACCCTCTAGCGCTATCTGCTTTAGATAGGCTTGTACACTGCTGCTTCTGATTCTCGCTGCTTTAGGCAGGGCTCATCTCCAACCAGACACGGCTATACTCTGTCGTAAACTACGAGGAACTCTGGGTAGCACTGATTTGAGTCATATTTTATAAATTCCCTGAAACGCGCTTTTAATCCTGCAACTAACGTATCGCATTTGCACTTGTCGGAAGTGACGTCAGTGGTAGCGCCTCCAGTGCTATTGGCTGTATTTACGTTCACGCGGCCAAGGCATACACGTACAATGAGCATAGTGAGGCGCGTTCGTCTGCGAAATCTGCTGGTTTTATCCGCGTATTGGTCCGCCTTTTGACTGCTCTCAGCAAGATATATTCCCGGAGAGCCATACAGGCCCCTCCTGCTTTGCGACACATCAAATCCACAGTTGATTATGCCTCGTGTGTTCTTAAGGGGTGCACCGTGGAAAAGGTATACCTCACCTTCCCTTAACAATCCGAACGTAATACTATCAACGCGACCATGCCCATTTTCTGAATTATTCTGAATGGACTGAATTTGGCTTCTTGTTATAGTTTCTTCTATATTTATAGCAACAACATTATTAGTGCTTTTCTGCAGAATAGACGACGTTCTGATTGGACTCCGCTTGAGCACCTCAGGAAGCTCATCGGAATACTTCACACTATTATAAACTTTACTAAAGTCCCCCTGCAGCTTGCTGTTATTGATGGAGTAGATGGCGCGGATAGTGACGTTGGAGTGAGTCAAGCCTCTTGCGTCACGGCCGCACGCTGTCGTTCCATCTTTCCATGTTTCCTTCACGAGCCTGGAATATATTTCTTTACTTTTTAGGAATTTTTATACAGAAGTTTTACAGAATATTTTAATCCTTCAGAAACGTGTTAATGTGCAAAACATAGGCAAGTGCATGTGATTTATGGATTTATTAGTATTTGGCAATATAACGTAATTTTTAAACGTAAATTTTTGTTTTTAATTTTTACTTGCAAGAATTTGTTAAATTTTATTAAGAGAAAGAAATTTCTTGAATATAGTTTCTTTGACTTCTCAACCAATATTTAAATCATTAGCAGATAGCAGGTCGATAAAAAAGATTGTGTATTTCTTTCAAAATGTAAATTATAAATATTACACTTAAAAACTTAAAATATGATCAATGTAGATTACTTGACGAGAAAACTGAGACAGACGCATAAAAATCACATGGACTAACCGCTTAGCCAGCAAATACAAGTCGTCCTTTTGGTCTAGGTGCACCAAATTCGTCTCCGAGAAAAATTGCTTATTATAAAGAATTTTATATCTATATTCTATTGCTTTCTGATGGCAGCATTTACAGTAGATAAAACAGCCACAACAAAAGGTTATTGTTAAGCAATCAATAACACCCTCAATAATGACTTCTATCACTTCCTGTGACGTTAGCACACAGTGTGAACACGAATAATAACCAACAACACAGAACTTGTTTTCTGTATCACATTCATCGGGTTTGCAGCGGGCACGACATACGATAAACACAAGTGAAATAAAAAGTAAGCGGATGTTTGCAGCTGAAAATCCAATAAAATATAGCGTCAAACACAAGGCAGTTTTATCCACCATAATTTAATTTAATCCACTGTTGTATAATACCGCACGTCACTAACAGTACAGTTTGTATTTTTTATTTTGTTTAATTGGACCTTTGTTTAAATCCCGCTAAGGTTTCGATCATTTTGTAACTTAATTATCAATCACTCTAAAATCCTATATAACCATATTTCACTAACAAATCCGATTTTTCAGCTTCTCTACACTGAGATAAAGCCCGCTTGAAAGGTAATGTCCTAACAATGCCTCTTTATCCGGTTATGTTTGTTTAATAAAGTTACACAATAATACCTATTACATGTTTATATCCTGTGTTTATATCCTTGTTTTCTTAAATGCGCACATGTACGCCACATAGCAGAATATGACTGTAGTATATTTGCCTAAAGTTCCTTACAGCAGGATTGTTAAGTGTTGTACCAGATAGCGCTATGTATTTGCAGCTTTCTGTGTACTGTATTGATTGGGTGCTTGTGTTTGGGCACACTTAAGGCTCTCTGTGTACCATCTGATTTTGTGCAGTAATGTGTATCGCTTTGCGATGGCTAAGGATTACTTCACTGTTGTCTACAATATAACATGCACTTTGTAAGTACTATGGGTTCAGTAATACGTTATTTATGAAAGTCTAAGAAATATGACTCTGATTAGCAAATGCATTTGTCAATGCTGATAAGAGATTGCAAATCAAACAACAAAAACGGCATTTATTGTCGCTGTAAGCCTAAGATCTGAGAATAACGCCAATGACATCCCGCACAGTAAGGGGAAGGTGGTAAAAAGGCCATTAACGTACAAATTGGTTATCAGTTGCGTACCCAAACTTCAATTATTCAGTTTCAAGTGGAGTGTCATTGTCTATTCACACAAACGTACATAAATCACAGCATAGTTTGTCTCTGCACGTTTCACAATGAAAAGGACGAAAACATGCAGCTATAGATTAACGGTTCAGGTCAATGCAATGTATTAGAATATTCTGGAGAAAACTAGTAGATAATGAGACAACTTACGAAAATGGTCAACTGTATTTTACACACGTTTTGAATAGGTAGAGGTTCTAGCTGTTTACTAGCGGCATTCAGGCAAATATGGTAATAGCACTTCATTGATGCTCATTGCTGGAAGTCAATTACTCTTTTCTGAGGTCATGGCATAAAAATGACTTCAATGATAATTTGAGAATTAAAAAATTCTCTCTCTCTCTCTCTCTCTCTCTCTCTCTCTCTCTCTCTCTCTTTCTTTCTCTCTCTGTCGATCTGTCTGTCTCACAATATTTGTTCTCTACAGATAGAGATGGAAAGTCGTTCTACAGCGTCTAACCAATTTCATTAGACAAGCTTCCACTGTATAGAGTTTGAATAGACATAACTTATCAATTTTCTATAGAAAAAACGGCATACGTAGCGCTCTTGTGAGAATGCAGCACTTGTGATATCACCTCTCGAATACGGTTGTATGGTAAGGGATCCAAATCTACAGTATAGTGTTTTGAACAAAACTCTAATTACTACCACATAAATAAAACAACTCATTTTCTTGTGATGCACTAATACCGGCAGTAATCCCAAAGGATACTTAACATAAGAAAATTCAGGAAATGGAACAAGCAAAAGTTTGACTCCAATCAATCAAGAGCGTCAGTGACGAATAAACTGTGACAACAGAGCTCCCGGCTGCTCAGGCAAAATTAGACAAAAAATCTCACGGAATAATACTAAAAGACTCTAAAACATAAAAACATCTACAAAGAAGCATTTCGAAAATACAAAATCCATGTCGCAAGATATGACATGCAGATTTATATGTAGAAGTCCAAATTTATGACCAGTTAGCAGTAAACAGGAAATTTTATGTTCCAAAACAGGAAACCACGAAAATAAGGAAAATAGGTCAATAAAAGGTGATCAGAAAGGTCATCAGAGATCACCTGAACGAGCAAGGTGGCCCAGGGATCCCAAGGGATCCATCCCCCTCTCAAGAGAGCTCACCATGCAAGCGTCGCTACATAATCACTATTGAAATAGTATTGACTTAGCACTAGCTGGATAATATCACTCTGGTAAACATTACAGAACTACGACATGCATTGTGGGTTACAGAGTTGAAAGCAGCTCCAAATTTACGACAGACCTCTACTTATACACTTTAGACCTACATTTGCCCCGTTGCGGCTTGAGAAAGAATAAGAAAAACATAGAAATAGACACGCTTTTAAATTGAGTAACGATTTCTCTGAATCCTTAATATGCATAAAGCATGTTATTTTTATTGCAAATTTCAAAAGGCATTTCACATACGAAAAAATGATTTGTGATTACCTCAATGCCTGTCTTGTTTTCCTACCAATTTTCTATCCCGGTAGTAATGGAATTGTTATATTTATATTGTATGACAATTTTATCTCTTGCTTTAGACCCATGTCATTATTAAGAGTTCGTGTACTGTATTTATCATTTTTTTATTTTGCGATTCTGCAAAAACATGAACCACTACTCTTATTCTCCTACAAACTGCTATACTGGACATCTTGTACATTACGTGACACAGAACTTGTGACTGCATGGCTTTAAAAAGGTTCTATAATCTGATAATTCCTCTGTCTAAATTACACACACATCATAACGTGAGTCAGTTATGGATTGTATCCACTCTCGATGGGGATCTCGAAATATTATGCTAATGTTTAAATTCCTTTCTAAAATTATTGTTTACTAACGTCTTTGCATACTTCGTCATAAGTTTTATTGCGCCATGTTTTAGTTCCCATCTTAATTCTTCTTAGTTGTGGATAAATGGACAAAGTCATTATTATTCTTGAGGTCGTATTTGTGTTTAAAGTTTCTAGTCTTTCCCTTTCCTGTTGCATAGCAATCATAATATCTTCAATTGTTTGATAAATACCATGATTGTCCTCCATTTTCAGCAGTGTTACGTACCTCTGTTTCTTAGTCGTTATTTTGTTTCACACTGTAACAAGAAAAATCCGTATAAACTAGAATTTCTTTTGTAAATCTTTGCCACATGCTGTCTTTTTTTTCTTTTACAAAAAATTACTAATACCAATAGTAAAACAAGCAGCATATAAAATGCATACATTATAAATGGGTGTTCTTTTCTTTAGATGTTTATTCTGGTCACATTATCAATCCCATTTAATAAACTGGTTCGCTAGTACAGTATAGTACTTCTGTCAACTTCTGTCATATACATTTCAGTATAATATATAACTGGGTGTTCTTTTCTTTAGATGTTTATTCTGGTTACATGATCAATCCCATTAAATAAACTGGTTCGCTAGTACAGTATAGTACTTCTGTCAACTTCTGTCATATACATTTCAGTATATTATATAACTAATTACATTCAATTTACTTCAATTGAGTAAAATATGACACATTTACTTCCCTCACTTCCTTTGCGTGACTTTTTCCATGCATTGACATCTTATGCGTGATTATTCCAGTTTTTACAATTTTTCTTTTCAAATACATCTATACTATTACATTCAATGCGTCCGTTTAATTGCTTTGATGTTAAAAGATGTTCTTTAAAAGTGAAACTACAAGAAAGCTTTTCATTTCTAAATATTTAGAACTATATGTGCTGTTGTAAATTTGATGCTTTGAACTATATAAACCACACTGCATGCCCTAGTTCTATTACATTTTACCAGTGTTATGTTACCCAGCTAGTGCAATTCCAATATTGTAACAGTGGCTGTGTAGCGATTGACACTTACATGGTGAGTTCTCTCGGGGTAGTTCCCGGGATCCTGGAGGTCCCGGAGTCGACTTGGGCTGTCAGATGACCTCTCGTGACCGTCACAATGACCATTCACTGATCTATTTCTATTGTTTTTGTGATCACTTGACTTCATCACATCATTTCACGTTTTGGAACAAACAATTCCCTACTGTTCGCTCATAGGAACATTGATACGGACACAAGTTTGATCGTTCTATTCCAAAGCTATTTTAATAGAATAGGCCGTCTAGATATTACTCCTTGAAAAAAAATCACATTTCTATTTTATGTTTCACCTGTAAATGTTTTATGCCAATCTAAATTTATCTCTAATAAAAGAGTACCTTGCACATCTGAAGTTAAGCAAAACATCCCTGCAATTTATCTTAGCTATATTTATGAAAGAGCAACATGCATTATAACAAATTTGTGTTTCTGCTTTATGTGCAATTGATTTCTTTATTTTATTTATCATATGAGCAAGCAATTCAACACAGACACATACAAAAGGAAGAATATGTTTGATAAAGGTTAACTCTCTTTAGCCTGTGCTAACTGTCAAATTATCAACGCGTAAAACCATTATAATCAAAATTTGTTATTATAATCTAGCATACCTTTACTCCATTGAAAAATATCGCTCGAACAGTGCATAATCAGTCATGAGTTTCGGGATTTGTTTTTCTAACATCTCGACTATTTGAACATCAGAGGCAGATATAGTTCTGACCAATTCGGATTTTTCTATTTACCATTCTGTTGACATGTGTATTGTACGTTTTATCAAGATAAAACAGGTAATGATTATTCTGATAATCATGCGTGACGGGCGGAGATGATTCCAGTCGTTATTCATAAGTTAGTAATGCTCATTACACGGTTGCATATTAGAGTGTTATGTATGTACAGGGAAATAACGTATAGGTCCGCATATATCAGTCAAGAGCGTCCACGTAAGACTGGAGACAAATGTCAACATAGGACCTTATATTTGTATTCAGTCCTTCTACCATATTTGTTGTAATTAATAACCATGCATAATCACATAACCAGTTTTGGCCACAGCATTATTAAACTTACATGTGATACTGTTATCTACAATTCAAACAATTTAACGCTTAAATCGTCTTGAAGACAAATACTTAAAGTACTGAACTGAGCCAAAATATAAGAAGCAACTCTAATTCACAGTTTATAGCTTTCCAAGGTAAACTTAGAACATCCAAATTCCAAATGAAACTGGTTTTAAATAAACAATTTTCACCAAATTTCTCACCTTTTTCTGTTATTTATTCATATTCTGCTTTTTTCATAACAATGCGAATCCCGAAATCATTGACGATCACATAGAAAATCTCTACGCAAAATTAATTCAATATTCAAAATTTTGTAAACTTCACTATTTAGTTACTTCATTTAAATCCAAGGAAATATTTAAAACGTGTGAGAAAAAACCACTTTGTCTATTATAACTTTCTTGACTCGTCTTTACGTATTATTATTATTATTTGTGTCATATTATTTACTTATCCTTCAGAGTAATTTGCAAAACTTATCATCAATAAGAATAGCACTTTCTTAAATATGTAAGCAAGCTTGAGCAGCAGGACATTTCCTTATTACTTGGCAGTCGGAATCGAAGTAAAATGGCTTGTTTAGAATTAGCCTTCCTTCTATCAAAAATCGACAATTTCAGAACGATTTGTGTCTTATTCAGGGTAATTGTATCTACACCAGAACAAATCAAAGCATTGCCTTTACAAACAGATCAGAGCACAAGATGCATAGTTAACGTGTGGTCGGCTTTGATATTACATACGGTTGAAAGGTGGACTGCTGACTGTGTGTCAATTCTGTATTCCTTCTGAATTTTGTGCTTGGAAAATAATGCTTTCAACTTCAGAATTATTTTATTACTTGTGATATGCGGAATACAGAATACCTAAGTACATTTATCATACGAACCAAGCACAGCAATACAGTGATTCTTCTTAGAGTCAAATACATTCATACCCAGTTTCTGGCATGGACCCCGCACTGGAGAGCACTTGGTGCCAACTATTTATGACATTTTAGGAGTTTATTCTCTTCAGAGATGTGGATGATACAGAACGTAAATGTGTCGGTTTATTATTGTTCGTTGCACATTTTGAGATGCGACCTGTTTACACTTGACTATTCATTGGTGACAACCATGCACCTTTTGTGGAGCATCATTGTAGGTGAACTTCTGGGTTATGAAAAATTATTCTTTCGCATAGATATGCCTGCTTTCATAGAAAAATAAATGGAATTCAGTGCTATGGGTTGAGGATCTGGCCGGTTATTAAGAGTAAATAAGAGAACAAGCTCTGAATCTGGAACTTTCGTTAGCGGTTTCCATCAGCTTACCTTCTTAACATTTAAATTAGCCACGTATGAAAGGTTGAAAACGTTTGCATTGCCAACTTCTATATTCCGGGTGGGCGCAACGATTCGGCTATATTTTTTCCTGATGCGCGCCCTGATTTGGAATTACACCTCATTAGACGCATTAGTAATTTATAAAAGGCTTTCTGTATTTTAACTGGGTCTCTGCTGCTGATCAAAGTCACTATTGATTTTGGACACTGATGTGCTTGGACTCTTGTAATAAAAACAGGTAAAGGAAATATTTCTCACATACCCACTCAAGATCCCATGAGCTTACATCAGCTGTAACGTCCATTGTCCCCTTCATGCGGTAATAGGCAAGAGCTATATTCAGCATTTAGCAGGTGCTTGACAGCCTTGAATGACATTTTGTAACAACCCCTATCTAAAGACACTGATAATAAATGCAAATTTACAAACTTTTCTGCGGTTTCATTGATTTTGGAATTACGAACCGCTCCCTTCTCTGTATATCTGTCTGTATGTCTGTCTGTCTGTATGTCTGTCTCTCTCTCTCTCTCTCACTCTCTCTCTCTCTCTCTCTCTCTCTCTCTCTCTCTCTCTCTCTCTCTCTCTCTCTCTCTTTCGGGCAAAGTCTTGGAGCCACCAAGTTATACGGCACTGCTCTGGAATTCAATGTGATGCGTTCTAATTGCAGTTGAAAAAATCACATTCTACAAAAACATCATTGCTTACTTTTGCACGAACACTACCAAACTTGCGGCTTCTTCCTAGTAGACAGTAGTTAATCATAAAGATCGCTTCGATGAGCTTGGATTTTACCTCTTAAACTTGACAGAAGCATAGGAGAGGAGTGTATCTTTGGCATCTGAGTAATTTGCCAGCAGATCCACTCATGAAAACCCGTGATCGAATGTCTTCATAGTCGCGCTAGGGAACATGATTGCTGTATATACTCAAAGAGTGCATCACTGCTTAACTAATGGAACTTTATAACTAAACTAGGATTTTTCCTTGAGGTAGACTGTATCAAAAAGGTTGATCATGCACAGAATTTGCATTTCATCCCTTAAAACCCACAGCTTCTGGGTCTATAGGTTTTCATATAATTGTCACTAAGAGTTACATTTGAACATTGTTTATCTGGCTTTCACTTATTCGTGATAAGTTTTTTAGTAGGTAGATTGTTCTACCTCTATTTGATTGCAGTTTTGTTTGAGCTTTCGTTGTCAATGATCTCTGGTATCAACTTGTTTGATATGGCGTCTTGCTTGACTTGTCCTAAAACTTACAGGTTAAACAGCATTTCCACCTTATAATTTCACCGACTTGGGTACATAGAGCCTTGTCACGCTGATTAACCTGAAGTATTTACTTTCTTAATACTCATTTTTATGAGTAAAATATCTTGTAGACGTAGAAGTCATCAATGTGGGTTCCAATTTATTACATTGGTTATCGCGATCCATAAAAAAATTCTTTGGAACACATAGCACCACATGGATACCCTTAGCAGGTGTCCTGTTGCTATGTCTATTATGCCTGTCAATCAACCGACCACTCAGCGCACGCTACAGTTCCTATCATGTGATCAAACTATGCCCAACTTTTCGTACCAGACGATCCCAATTGATGGAGAGAGAGGTGGGTGGGTACACTCTGGCTCCTACGTCTACAAGATATTTTACTCATAAAAATTAGTATTAAGAAATTAAATACTACAGATTAATCAGCGTGCACAGCTCTATGGGGGATTCTGCAAGAGTAAGAACCATCATGAATCATCGATTCAGCAGCAACAAACAGTTCAAGAGTATGCAAATTAGTCAATGTATCAGTAGTATACTCTTGCATATAATGTTTAATAAACGTGTTTGGCGAGGCTCAGCAGCCCACTCGCAACAATTCACACATCGAAACGCCATTAGTGACCCGTAACGAATGCGCTACATGTCTAACCTGATGAACGTTAACCGACAAACGCTTCTGGATACATCTACCGGTTCCTTAATTATATCATCATATGCTAACAAAATAGTTTTCTTTATATAACTAGAAATAGACGCTTTCGATATATCGACCTGTAGCCGACCGTTTCACGTACGCTCGTAGGATGGATACGGAGCATAGCGACAAGGTCTCCACGTGACCGAATCCCCGGTAAGGCCGGTATTACAATCTGCTCAAACGTCCCCAAGCCTTACGTAACAATATTTGTCTTGCCCAAAAACGATGGTAGCGGCTTGAAAACCACTGCCTCCCACGAACAATTGACCTGAGCAACGGAGTTTTGCAAGGCATGTATTTCCGCGCGGCGTTTACCCAGTGCCAACGCCACGAGGAACACGCACATTAGGGTAAGTAATTTGTCAGAAATGATCGAATTATGGAAGAGCAGTGACGTGAGATATTTCAAAACCACAGACAAATCCCAGGAGACCACTGTCCTATCCGCAATAGGTCGTTCTACTTGAAAAGTCCTAAGCAAATCTGACAACACCTCCGAAGATGACAAGCCCGGTTCCCTCTTCAAAATAAACGCAGGAGTCGAGCAATAAGTCAAAACCTAACCGAAACCCTTCTGACTTCAAACAGATGCAAGAAGAAGTCAGCCACCGCCACTGCTGTGGCAGCCACGGGATCGATTCCCCTATCCATATATAATGACTCAGACAAACGCCAATGAGACCAGTATACCTTGTTAGTAGAATCCTTGTGAATCCCGCCCATTCTTTGAATCACACCCTGAGAGAACCCCTTCGATTTCAAGAAGGAAAAAACTTATGCACCAGAGTGTGAGTCGAAACAACTGAGGGTTTGGATGACAATACTCCCAGTCAGACAAAAATTCTTAAGCCTTCCGCTTACGGGCACATCTACGTTCAATTCGTGACACAGATCAACCGATTCTTCACAAAAACCGAAAGTATCTGGCAGAGATTGTCGTGCGATCCCTGCCGGATACTTGAATTGGTTGCTACCCCTGCTTAGGCGTGGCAGCCTGCTTTTTTTAGTCAAGTTTGATTTTCTTTGGCTGAGGCGTCGACACTGGAGCGGACCCGGCCGCTTCCGTGGCGTAGCTCCAAGTAAAGAAGCCGTATGACGTTGCCTCAATAATAGCCCTGAGTATCTGTTTCGGGAACAAGTCCGACTGATTGCCTATGGTAGCGAACCGCAACTTCCTAGCATCTTCCGCCCCTATGTTCGAGTGTGGCAACACTTGATTTCTGCGCAAAATGACCAGGGATGATAGCAAATATGCGTTTAACTTCGTTAAAGTCTGACGGTGCTGCCACTACTGAGTTAAACACACGATCACACAGTACATTGGTGCCCGAATCGACGAGCTTCCGAAGTGCTCGAAACGCTGCGTCTTGAACAGGCAAGGTACGCATTGTTTTTCTGACCGTCTCCTCCAAATAACGATATTCACGCTCAGCTAATGGTACACTTGAATCGGACGTAATCTTAGGTAGCGAGGGCACCATATCCCTGCGGCTGCACGACTAGAGCACCAGCACTAGACTGATAAGCTACCATCTTCACATGCAACAGCTTCAAAGGTACCAAACGTGACTAAGGGCGAGGGCCAGCCTGCTGCATTGACTGTAGTTCTTCCACGCGTGCCTGTAGAACATTGGTGACGCATGGAGATGTGGATAAGGCCATAAAATCCTCACGCTCCTGGGGCTGCGCTTGGGCCGCAAAAAAGAGGGCTGGCCGACTGACCTGTTTCTGCAAAGTCACTAGCCTGAGGACGCTGAGGAATTACCGGCAATAAACCTGAGAAAGTCTCTTAAC
The DNA here is from genome assembly GCA_949752745.1 of Protula sp. h YS-2021. NCBI lineage: Eukaryota > Metazoa > Annelida > Polychaeta > Sabellida > Serpulidae > Protula > Protula sp. h YS-2021. The sequence continues at coordinate 10,566,807 of OX457029.1, read as the reverse complement.
GGGAAATCCGTTGCCGAAAAATCCGTAACTAAGGCCTCATCTCACTCTTCCGGCGGAAGCTCCATTCCAGGCAGCGTAGGAGTACGCACCGGTCTGAAAGACCTAAAGTCCTCCTTCGGCGAGTTTTCGATACGCTATGGGTGGTGCCGTATCTGATACTGTAGCCCGTGATAGTGGAAACGCCTGTGGACATGTCGCTGAACAATTGTTGTTCCTCCTCCTCTGACGAGGAGTTTTCCTGTAAAGACTGCGACGAGGAATAATACACCGCGCTTCTCTGTAAAGTACGTGATTTGCCAGTCAACGTTTGAAAAACAGCATACATTAATGATAACAGAGCAACAGAGGAATCTTATAATCATTAAGCTTCTCTAGTATAGAGCAGCTTATAATCATTTTCTCTTAAAAACACCAAACGATGATCGCAGTCAGAATTAGTGTTTGCAAAATGTCATCATGAACCCGCTGCATACAGACATTAGGAGCAGAGCAAGGCGTTGCAGACAAACTCTCACGCACACGGAGACGCTGCAACTCCGATCGATGCACTTAAGGAGTCGGTGGCAATCCGACACGCGATGCCAGAGAGTCGGTGGCAATCCAACCCGTGCGTAAAATGAGTCGCTAGCACTCCGAGTCGGTTGCACTCCAAGTCGATGATATTCAGCGTCGGAGTCACTCCGAAATGGTGGCACTCCGATGGCAACACGATCCGTACGCACAGCGCGGTGATGGCAATCCACCATGGGAGTACCGAAAATCGGTTGCCCAAAACACACTTGTTGTAGCCGTCACTGCCTCGGATTAAACACACGGTGTAACCACGCGTAGAGAGAAGCACAGCCCCACGCTAACCCCACACTACAGGCCGTTAAGGGAGTTGTACCAACAGCCTTGGTGTCGAGTTGTCGTACCTGCTGAAGATACGACGGCGCTGTAGTGAGCACATGATCGATTCTACATTGAGTCAAATGAGTCTAAATGAATCGGTTACAATACACTACTCTTTAATATGATAAACACACTCCTAAAGCAGAAAGGCGTGTTAGACCACAGTAAGAGATCGTGTAAGCAACTCCCCTAAGAAAGTTGCCGCAGTATCGAGGTAAAGAAGACGAAACTTACTGGAACCATGATAACTGCGTGCCCAGCTCTCCAACAAAGCCCTACTGCTGGCAGGAGGAAAGAAGGACGGTGGAAAGTAGAAACTTTTCCGTTTGCAGAGCCCACTCAATGCAAACTGCTTGCTGACAATGATGGTAAACCTCAAAATGGAACATCGAGGAAAGCGCTCGGAAACCATCACACTGTCTATTACGCATAATCCACACTACGTTCTGGTGGCCGGGGAGCGTTTACCTAACGAAAGTCGGTCTGACAAAACCGAGAACTAAGCGTGTAGGAATCAGCAATGTCAGCAAACACACCAAATGTACACGAAGCAAGACAAAACTTACAATATACGTATTAAACATATCCAAGATAAAGAATATCCACAAAGGTATGCATTTACCTTGATATTGATCCGTCATTTTTTCAAAATATCGAATGGAGAAAAATCTCCTGTCACTCGGATCGCGATAAGTTGGGAATGGTTTGATCACATGACAGTGGTCAGTTGGTTGACAGGCATAGTAAACATAGCAACAGGACACCTGCAAAGGGTACCCATGTGGTGCTATGCGTTCCAAAGAATTTTTTATGGATCGCGATAACCAATGTAATGCATTGGAAAACCCATAGTGATGGCTTTGTAGTATACAAGCTGATATTTTCGAAATTAGAACTTGAATTATACGCTGAATAGACAAATAAACTTCTCCTTCCTTTGAAGATGACTGTGCTATTGACTGAATTTACTTGTAAGTCAATTGCATATCCGAGTCTTGTTGCCTGTGCATCTATACCATAATATTTAAATTTATGGTTTAGCATACTTTTAACAATCTCTGCTTTTATTCTGGCGTGTTTGGTGCTTCATGAATGAAATTAAATGGTGGGGTCCAAATTCTGACAACAATCGTGTTCAGTTTTCCACGAAGAAATTGAATAAGAGATCTTGTCCTTTCTCTAGGTTTAATGTAACTGATATATGTACCCCAGGCGATACGGGTTGATCTATTTGCATTACTTACAATAGGAATATAATGCCCACCTCTTTGCCCCACATCTGTCCTAATTTTAATCAAAGTTTCACAAATTGTCGCATTTCTTGTTTCCTGTCAAACAATATGACGTCGACTAAAAATCCTCGACTCTGATTGGTCGAGAGCAATCACATGACAAAAGACCCACGAACGCATTTGAATCAGTAACACTGAACGCTGAGGGTTTAAAGCCCTGTATACCGTTGTTGTCCAACAGCCGACCTCTGTGGCGGTTCAATCTGTTGTGTATAACACCTTTTTATTTTGCAGACCCACTGGAGATTCTGCGCAAAATAGTACTCTTAAACGAGAGGAACCAACTTAAAAAAGTCACTAAAATATAGATTTCAGTGATTTGAACACATCGGTGCACCTTGTTCACCAACTCGCAAGAATATTCAACGCTGAGAATGCACAGTACGGCTAGATAGATATACATATCCATCCGCTCTGTGTCTACACATAACGGATTGATCTCATTAGAGGTCAGCTGTTTTATAACAACGCCCTCCCTGTATACATAAAATACAGTTAAACCGTGCATTCCGGTGGATAGGATTATTATCCGCCAACAGAATTTGTCTCGAACTGCCGTTCTCTTTGAAAATGTAATCGGTTCCCATCATACTTTTTTGTAACCCAGTTCACTTCAATTTAAGAACCTGGGATCACGTGATATTACGGTCCCACCACAGTCGTTGTTATAAAATTGATGACCTCTGAAAAATATCTCTGTTATGTACAAGCAAAAGCGGGCGGATATTTTTAAAAAGTAGTTTCTTTCTTTTATTAGTATTTCTTTTATTATTTATTAATGGTATACCCAGTGGGTTTGTCGGTTAAAAAATGTGAAAACAGATCCCATGCACGCAGAGGTTAGCGTTTGGATAACAACGCAAGGGAGTTTCTGGTAACGTTTCTGGTTCAATTGCGTTGCTGTTTTTCAGCCAGCCTCTATGGCGGTTCGGTAAAATGAGCCTTTCAGAGGTCAGTTGTTATATAACAACGGTTAAATTTTATTTACATATAAAAACTCGCCGTGTGCTTTGTTGAAGTGTCATGACATTAATACACATGTTGGATTCTATTTTGAGTTTCCTTTCTTGCAGGGAAAAAGTTTTCGTAAAATTAGGGATTGTTAGGAATTTTTTGTGGTAATGTCATTCTCGTGGAGCGTTAACTGAATTAAATTCTGTTCCACGCGCATCTTCCGGAATGAAAAAAATCATGTCCCGCTAGAATACACGTTTCAAAGTTAAAAGCAATTTAATCGAACAGCTCCAGTATTCCTTCAAAACTGAAACCCTGTTTCAATACTTGGTGTGGATTTTTAGGTATGAATAATGCATCTTTTTTTTTAAATTGAAGATTTGCAAATATGTTTCATAGAATGAAATGAGCGATTGTGAAATTTCTCCAACACTAGACATATTTTATTATTTGTTATCAATTCACGTGTGACGAAATTTACAGTATGAAAAATGATTTAATCTTGCATTATCACTCATACGCGCTACACTCTTAGATCCAGGGGCCGGATTCACAAAACTTCCCTTAACTTAACTTAAACTTAACTTATCCCTCACTTAACGGGCCCTTAAATTTCTTAAGTTAAGGCTTATTTGTCGATTCACAAAACCCACTTAAGTAACACTTAAATTTAAGTGACCATTTGTATCGTTTGCACGGACTTCAAAAACTAGGACTTTACCCAATGCAACAGATCGAAACCTTCCACAGGCATGTTTTTTACTATTTGAAAATCCATTCTGATACTTTTGTGAAGAATCATCGCATTTTTCTTTCATTTACACTGTCACTTAATAGTTAAGGGACCTCGGGGCCTCCCTTAAAATTTTGCTAAGTTAAGGGCCCGCTAAGTGCACTTTTAAGTTAAGTGGTATTCACCACTTGCACGTCCCTTAACTTAACCTGATTTTAGGGGTGATTCAGCAAAATTGAAAGATTTAAGTGAAATTTTAAGTTAAGGGACGTTCGTGAATCCGGCCCCAGGCCCGGGATTCACCAACGCATACTTAACCTTAACTTACCCTTAAACTAGAGAATTTCCTTAGGGTCCCCTTAGATTTCTTTAGGTTAAGGGAATCCTTATTCACCAAAATCACTTAACTTAAAATTTCCCTTAGGAGACCCTTAAACTTTAAAAAAAGTTAAGGGATGCACACACCGCCCTTAAAGTTTAAGAAGATAGGAATGTATTTTTAAATTATTGTTTTTAGAGTGTCAAACGCTCTAACCGAACGCATTAGCGACCACATACCCTTTGATATGCCTAACCGTGATGAATCTGGTGGAATTATGAGAGATTTCTTTACAAAATTCCAACTTACTGGTGTGATTGGGCTTATTGACGGGACGCACATAGGGGTACAAAGGCCGAAAGAGTTCGAGTATTCGTACTTTAAAGGAAGAACTATCATTCCCTAAATATACAAGTGGTGGCCGACAGCTAAAACTTAATACGGATTGTGGTTGCCAGGTACAACTTTTTCACCAGCCGGTAGAAATTTTCAACTAACCTTCAGGGCATATTTACTAATGCAGAATAGCATGTATAGCTCCGCCATTTATAAAGAAAAAGTTGTAGTACTATGAGGTGCCCCGCTCCCTAGCTTCAAGCCAGCTCTTCATTAATGGTGCAGTGTTTTGCCCCTCTATTTTTCTAGTTTGTCCTGCCTTTAATATTAAAAGTTGGGATAATTTTACTGTCAGTACTCATTTTGTTTGTTAGCAGACGACAGTTGTTTTGACAGGTGTTTAATTACAGCATGTGATTCAGGAATTCCCTAGTGAATGGCAAGTTTTCAAAAAACAACGTCTCGAAAATCAAATTTTAGACGATTCACTAAGTGATCCCTAAGTGATTCGTAAGGTGTAATGGTGAATAAGATTTTTCACTTAGCCTTAACTTAAGAAAGTTAAGGGACCGCTAAGTTAAGTTTAGGTTAAGTTAAGGGAAGTTTGGTGAATCCCCGGCCAGTTCTCTTGTTCTTAGCTCTGAGTAAGCTCTGACTTAAATAACATCGTATATATCTCTGTTAGAGCTACGAAGCCTTACATTGTTCCGCTAGTAGGGGCCAAATTCATATGTTCTGAGGTACGAATCCTGCCTACAAGTCCCAATTAGTGAAATATTTACAGAAACTTTGTGCCCAATATACCCCCTTTTTTGTTAAACAGGCACAATTTTTAATGAGCTGTATATCTTTTATTTCTTCATTAAAATACAGGACAGTTAGCCTCCGCACTCACCTGTCAAATGTTTGTTTACGTTCCGGCCTTTAGGTGTTACGAGTAACGTGACCAGACTCGTAGATTATCTTTAAAATGCATACTAAAATAGTTGATAGATGCAGAATTAAATATAAATTTATTTGGCACATCCGCAATATTTAACTGTTAATCTGTTCCATTCTTTTTTAAATATCAATTCAAAAGTTTTTTCGGTGGATAATTGCAGAAATTATTGTTGCTTTGACACGTAATAAACTATGCTCCCTGTATACAAACAAATGCAAGTTATTGTGGGAGTTTCGTGGTTATTTCCCTATTATTTTCTTTAAAAAAAGCGTAACAAAGAATCATGACCGTTTTACTTGAGGGTTTTTAGCAAGTACCAATAGAGACTATAGGTCGTTGAATCTCGCAAAAAGTAGCCACAGATGTGCCTCAAAGCGAGCGCAGTTAACTTCCATATCGTTATATAGCGAGGATTTGAAGCTGTTCGTGGAAACCTTGTAGCGTTCCGCTTCTTGGGGCTATCTGGTTCTGTGCAAATTTTGCTGTTGTTGTTGTTAGAAGTTTGCTTCTGGGTGTTAGCCAATGACTGCGCAGATTTGAAAAAAAAATAACGTTTTGTACTTTATAATCTGTAGCGCAAATTAAAATAAGCGTTCTATGTAAGCAGTCTAATATTTTCTGCAGGGGTCTCCTCCATCCATTGTGACGTCAAAATGGCACCGAGTAGTTCGTTCCGTCAGGTGGACGAGAAGCATGTGTCATCTGTCGTGGACCTCATGCGCTGGTCGCCTAAAATGGATCTGCTGGCATTGTCCAATAGGCAAGGAGAGGTACGCTTGCCTTGATTTACTCGCATAGGCTGATCGGTTTCAGTTGCGAAAGCTGGACTATTATTTGTGTGGTTAATGATATCTTATGTGAAAAAAAAAGAGTTATGCTTGCCTTGATTTCTTCTCATAGGTTGGTCAATTTTTTTTGGAAAATTTGACTAATTTTTCTGTTTTATGACATGTAATGTGGGGAAAAACATACACACAGAGACACCAACAAAAAATTTAATTTATTATGATTTTCAAAGAACTAGAGGCTGTTCTTTTTGCTTAATGATGATACAGTTGGGTCAGAGCCAAGTAACCTAACAAAAGAAAAAACAGCACACGTGTGTATCAAGCTACACGCAACTTCCCAAATTTGTGTCTTTTATTGATTGATTGATTGATTGATTGGTTGATTTGTTTCGCAGGTGGTACTTCACAGGCTATCTTGGCAGAAGGTGTGGGCGCTGGCGCCACCTGGCGAGGGTGACTCGGTCGTCGATATCGCGTGGCGCCCCGACGGCCAGGGTAGCAGACAGTCACTGGTTTATCACTCCTCCCTCCCTTCCCTCCTGGCAGCATCTATCTGCACCCATTTACAAGGTCCCGCTTGTAATCCACCCGTTCAACCCCCGCCCTGCTGTCCCTACCTCTATCCACTTACTACTAATTTGTTGAACAAAGAAAAACTTTCTAAGAAAAGTTGTCGGAGCTTTTGATGACTAGCTACTAGGTTTATTCACAGTGAGTAGTTGGAAAAAAACACCAGTGTGAATTAATTTTAAACTCAGTTGGATCAGAAAATATTCATCTCACCAAAGGCCATTCTCACACTAGACAGGTGTAGCCGCAGTCACACAGACGCCTTCAGAGGGAACCCTTTGATTGGTCTGTTTATACCACCAGACGATATCACAGGAATCTCCCTGATTAGCCTGTTTATGCTCACAAACGGCAACACAGGTAGCTGTCTGATTAGTATGTTTTTGTTTTCAGTTCTCGGCGTTGCTTACGGCTCTGGGGTGGTGGTACTCTGTGATATAGAGGACGCTACTGTGCTTCACACAATCACACTCACATCCAGCCTCTCATGCATGGTGTGGATTGACAGATGGGCACCAAAAACTACTGCAACAGGCAAAAATGCAGTTCCAGGTTAATTATATGCTTAATTCGAACTTAATTTAGGTTTCATCGAATTACATTGAAATTGCAATTCAACCTTTTTGTTTGGTGCAGCGTTTTAGAATTTGCAAAGCAATTTAAAAAACAGAACTACGTGAAGTCATTTAAACGAGCAATTTTCAATACAATTTAGAGGTGATAATAATAATAATAATAATAATAATAATAATAATAATAATGACTTTTAACTGCTGCTGAAAAAGACATCATTTTGCCAGCTCTGGTTCTCATGGTTTTGACAAATTTGGCTGCAGGAAATGAATGCGGTGGTTTGTTTGAGGAAGAAATCGAAGAGAAAATCTTCAGCGACAATGCCAGCAGCTTCTTGCCTAAACTCCCGCCGTTCAACAAAACGTACACGCCTGTTGCTAAGGGTCAAAGGTAAGTTTTACCTTGGTTGTTAATGAACCCAATACATCAAAGGTATTTGAGTATTGGAAGTCAAAATAAACACACTGAAAAGTTTTGACACTTAAAATTTTTCAGTGCAGTTTATATGACGTTGCTAAGGGTCAAAGGTAACTTTTACCTGGGTTGTTGATGAACCCAGTACTGGAAAGGTATTTGAGTATCGGAAGTCAAAATAAACATACTGAAAAGTTTTAACACTGCATTGAAAAAGTTTTTCAATGCAGTTTATATAACTTTTTTTATTGTGAATTATAACGTGTTGTGTTTCAGTGAAGAAAACTTTGAAGACATGAAGAAACTTCAAGGGCAGCAGGAGTGAGTGTGTTGTTATTGTAATCCCTGAATCCCCCGCCGCCCGCCTCCTCCCCCGAAAAAATAAACAAACTAAACAAATAAAAATAATAGCTTAAATAAATAAATAATGTTTTTTTATTAGACAATCTTATGTCTGTGTCTCGCTTTAATACTGAATGTGACGCAAATAAGTGGTGTTTGAGATCGTAAAACTTTGTGAAAGGAATGGATAGTTCGAGGTGGTCAGTGTTGTCCATGCACATTTCAGTGGAAAGCCATAAAAATTCAAGTGTAAAAAGGCACAGCGTAATTCATAAAAGTAAATTTAATAAATGAAGTATATATATGTCAAACAAATAAAAAGTGATTAAAATGACGGAAATAAATTAAAAAGTGAAACTTTTTTCTATTTTCATTGAAAATGTAAAAATGTCTCTTTTTACTGAAGACTAACCATTTATGTTTTGATTGCAGGTTGAACATCGTGGTGGTGGGGACGGAAGATGGCCGCGTGCACCTGTTCGCCTACGGTATCTTCCCTGTCGGTGTGGTCGACTTGAGCGAGCACGGCACAGGCAAGGTAACGAGTACTCTCTCTGTCCTGAGTATCTAAGGTAACGAGTACTCTGTCAGCCCTCAGTATCCAAGGTAGCGAGTACAGCTTGTGCACCAAATGTAGTGAGTAATCTGTCCTTGGCACCAAGGTAGTGAGTACCCTCTGTCCTCAGTACCCAAGGTAGTGAGTACTCTCGCTATCCTCAGTACCCGAAGTAGCGAGTGCTCTGTCTCTGTGTTTTCGGTAACCAAGGTGACGAATACTCTTATCAGTGGTTAAGGTGGCAGGTACTCTCTGTTCTCAGTACCCAAGGTAGCGAATACTCTTTGTCCTCAGTACCCAAGGGAACGTGTACTCGATCCTTAGAACTCAACCCCAAATATCCGAGGTAGCAAGTACTCTCCACTTAACCTAAGTTAGCGAGCGGTAGTCATGTGCCGGCAGTACATTGGTTGTACTGGTGTCGGTACTTGTGTTACAATGTAGGCCTTGTGAAGTAAGTACTGTCTATTGTCCTATTGAATGTATCCCTGTGGATTTCTGATGTACTTCTTGCGTGTGATGTTTGCGTCTTCTGGTTATAAACAGGTCTGTGACACACCTTAACAAAAAAAAAAAAAAATAATAAAAAAAATTTAAAAAAATACAAATAAAAAAAATAGTAAAACCTTACGTAATTGGCTCAATATTAAGAATAAGTGGAAACTAAACAGAGAATTAATAATTTATATAATTTATATTTAAAATTTTTATCACAGCACTATGCACAGCTAGACAATGAACAGGTTTATTAATTTTTTACTAAAGAAATAGCTATTTTAGTGTTTGTCTTTACAGAGCGGAGAAGTAAAATCAGCTTTTTTGTCACATGACCTGAATATGCTCGTCCTATTGGTGGAGTCGGTGTGTGAGGACGGCGAATCAAAAGAAGTCTTACAATTGGCGGTATGTCATGTCTCTATTTTCGTGCCAGTACATTTGCAAATGAAAATATATGGTTGGGAACTAAACATCAGATTGTAAGGGGATTCTACTACACGCCAGTGTGGGAACGGTATTCTACGACGCCACATTTTCGTAATAATAATAATTATAATCAATTAATAATAATGACAATATGATCTTTATTTGTTTTCTCTTGTGTCATCTTGTTTCTGTCTTGCAGTTTGACACGTCGCTACTTGCAACCAGACATTTAGAAATTCGAACCCTGTCTCTGAAGTTTGGCCAAATAGCAAGCCTGTTGCATGTGAGTGAAGTAGGAAACCTGCAATTCTTCTGGGGGGAGGGGGGGTGTATATATAAAGAGCTTAAACGCAGAGGTGCAGGGGGGAGTCATGGGTGGGGTAATTATCTAACGAGTGTATGCACAGAGAGCTTGAGGGGTGGGGGCATTTAGGGAGGAGTCTGGGGTGTCGGGTAGTTATATAAAGAGTGTACGCACAGAGGGCTTGAGGGGTGGGGGCATTTAGGGAGGAGGAGTCTGGGGTGGGGGTATATATATAAAAGGTGTACGCACAGAGGGCTTGAGGGGTGGGGGCATTTTGGGAGGAGTCTGGGGTTGGGGGGTAATTATATAAAGAGTATACGCACAGAGGGCTTGAGGGGTGGGGGCATTTAGGGAGGAGGAGTCTGGGGTGGGGGTATATATATAAAAGGTGTACGCACAGAGGGCTTGAGGGGTGGGGGCATTTGGGGAAGAAAATTTGGGGTGGGAGTATATATACATAATGAGTATACGCACAGAGGGCTTGAGGGGTGGGGGCATTTAGGGAGGAGGAGTCTGGGGTGGGGGTATATATATAAAAGGTGTACGCACAGAGGGCTTGAGGGGTGGGGGCATTTGGGGAAGAAAATTTGGGGTGGGAGTATATATACATAATGAGTATACACACAGAGGGCTTGAGGGGTGGGGGCATTTTTGGGAGGAGTCTGAGGTGGGGGGTAATTATATAAAGAGTGTGCGCACAGAGGGCTTGAGGGGTGGGGGCATTTTGGGAGGAGGAGTCTGGGGTGGGGGTATAGATATAAAGAGTGTACGCACAGAGGTTCGTGAGGGGGTGGCGGGAATTTATGGAGGAGAGGTCTGGGACTCCCGGGACAAAAAAAAAAATCTCGTTCGATTGGGGTTTGGAGAAGGATGTGGTGTTGGGTCGTAGCAGAAAAAGCCCGACTTTTGTTTCGTGAGTGATTTATGTCATCGATCGATCGATCGAATTGCACTGATACTGGTCGATGAGGTGTTTCTTGTCCCAGCTGGATCACATTTCTAAACTGGTGAATATTTCTATATTACGCTACAGAAAGATCGATTTGTAATCAATGTCAAGCAAAGATAAATAAGTAAATTTTAAAAAGAGAAAAAAAAAGGAAAAAAAAAGAAGAGAAGAAATCGTTTAGATGTAAGTCAAGAGTAGAGAAATGTCTTCCGCTTTATAAGATACGTCTGCAATTGATAAAGAATTGTCTGAAATGGGTAATGTTCGACGAGTAAGTGCAGTCCTAGGTATATTCCAATATTCTGGTAGTCTGCCATTACTACAGCGCAATAAGATTTTCCGGTGATTGCCGGGGCTTTTCGGAACAGTCCTGAAATAAAATGGTATTCATGTTTAAAAAAAAAAAAACACGGATTAGGCGATATTCCTGGGGGGGGGGGGGGGGGGGATTGGCCTGAATCTCCTTCTAAACCCATTAAAATAAACAACGATGAGGTATGTAGAATTTCTTGGCGGTTTTTTACATATTTTTTTCTCATGCAAACGGAATCATTTCTGTATTTCGTGCGGTATTCCTGGGGAATGCCCCAAATTACGAAACAAAGCGGCTCTGCACGGAATTCCTGTCTATCTCCCACAAACTGTTTCCTAGTCAACACTGTGTGTGGGATTCCTGAGGGATTCCCCTCGTGTTTCATACGAAAACACTGCTGACGCTTGGGAAATTCTCGAGGAGATTTCCCTACTTGTTCCTACGTAAACAGCGCTGCCGTTTGGGGGATTCCCGAGGGGATCCCCCTTACCTTTACATAAATAGGGCATGAAGTATCAGATTCATGTCTGTCCTCACACGTTCGCTCATAAACAAGGACGTCGTTCGGGCAATTCCCAAGTGGATTTCCAACATGGGAATTACTACTCGCGTGTTCGGACATACACAACGCTGTGTTTTTTTTTGTTTTTTTTTTTTTGGGGGGGGGGGGCGCATACCCTTTCTCACACGAGGTATACGGTTTTCTATGACAGTACCTGGACTCGACCGTGCAGCAGATGACGGAGGCCTGGGAGGACATCCTCCTGGAGATGGACTCCAAGCTCGCCAAGTTCGCGGAAGACAAGCGGGTCAGCTTTCTTCAACTTTTTTTGTTTTCAAACTGCGGAGGACAAGCGGGTCAGATTTCTTCAACTTTTTTTGTTTTCAAGTTCGCGGAGGACAAGCGGGTCAGCTTTCTTCAACTTTTTTCACACATATTCAAGCCTGAGAAGGTGGCGGGACTTGAACGTTATCTTATTGTTTTTCCGGGGGTGGGGGGGGGGAGGGCTGTGAGAATTTCAACGTTACATCATGTTTTTTTATGCGGGTGGGGAGGGTAGGAAGGAAGGGTAGTAGGAGTCGATTTTATTCATTGATTAATTGATTTATTTATTGTGCTACCTGTTAAGATATCATGATCCAGTCGTTATCCAGTGAGAATGATAGGAAATGAATATAACTTTTCCAAGCAGAAATTTCAAACAGTCAATGGATTTGATTTTCTTTCTCCAAAGTAATCACAAAGCTTATCCAAAATCCCCTAAATTAAATCTGCCTTCTAAGGCTGAAACTGAAGTGTATTTTTAGTACGTAATGTGACTAAGAAACTCGGGTTCCCTGAACTCTTATCTTTACCTTTTGTAGAAAGTGTGCGGCGGTTCGGTGAGCAACGACTTCCTGCGTCTGCTGCTGTTCGGCGTGCCGAGCGACGAGCTACAGAACTTCCTGCTGCACGACCTCACCGAAAAGGTGACACGTTCTTTGCACGATCCTAACAACAAAAAGGTAACACGTTCTTGCACGATCCTAACAAAAAGGTGACACGTTCTTCACCGACAATTTGACACGTTCTTGCACGATCGCAACGAAAAACTGACACGTTCTGGCACGACCTTACCGAAAAGGTGACACGTTCTTTTACGATCTGATCGCAAAGATGACCTGTTCTTGCACGACTTCACCGAAAATGTGACACGTTCTTGCACGATCTCAACGACAAAATGCCATGTTCTTGCACGATCTCACCGAAAAGGTGACACTTTCCTGCATGATTTGATCGTAAAGATGACATGTTCTTGCACGACTTCACCGAAAATGTGATACGTTCTTGCACGATCTCAACGACAAAATGACACGTTCTTGCACGATCTCACCGAAAGGTGACACGTTCCTGGCACGATCTTAACATAAAGGTGACACGTTCTTGCACGATCTTAGGAAAAAGTGACACGTTCTTGCACGACCTTTCCGGAAAGGTGACACTTTCCTGCATCATCTGATCGTAAAGATGACATTTTCTTGCACGACATCACCGAAAGGTGACACGTTGTTGCACTAATAATAAATAAACAAAGGAGACAATGACAGTGCGATTGTAAGAGTTAAAGCGAGATCCTGCGAGCAGCTTGAACCTGTAAAAACTGGGAAATTTCCGGAACTAGAACAGCTGGGAAATATTGACATCTGTAGCAGCTGGGACATATCCAGCCCTTCTCCTGTCTTTATTGATTCAAGGTCTGAAGAAGCTTGCGAGGGGGGGGGGGTGGGGGTGGGGGGGGATGTAACCATCTTCACAGGTTTACATGTTTTTATTTATTCAGGGCCTAAAGATGTTTGTGGGGAAGGAGGTGTTGAGGCGGGGATAGGGAACTCTTACCAGCTTCGAACATGGTTTATTTTTTGTATTTATTCAGGGCCTGAAGAAGCTTGTGGGGAGGGGGGTGTTGAGGGGGGGGGGGGGGGGGACTCTTACCAACTTCTAGCATGGTTTAATTTTTTTATTTATTCAGGGCCTGAAGAAGCTTGTGGGGAGGGGGGTGTTGAGGGGGGGGGGGACTCTTACCAACTTCTAGCATGGTTTAATTTTTTTATTTATTCAGGGCCTGAAGAAGCTTGGCCACTCAATAGAGACGTCCTACTCGAATATACAGAAGCTGGTGCTGAAGCACCTGCAGAGCGTCGGCCAGGCGCTCGTCTACCACCTAACCGACGTGCGCGGCATGGCGCACTGGCGCCACAAGTTTGGCGCCCTCGGTGTCACCATGGAGGCCGTGGAGAGGGCTCTTAGTGCGGCGGCGAGCTTTATGCTGAAAGCGTCGGAGCTACAGCAGTGAGTGGGTGGCGGAGGGGGGGGGGGGGGTTGGGTGGTGGTGGGGATGGATCTAGACCTCACCATGACCTCTGCAGACCGAGCCTGAAAGCATCACATCTGGAGCAATGAGTTGATAGAGTTAGGGAGGAAGGGGGGGGGGGGGGTTAGTAAAGGAAAAGGCACCCCAGGATGAGAAAATCCTTGGTTGCGAGGTGATTTGGGGGTATGGGTTTTGTAGTCGTATTATTTCTCCCCCACGAGTTGCCTTTATAATCTCTTTGTTTCATCCTAGGAAAATGCTTTCTAGCTTTATAATAATAATGATGTATAAATTTCTGTTCCTTTTCTGGACCAATCAGTGAAATGATACACTCAATAAAATAAAGAAGAAACATATAAACACGAAATGAATCATTAATAAACACACACCAAAAAAAAAAAAAAAAAAAAAAAAAAAAAAGAAAGACCATTAAAAAAAAAAGTTTTAGGAGAGAGCATTCAGAATGTCACTGCCATGAGTGGTCTTATCGTCTTTGGCAGGGTCATCGACGGGAGCATGAAGAATTTCAAGGCATTTTTCAGGAGGCTCTACGTCGGTACGAAAATCACTTCTATATATAAAGAATGGCAAAACTGTCAAGTTTGAGAAAAAAATTAGGAGATGCCAAAAATGAGGCTTGAAGCGAATTACATGGGTAAATGAAAAGGTGTGATTGTTTGTACTTATGACATTTTATGTGCCACTTCCTGTTTTATGTTTGTCAACAAGTAAAGGGCACTGGCCGCTCTAGTTTCGATTTGTGGTTGATTTCAGTGATTCAGAGATTGTCGGATGAGCCGATTCCACCGGAACTCACCAAGGTATCAACGGGCTTGGAGGAAGGGGGAGAGGTTGTGCTGGTGGTAGGGAGTGGTACACTAATGCTGGTGTACACTGGCCGCTCTAGTCACACGTTTGAAAAGTGTCACAAAGATAAACTGGTATCGTTTGATTCACTGTGTAATTTGAAAGTGATTCGGATTGTATGTTGTTTTCTTTATCCAAAGCTACAATATATACCATTATGGTGATCCATATACATACACTTAAGGTAAGAACACGAACGAAATTGTTTTTTTTTTTTTTTTCTTTTTTTTTTTTTTCTTTTGTGTGTGTGTGTTTTTTTCCCGTGAACCAAATCGTTTCTATGGTTACAGATGACGCAACAAGACATCAACTTCGTGGCACAGTTTCTGTCGGAGAACTTCACTGAGGTATTTTTTCCGAAAAAAAAAACAAAAAAAAAAACAAAAAAACGAACATACCATAAATGGCACGGTGCCTCTTATTTTGAACAGGTCCTGTGATTTTTGAGGGGCACTACATTCTTAATATATATAGTGGCGTTGTGTTTGAATTGGGGCAACATTTCTTTTTATGCATGCTCATATTTCGGTTTTATTAAACCGAAGAGTTGAAAGCAAAGATAGAGAATGCTTCATTTTTTGTTTTATTTGAAGTGATTTTGTCAACTCATGTAAAATTTTCATTCAAGGAACCCGATGAAGGGAAATCTGGATTTAAACTGGAGAAAGTCGGTCAATATCTGAAAGCGGAGGACTTGGTTGATCCGCCGGACAACACTGGAAATCCGTGGATCCAGTTTCTGCAGCAGACACCAAAAGTGCAAGGTCGGAACGTGGGAAAGTAGTTTGTGAAGGAGACCTTGCATGAAATGCCCATCCGTAATAATAATAATAATAATAATTATACTAATAATAATAATACTAATAGTAATAATAATAATAACAATAAAAAAAATAATAATAATAACAATACTAATAATAATAATAACAATAATAATAACACTAATAATGATAATAATAATAGTAATAATAATAATAACAATAAAATTAAAATAATAAAAAAAGCAGTAATAATAACATGATGATGATGATGATGATGATGATGATGATGATGATGATGATGATGATGATGATGAAATATGATAATAATGATAACAATAACAGTAATAATTATTGATAATATGATAGCCCTACCACCACCACAAACAACAAAATTGATAGAAATAATGATAATAATAAGTCTAAGGAGGATTAAGTTTGTTGACAAATTATTGCGTGGCGCGAGTTGACAAGATGTTGCATAACGGGTGTGGACATGTTGTGGTATGTTTTTTTTTGACATATTGCTGCAGAAAGTCCGCTGTTGTACAAAGCGCATAGCAACAAGTCACTGGTACAGATGCATCGTCTGCTTCACAGCGCGGCAGACGACATCCTTAACACGTGCGCGGTGAGTGCCTTGTTCTCGCTGACTCCCCCCCCCCCCCCCCCCACCCCCCACCCCCATACTCCGTCCTCACGACATCCTCAACACGTGCGCGGTGAAACCCCCCTC
Source organism: Protula sp. h YS-2021 (assembly GCA_949752745.1). Lineage (NCBI taxonomy): Eukaryota > Metazoa > Annelida > Polychaeta > Sabellida > Serpulidae > Protula > Protula sp. h YS-2021. The sequence goes on along the minus strand of OX457029.1, from coordinate 10,550,393 downwards.
CATCAACCCAATACCACCGCAAACCTTTATGCCCCTCCTCACCCCCACGCCGCGGCAGGCGACATCCTCAACACGTGCGCGGTCCGTCCCACCCCCTCTCCTCACCTCCACGCCGCGGCAGGCGACCTCCTTCTACCCCCTCTCCTCGCCGACACCCTCGTTCTCCAGTCACTTGTCTTCGTCTTCATACCGCGACAGACAACATCTTCCAACTCGTGCGCGGTGACTACTCCACCCCCTCCCCCCTCCCCACTGCGAAACTCTACTCTCCCCTACTCCTTTCCAACGCAAGTAAAAGAGATTAAATATCTGCCGGTGCCTAAATTTTATGCCAAATTTATGTCCATGGCAGCGCTGTTTTTTGCTGTTATCACGTCATTTTCTTCAAATAATAGACAGCATATCTGGAAAGTTTACTTCTCACGTTAGCCAGTGACTTCTATAGAATTGAAATCTCGTCGTGTGAAGAAGTTAGTGGAGAAGTAAAATAGGAAGTGATACTTCCCACGCCCACGTGTCTAATGTTTTTCTGGGCTTGTTTATATCCGTGGTCGCAGGCGGTGATTAGCCAATCGTTTCGCTGCGTGGCGGTGCGTCATCTCTATAACAAGGCCTGGTGAGTTGCTTTCATTTTTTTTTTAATTTTAAAATTGTGAAACTGGTTAAGTGAAAATGTGATACAGAAAGCGAGTGGTAAGACGCCTGCCGATCCTCCCCTCCCCCCACCCTAGATTCATCGCTATGTTATGTGAATACGGGGCTGTCACTCCCCCCCCCTCCCCCACCCCCTCCCATCCCCCCACCCTAGACTCGCTGCTGTGTTATGGGATGTGCCAAACTGTCAAATCGTGTTATATGTTGTGTTTGCGAATGCAGAAGAGAAAAAAACGCACACAACAAAAATAATAACAATAACATCAACAATAACTGCGGGATAGACTTTGGGAATGATTAATAATACATGAATGCAGTAGAAGCTGTCTGATACTGTCTGATACTGACTGATACTGTCTGATACTGACTGATACTGACTGATACTGGCTGATACTGACTGATACTGTCTGATACTGTCTGATACTGACTGATACTGGCTGATACTGACTGATACTGTCTGATACTGTCTGATACTGACTGATACTGGCTGATACTGACTGATACTGGCTGATACTGACTGATACTGTCTGATACTGACTGATACTGGCTGATACTGTCTGATACTGACTGATACTGACTGATACTGTCTGATACTGTCTGATACTGACTGATACTGTCTGATAATGACTGATACTGGCATACTGTCTAATACTGACTGATACTGTTCCTGCTTGCAGTGAGGAAGGCGAGGCAGGGACCAGAATAGCACAGTAAGTACATCTACAGTAATTTAATGAGTATTTTAAAGTGAGTACTGCTCAGTACTTAACACAAAATACTTGAAGTAGCGCATGGGCCTCAAAATCTATGTTGATCCCCTGTATAACAGAAGGATATAGTTTTGAACTTGTCCGTCTGTCCCCATGCGGTCCGGACTCCGAAACTACAGGTCCGATTGTGTTGAAATTTCACCCACAGATATAGCACATATTGTAGGTGTACAGCGTTCTATTTTTGTTCGGATTCGTGAAAGTTGTCGAAATGACAGTGTTTTGAAATTTGGTAAAACTTAGCGTTGATACAATTTTCTCCGCGTAATGGAGCGACGTGTCCGGGCTTTATCTCTGCAACTATAGGCCCGGTTTGTTTTGAAAGGTTGCCGCGTATTGTCGTTTGGATTGACAAAATATTGTCACAATGATAATGTTTTTTTTGTTTTGTGTTTTTTTTTTTTTTTTTTTTTTTTTTTTTGATTATTGGAACTTCGTATCGTGTCCAGGCTAGATCTCCAAAACTGTTAATAGGACTGTTTTTAATTGCACACACTGACAGCACATGTTGAAAGTGTGAGCCGTCGTATGTTGGTTTGGATTCATGAAAAATTGTCAAAATGACAGTATTTTGAAATTTGGTAAAATTTAGCGTTTTGATATAATTTTGTCGGCGTATTGCAACGTGTCGTCGAGGCTGTCTCTCTAATTTATCGGAATTTTTAAAATTTCATACACGGATAAAGCAGATGTTGAAAATTGGCCAAATTAACCTTTTTAAAATGAAAAACTTGACTTTTGTCGAAATTAAAAAATGTAAAACTTTAGAATTATGAAGAAACATGATGAAAGTGGCACACCGATCTTAGCACCGATTTCATGGCACATCCGCGCTGTCTCTGTCTTAGCACCGATTTCATGGCTCATCCGCGCTACACGGGGGCTTGTGTCTCTGCCTTAGCACCGATTTCATGAGTCATCCGCGCTCTACGAGGGGATCTTGTCTCTGCTCTAGCACCGATTTCATAGGCCACCCGCGCTACACGGGGGATCGTGTCTCTGCCTTAGCACCGATTTCATAGGCCACCCGCGCTACACGGGGGATCGTGTTTCTGCCTTAGCACCGATTTCATAGGTCATTCGCGCTACACGGGGGATCGTGTTTCTGCCTTAGCACCGATTTCATAAGTCATTCGCGCTGCACGGGGGATCGTGTTTCTACCTTAGGACCAATTTCATAGGTCATTCGCGCTGCCCGGGGGATCGTGTCTCTGCCTTAGCACCGATTTCACAGGCCACCCGCGCTACGTGGGGGATCGTGTCTCTCTCAGGCCCTAGTATTTCCAGCGAATGATTGATCTTTACGGACAATTATAAATGTGTCATATTTTCCTAGGCATTATAAAACTGCCACTTGTTTCACTGTTGCCCTGTAATTGCTCTTTGTTTACGTTTATTATGTAAATGTATAGTATCTAAAGCTGACTTTTACGTTTGTTATAGAGATGATGATCTTTCAGTGGTTATTACCTAGTTTAAAAATAAGTAAAGAAATAAAAATTTCTGGAAATATCAGAAATATGCTCATGCACTATGGAAAAGATATTATCCACTTGAATGGTTCATGCGCGTTTTAGGTTCAGTAGGGAGGCAGGGGAGGTGCACCAAGTCTACTCAGTGTTCACGACGCAAACCGTTCCATGTGCCGTATGTTACGTCATCAGGCAGCCTTCTGCCGTCGCAAGGTACAGGAAACAGGGGATGGAGGGGGGGGGGGGGGGGCGGGGGTTGTTGTTGGTGGGGGTAAAAAGGAAAAAATACAGAAATATGCGGGGAGTCGGGGGAGGCGGTTTGTTGGTGTGCGGTGGGCGGGGGGAGAGGGATCGGGGTGAGGTGCTGATTACGTAATAAGGAAAGGGTACAGAAATATGTGGAGGTCAGGGGCTTTGGTTGGTGTGCCGTGAGATGAAATAATAAGGAAAAATGATGTGGCGTTGAGATGTGAAGAAAGAGATGGGTGGGAGTGTGTGCGTGGGGGGGGGGGGGGGGGAGGAGGAGGTACAGCTTCCATACTCCTCCCGATTTGGCATGTTTTAAGATCATCAAACGCACTTGCGCTATTATGTGAAGGCTGAGATGTGACGTAAGAGATGAGCGGGAGTGGAATGGGGGTGGGGAGAGGGGCATAGGTGTGCTTCAACTGGCAACCCCCCTCCTCCCCGCCCCCATCCAGCCCCATCTCCTCGCCTAAACAAAATCCAAGCAAAAGTACCAATAAAATCACACCTGCACGGAAACGGAGACTAACGTTTGTCGTGACCACG